>OX376070.1:25642500-26842500 GCA_947361185.1 Charanyca ferruginea
GCCTATCTGACCTCCACAACCCAGTTACTGGGTAACACGATAACCCTTGGTAAGACTGGTTGTCAGACTTTCTGGCTTCTGTCTACCCATAACGACTGCCAAAGATCTACAAATGACAGCCGGGACCAACGGCTTTACGTGCTTTCCGAGGCACGGAGGGAACTCGGTATGAAAGGGAGGGTCACCCACCCACAGACCGACCGCGACTAGCGTAGCTTAACCTTTGACCGATCGATCTGTACGGCTTTACCTTAGCCACGAGCTCCTCTAATGAAAATCTCATGTGTTTGCAATAAATACAGCAGGGTAGTGCTTCCCTGGACGAATTCTCACACAAAAAGCTGTCATCATCTCCCTACCCATTTTCCTAACTATGTTGGGATCGAACTCCAGTCTAACAGGCGTTTTACATGAAGTGATTGCTAAAACTGGTTGATAGACTTTCATTTTCCCTTCAAAATGGTTGAGCTCAACGGTGCTGTTCCGCGCGTCATGTTCGTGAACGGGCTTGTCAGTAGAGATTTATGTTCTTAACTCGGCGGGAGGCGCTACCGGGTAAAATTTACCACATAGTGCATAAGTTCGGAAATATTTTTTTTCTGCGTATTTTTGTGCAGCGCCGTTTTAGGTACTTTTTTACAGATGTACGACGGTCCGCAATTTTGAATAGACGGTCAGTAGGCGCACAGCATTCAGGCACGGCAGACTTTTAAAGTGCGTACGGGCACTTTTTACCCAGTAGCGACTGTTTGTGTTTTATTACTTTTCTTTATTGCGCATTGGATTTCGTTGTTTTAGAATTTCAAAATGCCTCATTTTGCCCTTCGTGAAAGAGAAAAAGAAGAGTGTGCCTTGTGAAGTATGTGCTCAAAAAGTTAAGACATTGTTATGTTCGATGTTTTTGGGTTTATTTTTTTGTGATTTTTATACGTTTTTTTTTTCAAAACAGTGACATATTATTTTTTTTGGCTATTTGGCTTATAAGTAAAGATATGTTATGTTCTTTTAATATCGATCTCATTTTTTTTGTTTTTTAATAAGATTAGAGTATATTTTTTGTTTATAATGTGCCATGTACAAAATGGTAGAAGTTTTAGGCTGTGTTTTAATTTAAAATATATATACATTATACTAAGAGTTAAAATACTATGTTTCTTTCTTGTTCCATTTAAAATATAACAAAATATAATATATAAAATGTTTTATTTAAATACCCCTAAAATAACCCCCGTTTTTTCATAAATTTCAATGTGGTATTTTTTACCCGGTAGCAAGTATTCGTGCATGTAAACACCTAGCGAGTACCGCCGGGTTAACTGCCATAGCTTTTGTCTTGATTCTTTTTTAAATGTTTTGTATTGCTCTTTACTGCATTTTTTTCACATATAGAAACAACAAGAATAATGTAACCAGTATTTTGTAAAAACTTGATTTAAAAGAGTGTCCATTGAGTTTCTTGCTCGTCTTTCTCCATAAAGACGTACCTACGTTTTGGAACGAGCAACTGGTTGCAACTTTCTGACAATTCAGAAGTGCCTGTAATAAATGGTTTAAGGCTGCTATCTTGAAAAAAGCTTGAAAGAAGCATGCAGATAAAGTCACTTTTCGTAGGCATTTACAGAGAAATGACATCTGAATGATATGATACGTAATTTGGTTTAGCCACAATTTTTCTATCGGTATCACATAATAAGAAAAAAAAATGTCAAATCACCTCCAAATCATTGAGATGAAACCATTTTACTCCTTAATTTCTTATCAAAAAAGTATAAAAAAAATATCTACTGCTTTGCAACAAAGAAAAATGATTTGGTTTTGTTACTTTTTACAAATATCTATTATTTTTATTACAATAAATTTAAAATGCGTCCGATTAAAGACTGCATCTACATCACCCCCGCACTCGTCCACAAATTCAGTGCGGGCCATATGCTCAAGGTTATTGGCATGTATACAAGCCTTAATTAAAATAAATTCTTTGACTTTGACTTCAGGTTTCTGACCACCCATAACGACTGTCAGAGATCTACGAGTGACAGCAGAGACCAATGGTTTTAGGTGCTATCAGAGGCACAAGAAACCCGTATAGCACGATGAGAACTCTTTGTATGTGGGGCACACACGGGCTCTATTATCTACTACAAATATGTTGTATCATGTATTCTGTCAAAGCGGTTTAACCAGTATACGCTTAACAAACGAGTTATTTACCTACTTCCTGCCTACAACTGATAATTATGACACGAACTAATTTATGTAACGTCACGGCCTAAATGCCACTGACAAGATAGTTCATACCTAATCGGCACGCGGGCGCAGCTTTGCATACGTTAAAATTATTATCGTGGATTACCAAGGCACTGTTTGTTGAAGAATCAGCATGAAATGCTTATTGTTTTAAGTTATTAGATCGCAGAACACGCACGCTCAGTAATAGAGTCAAGTCAAAGTATTTATTTCAATTAAACCATTTACAGGCACTTTTGAATTGTCAAGGAGTCGGTCAGTTAGACAGAAGGTTGAAGCTAGTTGCTCGTTTCAAAACGCAGGTAGGTCTCTATGGAGAAGAACGAGCAAGACACTCCACGGACACTCTTCTGAATCTAGTTTTTTCCAAAATACTGTTGCTTTTTGTTGCTTCTATATGTAAACTGACCGAGTACGGTTTGGGTCCAAAACAAGGCAAAAAAAAAAACAATTGAGATTTTGTACATTTTAACGTCAGCCATCTTTCTATCTTGGTTATCTTTTTCGATATCTAGTTCCTAGACGGATTTACAACATTTTAACCATACGCCATTATGTAAGGAAAGTCCTGATTGCCGAAACGTTTCTTGCGATTTTCTAACAAACTGATTTTTGAGTTAGATCAGTCTATTATTAACCATGCGAACAGCGGAGGACTCATCTGATTGTAACTTGTCGGTTACCGGTCACCGCCACCTTTGAAGTACCTTTGAACATTTGGGGGTGTGAGGAACATGGCGGTAAGTTCTTGATCCTCTATTGAAAAGGGAGTATCCTCTGATTAGACTGGTGTCGTGCCTGGCGAGCTACTGATCGACGGTTGTAGTCGGGATTTTGTATATATATAATATGCTAATGACACGGAGAATTTTAATACCACTATGTAGGATCTGTCAATTGTACCGTAACTGTTCGCATGTGGTGCGGTAGGAAGATATCACCACAAATATTAGCTAGGTACAGACGCCAGCACATCAAGCCATACCAAACTGCCAAATTTTTCCAATTGAAAGTTGTAATTCTATCAAAGAAATTTGACAATTGTAGCTTGATATGCTGGTCTCTGTACCTATACCAGAGGCATTCCATATTCAACACTAAAAGTACAGTACGGTCAACGTAACTTGGCGCGTCTGAAGTTAGCCGATTAGCTGCGCATTAGAAAATTTCGTTCCTAAAAGTTCCATTGCGCAGCCAAACAGCTAACTTCAGACGCGCCAAGTTACGTTGACCGTATTGTATATATACCCAACGCTTAGGTACGTTGCCTTACCCCAAGATTTTCGTATTTTATTTGCTGGGAGGAGTGCTTAAGGGTAGCGAAAGTTTTGCCCAGTACTATACTGAATAACAATAACAAGAAGTCAATAGAACTGAAAAACACCAGGATAAAGAAATGAGTTCAACGATCTCTCGCGACAAAAACAGTCTTAACTCATAAACAGATTTATTTTCTTCTTTAGTTCATTCAAGATCAACGTTATCAGATTAATTTGACAAATTATTAAAGAACAATGAATTGGAATGACTTGCTATTGTCATAGCCATTTTCCTACATATGCACTGGAGATTGAGATGTCCCATTGAATCTTTATGGTCGCTTGTTCAATGAACGTTCCATAAAATTTTTTGGATCAGAAATATTAATTGAGCATACAGCCATTAGCAGTATGGAATTAGGTACATTAATTTATTATTAATTAATTTAAATACTTAACATTGAATATACATGAGCAGATTTTTATTATAATCAGGGTAAAATTAACACGTGCAGCTTGGACGTGTTAATTTTACTATTTTAAGTAGGTAAGTGTAATTGATACGATAATATTCTTCAAGTAAATTATTTACAAATCCCCTCATTGGCTCGCGCGGCTAAGCAAGTTCTCCCCGTGATCAAGTACCAATTGACTGCAGTAAGGCTATGAGTCTGTGACCAAGTGGCGAGGTTTCCAAGGACTGCAAGTAACTGTGGCCGTTCAACGGCAAGATGGGCGGATGACGTTAAAACATGTACTACGCCCACTGCTGAGTATAGGTCTCCCCCATGGGGGAATGTAGCCGTAATCACCATGCTTGGCCGATGCATGTTGGCGATCGCAGTAGGTGTTATGGTACTCAGACGGACGCTGCTGCCCATCCTGTGGTCAAAATCCCTCTGTCGCCTTCTTACTACACTCAACAGCAGAAATGGGGGGGGGCTGCCTGTATTATTGTCACCGTACCAACCTATTAACAGGTTCAAATTTCAGACACAATAGAAAACACGAAGAGGGTTCTTTACCATAAGTACACTGTTTTGTAGGCACTTAAGACACAATAGGAGAAGCAAGATGCTTTGTTTCTGAGGAATTGAAATAGACACAATGATCAATATTGGCATAATTTAGACTAAGTGGTTCGGGTCTCGCGAAAAGAGGTCAGAAACGCTTGATAAAGTCTCGACACGATAGTTATTCAGACTTGTTGATAGCAATTTAAAATGGTGTAGGAACTGATATCAAAACTTCTTCTACACAAAGGTTGCCTTACAAACCAACATGCTACCAGAAAAACTATGACCTTTGTGTTGCCAGCAGCAAATAATGAAAGGTGCAAGTTGCTGCATCAATATTTCTTAAAACTTAGACACCAATATTGGGCAATGCAGGCTTCAAAATCATTCCTTCAAGCATTCGGCCCAGAAAACTATAAGCATGACTCACGATTTCCATGTCCGAAACTACAGACAAACAAGAATCAGTCAATTCAGATCATCGACCGTAGCGGGACTGAAATACTCTAATTCCACTCAACAACCTATCTTGACTCTTAAGAAATAGAGTCGAAAACTATTAATAACAAACTTAATTATAAAATGAACTCAAACAATCGGTCATAGCAAGAGAAACCCACTAATGTTCAACGTACCATTGAGATTAAACTTTATTGTATTGTGTTAGGGACTGTTTTGTTAATATATGTAGCCGCTACCTTTTGAGACGGAATAGTTCCTATTAAATATTTAGAAACGTAGTCCTTCGTCACTTTATACACTTAGATTAGAGTTCTGATAAAATATGCAAGAAAACATCATAGTTCTCCTCAAGATTTGGTCTCCTCCCGAGGGTCAGGCAGAGAATTAGACCCACATTTCGCCAGAGATTTTAAGTTCAAAATAGAAGTTTGTTTCTTTTTATGTTTGAACGCACTAATCTCCGGAAAAACTGGTCCAATTCTGATGATTTTAGGAAGCTATGTTATCCCTACGTTACCGCTTTATATTGAACTAGCTTTTGCCCGCGACTTCGTCCGCGTAAATGTCAGCAAAAAAAAAGTCGCGGAAAAAAAGTAGCCTATGTCCTTCCCCGGGGTTAAATCTATCTTCATGCCAAATTTCTTCAAAATCGGTTCAGCCGTTTCATCGTGAAAGCGTAACAGACAGAGTTACTTTCGCATTTATAATATTAAGTATGGATGATGGAAAATAATCTAAACATGAATTACGTAACTATTGCTATTAGAAGACTAAGCAGGATCTTCGGTGAGTCACCATTCTAAGTATAGAATGGCCCATTTCTCCAGACGTTCCATATAGTGTAAACTATGTAAAGTGGGAAAAGCGACTATAACACCTATGCTAACAAAGTCCTATTAGATTCTCCGGAGTATTGTGTAAGTCGGACCACACAACAGTCAGGCAAACCTCAGAATATTAATCTCTCACTTAGATACACCAAAAACAGTCATCAAAATTGATTCACCAGTTTTTAAGAGAGACACGGTCTTACAAAGACCTAAACTACATGTACACGGGTCGATTATAGGACCTCCTTCTTAAGATGTCGGTTAAAAGGTACTTTTTACTAAGAATCTTGTTTTTTTTTTAAATAGGGTATTTTACTCTATACGAGAAGAAATCTATAAATATGTTATTGAGACAGTTTAGGCATAAAGCAGTCGGAAAATGTAAGTTTTAGCTCATAAAATAACAAAATATTTTTTTTTTATCAATTCAAAGTTATCAGTATTTTTAATCTGTTATAAAACAGCATGAAATAGTAGCGCCCATGTTATTACGCCGTACGGCTGTGTAAACAAAGAATTGTCAACTGTCAGTCAACCGATTGGCGTATATAGGCTTTGTACTTTTGTTATTTTCGTAACCTACGTAATTTTTTAATTATTATACCTATTACAAAATACGCTTTTAATTATTTTTAAATTATATACAATTATCATATTTAATATGACCACATTTGATACCAAACGAACTGACGTCATTTGCGCTGAGCAATATGGCGTCAAGTAAGAGCCGTTTTCGTCAAACTGCGCGCGAAATTTGAAAATTTAAAATTTAGATGCATTTTTACGGCACTTATCGATTGAATAAAAATTTAGTTTTTTTTGGTGGCATACTTATAGCGGCTACAGAATTTTATTGAGACACTTTTCAAAAATGGGTGTAATACCCTATTGTGCTAATGCTTGACAACACGACAAACACGTGAATAAATTATCTGTGGCTAATAAATAATCATAATGTTTAGTTTACAAAGATCATAGTTCAGTAATAAAAATTCAACATGAATTACATTTAAATAATACATTGCTGTTATTACCTATTACTTTAACAAATTGTCTTTGTGTTAATTCTACATAGAACGAAACTGATAAGGTACTTTAGAACCAAATGCTAAGAAGAACTGAACTAGAGTAACCAGATGGTTGTAAATTCAGGGATTGTCTCGGGATTTTACGTAAAAAATGACTAGAATTAATAATTTTTTCTCTAGCAGTGTACTGATATCTGGAGTCAGCGTTCCTTGCCAACATTATCAATTAATTTACAAAGAACCATAAAATAATGTGTTCCAAAAAATGAACCATTTCATTGGAACACATGTTGAGGAGATGCTAACTGCATTACCATTTATAATAATAAATATGAGGACATCACACACATGGCCATCTGACCCCAAACTAGCCAGACCCTGTACTATGGCTGTCATACAGCTACATTTGAAAACATGATGATTACCAGCCCGCATGGAGGCACACGAGGATGCTTATCCTCCAGTCGTAGAATTGGGAACAAGAGCTAATTATTTTTGCCACATTTTCGCAACTTTTGCAATAGGTACATTATTCCGATCAATGTATTATTAATCTAACAATTTACTAAACAAATATTCCACGCTATAATTATCACGTACGATATGCGATCACGCGGTTCCGCACGTGTCGGAAACATTTAACCGTTTCTGTCTGACTGTGTAAAATCGTTTAGCATTGTTATATTTCTGCTATCCAAACATCATAATGCGCCATTTTAAGGCGTTTCTGCGTATTTTAAGAGGAGCTGTAATAAGAAAGATAGAAGCGTAACGAAAATTGTCTAATTTGCTGAAATTGTGTTGGAAGATTGTAGCTGCCTGGTTCATTCTATATTATTATTATTTTTCATCGTACCAAAAGGCTGGCGTCATTCGAGTTTATCCGTAGCAGAACAAGACATATACCGTATTTAGCAAGCACTAGAGATTGAGCAAGTTTTAATGAAAATGGTGTCGAATAATTTTAGACATCTATCTCAATATCGATCCGGAATCGGAGTAGCTATCTGCCAGCTATCACTAAGTGGCAATTAAAGAGACGTAAACATAGATTAAAAGCTGATTAATCATATACTAGGTATTTCTAAACGATGCGGTCGATGTTTTATTGGTTTCAATCCGATATTCGAAATGTGTTTTCGATTCTGTCAAAATTAAGCATTGCCAGCGCAAATTGTTTCATCGGTTACACAACCTACCTAACGGTAAACTGATAATTGGTTATTGTGAAATCATTGCGCCATTTTTGGTTAGCAAATATTTGAGTACGGTACAGAAACTAACTGCGGGACTAACGGCTAAACGTTTGATACGCATTGTTTTCGACGCATTGCGCTAAGCGGCTATTTCGCAGAACATCATCTGCCTAGTAGCCCTTTCCCAAGTATGTTGGGTTAAGTTATGTTGGGTTTCCAGTCTAACCGGATGCAACTGAATACCAGTATTTTACATGGAGCGACTGCCGCCTCCACAACCCAGTTACTGGGCAACACGATACCCCTTAGTAAGACTGGTTGTCAGTCTTTCTGGCTTCTGACTACCCTTAGCGACGTTCAAAGATCTACGAATAACAGCTGGGACCAACAGTTTTACGTGCTTTCCGAGGCACGGAGGGAACTCGACATGAAATAAATCACCCATCCACAGACCGTCCCCGGCAAGCGTAGCTTAACCTTTGACCGATCAATCTGTACGGCTTTTACTTAACCACGAGCTCCTCCGTACTTCGCAGAACAGTTGCTATAAATCGTGATTTTCACACGATTAGCAGTCGTTACTGGTCGACAAGAGCGCGATTTCTTCGAACTTAAAAACTTCCTACGTAAGGAACGTATAATAAAAATGTATAGAACACGTCACGAACAGACAGCATTCCCGTACGAAAGAGATAAAAAGTTTCAAGGTCTACAAAGCGAGTTTCGATACTCTTAGGCCGGTCATACACGGACTGCTCGAAGCAGTCAGGATCGACTGCTTCAAGCTGCGACTGCATAGTCTTTTATTTACATACAAGCATACATGGAACCGCTCAAGCAGGTGAGACTTCTACGGGCGGTGAAATGTCATCGTGCGGTCAAGCAGTTATCAGGCATACACTGACTTCTCCAATTGTCGCCTCCCCTCTCGCAGTTCTTTATCCCCTCCGCCCGCGCTCTTCATCCCATCTCCGCTTTGCGCGCCTCCTACCCGCCTGCGACTGATCTAGCAATTGAAAACCACGTCAACATCTTGAAGCTGCCATTGATAATGGCCGCTTTAACTTCAACATGTTGACGAGATGCCCGTGTATGCCCGTCCAGACACAACTGCTCGAGCAGTTCCATTTCTGTATGTGAATAGAAGACTAGTTAGCTAAGCAGTCGCAGCTTTAAGCAGTCTACCCTGAATGCTTGGAGCTGCCCGTGTTTAGCTGGCCCTAGACGTGTTCTTATACGATGATAAGACTGTGACTTTCAGAAAACACACCTGTCAGTCGAAGGCCTTTATCACAAAATTATCACAACAAATAAATCTTTCTTTTCATAACATTGGAGTTCATAATACTTATGATAACCACGTGTCGTTAATTGTATTTGTTTATTGATAACGCTATCTAAAACCCTACCGTGTGGCAGTTGGCAACGGTATCAATGCACGCTTAGCATTCTGAGCACGGAGAGTGAAAAGACTCGGATAATGGGCCCCGCACAACGTGTGAGGCGGTATTGTGCCAGTTTTCATATTGCTAGTAGAACTGAGGGTGAATTTATGACTGAACTTTGCTGCAAGGTTTAGTACTTAGGTACACACTTGGCGACCGAGATAAGAAGTAAGTAATGTAAAAATTGATACAAAAAGTGTATGACTCCACTAAGAAGTCCAGCGAACAAAGTAGTGCTTTTAGAGTTGCCATATTTGGCAAGCCTCGTGTCGGGACACAAAAAGAAAAATACATATATACAGGGTGTTTGGCAGATCGATGCAAAGCCGTAATGCGGGGCTAGTATAGACTTTTTATAACTTATTTGAACCGAAGTCAGAGGTCAGTTTGAAAGATTAATCATTTATTTTTTGCAGAAATAGGAAATAAATTTCACTAATCGGGCTTTTATAAATCAGAAATTATTTTAGGTGGTCTCTCTTCAGCGTTAAAATAGTGCGGTCGAGTAAAATTTGGTGCGCGTGTTTGAATTTCCGTGACCACGCGAAAAAAACGGGACGTAATAGGGCTTTGTCGGGACCTAGGCGCCAATGACGGTGACAGTCCCGATATATGAATGGCAACCCTCTATGATTGTAAGATCCTGGTCATGTTTTCGCTTTTTTTAAGACTGCGCGAATGCCGCGGCCTCCAGGCGGGATTTCGGCTAACCAGTAAGTAGGGTGTGTTGACTCCATTTATTTTACATACAATAGGTAGGTAGGTATGTGTCAGTACAAGTAGTAAAAGCATTGTATACCTTTATTTACTGTGTATCTCAGATCAATAAAAAAGTACATTTTTATTGGTCTAAACTGTGTATGTTCTGTTAAGGCTAAAGATTATTTTCATACCCATGTTTAGCCCTAACTATAAATAATAATGAATAGTAATAATAAGTAACTTAAACATGTAGACATATTATTATGCTTTGATTGACATCAGGAATGTCTCGAGTCCAAGAACGAAAAGACTTCGGAAATTGCTTTTCTGATTACAAATACATTTTCGGACACAAATTACGAAGCAATTTTTTCCAATTTACTTTGATAAATGGATATATCTATAATATTTGTACTATGTATTTGACATTGTATTATGTAGGTACCTATTACGACCAATGTCCAGGAAAACTGTAGTCACCTGTTTGCTATGGTACCTATCGTGTTCGCTAATTATAGTACTTACTCGAATAATACCTGTTTTTTTTTTAAATATAAGTAGAAAACTTATGTAGATAGATAAAATATGTATGTATATATGTGTGATTATGTAGATAGATAAAACAATTATGTAGATAGATAAACATACAAATTGTCAAATTTCATTAAAAATGTCGCATTAATTATTTAAAATGTCTCAACTGGCATTAATTCACTTTGTCTCCAAAATCACGTCTCTAAAACTAGCTACTAAGAATGTTAATAGACTAATAAAAACCACAGAGATAATAATTTCGTGTGAGATATCATGCATTACTGCTGGGTTAGCCTTGGGATGCCGTCTTTCATATTCTAAGCGTGATTTGGCGGGAATTTTGACAGCAGATTTAATGTAGTGAGCATAAACAACATCTATTTAGCTTTTTTTATGGCAGTTTGATGGCTAGGCAATAATGTATAAGATTTATTGGTACTTTTGTCTAATATTCATTGAAGTAAGTGGATTTATTTTTTAGTTGTCCTTGTAATTCTCTTCTCTTTGATTAGGTTTAAAAATCTCCATTATTTTATATTGTTACCTTATTTAATTATTTAGACTGAAACAAGTTCCATTATATATTTTTAATAAGTACCTACTTATTAATGTAAAACAAAAAAAAAAAGAATGTCTTTATCAAAATTTATAGCATTTGCACGCGCCTACGCTAATGTCGGAAAACGACAAACAGATTACAAAAGTATCCTGGCTAAATTATATCATGGTCTACCTACCCGTTTGCTTTTGTTGAACATTAATGCATTTTAATAATGTAAGCAGTTTTCTTAGTTTATACCACCTAGATCTAGGTACTGGTACATTCTCAAAGTAGCTTACATAAGAACTTATCACAAATAAGACATTCCACAAAACCAAGTAATGTAAAAGTAGTTTTAGATTAGTATGTTAGACTCCCAAACACTAACTGTTGTGTTGAGTTCTTAAATGTTACCAACACATAAAATCCTGTTACCATTTTACATTATGTGACCAAGAGTATTTTTACTACCTGGTCCTTTTCTGGACTGACAACATTACTGTTTTTCTTTATCTAGTAGGTACTATGTAGTAATAGTAGTAGTAGTATGACAGGCCGGTGTCCGCAATGCAAGTCCATGTCTCAGCGCGTATTTCGCGTACAGTACTAGTACTTATTTTTAATTTAATCTGTATGAGTAATGATATAATAATGAGTATGTCACAAAATATACAATTCATAAAACAGTAAAAATTGCATACTGCTTCATTAGTATCGGAATCAGCACACTCAAAACTCACACACATATTTCGAAAGATTATTTGTGTTTTGTAACACAAATAAATCCTTGATGTGATTGGTAATTTAATATTGAAAGAAAGTAGGCAATATGTCAGTTGTGGCTTATTTGAAAATAAACCACAGAGCAGCTGTATGTTGATAGAGTTGTTTATTATCTACTCTTTACAAAAGTAAAGAGTAAAGTTCTCTTTTAGCTATGGTTTTTGTTTTTCTTTGACGACACGGTTGGTGCAGTGGCTGAGCGATCGACTGCTATGCAGCAGGTTGTGGGTTCGATTCCCGCCCAGGGTAAATATTTGTGTGATGAGCACTTGTGTTTGCCTTGTGTCTGGGTGTTGTTTATCTATATATGTATGTATTTAAAATGTATTTGTGTATGGTGCAGGGTCTCCCTAGTTTGGGGTCAGATGGCCGTGTGTGAAATGTCCCCACATATTATTATATTAATATTATTCTGTATACTACTAGATCTTTAAAAGATTGACTAACCTGAATGTATCAAAGAAGTAGCTAGTTCGATGTTAAATAACAGACAGACTGTCAATGACAAGGAATGCTGTTTTAAAATAAATACTCACTTGTATTGGTTGTAGTAAAATATTTGTCAACAACATTGTAAAACAAAACACCCATTTTATGATACACATCCCTAACATCAGTATCTAGCTCTATTGAAACTGAAAATTAATTCAGCAAAAAGGTTTAAAAGATGTTATACAGGGCGTCCCACGGATATGCCACATGGAGGGAAAGTACCTTGAATATTGTAGGTGGAACATTTTACTGAACGAAGACTTTATTTGAATTTAAATAGCAATTTAAACTGCATTCATAGATATTTGAATAATTACATGGTTGAACCGGGAATCGAATCTCGTTACACGAGAAAAATAATCAGCTGTAGCTTTATCACACCGATCGAAAGGCTTCATCATAAGGATTCTTTTTTGCTAAAGGAAAACCATGAATTTTAACATTTTTAATACAAAATGAATCAATTTATCAATTTAGTTCCTTACGGCAATATCAGCTTTTCATTTTTCTGAACAAAATTTCACATCAAATTAATGATCAAATTCATGCCGGTCTTCCTTTTATTTCTGACAATACGTTATTTAGCAAAAAAGAATCCTTATGATGAAGCCTTTCGATCGGTATGATAAAGCTACAGAATGATTATTTTTCTCATGTAACGGGTTCGATTCCCGGTTCAACCATGTAATTATTTAAATATCTATAAAAGCAGTTTAAATTGTTTTTTAAATTCAAATAAAGTCTTTGTTCAGTAAAATGTTCCATCTTCAATATTCAAGGTACTTTCCCTCCATGTGGCATATCCGTGGGACGCCCTGTATATTGCCTGTGGATTAAGAATAGTTGCAGTACGGTCAATGTATCTTGGCGAGTCTGAAGTTAGCTGTATGGCTGCACAATGGAACTTTTAGGAACGAAATTGTCTACTGTGCAGCTAATCGGCTAACTTCAGACTCATTAAGATACGTTGACCGTGTTACAAGGGGTATCCATGGCTTTAGTGCCAGTGGTTTTAAGATGCATTGTGACACGTAGTATCAGCTCAAAAGAAACAATGTGAGTAATAGAATAGTCTTAAGTTTATGCTAAAAAAGAAGATGGTCTAGCTCATGCAATGGTGACAATAGGGTCAAGTCCGTACCATTGCATGTGTGACTATCTAGATGGACTAAACATAAAGTATGTAGACACTTGTGTAAGCTACCAGACCATAGATAGAGAACTGTTCAAAGCAACATACCATTGATACCATATTAATTAATTTGTAATTATGAAGATCTATTTATTTATTGCTACCTTTGTATTCTTTATTATGAATAAATTAATATAACTTGAAGGCAAATATACAGAATTCAATTTACCAAGCTAAGTCTGCCAAGTAGATACTAATAATTATAAGACTGATTTTTCCTTATTCTACAAGGATATACTTTGTCTTTTGTGGTGCAAATTGAATTTGTTTAATAAATATTTGAATTTATTACGTACTACTAAGTGTATTGATATAATTTGTATTTTAATAAATAATAAATTATGAGGACTACACTGACGCAGCATGAGAGTAATGATGAGGCAATGAACCTGATATCTTACTACCTAAAATTTATTTTAATCAACAAGGACACATTCAAAATAATAAGCCAGATAACCATTTCAAAGGATAAGTATTTTTCAATGAACCCAATGCCATTACTCTAAAGCTAAGCAAATATTTTGGAGGTGAACATTGCACAACCTAGCAGTCGGGTGATTGTCAAACCGTGTTGTTGTGGCTTTTGTGGCCCCTCGTAGGAAAGTTTTATCAATAATTATCTAGTCTGACCTTGTTACCAGAATGTTACTGTCAATTTTCACACAATTTATCACCTCTGTCATAATAAATAAGTGCTAAATACTCACAGCCATCACCATCTCGAAGGGGTGCTTATGTACCCTAACTGGAGCCGTGAATTCCTGCACCATTTTTCACAATTTTAAAACACACGAAACAAAATAAAATAATACAATACTTCACAAACTTTAAATATCAAAAGTTTCACAAAGTAGTCATGCTGCCCGAACTCCTTTCACTCGCGATCAGTACGACAACAAATCAACAATATTTAATAAATTCGTACGTCGAGTCAGAATTACACCGAGTCGTGAACTTGAAACAAAATGGAAATAATGGAATGTTTGCTCTGAAGTTAGTTGCGTAGCGTAGCTTTGCGTCACTTGCCTGTCAGATTGTGAACGTTTGACAATTTTATTATTGCAAGTTTAAAATATTACAGATTTTAGTGACAATTTTTTTTTCAAATCTTGTTACTAAATTCTGTATATTATAATAAATATTCAAAAGATTTTGTATAATAGACTAAACAGCTTTTGTATTATTTACATTTAATATTTTTACAATGAAATAACAGATGACGTGCAATTTGCATTAATTAAAATGAGAATCAAGTTCAAAAGACCATCCGTAACAAAAAGGAATAAAGACTCATGGTTTCATATTTTTTTTGGTATACGTTACAGCAAAAGCAAAATAAAAGTATGTAGTAGTTTCTAGAAACAAAAAAATAATAAATAAAAAAATATTGTGACTCAACCAATGAACTGAACGCTACGCCAGTTTCAATGTTGCCATAATCAAAAAAACACAAATTCACAAAATAAACCTATGTTCCTTGCTAACAACTCTTGCTGCTCGTTGATAGTCCAGTTCTAAATTAAATAAACTTGAAAGTGAAATTCCAGTGACGAATTAACTTCATCGAAATCCTCATTAGAACGAACTATCATAAAAATAACCAAACAAAATATCATTTTCGCAGGTAATTTTCCACGTATATCGCAACTAACTTCAAGACAGTGAGTAAGCGGGCCTTGACGAAGCGCGAATGTCGCTTTCTATTAATTGAAGATTATTTCTTCTGAATTTAAAACGCAAAGCAAAATTCTGGCAAAATTGTGCGCGTTCGTGCCCGATGTCTAGTGCTGAAGTCGCCGATAATTCCGTTGACCCCCCGGCGAAAAAGCGGAAACTAAATACAGGAGAATCACGTTCCAACAACTCGGCAATGGCGAACAATGGCACGCGTGTGGAAGATGAGATTGACGAGGCTTTGTACTCGAGGCAGCTGTACGTGCTGGGTCATGATGCCATGCGGCGGATGGCCAGCTCGGACGTACTTATTTCGGGGCTCGGGGGTCTCGGTTTGGAGGTAGCGAAAAATGTGATCCTCGGCGGAGTTAAGTCAGTGACTCTTCATGACGAGCGGAATTGCACGATCACTGACTTATCATCGCAGTTCTACCTGTCCGAGAAATCAATTGGTGAGAACAGGGCTCTGGCGTCGTGCGAACAGCTGGCGGAGCTAAACCACTATGTGCCTACCACTGCGTATACCGGCTCGCTTACCGAGGAATTCCTGCGCAAGTTCAGCGTGGTGGTGCTTACTAGTGCCTCCTGGGCCGAGCAGGAGCGCGTGGCTGCCATCACACACGCCAATAACATAGCCCTCGTCATAGCAGACACTAGGGGACTCTTCTCCAGAGTCTTCTGTGACTTTGGACCTGAGTTCACAGTAGTCGACGTGACAGGGGAGAACCCTGTGACAGCCATGATTGCTGATATCACACATGAGTATGAGGCAGTTGTGACCTGCCTTGATGATACTCGTCATGGTTTGGAAGATGGTGACTATGTCACTTTTAGCGAGGTTAGTATTCTTATTTCACAATTTGTTGCAATACTTATCAAGTGATTAATATTTTTGACAATCATCATGTTGAGTTACTCTTGTAAACAATTACTCTTTATATTGAAATTAGTACCTAATAAACTCAATGTTATGGTGTTATCACCATGGTGGCTATCAGTGAACATCCTTGACCTTTAATTAAGATCAAATATTTTGAATATCTGCCAGAAACTCTGTGTCAACAACATGCTGTCAGATATAAAATACACTTAGATGATTCATTTACCATGTGGATAATGACAGCATCACCAATTTTGTTTTAAATTCCTTATCTATTTTTGAAGGTACTTCGAAATATTCTGATTTAAATGTACAGCTACATGAAAACTCTTAAAATAATTATAGGAACGGTTGTTCTGAACATGGAGCTCAACATGCAATATAGATGTATGCTGTATTCGTAAAAAAATGTTTTTTTTATTTTATATAAATTGATTATTATTATCTACTGACCCTTTTACCAACTGTATTGGGGCTGTGTTCCAGTAAATTTAGATGCAGCTGAACTTCATGAAAATACATTTAATACATGTGTTGTAAATTTTTCATGAAATGATAGTTGCCAAGTTTATTCCATTTATAGTACATCTGCATGGTTTCTGACTTAATTATTGCAGTTATTCTTGAAATACTAAGCAAGTACCTACAGCAAAGAAATAAAATTTACTTGAAAAGCTGACAAAATTATCTTGACCCACTGGACCATTGTTGTACAAATTATCCATACCTTTTGTAATACTCCAAAAATAACCCTAAAGATATCAATTGTCTCACTGCAAACAATTCCTAGTTGACAGAAAATAATAAAGGATTATTAAAATTGATAATTTGTTGTTCTTGTATTCTAAAATATTTATTTCTTCATTTTCCAGGTACAAGGCATGACTGAACTGAATGGCTGCGAGCCCCGAAAAATTAAAGTTATGGGCCCATACACCTTCAGTATTGGTGATACAACCAACTGCTCCAAATATGTCCGTGGAGGTATTGTCACACAAGTTAAAATGCCCAAGAAAATTCAATTCAAGCCGCTGAAGGAATCTTTTGTCAACCCTGAGTTTGTTATTGCTGATTTTGGCAAGTTTGACTACCCACAGCAGTTGCATGTAGCATTTGCAGCCCTCTATAAGTTTGAGGAGGCTGAAGGCCGTCTTCCAACACCCTGGAGTGATTCTGATGTAATCAAGTTCATGGACTATGTGGATAAAATTGATGTTTTTAAAAATGGAGATATGGAAGTCAACTCTGAATTACTGAATACTTTCTGCAAGGTTTGTATTCTAGCTTTTGGTTTCTGTCCTTTCAAATCTTCAACTTCACGCTTCAACACAACTTTATAAGGTCCAATTTACATTAATCATAATCTCTATCTTTAACCACCAGGTGTCTTCTGGGGACCTGAACCCTATGAATGCTGCCATCGGTGGTGTGGTAGCCCAGGAGGTGATGAAGGCTTGCTCCGGCAAGTTCCACCCCATCATGCAGTGGCTCTACTTGGATGCTATTGAGTGCCTTCCCAAGGACCGTGCTAACCTCAACGAAGAGAACTGTAAGCCTACTGGCTCCAGATATGATGGACAAGTGGCTGTGTTTGGCAAGCATTTCCAGAAGAGGCTGGGTGAACTGAAGTATTTTATTGTTGGTGAGTAATACTAGTTTCCTTAAGAGTAATTGACCAGAGGATGGACAGCAGTGTCCTTTGGAGTACCATAACACCTACTACCTACATGGTGATTACATGGCTGAACCGCCCCCCCCCCCCCCCCCCCCCTTGCGGGAGACCTATTCCCAGCAGTGGGCGTCTAAAAAATGACATTTTGAAAACTAGTTTCATAGTGTTTTCTAAGTTTTCAAGGAAACAATGCAGGAAATTAGGTACTGCTAGAAGTATTTTATTTTTCCTTTTTCCCCATCTGTGATCTGTTGGCATACAATTGCTAGAAGTAATCTAACATTTATAAAACGGCTTTTGCCAATGTAAGTAGCATTAGGTTGATTTAGAAAAATATAGTGACAGAACTAGATTAAATACTTACAATTACATCTCCAAGCACATTACATATTTTTTATTAAAATTCACCTGTACATGGAGTTAAAGCAACTGGTCCATATTACCAGAAAGTCGGACTGCTGTGTGCAACTCCACTTTTGTTTCTACAATCACCAAAATGGATTAGACTTAACATTGTTTTGGTGGTGTTGTGGATATAAAAGAACGCATAAAACCTAATTTATTACCACTGACTCGAATTTGCTTGTCTATTCACCCAGACAAGCTTTTTCTCAAGGTTGGATTCCAGTCTAACCAGAAGCTTCTGGCTACCCGTAACGACTTTAAAAGATCTACGAATGACAGCCGGGACCCACGGTTTTACATATTTTCCGAATCACAAAGGGGTCTGGTCTCGGTATGAAGTGAATGGTCACCCATCCTCGGACTGACCGCGGCAAGCGTATCCATGACTGATTGACTTACCCAGACAGATACAAACAAATTCCAAGTTCCAACTTACTTTCGTGCAGCTAACTTAATATGCCAATAGGTTATTAACCCTTTTATAATATTAAAAACATTTATATTGACGTTATCTGTTTGTTTTGCTATCATAACTTATCTAAACAACACAATATAATAAACACAATAGGGAACTTCATAAAAGAACCTTGATGCTATCTCATTAGTTGTTGTTTTACCTTACTTGATTTTTATAGTTCTGAATCGCCCTTGACGACTGCACTTGGCGTGTTTGTAGAAATAATTGCGTTACTTGGTTACTACAAAATATACCCTATACTTATGGAATAGGGTATTACACCCATTTTTGAAAAGTGTCTCAATGAAATTCTGTAGTGCTAATATGCCACCAAAAAAAACACAAAATTTTTATTCAATCGATAAGTGCCATAAAAATGCATCTAAATTTAAAATTTTCAAATTTCGCGCGTAGTTTGACGAAAACGCCTCTTACTGGACGCCATATTGCTCAGCGTAAATGACGTCAGTTCGTTTTGTATCAAATGAGCTCATATTAAATATGATAATTCTATATCATTTAAAAATAATTAAAAGCATATTTTGTAAAAGGTATAATAATGAAAAAATTACGTTGGTTACGAAAATAATAAAAGTACAAAGCCTATATTACGCCAATCGGTTGACTGACAGTTGACAATTTTTTGTTTACACAGCCGTATGGCGTAATAACATGGCCGCTACTATTTCACGGTGTTTTATAACAGATAAAAAATACTGAAAACTTTGAATTGAATTTAAAAATTTGTTTTGTTATTTTATGAACTAAAACTTACATTTTCCGACTGCTTTATGCCTAAACTGTCTCAATAACATATTTATAGATTTTTTCTCGAATAGAGTAAAATACCCTATTATGCTGACACGTCACTTGGCGTATTTGTGCAAATATTCGCCTTATTTAGCCATCATGATATTTATGCCGATTTAAATGTGCCAAAGGGTCACCGCACATTAGCAGGTCGGCGGATTATGTTCGGCATTTTAACAAAACTTTATATGTATTAACTTTTATACGCCAGAGCATAAACACACGATCGGGCCCTCAACGCCAAACCACAATTAAGTACCTAACTAAAAAAAAAATAGGAAAACAACTAATGGATAAATCTTTGTCTTTTAACAATATTTCATTAATGTAGTTTTCAATAATAGGAAAAAGAAAAAAATATCTGTACAAATAAATAAAATTGAAGTGTCTGTTTGTAATGTCGTAAAAATACTTATAACAAAAAAACAGTTTTTAAAGTGTTTGTTCCGGCTAATCTTTGAAACGCCTCGGCCGATTTTGACGGGACGTTCACTGGCAGATATCTGATGTTATAACTTTATAAGGAGCAAGTTTAGGCTTATTTTTGTTTTAAAAAAAATATAGGGATCCGAAAAAAAAATTAAAATCCCATTGATCAAACTCAAACTCAAAATCTGCTGACCATGGCGCTCAAAACGTTAAAGGTGGTATTGAGACCGATTTTCCGAACCCAATGTGCCGACCCGTTTATAAAACTCTTTAAACAGATCCGCAAATGTATTATGTGGCGGAAAACTTATAAACAAAGACTAGTACTAGTCATTACTTAGGTATTTTTTCTAGGTCAGTAGGCCGAGTATGAGTGTGCTACCGTAAAAGTAATCGATCCGAGTCGTTTTCAAATAGAATACTCGGCTATCTTATAGGTATTATTTTATTTCTTATACGACACTACAAGCACTAAGCAGTTTCACACATTGTTATAAATAAAAAAAATCGGTCTTTAATTGTGTCAGTGCAGGGAAAAAGGCCTCTTCTTATACAGAAAAGGTACCAGCATTGATCACCATGGGTGCTCAAGGCAGGTTGGCGATATCGGACTTTAAGAGCGCCCATCCCCATCAAACGAACTTCGACGCTGGCGTGATTGATTTTTTTTTTTGTTTCAACCAATGCAAAGCTCAAAAACAAACGAGTGAGTGAGAACGCGATAACATCACAGGAAAATTGGCGCGCGAAAATTTCACAAAACTTGTTCCAGGACATACGTGTTTTTGAAAAAGCTTTACTAGTTTTTGATAAAAATGTTTGTAATTTAGAATCTCCGTTACATGTGCAAGGTTTCTATGAAGCTGTTTTTTTACTTTTTCAATGCATGAGTGCATTATGACCGTCCAAAGTTCAGATAAAATTGTGCAAAAAAGCTGATTTTCGGACGTGTTACTGTTTACTGAATTAGTTTCTCACAAAAGTTTATTTTTGGCTTCATACAAACCTAAATTTAAACCACAAGATACCTACCTGTGTGTTAAAAATATTTGGAAAATAATTTGTTATAACGCCGTAATCGCGTACGAGCATTTGTATGGGAAATATGACGGGTTGGGCGCTCTTAAGTATTAAATATCCAGGTTTCTCCACACGATGTTTTGCTTTACCGATGTCAGTGATATCCACCGTCTATACTCAGAAAGTACATATGAAATTGAAAATTTCACATAAGTACTTGCTCGTAACCAGCTTTTATCACCTGTGACGATACCATATACAGCATACGAGTCACCTTTTCAAGTATTGAGCGTCACCAATCTAAACGACAGCCTTTTTGATCTTCCGTCAAATTTAGAGGAATCTATCTAGTACAAAGCTTTCTGATGATTAAATGTTCATGTTAGACTTTTCGTACTTGACTCGTACCAATGCCGAAGGCTGCCCAAATCTGTTGATATGTCACCCTTCTATCAGCTTCTATCATTTGCCGTACTCACGTTATCTTCACTAGTCGCCGTAGAAGGGACGGCCTTCTCGCGAATCATCAGTTCAGAATTTAATTATAGTTTACATGAATTATAAAAATCTGGGAGTAAGACGAACATTATACAAGATTTGACTGTATTTTGCCAAACAAAGCGGTAACACTAGAGAGTAGGAATTAAACGTACCTAATTGACAGTTCAAAACTCAAGAAATATATTTTTTTGTCATTACATATTTCGTTGTGTAAATAACTTTTTAAATTATAATAATAATAATATGTGGAGACATTTTCACACACGGCCATCTGACCCCAAACAAGGGAGACCCTGTACTATGGGTGTCAGACAACTGATATACATACACAAATACATTTTTTTTTGTAAATACATACATATATAGATAAACAACACCCAGACACAAGGCAAACACAAGTGCTCATCACACAAATGTTTACCCTGGGCGGGAATCGAATCAACACGCTGCGCAGCAGTCGATCGCTCAGCAACTGCGCCAACCGTGTCATCAAGTTAATTTGCTTATATGATCGATACGGTTTTTATTGTTTCTGTGATTGGACCTCAAAAGCACTTTCCTAGAGGCATAACTCCTACTATTTCAAAATCAGTACTTTAACTTGAGTCGTGCATGTTTCATGAGATTATAAATAAACTGTATTTTAAAAGCAGACCATTTATCCCTAGAATTCAGCGGATAAACAAGTATGTTACCATTAGTTACCGTCCTATCAATTCTATCAAACAAATAGTTGTCAACATGTCATTGGGCCACATACTTTGGCTTTTTCATACTTGATAGTTATCCGTAGTAAGCCACAGAGCCTCTCATCGATAGTTATCGTGTGCCGGTTAGATTCCTTACTCTCTAATAAATAATTGGGACGTTATAACCACAGACAGATAGGTTTTTCTATTACCAGTATGCCAAAATTGGAGATAGAATAGGTGTTTGGCCGTAAGACTGCAACAAAAGTCGTAATAATTTAATAAATCATTGAGCGACAATTTTCTCTAGCCAAATCTATTTTGATGCACGAAAGGCACTTCTTATTAAATTACCGCCAATTTTGAAAACAAATGACGTATGAATTCATTACACATCCACAGATTCCCAAAAAGTTCCTAATTTGATTTTTTTTTTATCGGCTGCTTTTGTTATTTGTTAAAAAAAAAACAGTTTAAAATATCATTTTTTTCTCAATGATATACATAATCACAAATTATACTTCTAATTTAAAAATCGGTCAAATAAATATAGGACACATTTTACCCCGCGCACTCGTGGTAGGCCGTAGGTAGGTATGTCGTTTGCCTGACAACCTGAGTTCCTGACTCATTATCTTACCGACGCATTCGTTTTTCCTGCTTGCAGTCACAGTTTGCTTTGAAACATTATAGTGAATCAGTTTATTAATATTATGTCCATTACTGAATTTATGACTTTGTTATCATGGAACTGGCGTATCTATAGGAATAGGCGAAGTATGATGCTGGTTGCAGACCAAGAGCTAAGCTAAGGTAGTTTAGCTCGTATAGCTACGCAGTTTTTCATACTATTTACATAGTTTGCAGTCTGCACACAAGTTTGAAAAACTGTGTCAGCTATGAGAGCTAAACTAACTTAGCTTAGCTTTTGGTCTGCAGCTCGCATGAATGTGTATGTTTATAAGAGAACTAGCGACCGCCCCGGCTTGGCACGGATGCAATGTAGATACTAATGTGGTGTTACACAAAACAGTATCAAACTATACGTAAAACCTTCTTTTTGAATTACTCTATCTATTACTGTAAACTACATTAAAATCTGTTGCGTAGTTTTAAAAGATATAAGCATACACAAAGCAGGAGCGACTTTGTTTTTAACCGACTTCAAAAAGGAGGAAGTTAGCAATTCGGATGTTTACATATATATTTTTTATGTATGTTTTGGGCATAACTGTCATATATAGACGGATTTGCAAAATTCTTACGTTTTGGGGAGTGTGCGACGGAATTGCATAATTTAATTCCGCCGAGCCCGTTCCATCATCGGACCACAAGACGTACGGCGATGCGCCACCGGTACATGGTGGACATCCCATCCACACGCACAAAACGTTTTGGGAACACATTCATTGTGCGTACTGCTAAGGAGTGGAATTCCCTGCCTGGGTCTGTGTGTCCTGATAGCTACAACCCGGGAGTCTTTAAGTCAAGAGTGAATAGGTTACTTCTAGGCAAGCGTGCTCCATCCTAGACCGCATCGTCGCTTCCCATCAGGTGAGATAGTGGTCAAACGTATGCCTAGGTATCGAATGATAAATGTCTCTCGACCATAAATGTCACAGAAGAATAAAAAGATTGCCCCTCATTCTAACAAATTGAAGCTACCTTTTATATTGATTAAAGTTTCACTACGGGTAAATACCGACTCTAGGCGTCGAGGTCATAAAATCGATTTCGAGAAACATAAATTAAAAAAAATGTGGACATTACGACTAATTTGTTTGTCGTCCATTTTCTAGAATTTCAGCTTGATATTATTTGGTACAATTTACACTGTACTGAAGAATTTCCCTATTTGACGGAAGTTAAATTAGACGTAATTTGCATATTGAGATAACGCGTTATCGAAATACAAGTCACGAAGATAATATGAGAAATGGTCTATGTAGAATGAGTTAATGGGCCTGAAAGACAAAACTTTCAGCACCAGTTATGTACAAATAAACAAAATCATTGTTTTTCAAGAAACGAAAAGCGAGGTACACGTGTTGCATAGGCGTTTAGAAACTAACAAAATTGATCTTTTACGCGCAGAAAAAATGCATGCCTGAAACCGCTTTAAAAGTCTGGTTTCGATGGACCCGCGTATTCCTTACACGCATTCACAATAAAAGGTTTATATACCCAAATATAATATTAAACTTTCACGTAACAGCTATTTTACATATTGGATATTGTGGATAACGGTGTAAGTTGCATATTTGTATCACATATTTATTTTGTAAATTAGTTCATAAGATCACAAACAAACAGTTACACATTAGTGTAACTAAGTCCCAAATCATCATCATCATATCAACCTTTAGACGCCCACTGCTGGGCATAGGTCTCCCCCATTTTTCATTGTCATATTTTAAAACACCCTATACCCGGCCGACTTTTGGGGAAAACGCAACCGGCCACGGGCCGTAAACGGCCGACTTTAGGGTTTTTCGTTCACGATGCATTTAAATTTAATGCTTGCTTGTGTCGCGTTTCGATGCGGACGTTAATTATTTTCTATATCGATTAGCGCGGCGCAAGCTGACGCTCGTAATTACCCGCCATGAGTAGTAATCTCGTGGTGAATGAGCTGCTGGCGTTCCTGCAGCAGAAGCTGGATGTGATGGATGAGGTGTCTGCTATCCAGATCTGCGCAACAAACTTCAGCGAGGAAGACATAGCTGCTGCTAAGCTGTTGCTGTATAGTGTGCTAAATAAGCGCGCCCAGATGGTGTCCCGCCGGCGTGACGGGACAAAGAGGAGCCTGCAGGATATCATCACGCTGTTCAAGGAGACCGACCCTGACGACGTGCCGGCGTTTGTGGCGAGGGAGCTACACAAGCTGCCTCCCGTTACCTTCGACCACGTCGACGTAACGAGCCTTCTGAAGGATATTGAGTTTCTGAAGGCCAGACTCGCGGATGTGCAAGCGAAGTTAGACGCATCCCAGAATTCCGTCGCCGATTTGCGCAAGGAAGTTACGGAATTGCGCAATAGTGTGGCGGTAACTGGGTCACCTGTAGATGCGTCATTCGAAAATGCGCGTTGCGGAGCCGGCCTCGATATTTCGTCGTCGAAATCCGCGTCAGCAGTTTCGTCGCCTGCGCGTCCGTCGTTTGCGGAGCTAGCAAAACGTCCTGCCTGCGCGCCCCGCAGCCCCGCGCCCGTCTCCGCGGCTCCTCTACGCAGCGCCGCCCGAGCCCCGAGCCCCGTCTCGCTGCCAGTGTCTGCAGCCCCGGTGAAACCTCTGCAGGGGGGTTCCGCTAACGTCACAGCGAGCGCCCCTGGCGCTGCTAGTATAAAGCCTGTGCCGGAAAAGGCGCGGAATAAGGCTGATAATGGGGATGGTTTTGTGACGGTGCAGAGGAGGAAGCGCCGATCACGGAAGATCGAGAACCGCTGCGGCAAAGCACCAACGGAGCCCGACGTAAGTCTGCGTGCCGCTAAGCCGAACACACCGGTGTATATCTCCCGCCTGCACTACACCACTAAGGCGGAGGACATCGTAGAGTACGTGCGCCGAAAGATAAAGTACACGCCGAGGGTGCAGTTACTGGAGTCGCGCCGCAACGTCAATTTCAAGGCGTTTGTGGTGCGAGTACCGAATTGTTTCCTGCCCCTCGTCATGGAAGAAGACTTTTGGCCGCAGGACGTGGTATTCCGTCGCTTCCGCGGGCAAGTGCCACAGGACAGCACACAGTCAACTTAGTGCAATTTAGTGAAGTGCTACTAACATAGTCTTAAGTCGTTTCTATTAACACAAGGTTGAAATTATAAAATATATATGTTTAGGTTAAGGTATTTATCTATGGGCCTATGCAGCCTGAAATAAATGAATTATTATTATTATTATTATTAAACCCTAATACTTTTTACTTTTAGTAGAAAAGACAATCCTATGCCTAAAAACATAAAATAGATTTATCAACCTGTTTAAAACCGCATCGCAAGGTATCCTTCGTTGCAAACTGATGGAGCCAGAGCGATCCAAAGTTAGAAAATCCGCAAGGGGGCCGAGGTTTAGCGTATTTACCCTACTACGTCCACGGCTAGGTAGCCGTAATCGCCATGCTTGGCCGATGCATGTTGGCGATCGCTGTAGGTGTTATGGTACTCAGCAGGACGCTGCTGCCCATCGTCCAGTAAATATCCCTCTGTCGCCTTCTACGACACCCACGGGCAGAAAAGGGGTGGTGCTATTCTCGGCCGGCACCAGACTGTTAACCAACGGTGTCCCAAATAAATAAACACATAAATTTCCAATGTGGTATACAACTTTTCGTAGTATGTTATATTGTATTTATGCAAATATTCGCCTTATTTGGATAATACAAAATATACCCTATTTTTATTGAAATGAAGTCGATTTTGTATTATCTAAATAAGGCGAATATTTGCACAATGAATACGTAAAGTCAAGTGACAGCATAAGAGTTTTTATTTCTTATTAGGAGTTGTACTGCAAGACAACAACATGTCTACTTCTATGCCAATGTACAGTCACGAGCATAAATATGTATACAGATTGCAAAATTCGAAAGTATTTTTCATGTGAAATAACTATTTCAACTTATAGATAAAACTATTTTATTGTGTATATCTATATACCCCATAATATTGCAATCAATAGTTTTGGAGACAATTAGTTTAGAATGAGACCAACTGTTTACATGTTTTTGCTCGTGACTGTACATGCTTATTTATATCTTATGTCAGCACGAGCTATACGGCAATAGCTTAACAATTTTGGTTCAAAAATTCGTAGTCGAGAAAGTCTGCAATGCGGCTGACTTGATCTTTCGACCCAATAAGCCATCTGTATGAAAACCAAGCGTGCCATTTTTTGGACGTCACAATGTAATACGAATGTTCTGTTTTTCCTAAATTTGGTATTCCCAGGTATTACTGAGGGTATTAGATTAAAAATAATGGTTTTTTAAATTAATTACGCATAATATTAATCACAAAATGACTTACCGATGGAAGGAAACGTTTACTTTATTTTTTTACTTACGATTTTTTATCGTAAGTTAGGCACGAAAATAGGCACGCGAAGTAGTTGCTCTTGCGTTATCTAGGTCTATCTATATCTGTGTATCCAGTAATGATCACCTCCATAACTTGGCCTGTTCCACTCACAGGCGCCGGCGCCATCGGCTGTGAGCTGCTGAAGAACTTCGCGATGATCGGAGTGGGCGCAGCCGGCGGCCAGGTCACCGTCACCGACATGGATCTCATCGAGAAGTCTAATCTCAACCGACAGTTCCTCTTCAGACCTTATGATGTGCAGAAACCCAAGTCCAGTACCGCTGCTAAGGTAATGTAAAAATCCATACTAATATTATAAATGCGAAAGTAACTCTGTCTGTTACGCTTTCACGATGAAACGGCTGAACCGATATTAATGTAATTTGGCATTAAGGTAGCTTAAACCCTAGGGAAGGACATAGGCTACTTTTTAATCCGCGATTTCGTCTGCATCCGCGATAGCCGACATTCACGCGGACGAAGTCGCGGGCAAAAGCTAGTAACCTATAAAGATTCTTATTTTACCGACGCGTGTTTCTTTGTATTTATTACTAACTTTCGCACGCTTCTTCGTCTGCATGAGTTTTCATAAGAATCCATAATGTTTCTGATAATAAATTATAGTCTGTAGGATTCAAAGATAACGTAGCTGCCATAGTGAAAGAATCTCAATTCTAATTTCAAAATGATTTGATTGAAAAAAAAAATGTATTTGTGTATGTATATCAGCTGTCTGACACCCATAGTACAGGGTCTCCCTAGTTTGGGGTCAGATGGCCGTGTGTGAAAATGTCCCCACATATTATTATTATTCTCATTTATTTATCTTAAATACACATAATTTACATTTTTAAATATTAATAAAAAAAATAAAAACATTTAAAAATGTAAAAAAAAATAGTAGTCCACCGGTATCGGGAACAGGATCCAAGCCACCGGCGGTCAGGGCTCCAGAGAGAGAAACCTCCTAACAATGCGGGCCGTGTCCAGAAGTACTGCCTTCTGAATCAAGCCCTTGATCCAGCCGCCTAACGATTATTATTATTATTATTTGAGAATCAGACCGGTATTTCCGGATATTCACGCGTTCAAACAAACAAATTCTGCTCATATTTTAAGACCCATTCAATAATGTTAATTGTAATCCGTGGTGCTTGGCAACTGGGCCTCCCCCAGTTGTAAATATCCCTTTGGTCCTATTGGCCTAGTTTTATTCCGTCTCCTGTTTGATTTGGAGGTCCAAGTGGAAAATATTTTTCTTACTCCTCTTCTTTTGTTCCTGTCCTCCTGTTCTTTTCTGATTAATTTCGTTGCGGGATCCAAGACAGTTGTAATGTTTCTCCGGGACTCGTCGAGCTTCATTGCCTCGACGGTTTTCTAGTGGTCGCCACTGTTGATTTTGGCTTTCAGATGTTACAATGGTTTGGGATCAGTGTGACGGGCATGTCCCATAAAAAAAATGATACATAGTTAAAAACAACTAAAAACGCGCTTTTTATAGAAAACCAAACTAAAAAAATTAAATTAAAAATTTAAAAAAACCCCCAACGCAAAACATAAAAGCGATTATGTAAAAAGTCAAAAAATAATACCTTTTAATGAGCCATCAAATGTTTGTTCGTTGAAATGGCGCTATAATGTCGCGGCGGGGTACCGCTTAAGTAAGTCAGTCCCTTAATTTCATTCACTGTCTATTAATTTACCAGCATTTCCGACCAATTTGCTCCGATATTATCAAATTTTTGTTGCTAACCTAGCTGTTAATCTTGTTGCAAATCTAGTTACCATCAGTTCGCTATTTTAGCTATTTAGTTATTGCTTTAAACTTAGCGGTACCCCGCCGCGACATTATAGCGCCATTTCAACGAACAAACATTTGATGGCTCATTAAAAGGTATTATTTTTGACTTTTTACATAATCGCTTTTATGTTTTGCGTTGGGGGTTTTTTTTAATTTTTAATTTAATTTTTATTTTAAATTTTTTAAACGTAATTTAGTTTGGTTTTGTATAAGAGTTTACAAAAATAATTTACAAATTTTTAGTTTTCATTTCGTTACCCATTCCTCATTCCCTTGCAATATAGTATACATTATTCTACTAGTCAAGGCCTTTCATTTGATACCCATATATTGAGGGAGTTGTGAAAATAGAATGTAATTCCCTAAGATCCCTACCGCAGCTAACAAAAGAGCTGATAACTTTAAAACTGCTGAACCGATTTTAATGAAACATGTCTAAGAACCATCGCTAGAGAATCTGCTTTCAAATAAAAAAAAACCGCATTCAAATCGGTTCACCCGTTAAAGAGCTACAGTGCCACAGACAGACACACAGACACACAGATCCACAGACACACAGACACGTCAAACTTATGACACCCCTCTTTTTCGTCGGGGGTTAAAAATAGAAAATAAATTTATTGAAATTTTTAACACTTTTCTCAATTTAAATTTATTAAAATTTATTTTCTATTTTTTAGTTTGCTTTTCTATAAAAAGCGTGTTTTTAGTTTTTTTAAACTATTATTTATTTTTTACTTTTTAGTTTGGTTTATTTTTTTATCAAATTAGTGTATTGTCATCGGTCCTCGATAAATCTACAAAGTTTGAACGAAATCTGGCCGTTTAAAGTGGGTCAAAATCGCGCCCAAAGAAGTCGGTTACAAACAAACATACAGGTGAAGCTAATAAAAAGCGTGTAAAAAAGTCGGCTTTATAATAATAGTGGATCCTACCTAAATGTAACATCAACAGAGTGTGAACTCTGTTGTAATTAGACCTATGTTTACAAATAAAGCATTCTGATTCCGATTTTAAAGTTTACAAGCTTCAACATTCTCAATGACATTTTCCAGGTGATAAAACGAATGAATCCCGACGTGAACGTGGTCGCCCAGGAGAACCGCGTGTGTCCAGAGACTGAGTCTGTGTACGACGACGCGTTCTTCGAAGCGCTGGACGGTGTTGCCAACGCGCTCGACAACGTGGACGCGCGCATCTACATGGACAGGCGCTGTGTGTATTACAGGAAACCGCTGCTGGAAAGCGGGACTCTTGGTACTAAGGGGAATACACAGGTTCGTAGCAGTTAATGTCATCAAAGTCACAGCATTTATTTCAACTAAATCATTTACAGGCATTTCTGAATAGGGTCTTTTACCAAAAAGATCTAATTAGTCCGTCAGATAGATTTCCAAAAAATATTGGACACGTGTTTTTTCTTTTTTCACAAGACGATTAAGTACATCGAAAACTCGTGTGACATCATTATGTCAGTACATTTTTACTGGCGAAGTGACGTCACAAACCCCCACTCATGATCTTTGATGCGTTTTATCTTCGTCAGTTTTTATTGATTTGATAAAACAAAAAATACGTATCCAATATTTTTCGATAATCTAAATAATTAGGTAAAATACCCTATTGTCGAGAGGTCTTTTAGATAGTAACAAAGTTGAAGCTAGTTGCTCGTTCCAAAACGTATGTAGGTCTCTATGGAGAAGAAAGAGCAAGAAACTCAATGGACACTCTTTTATGTCAAGTTTTTACAAAATACTGGTTACATTATTCTTGTTGCTTCTATATTTGAAAACAATGTAAGTAAAAAGCACTACAAACCATTTAAAAAATCAAGCATAAAAAGCCATGGCAGTTAAGAGTTAATCAAGCATAAAAAGCCATGGCAGTTACCGAGTTGACAAATCTCTACTAACAGCATCCTTTCACTAACACGACGCGTAGATCAGCAGCATTCAGCTCAACCAATTTAAAGGGAGCTGAATGGTCCAACACACGCGCCACCATCAGCGTATAACCTAACTCTAAATACTATATTTCTTCGTCCTCAGGTGGTAGTCCCGTTCTTGACTGAATCTTACAGCTCATCTCAAGATCCCCCCGAGAAGAGTATTCCGATCTGCACCCTGAAGAACTTCCCCAACGCGATCGAGCACACTCTGCAGTGGGCTCGCGATGAGTTCGAGGGTCTGTTCCGCCAGGCTGCAGAGCATGCCGCCCAGTACCTCAAGGATCCTCACTTCTTAGACAGAACCCTGAAGCTGCCGGGCAGCCAGCCGCTCGATGCCATTGAGAGCGTCAGGGTAAGAATGGTTTTGATGAAGATATTATTTTTATCTATGGTTAAGTAAACATAGTGTTGAAGTTTAAGGTTAGTTGTCCTCTGGCGTTACAATGTGTTGGACAGGGGACAATTTGACAGTCAAATCATTTATTTCAATTAGTGTCAAGTTATACCGGGATCGCAGCGGTCGGCAGTTTTGCTGACAAACTATTTTCAACTTTATCTTTGAACACCAAAGCAGTATCGTTTAGAGATTTGTATGAGTCGAGCGGCAGTTCGCGGCGCCGCGCGGCTCCGCGAGCTGTTGACCGCCGCATAAAAGAGCGGCTCGCGGCTGATCGCCGCGTCGCTGCCATTCCGGTGTGACTTGACGGTGACGGTGGCCCTTAGACCATCAAAAGGCTCTTTTCAACGGTATATATTTTACGGCTAATAGCCAAAGTGCGGCTACAACTAGGTGCAGGCGACCACATGCGGTTAAACTTGGATGTATCATACTTATCTTTGGTTAGAACTAGGTTTAGCCTTCATCATAGCGGCTAGAACTAGGTGCAGCCGGAAACCGACATCAGGAGCAGAAATAAATAAAAGATAGTACACATTTTAGTACACTAATCGGGCGAAAAATGTTGAGGGTCAAACCTACGCTTGCTATGATATGAACCTATGCATCATCTAGACTCGAGACTACTCGAGAGGTATAACTAACTAGCTAACGTTTCTTTTTCGTGAAAATTAGGGTTGTGGGCATGCCCACCGTGCCCACAACGGTGGATCCGTGCTTTCGTCGAGGTCTCCTTCTGCTCAATGGTTTGGCGCCCCAAGACCCGAGCTCGCAAGCTACACCTAAGTTTAACCAACTACTACTGGCTACACCTAGTTCTAGCCGGTTAAAACTAGGTATAGCCGCACTTCGGAGTTTTAGCCGTAACATATACAAGAATAAAAAAAAAATTGTAGGTTGTTTCGAATGAGCAGCACCTAGTTCTAGCCAGTTAAAACTAGGTATAGCCGCACTTCGGAGTTTTAGCCGTAACATATACAAGAATAAAAAAAAAATTGTAGGTAGTTTCGAATGAGCAAGAAACTCAGGCACAAACTCCTTCAAACTGCACTATATTTTAACTTGTGTTTCCAGAACGCGATCCAAGAGCGTCCCCTGACGTTCGACGATTGCGTGACGTGGGCGCGCCTGCACTGGGAGGCGCAATACTCCAACCAGATCAAGCAGCTGCTCTACAACTTCCCGCCGAACCAGCAGACCACCAGCGGAGCCCCGTTCTGGTCCGGCCCTAAGCGCTGTCCAGAACCTCTCACTTTCGATCCGGCTGAGGATCTACACCTGGACTACGTGGTGGCTGCCGCTAATCTCAGGGCTCACGTGTATGGCATGGCTCCCTGTGTGGATAGACAGAGGATTGCGAAGGTCGCTTGTAGTATTCAGGTAAGACATGGCAATTTTTTAGTTTTAAGAATTTATAGATTTGGGCAATTTACGTGATGTTGTCCGATGGAGTAAGGACACGTATAGTAAGATTAATAACTCTTCCAACCACGTATAGACGACTATGCCGTAAAATTGGGCGAAAATAACCACAAATTGGAACCAATCAAGTAGTAAAATTTTTAAGACACTCGTTTAAAGGACGCAAAAGGCAGAGAATAATAGAACGATGGCAGGGAAGTAGAGCATGCCCTGCAGTCGGACACAACAGACTGAATAATTATAATGATGTATTTGTGTGTATCCAAAAAAATGATGTCCAGCTTTTATGTAACGAGATTACTATAGTTAGTAATCTCGTTACATAAAAGCTGGACATCATTTTTCCCCTATACATCCGCAGGTACCAGAATTCAGCCCAAAATCTGGCGTGAAGATAGCAGTAACCGACGCTCAGCTGCAGCAGAACAACGACGACATGGACCACGACCGGGTGAAGAACATCATCGCCGAGCTGCCCTCGCCAGCCAAGCTCGGCAGCCTCAAGATCACACCCCTAGACTTCGAGAAAGATGACGATACTAACTTCCACATGGACTTCATCGTCGCCGCGTCCAACCTGCGCGCAGCCAACTACAAGATCCCGCCCGCAGACCGGCACCGCTCCAAGCTCATCGCCGGCAAGATCATCCCCGCCATCGCCACCACCACCTCCGTCGTCGCCGGCCTCGTCTGCCTCGAACTCTACAAGCTCGCGCAAGGCTTCAACACCCTCGACGTCTTCAAAAACGGATTCGTCAACCTCGCTCTACCCTTCTTCGGTTTCTCAGAACCCATAGCAGCACCAACAAATACTTACTACGACAAGAAATGGACGCTCTGGGACCGCTTCGAAGTCAAGGGTGAGATCACTCTCCAACAGTTCCTAGATTACTTCAAGAACGACCACAAACTAGAGATCACGATGCTGTCGCAAGGCGTGTGCATGCTTTACTCGTTCTTCATGCCGGCCGCTAAGCGCCAGGAGCGACTGAATCTGCCCATGTCCGAGGTGGTGATGAAGGTCTCCAAGAAGAAGCTGGAGCCCCATGTGAAGGCGCTGGTGTTCGAGCTGTGCTGCAACGACGAGGACGGCAACGACGTGGAGGTGCCCTACGTGAAGTACACGCTGCCCTAGGCGCGGCGCCCGCATGTCACCCGGATGTACACTGTCGTCGACGATGTGGTAAACAGGTGAAGTTTAGAGCATAATAGTTACCATTTTCGGAGATGGTTGGTTATCACATCGGGAGGCCGAGTGGGGTGCTCGCGAGTGTCGCGCGGTGGACGAGATGTACAGAGTGATAACATGTGTGACGTTTAATTTTGTGCTTCAGAACACGCTTTTGTCTACTTATTGATTCATATATTTATAGTAGTTTATAATTGATTGCTCACGTATCATCAAACGCGCTAGCATTTATTCTTTTTTATTCGTCTCGTGATATCACAATAGTTTTTACACCAAATTTAATGGATATTTTTAAAGTTGAAATCAGATGGGTCTGTATATGGAAAGAAATAAATAAAATTTGAGCAATATTTTTGTTTTATTGTCTGGTAGTAATAGATTTCCCGTTACACAGGGTCAGCCTGTTGCCGACATTTAGACTTGGGACCAAAGCTGCTAAAATCATTGTGGCATACTCGAACGTACTAAGCTCCTGTATACGTATATTATATTACTCTGTGGTACTAAGTGCCTGATACTAGCGCATATAGTTTGGTAAATGTTAATAAATCTTAAGATGAATCTGTGCTAAAGGCAGCATTTCACTGTTCAAATAAGTTGGGTCAATCGGGGGGGAAGAGGCATATTATAATATTTGTAATATACTAGCTGACCCGACAGACGTTGTCCTGTCCCGATCTACCTACTTACCTGCCTATTTCCCTACACCTACCCTTTTTTTTTTTTTTTTTTTTTGGTACGGGGTGGAAAATCCTCATGGATGTCCTCCGCCCTGGGGCGGGCGGAGGGGTCTGTCAGACTCTTACTGACTAAAAACCACCCCGGTGTTCCATCTCACACCTACGTCGGGGGTCGCGGGAACTGGAGATACTTCCGCAACCCCCGGCTGGTGCCGGCCCGCTGCCACTTCTCGGGTCAGGGGGGGGAGTGAGGTGTTAGACTCCCCCCCGGACATCTTAGAGGGGCGCGCGTGGAACACTACGCGCCGCCACCTCGGGTCCTGGTGTATGTGGGGGGCGACAGACGTCCCCGAGTCTGCCGCCCCTGGACCCATTTAGGGGGGCCGGAAGAGGGCGTTATCTGCCCTCCGCCGACGCCCGGTGCGCCTGCTGCGGGCAGGGTGGGAGGTTGAGATCTCCCTCTCCCTTTCCGCAGCCTCCTTCTGCGACATGACACTTTCGCAGAAGGAAACCACCGCGTCCCAGGACTCTGCGCTGTCGACCATCGACTCGACCACGGCCGACAGCGACAGGTCACTGCCCACTTCTGAGACGAGGGCACGGCGCGGCCCCTCCCAAGCGGCACATTCCGCCAGCGTATGCCGCGCCGTGTCCCCCCGGCAGTCTACGCAGTGGCCCTACACCTACCCTACCCTAACCCTTAACATTTAGGGGGATGAAAAATAGATGTTGGCCGATTCTCAGACCTACCCAATATGTACACAAAATTTCATCAGAATCGGTCAAGCCGTTTCGGAGGAGTACGGGAACGAACATTGTGACACGAGAATTTTATATATAAGATTAACTCCAGAGGAGGGTCACCTATGTTTTTCCAGCATATATTATGTGTCGTTGCGTCGCTCTGTAGCATATCAGGGTGCGCTACAGTCAGATATAACCGACAAAATAAAACGACAACATTCCCATCACGCCATGGTCTGTTAAAGCCGGCAAGTAAACGTTATACGGATCAGTTGTTAACCCATTGACCGCCACGTCAAAAAAACAAAAACGTGCCCTCTGCGCCGAGCTACGAATTACTACTCTGTGGTAGTACGCTTCTAAACCGTAGACAGAGAAGGCACTATAGACTGCTGGTCATGAAGATCTTTTATCTATAAACTTCTTGCTGCTGGTCATCTTCTATCTCGCTTACACAAGACAAAGAAAAATATCTACAAGATGCTTGTAAAGAAAAGAGACAGAACTTAATATCTTTTGCCCTCATCGCGTGCCGCGTTTTTGGATCATATGCTAAACAAAGTCGTCACTGTGCCAGTGTTCTTAGTTGTGCTTTTCTGTCCCTTTCAGCGACACGCTGAGCAGTAGTCTAGTGTTCTATGTCTATGTTCTAAAAATACTACCATAGAGTAGTAATTCATCTGTCATGCCTGTCATGTATTCGTGACCGTGGCGTACAGGGCACGCGCTTGCTTGTCACGTATTTGTAACAATGGCGTTCAAAAGGTTAATATTCTTTACATAGTATAAAACAAAGTCTCTCCCGCTGTCTATACGCTTATGTCTATCTTTTCAAATATGCAACGGATTTTAATGCAGTTTCAGCAATAGAGAGAATGATCGAAGAGGAGGGTTTATACGTGTAGTTTGATCTACATTGCACCCGTGCGAAGCAGGGGAACCGGAAGACGCAGCGATGGTAGGCTTTCCACCAGATGGATTGACGACATCGTTAAGGTCGCGGGTAACCGGTGGATGCAAGCGGCAGGTATCCGCTCGTTGTGGCGTTTTATGGGGGAGGTCTTTGTACAGTGGACGTCTTCCCGCTGATGATGATAATGAAGCCAGGGCGGGTCGCTAGTACAAAATAAATGCACTTTAAATCTCCCGTTTCTTTCAGCTATTATTTAAAACTACATCAATGAAATATTGTAAATTCATTTTATATTAATTTTCGTTATTTTAAATTGTAGGTAGGCATTTGCGATGATGAAATGAAGTTTGGCGTGGACGACACGCGCGTGCTTTTATGTCCAAGCATTGAAAAGGTTGAAGAAAGCGGTGTGCGTTTCGACCGCGCGGCCACGGTGATATTTCGAAAAAAAAAACTCTGATTCCCAAAACCATAAATTTGTCGAAGTTATGGTTAAAAAGTTATAAGGGTTTGAACGTGGCCGCGCCATTGAAACGCGGAGAACCGCGCGGCCATCTATCGAAAAAAGTAAGTAGGTATTAGCGAAATCTTTTTCTGTAAACAACACATTAATGTGTAGAATTATCGACAATAAGCAAAAAATACTTTTCTTTTTTATAATATGTTTTTGCCTTCAAAACGTACTGAAGGTTTTATATTCTTTTGCCTATTTAATATTTTTGTGCCTATTTAAATTTGTTAGCCTATTATCGATAGTTTTACTTATTAAGTGTTGTTTACAGAAAAAGATCTCGTTAATACTTACTTTTTTCGATAGATAATCAAAACTTATTTTTACGCGATACCGCACGACTGCTCCTGAAATATAAACCTAGGTATTTTTTGTATATTTTTTTCATGTTCGACAAATTCAAATCTAGGTAGGTATTACAAAAAACTTCAGACATATCTCGCTGAAAAAGCATCGATATCATCGATAACGTGTTTTCCACCGATATCATCGATAACGTGTTTTCCACCGTTTCAATGGCGCGGCCATGGGGTTTTAGTCTGCCAGCTCCTAAAATATAAACCTAACTAGGTATTTTTTGTATATTTTCTCCATTTTAGACAAATTCAAATCTAGATTTTACAATGAATTTCAGACGTCTGCGATGCATTTTCAGCGTGATATCGGCGATAAAGTGTTATTTACCGTTTCAATGGCGCGGCCATAGAGTCTTGCAGCTCCTAAAATATAAACCTAGAATTTTTTTCTATATTTTTACATTTTTTTTACAAATTCAATCTGTTGTTTACCTGAATTTCAGGTCTCTGCTACGCTTAGTTTCAAAGATCTCCGTGGCCGCGCGGTTCTCCGCGTTTCAATGGCGCGGCCCTCGTATAAAACGTCAATATTTTTGAGATTTCTAATAGATGATGATTAAGATATTAAAAATCAGGGTAATATTATACTTTACTTTACATTGGGAATAAGCTCGCTAAGTGGGAATATGCAACCACTTTTTTTCTTGACCCTCGATTTCTTGGTGGAAATCTCAAAAATATTGACGTTTTATACGAGGTGGTTACCTCATTTTATAGTTTTGGTTTGTGTGAAATGTAATATTTTTTCGCATGATTTCGACAATTGTCCCATTAATTAATAAAAAATATTTATCTTAGTGTAAGTAAACAATCTGTGATTTGTGATTTTAATAGAAGTTTATAACTTAGTGTAAGTAAACAATCTGTGATTTATGTGATTTTTAAAGAAATAAAGATATCTCTTCGTTTCATTTTAATTCAATTTAGAATCCTTGGGACATGATTTCTATTACAACAGGTGGAAAGTTTTCTGTAAACAACAAGGCATGGTCACCCTATCGAAATATTCAAAGCACATTGCAAGGCTTTGTATTATGAATAAAAAATATGTTTTGCATATTATCGGTAGTTCTACATATTAATAGGTGTTGTTTATAAAAAAAAACTCACTAATACTTACTTTCTTCGATAGATAATCAAAACTTATTTTTACACGATACCGCACTACTGCTCCTGAAATATAAACCTAGGTATTTTTTGTATATTTTTTACATTTTCGACAAATTCAAATCTAGGTATTACAAAAAACTTCAGACCTCTGCGATGCTTTTTCAGCGAGATATCAGCGATAACGTGTTTTCTACCGTTTCAATGACGCGGCCATGGGGTTTTAGTCTTACAGCTCCTAAAATCTAAACCTAGGTATTTTTTGCATATTTTTTACATTTTCGACAAATTCAAATCTAGATTTTACAATGAATTTCAGACGTCTGCGATGCATTTTCAGCGTGATATCGGCGATAGAGTGTTATTCACCGTTTCAATGGCGCGGCCATGGGGTTTTTGTCTTGCAGCTCCTAAAATATAAACCTAGGATTTTTTTCTGTATTTTTACATTTTTTTTACAAATTCAATCTGTTATGTACCTGAATTTTAGGTCTCTGCTACGCTTAGTTTTAAAGATCTCCGTGGCCGCGCGGTTCTCCGCGTTTCAATGGCGCGGCCACGTTAAAACCCTTATAACTTTTTAACCATATCTTCGACAAATTTATGGTTTTGGGAATCAACTTTTACAAAATTTTACATAATCTTGGAAAAGTTTTTTTTTCGAAATATCGCCGTGGCCGCGCGGTCGAAACGCACACATCTTGGAATAGTTTTTTTTACGAAATATCGCCGTGGCCGCGCGGTCGAAACGCACACAGAAAGCGTCCGCGGAAAAAATGTATCTTTCAAGTTTAGCAACAACGAATGCCTTAGAGGCTTGTAGACTTTGTGATATTTTTTGGGGTATCTTATTTCCACCTTTAAAGTTCGCTTATTTTCGCAAATCAATCATTTTGTACGATGCAATCATCGAACAGCCCTTATCAGCTAAATTAACTAAAGACCTTCAGTTATTAAATTATGATTAAATTCATTCATCGGGTATCGTTTTCAACACAGAAAAAAACCGTAAATAAATATAGAAAAAATAAAGATTAATTTAATAAAAAGAACAACACCATTTGCTTTTCAATATTTATTGCGAAAAAATGTATGCATGAAAATACGGTACACTTGAAAAAATCTTTGGGAATACATCATGTGAAATAATAATTATAATAAATTGTAAGCCTTTCATAGTTTTAGTACATAATTTTGTGATATTCGACGTCCTTTTTTGTCGGATCGTATTCATAAGGAGCATGCACACAGCACTTAATGCCTCGAGGCAAAAGAATACGACTCGTTCGTTAAATTATAAGTAAAGCTTTCTTTAAATAATAACTAAAATAATTTTGTGAGAATAATTACGAATATGAACTTATTATTTAATTAGTAATTAATCCTTTGAAGGCACATTGAGCCCTATGTGCGTTTCTGCATATTACATAAAACCATTCAATTTAAATGCAGTTAATAACATGAGTACAGAAAAAAGAAATAGAAATATCGAGATCTGTGAAATAACTGACTAGAGGTTAAGATAGTTAGCACAAACATACAACCTGAGTAATAGATACCGTTGCCAGTTTCAGCAGCATTATAACTGGAACTGTAGCCGTGCACAGCAGCTGTAGGGGCCATTTACAACTAACCAATATAAAAAATGTAAGCTTGTGATTAATTAAGAGAGTATTGTTCTTACAAGAGACATTTTATGTTATAACGATCTCTTGTGTTTAGCGTTACAAAAAAAAAAATAGTTTTGCTTTTCTTTCTAAATGTATGGTTATTGTCAAACTATCTGTTATACCAACTGATATCCCGAGAGATGGAAGCACTTTACTAAGTGCGCCTTTTTAAAAGGCGCCCTTAGTTAACTATTAGTTATGTAATTATACTGAAAGATGGAAGTACTTTAGTAACTTGACGTTTTTGTAACGCTAACACAAACAAAATCAAAAGATATAATAGAATAACATGCAATGCGAATTGCATATACTAATGTACCAAAATAATTTAAGACGATACAAAATGTTACACTTCTCGTAAACTATGTGTACTCATTTAGATTAGCCGCTCCTCTAATATAAAAGCCAATCTTGTTCTACTTCATAAACATACTCTTTGTATTATAATGAACTTTTTTATGTTCATAACCAACATTGTGTGGCTTCTTATCATAAGGCATAACACCTAATGTAAAGAGGTCTTAAGGCGTTTTTATACTACACAGTGCTACCAATTTCTTAAAATCTAATGATTATAAAACGTGCGATAATTTTATTATTCATCACTGCGACATACGAAAGGCCTCTTTTCTTGTATTTGGTTACCCAGATAAAGGACAATTATTTTATGATTATTGTTTTAAAAAAATAAATGTGTCAAGCAATCATTTCTGCTCAATGTAAATTGTAAGTTGCGTAGATTTCCACTTGGCGATCGGACTTTTAAAGATAATACCTATAGTCGGGGACTACGTTTGCCTCACCTCACTTCACTTCACCATAAACTGCCGCGGTTTTTTTTAAACTTTCTATATTATTTAGTTATTAGGATCAGTGTAGACAGCATCATTATGCTGAAGTTTGTCGCTGTCTGCGCTGACCCTTAAACTGGCCCATCGTGCCACTGTAACGGCATTCTTTGCGATCGCCACAAACCTAGTTCTCAACGTGTTTCAATAAACGGAAAATAATTTCCCAAATACATTACCTACATATTACATATTTACAGGATGTGGTGTGTAAATAAGGTTAGATCCAATGACGTACTATAAATAGACGCGTCATACACGAACATTAGTGTACTTTAAAACGGCGCAAACTTTTATATCTAGATACCAGTAGGCACATACAATTATACAGTGCAAAGAAAAGGACATAAGCATACAGCGTACACCTGTTAGAAAAAGATAAACATACAAATTTTGTTACGTATAGCCGCGACACTGGGTGCTACGTGACTAAGTGAAACCCCGGCAATTGCCTTGCTTTAATATTACCATTATTGAGCGCGGGTAACGCATCTAAGTGTATAATATATCATTGGTTAGATCTACTAATTTGCGCCTGTCAAACGATCCAAGTCGCTTCACTAAAACACCACATCCTGTATACATTATTTTATAGAGATTGGTGCCAATTCTGTTGTGTACGAGCTAAACATATTTAAAGATATTAATATCCTTTACTCTACAATAAAACAAGAAAGAGACAGGTATTAATAAGAGCTATCAATTTAAGTTGATCTAAAATGTTCATACAATTATAGTTGTCATTTCAGAACGTATTGATTAAAAACACGGCGAAGTTCAAGGAAAAAACTAATTTGACATCTCTAACTTAGTTGTTATCTGTCGCCGTCCTTTTCTTCAGCTGCCTGATAGTAAGAGATGCCAATAGGGTATTTTACTCTATATGAGAAAAAATCTATAAATATGTTATTGAGACAGTTTAGGCATAAAGCAGTAGGAAAATGTAAGTTTTAGTTCATAAAATAACAAAACAAATTTTAAAATTCAATTCAAAGTTTTCAGTATTTTTAATCTGTTATAAAACACCATGAAATAGTAGCGGCCATGTTATTACGCCGTACGGCTGTGTAAACAAAAAATTGTCAACTGTCAGTCAACCGATTGGCGTATATAGGCTTTGTACTTTTATTATTTTCGTAACCAACGTAAGTTTTTCATTATTACACCTATTACAAAATATGCTTTTAATTATTTTTAAATGGTATACAATTATCATATTTAATATGAGCTCATTTGATACAAAACGAACTGACGTCATTTACGTTGGTGGCATATTAGCACTACAGAATTTCATTGAGACACTTTGTAAAAATGGGTGTAATACCATATTGTCTAATTTTAGTTTAGTTTGTAAACATGGGAATCGGCACCACTGTCTACCTACTGGGTCGCTATATTTCATAGATTAATTTCAGAGTTAGACTTATTTTATACATATCCAAAATGTAATTATACCCTTTAAACAGAGTAAGGGCTTATACAGACGACTGACTTTTTGTTCAATTCAATTTAATTCAATTCCTCCCTGGTTTTTAGCCCTTCGTGTATTGACAAACATTTCGCGACGCAGGTTTATGATTACTAGAAAGGATAAATCCAGGAAGGAGGGAAAATAAGTAATAAATGATAAACCACCGCAAAAAAAAAATGCAGATTTTGTTATGACCTCAGACTTTGTAATACGGATTCAATCGCACAAAATGTCTATCGTTGTGTTAAGTGTTATTCAAAAACAATATAAGGTCCCTTCACATTAGCGATTGATCAGCGTAGGCGTTCGACGAACGTATGCGCAGCGCAGCGCAGACGTCACACAATATTGTTTGAGTTTCGGTATGATAATACCGAAACTCAAACAATTTTGCCGTTCATCGAACGCCTACGCTGCGCGCTGTACAAACGCGTAGTGTGTGGGGCCCTTAGTTATACAATATAGCGACGTAGAGGATAAATTATTATTTTATAAATCTATTTTACATTAGTGAAATTAGGCACTTTGCTTTGGAAGCATACAAAATGGAATAACATTATTACAACCATAATTTATGACTTAAACGCTAATAATAAATAATTTTGTTACAAATAATATTTGAACTAGCTTCGGTGTTTTTCAATATAAAACTTGGTCGTTCGAAGTTTTAAAGAAACAAGAAATACTTAATTGCAATTTGAAAATTTTTATTCTAAGTTTTTTTTTTAATGCCCTTTATAGCTGCAGTCAAGCAGGATTTACTCGTTGCATTAAACTTTTATATAATTATAAGAGCAAATTAAACGCGAATTTCTAAAGAAGCTTACCTTTTTTTATCAATTATTAATCCCTGCATTCTTAATTTATGAAGAAGAATCATTCAAAGTAGGTAATAAAGCTCAGGCATTTATTGTATCCGCTATAAAATGTTAATAGCTAAAATTTAATTAATTTTTAATTTCATATAAATTTTATTTTTTGTTTTCCATGGTTACCCATTTTACACAAAAAATAATGACATCTTCAATGTTAACATACTTAATTCAATAAGAGTTACATTATTATAGGTTCACATTGAACCAAAAACCATTTAAAAAAACCAAAGGTAAAAACTATTTCTGTCACAATATGTTCACGAGTCCACCGTGTGCAAAGCAGAAAAGCTGAGGATTTACATTGTTAATTTTCCAATTTCATAGCCCAGTGTCGTGGCGCTTTGCCCAGCAGTGGGCAAAGAAGCGCGGCAGGCAGCTGGGCGGCGTGGGCGAGGGTCAGCGCCACGGGCGTCGGTGAGGGCTGGCCATGTGTCGAGACACCGACACTCCGGCCCTCTTGCCCTCGCTAAACGTCTCTGTGACATAGTCAATTAATTTCTGTTACAACAGTTCTACTACACATGCTGGCTTTTTAGTGGTTTATGACTATAAACACTGATATACTGAATACGATTATTACCAAGTACTATTTAGGGCGGGTTGTTTCAAACAGTCGGTTAACGTTACATACGGACGGTTAAAAGTTACTATGACGTGAGATGTTTAACGTACGTTAAATGTAACGGGTTGTTTCATGACATAAAAATCCGTCAGTCAGTTATTCAAAAAGAAATTTCATAATATTTTGATATTTGACAACACAAAATTACGTCGACTGGTCGGTTATGGTAATAGTAAGTTACTAGTTGACGTACGATTTTGTGAAACAATCCATTTTTTTTTTGACGATAGTTAGCGCCAGTTTTGACTATTACCGGTCAGTAAGTTTGTGTTGTAAAGTACTTTATTATTATTATTTTTGTGTGCACATGGTCTGTGTCAAATAAACATTTTTTCTTTCTTTCTTTCTTTAAAGTATAATAGTTGAAGCAACCCGCCCTTAGGGTCAGCGAAAACAGTTTATTAGATAATGAACTAAAATATGTCTGACAAGCCTGCCTGCCTGCCTGCCTGGTTGTGGCTGGCTAAAATATAACAGAGATAGAATCGAAACTGTTTGCTTAATTCTATCAGCCTAGCCTTTAACCCAACCCGCATATTTTTGTTTAAAATGTTTCTTTTGCGTGAACCTCACATAGTACCGAGGGCTTGCCTTACTTAGGAAAAATGTTAAGAAATGCCCTTTGGAGTTTAGGTTTCAACATACAAACCCCCAGGCTGTTATAAAAGCCTTTAAAGATCTTAAAATTAAATCAACAGAAGATCTTTGGGGAATGTCTGTAAAAGTCTGTAAATCTATTATCGAAACAATTGCGCCCTATTTAGCTCTCATTTTTAACACCAGTGTAAACCAAGGAGTCTTTCCGGATCTGATGAAACACAGTAAAGTAGTACCATTGTTCAAATCCGGTGATAGTAAAGACCCCAACAATTATAGGCCTGTGTCGATTCTACCAGTTCTCAGTAAGGTGTTTGAAAAGTTAATGCTCAATCAAATGTTACATCACTTTAATAAAAATTCCATCTTTCATGAACAACAATACGGTTTCACCAAAGGGCGTTGTACAACTGACGCCGGTGTCACCCTAATAAAGAACATTTTTAGCGCTTGGGAGGAATCGCAAGATGCCATTGGAATCTTTTGCGACCTCTCAAAGGCGTTCGATTGCGTTGACCACGAGACACTATTGCTGAAACTGGAGCACTACGGGATTAGTGGAGTATCTCTTGATTTACTAAGGTCATACCTGAGGGATAGACAGGCAAAAGTTCAGGTTAACGGTGTGAACTCATTGGGGTCAAAAATGACTATGGGCGTTCCTCAAGGCTCAATATTAGGTCCATTTCTATTCTTAGTCTATATAAATGATTTACCCCAATTACTTCAAAACCAACCGAAGATGGTGTTATTTGCCGATGACACTTCATTGATTTTTAAAGTAGACAGACGGTCACAACATCTTGACGACGTAAATGACGCTATTCTTCAGGTTCAAAATTGGTTTACGGTAAACAATTTGGTACTTAATGAAAAAAAAACCAAATGTATTCGATTCATTTTACCAAATGTTAGGAATAGCAATTGTGACATCATTCTAAATGGAGAGAAACTGGAATTTAATAGTCAAACGGTTTTCCTGGGAATCACGCTAGACGAGAAGTTGCAATGGGGACCTCACATAACATCTATTGCGGGGCGACTAAGCTCCGCGGCTTATGCTGTTAGAAAGATAAGACAGTTGACAGATGTAGAAACTGCGCGTATGGTCTACTTTAGCTACTTTCACAGCATTATGTCGTATGGTATTTTACTGTGGGGTCGGGCTGCCGACATTGAATCCATTTTTATCTTACAAAAAAGAGCTGTTAGAGCCATTTATAATCTACGTCGCCGCGATTCTCTTAGGGAACTATTTAAAAATATTAATATAATGACAGTGCCTTGCCAATTTATCTATGAAAATATTATGTACGTAAGAAAAAACCTACATTTATTTAATAAGGTTAGTGATAGACATAATATTAATACTAGAAACAAAGACAAAATAGCTCAACCATATTTTAGATTGTCTAAAGTTCATAAATCTTTTATGGGGTTCTGTGTTAAGTGTTATAACAAAATTCCTAGTGATATATTGCAACTAAATGAAAGAAAATTTAAAACATATATTAAAAGTACACTCTGTAAACAAGCATATTACAGTTTAGAGGATTATATCCATGATAAGAATGCTTGGAAACATGCTGGTCCGGGCTCCATAGGACAATCTACAGTCTAGACAAAATCAAACGGATTGCTAATTAAAACTAATTAATTTATACTTAGTATATACATTGTATTTAATTCTTGCTTTGGGTCACACACTGGTTCATAGGTTCATAGTTTGTTGAAATGTATGGAGTGGTGGTCTACTTTTACAATAATTGTAAATAATAATATGTGAACACTATGTACCTATGTATACAACTTAGCTGTCATTCTTTATCTTGTAATACTTTGTACATACTTCAATATAGTGTTTTTATGCAAGGTCCATCGTATTCACGTATAGTTATATAACTGAAAACTGTAAATGCAAAATATTGTAGTTACACATTTTTTTTTAAAAGAGTGAGTATGGAGTTTCTTGCCCATTCTTCTCCATACGAAGCTACCTTTTGGAATGGGCAACTAGAATCAACTTTATATTTTTTTATTATGACGTTCAAAAGTGCCTTTTTAATGGTCTAATTGAAATAAATGATTTGACTTTGACTTTGACTTTGACTTGAAACGCTGCTTGCTAAAGCACAGGTTACAATCCTAGTTCAGCAGCAGATGCTAATCAAATGGATGGTTACCCATCCATCGACCGACCGCGGTAAGCGTAGCTTAACTATGACCGGGCCATCCGTACGGCTTCAATCAGTCAAGGCTATGTAAGCCTTGACTTAATTGCTTGCAAAACAATAAATGCACTGCAGAATTATATATATCTTGCACAATTTTCAACTCTACACGTAACGTGTTTAAGTGCATTATCAAAACTGCTGTAATGCGGGCACTTCAGTTGTTGTATTTAAGTCTTATTTGGATAATACAAAATCGACTTCATTTCAATAGGTATAGGGTAGGTACATTTTGTATTAACCAAGTAACGCAATTATAAGTGCCACCATTACATAATTATTACTATTCCGCTTGCACAGATAATAATAATATAATAATATGAAAGTGTTGATATTGTACACCATGAGGCATACAACAGCACTATTGTAAAGTCACTAAAAAAGCCAAAATCACATTTTGCGGCTAGGAGCAGAGTTTTCAGGAAAACTTGTTGGATAACAAATTAAAACCCCTCTCAAGTATGTATGTAGTTGTCAGCCATTACGTTACAGTAAGTAATAACAGCCACTTCAAAAATTATAAACATAAAATAAGCATCACATTGAAATTCATTCGATCAACATGCTCACGATATTTGTTTATTAAAAACTAACATAATTAGTAAAAGAACAAAGAGTAATGGCAACATCAATGAGTGATGTGGTAATGAAAAAATAAAGATTTACAAGTGTCATAAGCACATGCCAAAGAGGTAGAATTGGAAGCGATATGTCAAAACAATATGAAAATATAATTGCATGATTTGTGAAACATGATTTTTTGTTTACTTATATACTGTGTCTAGACTTTCGTAAAGATGTATGCATGTCTCTGGGCAAAACAAAAAGAAAGCTGGCAACATTATGCTGTTCAGAGTTACCATAGTTAGACTGCGTCATCAGCGAAGAGGTGGATGGTCGCTTGGTGCGCGCGGGAAACGCGCCGGTGTGGCTTTGTGACATTAGATTCCTGTCCCAGTAAATCAGTATAGCTTTTGTTACAGAACTTGATCAGATTTTAAGCATTTAACTTGTTAGCTGTCTATTGAAGGAAAAAGTAATGATATTATCTTTCTCTATATCTTATGGATGAGGTATTATGTCGATTTCGAAGTTCTTAAGTGAAATTAAAGTAGGAATTTATGCTTTCTCTCATTAAATGCGTATTGTAAGTAAGCTAGAAATATAATATGTTCACCCATCACCAGCAATACTATTCAACCAATTAGAAACCAGGTTACGAGACCTCTGCCTCTGCTTTGACTTTCTAGTCTGACATAATATTTATAATAATTGAAATAACCTTTTCAAAAATGCGCATCAAAAAATATTCCACAAATTATGTTCATTGCTCATGTACAAACCCAAGAGCGTCCTATATTCATGAACTGAGTAGGTACCTAACCTTTAAGGTCGGGTATACACGGGCAGCTCGAGCAGTGAGGCATTTGAGGCAGACGACACGGTTGGCTCAGTGGCTGAGCGATCGACTGCTGCGCAGCGTGTTGCGGGTTCGATTCCCGCCCAGGGTAAACATTTTGTGTGATGAGCACTTGTGTTTGCCTTGTGTCTGGTTGTATTTACAAAAAAAAAATGTATTTGTGTATGTATATCAGCTGTCTGACACCCATAGTACAGGGTCTCCCTAGTTTGGGGTCAGATGGCCGTGTGTGAAAATGTCCCCACATATTATTATTATTTTTTTTTTTATTGGCTTGGGTTTGGCTGCAATTCACCTGATCTTAAGTGATGATGTGGCCTAAGGTGGAGCACGCTTGTCTAGGATAAACTGGTTCACTGGTGCCTTGAAGATACCAAGATTATATGTATCGGGGAATAGAGAGGTGGGCAGTGAATTCCACAGCCTGGGAGTTCACACAGTAAATGTGGAAGCAAAGCACTTGTTCACCCGTATAGCGGCGAAGCTTCGCCGTATCTCTGTTCTTCCGATGATGGAATGGAGATGGGGGAAATAAGTTGTGCAATTCCAAAGCACACTCTCCGACATGTACCCGACAAAAGACCGATAGGCTGGCAACGGTGCGGCGATGTTCAAGGCTTGGCTTGGTCGTTGATCAAAATACACAAACCGCTTGTTTATCATCAACAGTTGATAAACGAGCATAATCAACAGCTTGAAGCTGCCATTGATAACTGCTGCAGCCGTCGGTTTCAATAGCTAGATCAAACGCGGGCGACGCGGATGTGAGGTGAAGAGAGCGGGCGGAGGGGATAACTGCGCGAGAGCAGTCGACAGCTCAAGAAGTCAGTGTGTGCCTGGCAACTACTTAACTGCATAATGACATGTCAAGGTGCTGCTGACCACCCGGTTAGACATTAATTCAAGCTGGACTATTCGCTACGACTGCTTCGAGCTGTCCGTGTATGGCCGGCCTAACATGAAAAATAAACAAATTGGCCACAAACCCCGTTTTATCGGCCATCGCACTAATCATGCTAATTATTGCGCCATTTGACGGCACGGTTTACGCAGTTCCTGGCGAAAGGCTACAGCGTCTTTTATTTTAAAAAAAAACGTTGCCCACACTAGGTTTTTTTTTCTGTCTGGTGGCCCGTTAAAGGAACCTAACCAAACCGAACCTCGGGGTGCCCCTGATGTCGACCATCTTCTTCAAAGTTTAGAAAAAATATCACGCATCAAGGAGCATTACTTCGGAAATACATCAGACACGCCGCAAAAAAGGTCTTACGTCTGTTTCATGGAGCCGTTTGCTTGCCGCGCCGCGAGTGACCGCCGTCGCTCTCTATCGGCAGCGATCATCGCGCACCGCTCGGCCGCTGTGCTCGCCACAAAGGTATCGTGCAAGGAGTAGCACGCAGCTGTTATCTACAAAATAACATAGTTATATTACATACTAGCTTTTGCCCGCGATTTCGTCCGCGTGAATGTCGGTTATTGTAGACAAATTCAAAGTTTAAAAAGTAGCCTATGTCCTTTCCCAGGGATCAAGCTATCTTCATACCAAATTTCCTCAAATCAGTTCAGGTATTTCATCGTGAAATCGTAACAGACAGAGTTACTTTCGCATTTATAATATTAGTATGGATGTATGGATTTTTGTACTATGTTAAGTTAGTATCCTTTTAGCATAATTTTTAACAATGCACCTGCCATGTTATCTCTTCACCACACTTGGTTGACTGGTTAAGAATGCCTAAGACATTAACTCTGGCTTTGTACAGATTTGCCATCAACTGCTTACCCCCCACACATTAAATTTTCTTCGGAAAGAGGGGTAGGTAACCAGTTGATGACGCAGTCTGTACCATTGTGCATAAAGTATATATAAATAAATAAACAATGTTTTGACGGGTCAGCGACTAAGCATACGGTCAACCGGAAATCAGTATTAAGGGCCGGCGCACATATGGCGGAGCGCAGCGCAGAGCAGTCCGGCAAAGTTTTCTAAACGAGTGACACATTAGGCGAATTTCTACCCGAAAGCGCGCGGGTGCGCGAGTATGCGCTAGAATGCGCTTTTTTTTTATTTATTTATTTCCAAAATACTTAGTCTATATTACAGATGGTATTATTGCCATACAACGGAAACCTCTCAGGGTTTATCTGTGCTGGCGAGCCGTTCATTTGATTTTTACAAGTGATGATTTAAATAATATAATGATTACACATGACAAATATACAGTAAACTTTTGTGTAAAGAAACGTTTAGATTTGTACCTATAACTTTTCGAACTTGTTTTGTATAAACTTTGTAGGTCTTCTGGAAGTTTATCAAGAAAGTAAGGTACTAAATATTCTGCAACCCTCATCCCGTACACATTGTTGGTTTTTGGTAGAACGTATTTATTTTTGGATGTAATAGGTCTCAAAAAGTCCGGTCTTGTTTTTTCGGTCAGCAGCTCGGGCCTAATGACCTCAGCAATGGTAAAAAAATTAACTTTATTGAACACATTCATAACATTACAGTATTGGAATAGATCGTCATCGCTGTTTTTGAATTTATTTTTTATATATTTAGGTGTTATGACTTTTAATATTCTTAATTGTAGCCTATAAATATCTGCTAAGTATGAATGGTAAGTTCTCCCATAGCTGCTGAGACCGTAGTTGATAACTGAGTCTGCTAAGGCCATGTATAACATTCTCAGCGTTTTATAAGGCAATTTATACTTCAGAATGTTAAGTTTACCTATAATAGACCTCAGCTTGTTGCAAACGTATTCTTTGTGTGGGCCCCAACAGAATCGGCTATCAACTATTAGACCGACATACATGTATTTATCGACTACTTCTAGCAATGGGCATTTGCAAGTCTTTGGCGAGCTATGCAGGCAGGAATGTTCATGTGTGCTTACTCGACACACTGTCGTCATTTGTTTTGCAATTTTTCGAGAGTTCAAACGTGTACATTCGTTAATAAAATGATGGGATTATTATTATTATTCTCATTTATTTATTTTATTTACATATTGTATTATATTTTTAAATATTAGTAAAAAAAATATAAAAACATTTAAAAATATAAAAAAATAGTAGCCCACCGGTATCGGGAATAGGGTCCAAGCTACCGGTGGTCAGGGCGCCTGAGAGAGGAATCTCCTGACTATACGCGCCGTGTCCAGGAGTACCGCTTTCTGTATCAAGCCCTTGATCCAGCTGCCCAACGAGAGCCTCCTTAGGTGTTGGTCGAGGCTTTTGGAAATGAGTCCATTGGCCGTAACGACTATCGGCACAATGACTGCTGTATTCACATCCCACATGTCGACAACCTCGCGAGCCAAGTCAAGATACTTAATTTGTTTATCTTTCTCGGTTTTCACGAGGTTCTCGTCATGCGGAACCGCTATATCAACAATCATTGCGCGACGCTCTAATCGATCTATCACCACTATGTCAGGCTTATTGGCAACAATAGTCCTGTCAGTGATGATAGATCGATCCCAATACAATGTGATGTTGCCATTTTCGAGAACTGGGTCGGGCACATACCTGTAGTACGGTACTTCCGATTCCACAAGCCTGTATTTTAGAGCAAGTTGCTGGTGGATAATCCTAGCTACAAGGTTGTGTCTATGCAAGTAGTCTCCGTTAGCCAGACGAGAGCACCCAGAAATAATGTGTTGGATTGATTCTCCCGGTCGGTGGCATGCCCGACAAATGTCAACCGTGCCGTCCTTCACAATATACCTCCGGTAGTTGTTCGTCATCATAACTTCGTCCATAATCGCACAGACAAAACCTTCGGTTTCCCCAAAGAGGTCACCGAATCGCAGCCAGGATACGGACGCCAAGAAGTCTACATCAGGCCCATGTAGAGCCCGGTAGAAGCGCCCGTGAAGCTCCTTGCTCTGCCATACCTTCTTACGGTCATTAGTATCTAGTACTACAGGTTTGCGCCAGTTCTCGTTCGCTAAGGAGAGCGGGGTGAGGCCCTTGTCCACTGAGACCACATCTCGATGCATCCCCACGTCGGCTTCAAAGAAGTACTCCCTGAGACTGCATACCTCACGGTTGTGCAGGGACTTAGCATTAAGAAAGCCTCGACCTCCACACTTCCGTGGGATATACAGTCTCATTACCGATGACCGTGGGTGATGCATCCGATTTGCGGTTAGCAATGTACGGACCCTCCTATCCAGGGCGTCAAGTTCCATCTGAGTCCACTTGAGTATGCCGAAAGAGTACATCAGAACCGGCATGACCCATCCGTTGAAGGCGCGCACCTTGTTTCCGCCTGATAAAAGACTATTCAACACTTTATTCAGGCGGCCAAAGAAGCGCTCCTTCAACGATTGTTTCATGTCGGCAGCATTGATGCCTAACGCTTCCGACATACCCAAGTACTTGTAGGTTTCGGTTGAGGAGAGGGATCTAAGGCGTATGGAATCCGAGAGTTGGGTTCCCACGGATTCCATTATCTCCCCTCGCTTCACATGCATGACTGCACATTTGTCAACACCAAATTCCATCCTGATGGCACTACTGAAAGTTTCTGTTACTTTCAGTAGCTCCATCAGTCGCAAACTGTTGGGGGCAAAGAGTTTCAGATCATCCATGTAAAGGAGGTGAGATATAACCTGACCTCCTCTTCTTAACCGATAGCCCAAACCTGAACCCTCCAGCAACGTGCTTAGAGGGTTCAAGGCCAAACAAAACCACAGTGGACTCAGACTATCGCCCTGAAATATACCTCGCTCAATCCTTATCGGTTCGCTATTCTCTCGGATTTGCCGACATCCTGGATAGCGAAGGACCGTCCTCCATTGCCCCATACACGACATCAGGAAGGTGCGCAGACTTGTATTAACTTTATACAACTCCAACACCCTCATGAGCCATGTATGTGGCACAGAATCATAGGCCTTCTTATAGTCTATCCAACATGTCGACAGATCCCTTCGGGAACGACGAACCTGCTGGTTAATGGCCATATCAATGAGGAGTAGCTCCTTAGTACCACGAGACCCGTTCCTACATCCATTTTGAGAGGCAGACATGATAGAATTTTTGTCAATATGTTCGTTAATTTTAGCTCTCAAAATGGATGTAAGAACTTTATAGACCGTTGGTAGACAAGTGATCGGCCTATAATTTTTGGGTTCCGTAGTACTACCTGATTTATGGAGCAGGTGGGTTATTCCAGTTGTTAGGAATTGGGGCAACGATCCTGACTCTAAGGCTGATTGGAACTGGGACGCCAAGCGAACGTGCGATCTCTGAAACCATTTAATCCAGAAATTATGCAGCCCGTCCGGTCCTGGAGATTTCCAATTCGGCAACGGACGAATTGCACGAGCTACGTCTTGGGGACCGATGGTTATTGCTCCCATTTCTGGTATTATTATTATTACATTACTTGCAGAAGAATTATAGAGAAAATAAGAAAAAGAAGATTTTGGGCGTCGCTTTGGCGAGGCCGGCGACCGAAAGCGGATGCGCGCGGAGTAGCGCGCAAGCTTACGCAGTCGCGTACCTGCGCCTATCTTTCGCATGTAGTCGCTTCGATGGTCTTCAGGAATTAATTGATTTTGGATATTATTTCAATGAGGACAATATCGATAATAGTGCAAAATGCTCTGCGCTGTGCTCCGCCAAATGTGCGCCGGCCCTAACACTTCAATTACGAAATAAAAGACTGATGTTAGTATTTGCACTAGGTACTCTTTGTGCACTGGAAATTATTTTGTTGAAATCTATACTAATATTATAAAGATTAGGTTTTGTTTTTTTGTTTGAACGCGATGCTATTAACTGTATTTTATCATCGGACGAATTCACGGGCAATAGCTAGTACCTTATATAACCAATATTAGGTATAATGTGTGTGTGTGTATCTATCCTGTGTGATCAAAATATGATTTGAAACCAAAAACTACTTTATCATTGGAGACTTCAACCCAAAACCAGTGCACCTTCTCAACAGTCACAAGAAATCAAAATACCTGCTGGATCAACCGCCGATGCAGGTCTACGTCAGCTCCCCTGATGCCCTCCCGGTCCTGGTGTAGCTGCAGCGCGCACAGCAGAGCATCCTTGATGGTCTGCACCGTCGCCTGTACCCGGTCCGTGCGCATCAGACGACGGACCAGGTAGCCCTTGGCCCAGGCCACAATTTTGGTAGCAGCCGCTTGCTGATCCGGACAGTACATAAAATTGTATAGGACATTGTGCTGAAGTGGTATGGGTAAGGAAATAGGAAACAGGCTTTAGAATTTGTCAAAAGGCAGGAAATTTGATGGACTGTACTGTATCATCAGGAGGAAATTTGATATAGGTACTTTATTAGGATTTATAGAAATAAAAGGTGCAAAATTGGGTGCAATTTCATTTCAGTAAACGCAGCACTTGGTTAATATTAAATAGCAGAACTTCAATGACGCTGGCGAAAATAATCCAACAAATTGATTGTGAATAGAAAAATAAGAAACACGAAACTACATAATAATAAGACAAAGTAGAAATTAATCTTGTTTTAAGAAAATATCATAAGATTCGCATTACACTAAAAAGTCATAGAACGTCGAGACATCGTAACGGGTGACTTGCAGGAGAGAAAGGGATCATTCAAACGAGGGTAGGACAGGGAACAAATACGAAAAAGAAACAAAAAGCAAAAGGTAATACAACAATAATTGCGAAACAGACATTTAACATAGAGTAACTCATTATTTAACTCCACACATGTACGCTATAACAAAATTCTTAAATTACGTAAATAGAAGTTAAAAAAATCAATAGGGGACACCACCAATCAATTGAGATACTTTTTTTGAACTGTCAAAACGCGATCCTGCGAGATACATTTTGTATGGCGTTAGAAAAAGTGCCGTCACTTTTTTGCCAACTAAAATGGCCAACTATTTATTCATTTAAAAGCAACTAAAACTCAGTTTTTTAAGTTAATTGAAAGTTCAGTCTCTTGGGCACATTCCCAGTTGACGACGATGTTGGGGATTTTTTTGATGCCTTATTGTCTTAGCTTTTCTTTTTGTTTTTAATAGTTATAGGTTTTCCTTTTTTATTTTTAAATGTAAATATTGTATATTGAGATATTAAGTTAAATTAAGCATTGAAAGTTAATTAGGTTTTTAGGGTTAGTATGTTTTTTGAGAAGTTGTCTTGGAATTATTTGTTAATGGGTTCATCTACCCAATTGAATATTGTAGACTTTAAATATTAAAGCTAGTTTTAATATTTTTACAATTTATTTAATAATAATTTGTAACCTACAATCTACAATAGGGTGTTACACCCATTTTTGTTGCGGGTTCGATTCCCGCCCAGGGTAAATATTTGTGTGATGAGCACTTATGTTTGCCTTGTGTCTGGGTGTTGTTTATCTATATATGTATGTATTTAAATGTAGGTATTTGTGTATGTATATCAGCTGTCTGACACCCATAGTACAGGGTCTCCCTAGTTTGGGGTCAGATGGCCGTGTGTGAAAATGTCTCCCACATATTATTATTATTTTTTATTTTTTTAAAGTGTGTCAATTCAATTCTGTAGTGCTAACATGCCACAGAGAAAACACAGATTTTATTCAATCGATAAATACCATAAAAATGCACCAAAATTTTTCATTTTAATATTTCGCGTCGTAGTAGTTCGAACGCCTAGTAGTGGACGCCATACTGCTGTGGAAATGACGTCAAATGGCTGTGTAAACAAATGAGCTGATATTTTGTATGATAATTGTATATCACTAAGTAAGTATAACAAAGGAGATGGCGTAATCGAATTTTCCCATGGAAAGATGCGTGACACTTTTTCAAGCTAAACCCTGCCCACTTCAGGTCTAGCCCTGCCCACATCTAGTCAAGCCACGCCTTTTTTCCTAGCGATGAATAGCAAAAGCTAAAAGCTGTCATTTTCTACGTGGTTTAGCTATATCATGCTAGATGTCTCTATGACAATATGTATTCGCAACACAGGGACAAACTTAGTACCTTTTTATTTTTATATTTTGCAAGGATTTTAGGAAGAGGGATGGTGTGTCCAGATTGTTACGCAATTAAGATGCTGTATAATACACAGCGAATCTAGATAATTGTTGCCACTACATACTGGCTACATAAGTACATAAAAATATTTAAAAAAAACTTAAATGCAAAGCAGAAATAATAAAATACAGCAAGTTTTGTTTGAATTCTAAGTACGGCCCTGCCATTATTTTGCTTGTCAATGCAGCAATGATGCAATTTTAGGGATTTTCCATTTTTAGGGGAAAAATAACATAACACACTAGACAAGATAATATTATGCTTTACGAAGATTTTTATTTTTATTCGGGGATTTAGAATTAAAGGGGATCAGTATTAACATCTCATTTTGAAATTACGATGGTATATAATGTATGTAATGAAATTTTGTATTATGCTAGTTTTGTCCCGAAAAAATATATCTTGATAATTAACAAAGTAATATGGCGAACTAAATTATAGGCAAGTAGTACTATCGGTGGTGCTTCGGCGTTTAACCCTGGTTTTTTGTTTCACTACCTCACACAGACTCACACTAGATGGCATACGGAACTAGAAATGGAAAATTTTAATTTAAAACAACAATACGAATCTTTTAGTCGAAAAAAAGGATCAAGATAATAACAAACATACATTATATTTTTAAACCTATTAATAATTATCTATACTAATATTATAAAGCTGAAGAGTTTGTTTGTTTGAACGCGCTAATCTCAGGATCTACTGGTTCGAATTAAAAAAATATTTTTGTGTTGGATAGTCCATTTATCGAGGAAGGCTATATGACCATGCGAAGCCGGGTCGGGTCGCTACTATTTTCATATACTTTTTTTGCTAAAAAGCACAGAATACTTAATAGTACTAAGTACGTACAGAAGGGACACTCCCTTCCCCGCGCTATATCAGATACCGCACCTCACCCCGCACTTATCTAAGCTAACCGCCGACTCTTTAGCCAGGGCGCTCAAAATCGTAAGAACTGCAGCGCTGTAGGTACTACTGACACAAACACAATTTTGCGATTTATTTTGTTTTAAGTTTTATTTATTAGTTTTAATCTCGATGATTCATTTATTTTCCAAGTTTTCTTCGTTTTATAATAATACAATTAAAACTTCCGTAATAATAACATACCAACATTACCAGCTATTAATATTGCTCTCTCTCTTTATTGTCTTAGTTATGTACTTATGTCTCTTTCTTTCACGTTCTATTCATTCTTGGAATTGAAAAGTAGTATCCTACGCACTAACTTTGTCTCGTCGCCCCATTGCGTTGCCGCGTAATGGTGCGGGGCGATCGTGAATTCCATATTTTGTAATTAGGTACCTTAATTTACCATTATTGATGAATAAATAAACCTCTTTACATAATAAATATTATAATATTACTTTTATGTCATTACAAATCCGAGTATCCAAAATCAAATATCATTTAGTTTATTTCTTTAAGAAATAAATAATTGAACGCTCGGACAAGATCACTTCATAATAATGCTCGAAACGTTCGGGTAGTGCCGTCGTCGTTCGGTTCGCCCGACGCAAAGCGCTGCACTTTTCGCGCCATTTTGTACGCTAGCACGACATCCAACTGATTCAACCCTACTAAAATTCACGCACACATTAGCACCTGTACAGACGTCATTTGGTTTTGTAGTAGTAATAGGTAATTATTTTGCAAGTTTTGTATGAAGTGTCCGAGGTGTGTAAAAAGGTGGCGACCTCTTGTTTCGAGTAGTAGAATATCTATGACAATGACGGATTTTTCTAGAAATGTGCTGATGAATTACGCAAAAAGATGCCTACCAGTGCGATAAGAGGCCTTATGTGGCATCACAACGTTTATTGGTGTAGGTTTAGCAATTAAGAACACAACATTTCATGTTTTAATTTTTATAAACAAAGTAATTAATAAAAAAAATATTAAAACTGGAATGTCCGGAATGTCTGCTGCACAAGACAGCTATAGATCGAATGACCACACCCACTTTGATGACGTCATTGCACCAGTGCGTGTCACGGTGCACCAGTGCTATGGGCATCTCCTCTATTATACAGTTTACTTCGTGTTGTATATAATTTAAAATAATTAAAACAATATTTTTAAATATTTTTAAAAGTTGGTTTCGAAAATAATAAAAGTACAAAGCCTATATACGCCAATCGGTTGACAGATAGTCGAAATTATTTTGTTTACACAGCCGACGATGTAATAAAACGGCGGCTACTACACTCGGCGTCACAAAAATCGCACCTCTTTAAGAATTCCCTTCAAAGTCATTTTAACCCTATTAATCAATGGTATACATATGACTATAAGGTATAATTGGAAAGGCAATTTATTTAAATTTCAGAATAAATCAATGGATTTGGTTTTTTGTTTACCAGGGAATAAAAAAAAGCAAGCTAATGCAAATGATTAAGTTAAATTTTATTTTATCAGCAAAAATTACAACAAAGTCCTTAAAACTAACTTTAAACCTAGTGTTACCCCCCCTAGCCCTGATGACTGCTTCCATGCGTTCTCTCATGGACCTTATTAATGTGACAACAGTCTCTTGTGGAATGTTGTCCCATTCTGCAAAGACGGCATCTTGAAGGTCTTGGAGAGTGGTAGGGGCAGGATTTCGTGCCCGTACTCGCCGTTTCAGTTCATCCCAAAGGTGCTCAATAGGGTTCAGGTCTGGACTTCGCGCCGGCCAGCGCATAACAGGGATGCCAACTTCTTGCAGGTAGTCTCTTACAATTAAAGCGGTGTGACAACGGGCGTTATCGTGCATTAACGTGAACCCACTGCCAACAAAACCCGCATAAGGGACAACCTGCTCCTCTAAGATCTCTGTTATGTACCGAGCAGCAGTCAGCGACCCTTGCCCGCGAGCACTTCCAGTCCGAGAAACACACACAAGGTTCGTTTTACCGTCGATTGACATGCCGCCCCAGAACATGCACGAGCCACCCCCGTATTCCACTGTCTCTTGAATACAGGCTTGTGCGAATCGTTCCCCTTGCCTCCTATACACTCTTCGACGCCTGTCGTTGCAGAAAAGACACACCCTCGTCTCATCCGAGAAGAGCACAGCCCTCCATTGGTCTATTGTCCAATCCACATGGTCACGGGCAAATTGCAACCGGTCTCTCCTATGCTGTGCAGTCAATTTGGGCCCTGTAGCAGCCCTATGAGCTGCAATTTTCTTCTCCCGCATTCTTCTTCTAATCGTGGAGACGCTTACAGAAGTTCTGCGAGCTGATCGCAGTTGTTGTTGCAGCTCAACAGCATTGGAGAACCGATTACGTAAAGACGTCGAAACAATGAAGCGATCGTCTCTTTCGGATGTGCACCGTTGTCTTCCAGATCCACGTCTTCGGATATAGCCACCAGTCTCTTGGAAACGTTGGAACACTCGTCGAACGGCAAAACGACTCAAGTTCAGTTGCCGAGCAACATCACATTGCCGCATCCCTGATTGCAGTAGTGCAATGACTTGAGCGGCTTCATCTGCAGTGGTATCCATCTTCTGGGGTATTTTTCTTGCTGTAGCTGTTCACGTGTGTTCACTTCAAAGGTTGAATAGCGAATGACCCACATTTAACCCGGGTCGCCCGTTTTATACCCTTGTAGGGAGGTGCAATTAGTGGCCGTTGTAATGCGTATTTTGACAACATTTTTTTTAACGTTACTTGCTAATGAGATCTGTTGTGTTTAGGAATTCTAACTGTTGTTAATTTAAAGGTCGTTAAACATACTTTTAATTAATCCCAATATTAATTGGGTTTAATGTATTCGTTACTGGCGGGACATGTTTTAAACTTATTTTCGAAAAGGTGCGATTTTTGTGACGCCGAGTGTATTTCATGGTGTTATAAAACAGACAAAAAAAATTTCAAACGTTGAAATGAATTTTAAAATTTAATTTGTTATTTTACGAACTAAAACTAACATTTTCCGACTGCTTTATGCGTAAACTATCTCAATTATTTATATTTATAGCTTTTTTCTCATATAGAGTAAAATACCCTATTGCCTAAAGTACTAAATCTGAAATGCGAGATTAAAAGCATGAATATGTTACCTCTCTTGGCGTTACAGATTTGGATACAGCCTTGGACACCAGTGAGTTAATGCTGTTCATTGATTCATATATTGTTTGCTCCATATGTCGGATTGCATTCTCGGCAGAACTGTTGTGTATTGTAGTAGTTGCATGGATTGTTTCTTCCATACTTCGTATTGCATTTTCGGCGGCAGAACTGTTATGCACTGCAGTATTCGCATGGATCGTTTTTTCCATATGTCGGATTGCATTTTCGGCGGCAGAACTGTTGTGCATTGCAGCAGTTGCATGGATCGTTTTAATTTCTTTACCAAAGATATGGCTTACAACACTGTTATTTACTTGACTACCAAAGTCATCATCATTGTCAGAAGGAAATGTAACGTTCAAATCGGCCATCGTGTCGTTCGTTCGATCGGTTAACAATGGTTCGTAATCACGATCAGTCGACACACTCGTCTCATAGGTCAACCGTCGGGACGTCGCAGTGTTTCTTTGAGGAGACCTCGAGGATTTCGGGGAGTTTGGGGACACCGGAGACTTTGGGGACTGAGTTCGCGTCCTGTACCCATCCGTTTGTGTCCTCGGGGGCATATTCTTAGTTCCGTTCTGAGTATGAGTTTTAATCGGCTGCTTTTTTATACTCCCAGTAATATCCCGGCTTTTCTTCAAGACATTATCACAAACGTTTATGTAGTTGTTAGTGTTGGTCAATGTAGAAACAGGGCTGCCAACACTACTTTGATCAGGGGACTTGTAGTTGATCAGCTGACTTAGACTGACGGGACCTCTGTCACCTGCTTGACCCTGCTCTGGATGCTTGTCACCCCAAGCCTCCTTCACCTCTATCGGAGATGTGGGACAAATGCTCTTCAGCTGCTTGAAGAGCAAGCTGTTCTGCTCTTCAAAGACCTGCTGAAGGAGCATCTGTTCTTTTTTCTGCTTTTCCACTAAAGTCTGCATTTGTAATAACTGTTGCTGTTGTATCTTTTCATACAGGTCCCTGACATGAGCTGCTGGGTTTTCTGAATTCAACATTGAAGAAGGCGCGTGGCTTTGAGTTGATAGATCAAATTTTTTAATTGATTTAGGTGATCCTGGGTCTTTTGCCAAACTACGGTTGTTAGTGTTTCGGACAGGACTATATTTCCTAGGTTTCGGTTCACTCTTGGGCGGAGAGTCTGAATTGGGTACTTGATTAGATCTTGGCATTGGTTTTGGGGTTATTGCAGACCCAAAACAAATGCTGGGCCTAGTTTTTTCTGGAGCAACCGACTTTGCTCGAGTGGAGTGTATGGTTGGAGATGAATTTTTAGGTTGTTGTTTCATAAAACATTTATTAGAAGCGTTCCTTTTAAGTCTCTTGGTCCCAGTCTGATTCAGTTCCAGCGCCATGGATGACCATTTCACCTTTGCACTCTCCAGGTCCCAGCTCCTTCGCTTCTTGCTACAACTTATGTTCGATAGTGATTCGCTCATTGAAATAGAGCTCATCTCAATGCCAGTGTTCAATGATTGCACTTCTAGATGAGCTAAGAGCTGAGGACTAGGATTGAGAAGCGTATAAGATCGCTGCCGTACTAGTGGCAGTGTGTGCTGCAAATCCTTCACGCTGTCTCTGTGCAAATCATTAAGGGATCCAGTGAAGCTTTTCGAACTAAGAGTGGTGTGACCATCTTGAGATACAGAAAGATTGTCAGTTATAGACTCTTCTAAATTGTTTTTATTAAGCTTGAAGCTAAAGTTAGTACTTTCTTCATCAGTATCTTTGCGTTTTCTATGTCTTTTTGTTTCTGTGGTAACTTTTTCTTCTGTTGTCACTTTTTGTGTAATTCTTGTTGTGCAGTTATAATCTCTTTCAGGAAGATCAATTTGGGCAGGTGAGCGCGCCCTTTTGATAACGTTGAAAACATTTTTTCCACTTTCATTTATATTTACACTGAGATCTATAATTAATTTCGGAGAGTTTGACCTAGAACATGATTCTTTTGATCCCACAACTACATTGGAAGTTATATTTTTGCTGACATCAGTCGTTAAACAACGAGCATTTCTTGCCAACGGACGAGCCTGTCGTGAGGATGTAGTATGTCTTGACAATGGGTCAACTGATTTTTTCAGATGTTTAGAATTGAAGTCAGTCTTTTCTTCTTCATAGGGTACTTCAAAATTTTGTTCACATTCAGGCAGTTCAGGAGCGTCAGTCTTATCTTCAGACGACTCAGAGTCAGTTTCCCTGAGAAAGGGCTGAAGTTGAGATATGCGTTTCTCTACTTCCCTGGCAAGAAGCTTATAGTATTGCATTTCTTTGCGGCATTCTTTAGATAGCTGAAACATAAAAAATAAGACTTATAACACTCAACACATGCATGATATTCATCACATTTGTAAGTGGATTTAACAATATTTTTTTCATTTTTACAGAAAGCCATTTAAAAGGCTCTTGATCAGTTAGGTCACACAATATGCTTTTTAATTTAATTCTTGAAATTCTGCATATAAATGAAAAAAATAGTATAGATTATTATATATTATTATATATATATATATATACAAGGTGTAACATCAAATACGCAAAACCTGAAAACAGTTTGATTAGAATAACGAGCAGAATCAATTGAACCACTTTTTAATATAGGTAACATTTTTCAAAAAACCTTAATTTTTTTATGATTTTTTTTTCTTTCAGAATTAGGTTAATTGAATTAAAAATCATTTGGGGTGTCTGAGGTTTTGCGTGTTTAACGTTACACCTTGTATATATATATATATATATATATATTGATTGGAAACTTTAAGTAAGGATGTTGACTCATATTAAAAATCTTTTATAATTAGGTCGTAATATGAAGGATGTTTGGAAGATCGATGGAAAGCCGTAAAGCGGAGGTAGTAAAGACTATTTACAACCATTTGAACCGAACTGCCCTTAGCCGAAGTGTGACAACTTTTTTTTTGCAAAATTTCAATGATTTTTTATGACAAAACCCAAAATATTGCAGTTAGTTGCAAATAATGGCCAATTTGAAGGTAAATCATTTATTTTTTATTTTATTTGGTTAGAATAATATGTAAACCATCTAATAAAACATAAGGCATCTGTATGATGAAGCAATTTTTTTTACAGGAATTTAAAGTCAAAGACTTCTTTAATGATTTAAGAAATCTGTTTTTAGACGGCATTGAAAAAAAACACGGAAGGTGCTTTTTATGTTCAAATATTTGTAAAAACATGCCTGGTTATTGTTCTTTCTTTCGAAGTATCGACTACTCGGATAGCTCACAAATTATTAAATTTGGACCTACAACCAAATTGAGGGAGAAAATGAAATTTTTTAGGCGAATTATATTTACAAGAAAATTTTAATTAAGATTATTTAAAATTCGTGTTCAAACTGTTCGCCGCGGTCTCTAACACCAGCACGGGCCCATCTTCATACACCTTAAAAAAATAGTTTTATTTTTTATAAAAAAATAGTAATTAATAGAAAGAAAATGAACAACAACAATTTATTAATAAAAGGTTTATATTCAATCCCAACTTCTGCCCGCGACTTCGTACGCGGATCCTGTTGCTTATGCCAGCGACAACGGGTTCGGTAAAATCGAAGATCCGAAACGTCTGATGTCGAATTCTAAGAGCCCGGGGACGGGAAAACAACTGTTTGCGCGAGATGATTCGAGACGTTCAAAAAGTACAATTTTGAATCATACCTCCGATGGCGGAATATGTGGCGTAGTCAATCATAGGAGTATACGTAAATGAACTCCGTTCCTTACCAACCCAAGGAAGGTCGCCATGACCTACGGCTATATCTTGAGACACATCCGATTCTTCAGATGATATCGACAATCTGTTCAGAGAATGTCGAAGTCGATCAGGATTCAAACGTTCGTTGCGCTCTTCTTCTGTCTCTTCATGCCGTACTCCAGTAATTCTTTTTCTCTCACTTTCTAACCGATTATGAATATTTTGTTGTGTGCGTGTTCGGGACAATCTATACTATAATATTATAAAGCTGAAGTTTGTTTGTTTGTTTGGTTGAACGCGCTAATCTCAGGATCTACTGGTTCGAATTAAAAAAATCTTTTTGTGTTGAATAGTTCATTTACCGAGGAAGGCTATATGCCAATGCGAAGCTGGGTCGGGTCGCTAGTGTATGATAATCTTGATCAGCAGTTAGTCGTGCATCACGTTCATCATTCGATTCAAAAGACCTGTTAGTAGATGTGCGAATACGCTGAGAACTCAAGCGTGATTCTGTATCGGTAGACGTTTCCGATTCGCGAGACTATGCATGTCGCTCATGATCAGCGGACAGTCGCGCATCACGTTCCGCAGCAGATGCGTAGATACGCTGAGAACTCAAGCGCAATTCTCTATCCGTGAACGTCTCCGACTCGCGAGACAATGTATGACGTTCACGATCAGCGGTCAGTCGCGCATCATACTCTTCACTGGTCTCTAGAGACCTGGATATAGATGCGTAAATACGCTGAGAACGCAGGCGTGCTTCACGATCTGAAGAGGTTTCCACGGAGCGAGTTGCAGCCTGATGTTCTCGAACAGCATCAAGTCTCTCCTGACGCTCTTCGGTAAATTCTTGGGATCTTAATTATGATCCTCAATCTTTTAGCTCCTTTGGAACATTGGGAAAGATTTGACCTCTTTCTAGGCATGGTTATAGTTTTATTGTAAAGAAGATACCTGATCAATTAAAATCTAAGTGACTGCTCCCCTGCGTGACCGGGTAGGCTACCGTGTCACGAAGATAAATGGAAAAGGAAATTAAACACCCAAATAACATAAGCCCGAAGGCATATTTATTCGATAAAATAAAAAAATAAATGGGAATTTTGGCCAGTAGAGTCAAATTTTCAATGATATACCATCGTCATCAAAAATCAGTCCTATACTGTTACCGCCTTCACCGCGTGGAGGTACTCCCAGCTTATGTTATTTTATAAGATACAGTGAAATTAGTGATAGCTTTGATTTTCACATCAGATGTTTCTGATCTTCGATTTTTATAAGTCAACAGGAAATGCCCATCAGACCGAACAACTTTTGCTAAGACGTCATTCCTATATGTGTCATGGTGTAGCTGGGCTCTTGGAGTTCCACATCAGGTGTTCCAGATCTTCAAATTTATTCTCTCAGCAGAAAATGCTCATCACGTGGAACAATTTTTGCTATAGTACCATTTTTGTATCTCTTATAGTTTAGCTGGTCTGTTGCGGTTCTGCATGAGGTGTTCAAGTTTCCAAGATAAATTATAGCCTATATGTTGCCGAGACTTAATACGTATACAACAAAAGAAAAATCATTCAAATCCGCCCAGTAGTTCCGAAGATTAGCGTGTACAAACAAACAAACAAACAGATAAACAGACAAATTTTTTTTTTTGGATTCGTGCTCTATTACTGTTCCTAAACCCCCATCAATTTTTTTTTTTTAATATATTCAATGTACAGACACAGTTTTGTTACTGTTTTATTATATGTATAGATAATATAACTCCTCCCCTGGCTCGAACACATGCGAAGATCCTCCTGGGCATGCTGAGAATCAAGTTATCCAGCATTTCTTGGGGTATCCTGTCCCATTCTTGAATAGCGGCTTCCCTGAGCTCGGGCACTGTCTGGGGACGTGGCTGACGGTTCCAAACAGCTCGCTTAAGAGCATCCCACGCGTGCACTATTGGGTTTAAGTCAGGCGAGCCGGCAGGCCAGTCTAACCGTGTGATGTCGTATTCTCGGAGAGCAGCATTGACTCGTTGAGCTCGATGGGCGGGCGCATTATCATCGACCAGTACAAATTGGTGCCCATGGTTTACTCGGAATGGTCTGACAATTCCATCAATAGCATGTAACGAGTATTTTCTACTCGCTACATAGTGTCGACCTCTCTCGTCATTTTTTGGAAGTTTTCACGGTAATGCAGTACACACACTTTAGATATTTGATAGATTGGCTAGGATTTAGTAGAGTAATCGATAAAACCATAGACCATCAGTTTGACAGTTGGACCTTATTTCCCCGGCTGTCAGATTATTTTGACGTTTCCGGTTTGGGATATGTAGCCTTCACTTTCCGACCGAAGTCACCAAGATGATGCACGAATAAAATTCTATTCCGTGCCAATCATTAGATTGGAATATTTCAAGGGTCCACCCCTGGCTGGAACCACTTGGTAGTGATGTCAGCAGCCGTGCAACGGTAATATTTTGGGAAATCCTCCTATATCGCCATCGCGTATTGAGTGTGCCCATAGCACGAGTGATTGGCATTGTTTTAGTTTTCGTTAAGATCGCCCCAAAGGCGTTCTTACTTATATTGTGGATTTTTTTCATCTTAAAATTTAACTTCATCATGGATGAGCTGATGCGCTTCACCTCGTGTCTCCAATCAGGTTTAATTTAAATAAGTTTTTCTCGAAGCCTGTGGTATGTTAACTTAAATTCTTTCTCGTAGTTTCCACTTAAAAACGTGCAATACTGACAACTTAAACATAAACGCTAGTTATAGCATTTAATAGTTATAAAACAACTTGCCCTTCAAAAGAAAGGGGCTTTCTTGTGTTGTGCTCACCACTGCCTGCGATAGAAATAAATGAGCTATTGTTAAAGAATTTGCAGCTTAATTTCAGAAATCTCCGACCTAAGATTAGAAGCCATACCCTTTACCTTTTAGCTATTCCGGATCCCCTTTGTTTTAAATTACCTAGTGAGCTCTGGCGCCCGAATCTTATTCCTTTTAGTTATTTTAGTTTAATTTTGAGCTCCCTAACTTCTCAACTTTAGAATCACACACATAGTTTGTTAGTTAGTTAAATAAATCTAGACCCCTTTTAATTTTTTTTATTACAATTGTCGCACTAGAACAGGGACATGAAGCAGGTTTGTACGGTGAGTACAGTCAGTATTGCACACTAAATTCATTTATATTTTAACTAATGAGTCTATTGTTTACAATATTTAGTTTTCATATTGTATTTCATATTGTTTTTACATTGTAATTGATCTAGTTTATAAACTTTGAATAATTAGACTCGTAAGTTGTAACTTAGTTTGATATTGTATTTTGCAAACAATGTTTTAGTTTTACATTGGATAATTTGTTTATTTTCTTGTGTTTTTAACATGTTTTTTCCTTAGCAAAACCAACAATTGTTAAGTGTAGACCGTGTTATTGTTAAATCTCATACAGTGATATAATTCATATCTAAGTTAACTTTTTATGTTAATAATTAAATTTAAACATTAAGTACATTATTGTGCACCTAGTTTATTTAATTTTAAGCCGTTTTGTGAGTTATTATTGCACTTTTTAACGTTAAATAACTTAGCAATTTTTCATGGAAATACCACATTGATTTTGATACATAACCTCAAACTTTAATTTTATTTTTCAAACTTTGATTTGTTTTGAAATTCTTTAAAGTTTAGTCCTTGCTTTTCGTTGCTATTTGCCTTGTTACTCGTTAGTCATGGAGGACAAGGGAGTTCAGTTTCCACCGCCTCAGGATTCGGTTGAGGTCGAAGCTTCTACTGCTGCTGATGCTAATGTTGTTGAGAAAGGTCACGAGATGGCTAATGCCACCGATGTTGGCAATCCTTTTGAATCTGGAATCGCACATTCGTCTTCGGATTTTACAGCTCGAGCTTTGCCTTCGTTCAATTCCTTGAATGCGCTTGTTAACGAAAACATTCGAAAAAACTTTCCTCCTCTTACTAAACTGCCTGATTTGAAAAAGAGCAAAATAATTTATGATGGTAGAACTTGTGTTCGCGATTTTATTACACAAGTTGAAGAATATTTTCTTTATAGAAATTACAACGAAAATTTGCTGGTTGGTTCTTTTACACTTTTGCTTGATGGTATTGCACTCAAATGGTTTAGATCTATACGAATTCATATTCCTTCTTGGCATGAACTTAAGCTTGCACTTTTAAAGCGCTTTGATAAACCTAATTTTGATCACTTTTTAGAAAATGAGCTCCGCACCAGGAAACAGAAACAGTCTGAGTCGCTTCCTGATTTCATTACGGAAATTTATGATATGGCTAGTCGTACTTCAGTACCTTTATTTGACTACACTTTAATTAACGTGATACAACAGAATATGTTACCAATTTACACACCCTTTTTGTTTCGTAGACAAATAGATTCAATCGAACAATTTCTAGAACTTGCAAAAGATTTAGAAGTTGTTGTCAATAGAAAACCTTTTAAAGAATCCCTTAAACCTTCTGTTAAATCTAATGCCGTTTCTAATGATTTAGTTTGTTTAAAATGCAAAAAACCTGGACATTTATATAGAAATTGCAAGTCTATTCCAGGTGTTGTTTGTTTTAAGTGTCATAAAGCTGGGGTCACTTCTAAGACTTGTGACGTTTGTAATTTGGATACTAAAAACTCGCAAGAGTCAAAAAACTGATTAGGCAGCATCGAGCCCACGTTTTTGATAAAACTTCGAGCGTCTCGATGGGTGAAAAAATTGTTAGAAGTCACAAGCCTGATGATGTTGCCCGTGACAAAGAATTTTCCAACTGGTTAGATTATTTAAAAACCTTTTTTAATATTTATCGTTCGGCTCCTATTCTATTTACAAAACAGAATGATGCTAGACCATTTTTAACTTTTTTTGTTGGTAATCAAATTTTTTCAGGTTTGCTGGACAGTGGTTCCGATAAATGCATTTTAGGCTCAAATACACATGAACGATTTTTACAGTTGGGTTATAAAATTAGACCTATTAGTGGCGCTGCTTGCACTGCGGATGGCTCCGCCCGGAGAATTATTGGTGCCATGGATTTGCCAGTAACTTGTGATAATATAACTAAATCCGTAGAGTTTTTAATTATTCCTTCTTTTGATCCATTAATTATTTTAGGTTTTGACTTTTGGATTAAATTTCATTTAGCTGAAGAATTGTGGAAGAACATTATACTTGTTCCAGAAAATAATAAACAAGTTTGTTCAATTACCTCTATTTCTGAACTTTCTCCTTCTGAGAAACAAAAATTAGATAATATTATTGCTTTGTTTGAAGATATTTCTTATGAGAAAAGAGGTTTAGGTCTTACTCATTTAGTTGAACATAAAATTAACGTTACTAGTGAACCTTTTAAACAGAGATATTGGCCTCTGAGTCCTGCTAAGCAAAAGGAACTTTTTGATGAAGTAGAAGTTTTATTAGGAGAAGGTATTATTCAACCCTCTAAGTCTCCTTGGTGTTCACCCGTATTGGCGGTAGAAAAGAAAGATGGAGGTACTAGATTGTGTTTAGATTCAAGACGTTTAAATTCTGTTACTATTAAAGATTCTTATCCCCTTCCTTATACTTCTAGAATATTAGATAACCTTAGAGGTGCTAGATATATTAGTACTATAGATCTTTCTAAAGCATTTTTGCAAATTGCACTTGAAAAATCCTCCCGCGAAAAAACTGCTTTTGTAGTACCTGGAAAAGGTCTGTACGAATTTGTTCGCATGCCATTTGGTCTCACAAATGCACCAGCTGAGTTGCAGAGACTAGTAGATAAACTTTTTGGTCCAGAGTATGATAATTCTGTATTCTGTTATTTAGATGACTTGATTTGTATTAATTCTGATTTTAATAGCCATATAGCACAGTTGCATAAAATTCATAGTATACTTATTAAAAGAGGCAGGTTTAACTGTAAATTTAAAAAAGTGTAATTTTTGCAAGGACAGACTTCGCTATCTTGGTTTCATTGTTGACAGTAATGGTTTACATACTGATCCTTCTAAATTAGAGACAATAGAAAATTTTCCACGCCCAGAAACGGTAAAACAACTTCGCAGTTTCCTTGGTTTATGTTCTTATTATCGTAGATTCATTTGTAAATTTGCTGATATTGCTTCTCCTTTAACTAAATTGACAACAGGTAGTAAAAATTCTAAAAAGTCACTTACTTGGAATGACGAAGCTGAAAATGCATTTCAAGAATTAAAACATTCTTTAATAACTTCTCCTGTTTTGCAATGTCCTAATTTTGAAAAACCTTTCTTTTTGCATTGTGATGCCAGCTCTGTGGGCATAGGTAGTGTTTTGAGTCAAGAAGATGATAATGGTGATCAACATCCCATTGCTTTTTATTCTAGATCACTTAATAAATGTGAAAGAAATTATAGTACCACAGAACGTGAATTATTAGCTATTTTAGATTCCATAGAACATTTTAGACCTTATATTGAGGGAATGAAGTTTACTGTTATTACTGACCACGCTTGTTTGAAATGGCTTCTAGGTCTCAATAATCCTAGTGGACGCTTAGCTCGTTGGGCTGCTAGAATTTCTCAATTTACTTTTGATATTATTCATAAAAAAGGTTCATTACATTTAGTTCCAGATGCTTTATCTCGTATAGAAGTCACCGCTATAACCACTCAGGATAATTTAGTCTCCCCTGATGATGATATTATTGATCCTTGGTATAGAAAAATATTTATTCAATGCCAGAAATCTCCTAGAAAGTATAAGAATTTTAGAGTCGAAAATAACACTTTGTATAAATATTGTAAAAATAAATTTAACCCTCATAGTCTTTTAGACTGGAAGATAGTTATTCCTAAAGAGAATATCTTAGATACTATTAGGTCAAATCATGATGATGTAAATTCAGGTCATTTAGGTATTCATAAAACTTTAAAGAAATTAAAACAACATTATTTTTGGAAAGGTATGTTTAATGATGTTCACCAATACATTTTGTCTTGTGATACTTGTAAAGCTTACAAACATACTACTTCTCCTCCTTTTGGTACGATGATTAATCCTAAAAAGGTTGATCGCCCCATGCTTATGCTTTCGGTAGATATAATAGGTATTTTACCTAAAACTTATTCTGGTCATAAATACATACTTTCAGTTGTAGATGTTTTTACTAAATATTGCTGGTTCTTTCCAATGATTAATGCAACTACTAGAGTAATTTGTAAACATTTTGAAAAAGAAATATTTCTTAAATTTGGTTGTCCAAAAATAGTAGTTTGTGACAATGGAACTCAATTTACTTCAAAACATTTTGTAGAATTCTTGAAAGGTTTTAATATAACTAAAATATTTTATAACACATTGTACACACCTCAAAATAATCCTGTTGAGAGATATAATAAAACAGTCGAAACTTGCATATCGTGTTTTGTTAAAGATGATCATAGGACTTGGTCAAGTTTTTTGCCCAATGTTCAATTAGCTTTAAATAATAGTGTAAATCTTGCTACAGAATTTACGCCTAATTTTCTTATGTTTGGTAGGGAACTTGTTTTAGATGCTTCCTTACATCATTTTAGTAACTCTGTTGATAATTTATCTCAACTAGAGGTTTCAAATAGAAACTCTTATGCAGTTTCTCTTAATTCACTTAGTGATATTTTTGTTAAAGTTCAAGCTTATTTGTTAAAGGGGTATAAGCGAAATGCCGCTTATTATAATAAGGGTCGGAAAGTCATTTCTTTTGATGTGGGTGATGTTGTGTGGAGAAGAAGTTTTGTTCAATCTCATGCACCTGCTTATTTTTCGGCTAAGCTTGCACCTAAGTTCTTAAAGTGTGAAATAACTGAAAAAGTTTCTGATAACGTTTATGTTTTGAAAGATTTAAATAAGGGTTCCGTGGGTCGTTATCATGTAAAAGATATTATTAAATTTTAATTTTGGGGAATTTTTAGACTTGGTTTTGGTATTGAGTATTTTTGTGTGAGGTACTACCTTTGTTAGAATGATGAATGAAAGGTTATGGTAGTATGAAGGTTATTATTATGTTAGGCAACCTCATTACAAATTATTAGATTCCAATTCAATTCTTACTAAAATAAACTTAGGTCATTTTGGTTAAATTAGAAATACCTACTCTTTACACTATACATTTTACACATCAAGGGATCTTATCTTGTTTGTTTTGTTTGTTTGTTGAGCTTGTATGGGATCTTATATCTTTTCTTTCTTTCTTTTTTAAAGGTAATGCTTTACTTGTTTACATTTTTTTTGAAAAAGAGAGATCCTATACAACCTTACACTTTAGGTTTTTTATTACCTAAAAAGATTTAAAAAACTTAAATTTCATTTCAAGTTTTTTTGTAATCTTCTTTTTGGGTAGATTAAAATCATTCTATTTCTCTCATAGTTTTAAATAGTTATTGATTTTAATTCTATTTTTTTACTGTTTGTTGACAGTGTTGTTTTTTGTCTAGATATTTCTTCGATACTAGACTTGGATTTGACTTTGTTAGTAACGCGTTCATACCGGATTTTGCTTTTGAGGTCATTCTGTAACTTTTGTTATAGAGCGTCCTACCTTGTTTTTGCGGTCATTCTGAAACTTTTGTTAAAGAATGTACTTTGTTTTTGGATCTTGGTGTAATTTTTGACCTCGATTTCATCTTGGCTTTCGCCTTTAGGTATTGTGATTTTCCCCTTCGGTAATCCAATATATTTTGTTTGTTTGTCTGTGCTTGGAAGGTTGGTAGAGTAGAGCCAATCACAGCTTACATTTGCCCTTTTGCCCTTGTGTTGGTCATTGCTGTGCCAGTCACAAGGTGGAATTTTGACTTTCGTCATAACTTTTTACTATTGTGCTCGGAAGTTCGGTGGTGTAGCGCCGATCACAATATGGTTTTTGGTTGTTACAGGTTATTGCTGTGACAATATTTTTGGATAGAGCCCTTCAACTCTATCCAGCCTTTTAGATAGAGCCCTTCAACTCTATCTAACCTTTTGTTGGGAATCAATATTTTTGGATAGAGCCCTTCAACTCTGTCTGACTTTATTGATCGGAATCTATACTTTTAGGTAGAGTCCTTCAACTCTATCTAGAATTTATGTTTAGGTATTGTTATTTTTAATAGGTTGTTGCTGAGATAGACAGAGGCTATGGTGCCTAACTGTACTCAAAGCTGAACTGTAGGTTAGTTGAGGATAGTCAGCGGCGATAGTGCCTACCTGCACTCCAGATTAGTTGGTAGAGATGTGTAGAGTTAGTCAGTGGCGATAGTGCTTAACTGAACTTAAGTGGTGTGGTTTAGTTTAGTAGGTTGGCTGAAGCTAGTCAGTGGCGATAGTGCTTAACTGAACTTAAGTGGTGTGGTTTAGTTTAGTAAGATGGCTGAAGTTAGTCAGTGGCGATAGTGCTTAACTGAACTTAAGAGGTGTAGGATAGTTTAGTAAATTAGTGTAAAGTTAGTCAGTAGCCATAGCGCTTAACTGTACTCAAAGTTAGTGTTTAATGTTTAGTAGTTTTGTTCAAGATTTAATCAGCGGCTCTCGTGCTTAACTGAATTTAGATTTGTTTAGTGTTTAGTCTTGTTAGAGTTTTAGTCAGCGGCCCTCGGGTTTAACTGAATTTGGATTTGTTTGTTGTTTGGCTTTGTTGATCGGTTGTAGTACCGAAGTTTTAGTCAGTGGCCATGACGCCTAACTGCACTATGATAGTTTTTTGTTACTGAATTTTTTGTTCACTTCGTTTTTCGTTGTTTCTTTCTAATAAAAGAAAGTTCCTTTCTTTTATTTTTCGGGGAGGGATGTAATGTAACGAGTATTTTCTACTCGCTACATAGTGTCGACCTCTCTCGTCATTTTTTGGAAGTTTTCACGGTAATGCAGTACACACACTTTAGATATTTGATAGATTGGCTAGGATTTAGTAGAGTAATCGATAAAACCATAGACCATCAGTTTGACAGTTGGACCTTATTTCCCCGGCTGTCAGATTATTTTGACGTTTCCGGTTTGGGATATGTAGCCTTCACTTTCCGACCGAAGTCACCAAGATGATGCACGAATAAAATTCTATTCCGTGCCAATCATTAGATTGGAATATTTCAAGGGTCCACCCCTGGCTGGAACCACTTGGTAGTGATGTCAGCAGCCGTGCAACGGTAATATTTTGGGAAATCCTCCTATATCGCCATCGCGTATTGAGTGTGCCCATAGCACGAGTGATTGGCATTGTTTTAGTTTTCGTTAAGATCGCCCCAAAGGCGTTCTTACTTATATTGTGGATTTTTTTCATCTTAAAATTTAACTTCATCATGGATGAGCTGATGCGCTTCACCTCGTGTCTCCAATCAGGTTTAATTTAAATAAGTTTTTCTCGAAGCCTGTGGTATGTTAACTTAAATTCTTTCTCGTAGTTTCCACTTAAAAACGTGCAATACTGACAACTTAAACATAAACGCTAGTTATAGCATTTAATAGTTATAAAACAACTTGCCCTTCAAAAGAAAGGGCTTTCTTGTGTTGTGCTCACCACTGCCTGCGATAGAAATAAATGAGCTATTGTTAAAGAATTTGCAGCTTAATTTCAGAAATCTCCGACCTAAGATTAGAAGCCATACCCTTTACCTTTTAGCTATTCCGGATCCCCTTTGTTTTAAATTACCTAGTGAGCTCTGGCGCCCGAATCTTATTCCTTTTAGTTATTTTAGTTTAATTTTGAGCTCCCTAACTTCTCAACTTTAGAATCACACACATAGTTTGTTAGTTAGTTAAATAAATCTAGACCCCTTTTAATTTTTTTATTACAAGCAACTGCTCTATATATGTCTGCTGAAATGAAGCCTCGATACGGGATCAAAGGCGTTCTAGCTCCAATCATAATACCACCCCAAAAGGACACTGAGTTTTCGCATTGCTGAACTGTTCTAGTGGCAGTTCTTTGCCAGTTATATTGCCGACTGCGCGATTTCTGAACAAAATCTTCTCAACTACATGCAATTGAAGACGAAATGTAATAATACGTATAAACGTAATGAAATGAAAGTTAATTATTACCAGATTATCATCCAATTAAATATAAAACACAGACAAAAATAAATAATAATTACAATTACAATTATGGCAAATTAAGTAATCGGCGTCTGGTAGCACTGCCACCTTTGATGAAGAGGGCTGTTGTCCCAGTCTCGTAATGGAAGAAGAACCTATCGTAGAAACTTTACCTCATAATGATGATAGTTTTTCTGACGAAACACCACTCTTTTTATGGTGACTAAAATATTATCACGTTAAAATCGCTCGTTAAAATGCATATGTTCTTATAATAACAGCAACAAACAAAATTCCTAGAACGAGGTCTTCTGATGAAACACGCGTTATCAATACAAAACTACCCAAAAAATTTACGCGCGTTTTAGTTTCTGATTTTCCACTTCATGAACTTGGAGCTGCAAAAATCATTCCCCGTACTTAGAAAACATGTAGACTGCCTTGCAAGGAAAACAACACATTCATGTGTCGGCTGCAATAGTCCAGTTTGCTTGCAATGTGCAAAGCCATCGTTTTGCGATTGCCAGCAATTACCTCATGTTTAGGCTTTGTCAAAATTTTTATTTTCTGGAGTAATAGATTTTCATTTTTATTTTTGTCTTCAATTTATTATAATATATTTTAACAAGAAAGGGGCTCGTGGCTAAGTTAAAGCCACAGATAAAGGTTAATAACAAGTGTAGCTGCTGGTCACAACTATTGTTTGATTGTTCTGACTTGTACTAGTCATACAAAAATATTGCTAATACTGCTTCAGTCCAGTCTATATTTAATACCAAATACCGCATCAAGGATACCCCTCACCACGATATGATTGTAATAGCGACACTGCTTTACATTTTTTTCTGTATGGTTTCGAGAGATTAGAGTACAATGGTTTCCACCATTCAATTCAATGACTTTTATTGCAGCTTTATCATGAGCCGGCTATAGTCCTGGTGAAGGTGTGAAGTTACTAAACCATACTAAAGAAACCCAAGAAACTCCATAAATCAGTACAAGTATCCGGTAAAACTTTTAGTGCGTACTTATAAATGAAAATATCTCAGTCACATTAATAATAATCATCCTTCTTCAGTTGAATACTGAAGATTCTGAAAATATTGTAGTGTCTATGTTTCTTTTACACAGCGTTGTAATATTTTATCTACTTACAATGTATTTTTTCGCCAGTATGAAATAAACAACATCCCATATTTAAACTCTGCGGCATTTTGTAACTCAAGGAAATGGGTCAGTCACGGTTTTGATTTTGACGAGTCCTAAACAATTTTCAACCTATGTTTCACTTGGGAATAAGGAACATAGTAACTTTTTCTAAGATATTATAAAGAACATAGGTCACAAAAGTAATAATTATACTCAGCCTAGGCCAAATTCACAACCCAATGGGATTCTTGTGTTAAGGGACCCAGGCAGGGATAGCAGGATAAACTGCACTCTAATGTAGTAGCCCAGGATATAGAGAAGCAGAAAAAAGTCAGACCTTTGCCCAGTAGGTAGTAAGAAATTAATAATACCTACAAAAATATATTTTAGCTTAGTTAGTTCTAGGATGACAAGATACAGGCTAATAAATAATAGGTGAAAATATCTAAAACTTGCCATTCTTAGTTCAAAAGTTGACCAGAACAAGGTTACAGAGGAATCAGCTAGGGTATCGGTTTAATTAATTGATTGGTATACTTACAACGGGAGGAAGGAGGGGCATTCCATTTATTTTCATACAGGACACGTACTGGCCTGCTTGTCGCACACATTTTACATTCCACGGGTCGTTCATCCTTGCCATCCACTTGACAAATAGTCTACAAGCTTCTGATGTAGTATCACACAAAACGGTTACCCCATCATTTAACGTCGCCAAAGGAAGGCATGGCACTCCAGTCTATCTAATATAATTAACCACAGATTTTGAATGTATTTTGAACCTTATGACGAGGGAAATTTAATTAAACGCCGACCGACGGAATTGCATCGTAATGTACCAGATGTTGTCATGCACGATTACGTCAGATAATAACTACTTAACCGGTCTGTTGGTGTACACTAACTACAATTTAGTTTATGACGGTTTAAGATTAATGCAATAATATGACATTGACTGAAGTAAATAATTGTTTCCCATCATTATTTAACAAAAATATATGATATTATGATCGGTACCCGAAAAAAATAATTTGAAAATGACAAGACTTTTCTCAGTTTCTCATTTTCCTTGTTACTACGAGTAGGACAACAAAATAATTAGGAATTTATAACCAATCACAAAGGCTTATATAAAAGGTTTTTAACATTACAACCAATGGAAGAACCGTATCATATAGAGAGCGAGAGAGCCTATCACAATATTTATTTGGGATTTACAACAGAGCCTTGGTTTTATTTTAGTTGTCAAACAAATTGCGAGTTGCCATGGTTACACATTAAAAAAATGATGATGAAAATGAAAGGCAATGTTTATAATATTTATTTTTTGTTCTTATTTTACTTATTTTAGTGTTAGCTATATATATTGACAGTATTTAAAATATTTTGAAAAATGTCTGTTTCTAAGATGATGTTTACATAAATAATAGAGTAATGAAGTCGGGAAATCGGTTGTCTAAATGCTAAGAAATCATTTTATGCTATCACGGAACACAACACAACATGAGTAATTTGACATTGACAGATTTATTAAAGAGCCACAGAGTGAATATAGCACAGATAGAACAATCTCTATCAGACCGTTTTCGGTATTTTTGTATTAAGTTTTGTACTTACCTTGTACAGTCAGCAAGAAAGTTTTGTGTTTAAAGTAATTAAAATCATGTGAAGAACATAAATTCAATTTGAATACCTGTGTAACTATATTAAACTTTGGAGTAAAAATTGTTATTGTTAATAATAAATATTGCTACTCTTTTTTCCGTGATTGTCGGTCACTTTTGTTTAGGATACTTACTTACATAAAATCTGTCCATCATGAGCAATCAGTCAGCAATCATCAACAAACTCCCCAATTTAGAACAATCCGTAAATGTCGTGTTAGGCTCATTTACGGATTATTCTAACTTTGAGAGTTATTGATGATTTTATTTATTATACGTTACTGGTTGGATCTATGTCTTACTCTGTCTCTATTCAACCAGACAGCTGCTACAATTGCAAAAACCAAAGGATATTTTTGAACTTCGCGGGCCACCGTATTGCTTACTTTTTACTATACGTACAGTACGGTCAACGTAACTTGGCGCGTCTGAAGTTAGCCGATTAGCTGCGCAGTAGACAATTTCGTTCCTAAAAGTTCCATTGCGCAGCCAAACAGCTAACTTCAGACGCGCCAAGTTACGTTGACCATAATCCTTAATGTAAGTATACGTAAGCACAGATGATATAATACTAAAGTAACGTAAGTACTATACGTAAGTAGTCTGTGCATTATTTTATTGACTTGACGTTGACGTATGTCTGTCTGATTATCTTTGAGTGTCATATAAAAAACTACTCTGTGTCTGTAGTAGGCATGTGCTAACTATATCCGTTAAAAGATTGGATATGTAGTATATCATTTCAAGTAAAGATATATATCCGATTAACATATCCATATCCGCTTAATATATCCGGGATTGAAGTAACTCTATGGAGCGAGATTATGTCTGAGTCTGGGCTAGATAACTAATTCCGACTTTAAATAGATCCAGGGAATGAGGCGTTCCAATGTAGCTCAAGACTAATAGATCCGCGAAAAGGTAAATCGTCATAATTGATTTCCCTTAACTGGCTTAAAACATTTTACGCGTATTTAAAAATCAATTAATATGTACAATAATTAATTTGAGATGTAATTTATAATTATGTAATTTCGCTCAAAACTTGCAAATACTATTGCAAAAAGTATAAACAGTAACAGAGAAACGCTTTGATTTCAAAAATTTTAATTCCTAAACACATCCGAGTGTCAGACTCAGTATCCACAGAGTAGGAGTTAGGAGTAGGTAAGTACATTGAATCGTTCGTCATTCTGTTCGGTCGGAGTCGGAGTGGGTCGGAGTTACTCGGATTTAGGATATGTTAATTTTTATGAAAAGGAAGGAGTGGATATGTGTCCGCTTAGGGATATATATCCGAAGATATAGATGTGTCCGGAGTTACCCATGCCTAGTCTGTAGTGAGTGAAGTGTTCTGTGGTTCTGTGTTATTCTGTTAATTTCTCACGTTAATTTTTGGATTAGTTTTAAATTTTTAATGATTACTTAAAATAAATGGACATATCAGGAATTGTATTAGATCCAGCTCCACATTGCCCAACAGCTTAAATTCAAGAAAATGGATATGTTAAAATTAAATAATATTTGTCCCGCCGCAAAACAGGCGTTATTTTGTTTTGGTCTTTCCGTATTTATTTTTACGACATCATTCTTCTCTGGAGTAATCTTAGGATTCTGTTCGGAGCTATGGGCCCTGACATATTGGGGCCCAGCGCTGTATTTCTGCCTATTCAACTTCATTCTACGATACTGTTACACAGGCTTTATTTACGAGGTAAGATCTATTTTCTCTCTCAGACATAGGTGTTGTGTGTGTTTCTAAATTCTAAGCCACCTCTCCGAGTCTTTAAATGTTGAATAAACAGCTAGATTTTGCCATCGAACTTCCTTCTAAGTATGTTTGTTGAATTAAGTTTTATGTCACAATGACTCAGAATGTTTTATAGGTCATCATGGTTTATAGAATTCTGTTTCTGATTTACTGTATAATAACACACATACACAGGCAGACTATTTAATGAAGGCAATTAACAAATCACAGATTTACTTTTACACAGCAATAACCTTTTTGACCACAGTCCACATGTGTAGATGACAAAAGAAAATGTGTCCAGCATACCACGATCAGGACTACAGGACAGATATACGTAGCCCATAGAATAGTCATTCGGAGCATGGCACTGAGAACATGTTTTTGCTTTTTTAATGTAGGGGTGAAAAGGCTAACAAAAATAATAGCAGTTAAAAAACCTTATTAAATCACTGTTTTTCAACCAACTTCACAAAGAAAGAGGATAGCCCCTTAAAAACTTTATCGAAATTGATTCAGCACTAATTGAAAAAAATGACAGAAGGCAAATAACTTTACATAGATGATGTTTTAAGTTTCTCCAATCTTGTACTTTCAATCTCTGGTTTGACTGTGTTGCTGTTTCTTAATAGATTTGGATGATAAGGAGGTACTAAAACCCGAAAAATAAAAAGCTTTTTTACACAAAAGACAACCAACTTCAAAATCTAAAAAGTGATAAATCACTTTAGCACAGATCACACATGACTAGTTTCGGAAGTTGGTGGGTTGGTTCTGTTTGTTGTTTTGTTTTATTAAATAGTTAAATAATTAATGGTCACCGACTTTCGAAACTAAAGTCATGTGTTCTGTGCTAAAGTTATTTAAAAAAGCTTTTTCTATGTTTTAAGTTAACATGCTTTATAGTTATTTGTAAGGAATGAATAATTTTATTTTATTTGTTAAATTGGTAAATTAAATATCTGATTTTTTTTAATATGCAGGTCTCAGTAAGGTCTGCATTCTTGGGAGCAACATTCTCCCTGGGTCTCTTCCTGGCCACATTTACCAATGGCTGGAGAGTATTTGGACTCTACTCTGCAATACTATCATTCTTCCATTTCTCCGAGTTTGTGACTGTTGCCCTGACAAACCCAGATACTCTGACCATTAACTCATTTATATTGAACCATAGTGTTCAGTACAGTGTGGCTGCAGTGGCCAGCTGGATAGAATGGGCAGTGGAGTACTACTACTACCCAGGTATGTTTCTATTTTATTCCACATTCAACTGTTCAAGGAAACATTTAACTTGCTAGTGCATGTACTGAGCTGGTCCTTAATGCTATCCTGGGTAGTCAGCCCCCCCTACAACCTATTTCACTGGCTGATATATTTTCTGTGACATCACTTAATCTAGCCACAAAAATTCATAAAATCAACATTATTGTCATAATTTTCTTGTATTATATTCAGAACCACAATCTTTCCTTGTTCTATAATACTATTGTGTTCATCTGTAAAATTGCCATCGAGAATGGGTGATGAATGCAGCACTGGAGTTTTTCCTAGTTTAAGCCCAGTTGCACTTTCTCTAGTATCTCGTCACTTTATAGCATAAGTTCCATGTTTGTTTACCCTGTAAATTAAGTTTCGTCTTGGCTTAATAAAAATGGCTTAAAAATGACTTAATGTCCTATAGTGTGTGATTTTGAATGAGCCGTTAGTAGGAGCCTGTTACTTAAAATCCATTTGTTTGTAGAAATGAAGACATACTTCTGGTTGTCATACTTGGGTGTCCTGATGTGCATCACTGGAGAGCTGCTCAGGAAGGCTGCCATGTTCACAGCTAGAACTAACTTTAATCATACAGTAAGTTATTTAATATGAGTTATACCATTTGAAATTTGATGAAGGTTTAATTGGTTAAGATTGGTAATTTTTTGTCATGGTCAATAGGCACTTTTGAGTTGTCAAGGAGTTGGGTAGTTAGTCAGAAAGTTGAAGCTAGTTTCTTGTTCCGAAAAACGTAGGTAGATCTCTATGGAAAAGAAAGAGCAAGAAACTCTATGGACACTATGGAGACATAATTAGCAGGCCACTAAACATAAAACAATGAAAGTTAAATTCAATGGAGAGTATTTAGGTTTGTATGAAATAGCATCAGGTGTACCGCAAGGTGGCGCGCTGGGACCAGTATTCTATACTATAATATATTGCCGAAATAGCAACCAACAATTGACAGTACCGTAATCGCAACTTACGCAGACTATAAACCTCAAATCCTATGTCAGCATCTGAAGACTTGCAATACCACTTAGACAAAATAGAAGAATGCCAATAGACGATCCTCGCCAATTTGGCAGCTTAGCGTAACGTAGCGGTAACTACCGACCAGCCCCTACCTATGGAGACGGGATACTCTGGCGACTGGCGACGCGTAGGCAAGTTGCCAGTATTTTCCATACACGTATGTTACACCTTCTTCACTCAGAGGCCAACTGATCGCCAGGACGGACGCCCGCGTGTTTGTGTCTTTGTGTTTGTGTATTGTGCGAAAACAATGAGTTTAGATACAGAACGATTTATTGTGGAGATTCAAAACCGTGCATGTTTATAGGATTCAGTCAGTCATTAGCCACTGGCTACTTATTTGGCTTTGTGCACCCACCATACCACTGGCCATACCCCTGTGGTTATAGTTATAGACCCACCATGGGTCTAAAACTATACTACTCATCATCGGGAATCGGGCGCTCGGCGGCCGCTGCCGTGGCACCGCTCCCCTTCGCACTTTAATGGTCACAGTTCTAACCTAACCCAAACGATTTTCTCAGTGGTATAGTTTTAAACCCACTGCACCTCTCCGCACCTCTTATTTGGCTGCGGAGGTAGCCAGCGACGTCACCATGGCGTCCCAGTATGTTACAGCTCTAACAGGTTAACAAAAGAAAAGAGAAATAAGATACTGTTTACTTAATTTTTCAGGTCCAGTTTGTGAAGCAACCAGACCATCAGCTGGTGACTCATGGGGTGTACTCTTTATTCAGGCATCCTAGCTATGTGGGCTGGTTCTACTGGGCTATTGGCACACAGGTACGAGAAACAATCATCATCATATCGGCGTATTGCCGTCCACTGCTGAACGTAGGCCTCTAGGCCTCTCCCAGAGATCGCCATCCAACCCGGTCTTGGGCAACTCGCATCCATCCGCTGCCAGCCACCTTCTTTAAGAAACGGTAATCTTCTCTGTATGAGAAACAGTTCTTTTTTTAAATCCAGGCTGGCTGATGCATAGCAATGAGTAACGATTTAGTTTTTTTTTTGTAATTCGTTTAATGGTATTACGTCTATATCCATCCATCCATCATTAATGGCGGTGATAAGTTAAATACTTGAGAAAGAATGATGCAGTCAATCGCCATACGCTCTTCAGCTGAAAGATATTTTTAATAGATGTACAGATAAACACACACTCGAACACTACACTACACACCTGCACCACACACAACACACCACCACACACAACACATTACACTGCGAACACACACACTCACATACACACACACACATTGCGAACACACACACTGCAAACACACACACTCACACACACACACACACACACACACACACACACACACAGCGAACACATACTCGCACACACACAAACACACACATACTCGCACACACTCTACTCACTACACACACTACACACGCCTCTCTGTAATGTACTATAGATAGACACTGAGTAAATGGTCTGTAAACAAGCTTGTGTCAGCGACTTCGCCTGCGTGATTGTCAGTTATTATGGACACACGTGAAGTCGTGGTTTACCCGTGCAAGCTTTACGTACTGAGTTAGTATTGTATTTATAATATTACTATTGATTATAAAAGAGTTTGTCTATCTTTTTTTTTTTTTTTACAATTAAATAGGCTTGCGTTTGACCGCAATTCACCTGATCGTAAGTGATAATGCGGCCTAAGTTGGAACACGCTTGCCTAAGATGAACCGGTTCACTCGTGCCTTAAAGATACCCAGATTATACTTAGCAGGGAATAGAGAGGCGGGCAGGGAATTCCACAGTCTGGCAGTTGGCACAATAAATGTGGAGTCAAAGCGCTTGGTTCGAGACCGTGGAACTTCAACCATATAGCGGTGGCGCTTCGCCGTATCTCTGCTCGTCCGATGATGGAACAGGGATGGATGAATTAAATTGTGCAATTCCAAAGCACACTCTCCGAAATGTACCCGATAAAAGACCGAAAGGCTAGCAACGGTGCGGCGATGTTCAAGGCTCTGGAGCTTAGCCCTAACCAGGGAGTCGTTGTTAATGAGCCTCTCGGCACGTATATCAATGACTTCCAATGCCTCCAGTTGGTATTTTGCTGATCCATCCCAAAGGTGCGAACAGTACTCCATGCACGATCGAACTTGTACTTGGTATAAGTTGAGCAGCTGTTCCGACGTGAAGTACTTTCGCACCTTTGCGAGGACTCCCAGCTTTTTGGCAGCTAGTTTGGCCTTGGATTATCTATATCAATGATAATGATGATGATAGCCACTGCGCCAACCGACGACACGGTTGGCGCAGTGGCTGAGCGATCGACTGCTGCGCAGCGTGTTGCGGGTTCGATTCCCGCCCAGGGTAAATATTTGTGTGATGAGCACTTGTATTTGCCTTGTGTCTGGGTGTTGTTTATCTATATATGTATGTATTTACAAAAAAAATGTATTTGTGTATGTATATCAGCTGTCTGACACCCATAGTACAGGGTCTCCCTAGTTTGGGGTTAGATGGCCGTGTGTGAAAATGTCCCCACATAATATTATTATTATTATTATAAATGTCAGTACGATGTTTGCTTATAAATAATTGTTAAGTATATTAATTTTGGTTCTGTTAAGTGTTAACAATTTTGTGGTGAACCTAACAAAATAAATAATTATGACACTAGAGAAAGGTTCAACATTTCATAGGCCTCCCTGTCTCTCATATATATCTTATCTCCTACCTTCCAGATAACGCTACTAAACCCGATATGCATCGTAATGTACACGGCTGCATCGTGGAGATTCTTCCAGGAGAGAGTGTATGCGGAGGAACTGACACTGCTGACGTTCTTCGGGCCCGAGTACGAGGAGTACCAGAGGAAGGTGACTCACTAATTTTAAATATAGAATTTCACATAATACGAACCAGGGATCATAGACGTAAGCAGAAAGGCTGCCCTGCTTAAATGGGATAGGGTGGGTCACGTCAGCCGCATGTACAGTGACCACTGGGCAAAGGTCCCCACGTAATGGGTGCCTGAAGACGGTCGGCGTCGCCGAGACCGGCCAAAGAAGAGGTGACAAGATGACCTAGACGCGTACTGCGAGGGCTGGTTCGTGACGGCGGAAGAAAAGAACACCTGGAAAGACTCGGAGGAGGCCTTTGCCCAGCAGTGGGACACAACACAATGGGTTAAAAGTTGGCGAACAGGGTGGAAAGTTCATCATTCTCCTTTGGAAAGAGGGGAGCCTCCAACCAGACGAGTGGTTTATCTGGTGGACTGCTGCTCGACGGGTGTAGCAAGGTTTTGCATATATGCTAATGTCGTGGAGAATTTTAATATCGCGATGTAGGATCTGTCAGTTGTAGTTTGCATGTGGTGCGGTAGATGTCGCTACAAACTCTTATTCCATTAACTGTTCTCTGTTAATGTATAAATGTATTATCATTTGCCTAGCCAGTTATTTCCCACATAAGTTGGGGCGGCTTCCAGTATAACCGGATGCATCTATCAGTATTTTACCTGATCTCCTCAACCCAGTTACTGGGTAATACGAATGACCCCTTGGTAAGACTGGTTGTCAGACTTTCTGGCTTCTGACTACCCATAACAACTGTCGATGGTTTATTATCTAATTATTGAAGAGATTATAATTTTAAGGCATTTAGTTTTTATATACAACATTACAATGACTCCATGAAAAAGAATAAGTAAAATGTTGATTTTATGTGTATACTTATGATTTAACAATATAAATAATCTTGTAAGGTTGGCACTGGCTTGCCCTGCATCCCGGGGTACATTCCTACGAGCACTGGTGAGCGTATCAGGGACCAATGGAGGTACTAAGGTAGGTGGTGGTTTTGTCTATTGAAAACGCATATTATGTAGTTAACCGTGTGGTGCTGGCCGCGAATAGCACCACCCCATTTCAACCCGTGGGTGTCCTAGAAGGCGACAGGGACATTGACCAGAGGATAGACAACAGCGTCCTTCTGAGTACCATAACACCTATTGCGATCGCCAACATGCATCGACCAAGCATGGCCATTACGGCTGAACCCCCCCTGAGGAGACCTATACCCAGCAGTGGGCATCTAAAGGTTGACAAGATGATGATGATTATGTAGATATTGATCAAACTTAACACATACGATCCTTTATTATTATCGTTATTCAGTACTTTGGCTTAAGGCAAAAGCGAAATTCAAATATTCCTACGTTGTTGTTTGCAATTCACAGCTGAGTATCTGGTTGTTAGGTAATAAAAGACTTAGATGCGACAGTAACCTATATTTATTTAGACAATAGGGTATTACACCCATTTTTCAAAAGTGTCTCAATGAAATTTTGTAGTGCTAAAATGCCACCAAAAAAAAAACAAATTTTTTATTCAATCGATAAGTGCCATAAAAATGCATCTAAATTTTAAATTTTCAAATTTCGCGCATGGTTTGACGAAAACGCCTCTTACTGGACGCCATATTGCTCAGCGTAAATGACGTCAGTTCGTTTTGTATCAAATGCGCTCATATTAAATATGATAGTTGTATATAATTTAAAAATAATTAAAAGCATATTTTGTAATAGGTGTAATAATGAAAAAATTACATTGGTTACGAAAATAATAAAAGTACAAAACCTAATATTACGCCAATCGGTTGACTGATAGTTGACATTTTTTTGTTTACACAGCCGTACGGCGTAATAACATAGCCGCTACTATTTCATGGTGTTTTATAGCAGATTAAAAATACGTCAGTTCGTTTTGTATCAAATTAGCTCATAATAAATATGATAATTGTATATCATTTAAAAATAATTAAAAGCATATTTTGTAATAGGTGTAATAATGAAAAAATTACGTTGGTTACGAAAATAATAAAAGTACAAAGCCTATACTACGCCAATCGGTTGACTGACAGTTGACAATTTTTTGTTTACACAGCCGTACGGCGTAATAACATGGCCGCTACTATTTCACGGTGTTATAAAACAGATTAAAAATACTGAAAACTTTGAATTGAATTTAAAAATTTGTTTTGTTATTTTATGAACCTAAAACTTACATTTTCCTATTGCCTAATGCCTAAACTGTCTCAATAACATATTTATAGATTTTTTCTCGTATAGAGTAAAATACCCTATTATATTACTATCGTGCAGTAACAGTACCCGGTGGAATGTGTGTGTGTATTCGTGTGTGTGTGTGTTTGTGTAATGTGTTGTGTATGTTTTATTTTATTTATTTTTATTTGATCGTGTTGTTATGTATTTGCAGGTGCACTGCGTATCATGGTTGGCTTTGGAAGATTACCAGAGCGTCAAGCTCAAGTTAGCTATCTAGTCTAATGCAGTGAGAGGATACACAAACTTTGTATGAAATTATTAAGTATTTATTTTGGTGACCATGTCGTGACTTGCAATAATGTACCCTTTTGCAGGTCACAAAAGGGTACATATTTTTCATGAGCTTGCAAAAGGGTTCATATTTTTCATGAGCTGTCATAACGCGATTCTCCCATAGATTTTGTATAACAATTTGTACTTATGACGCCACTTAGTTGCCAACTTAGTCGACCAACTACTTGAATGGCATGCCAATGAAACATCTAATTTTACAGTTAGTTAAAAGTAATCAAGTTTTCAATTATCCCGGGTATTAATAAATCACTCAAGTCCTACAACACGGGCCCGCTTTTGTTTCCGGTTCTGATACGAAAACCAAAGTTAAAAAATTGCCAAAGCTGCAAACTCATCTCAAGGTAACCGTCAAGTTTCCCAAACGAAGATTAACTTAAAATCAAATGTGGCAAACGCGTGTTTGATGCTACGATTGCCATTTCTATTTTTATATGAAACTGCCGCACATCTATTGTTATGAATTTGTAATTTCTGTGGCATATAACCATCAAAATAATGGTAAAGAAATGCTTGTTATTGGCGTCGATATGCTGCGGACCACAATAGAGCAGAGACGATACGGTAGGCGGAATACGGCGTGCTGTTGCAGACCGTATATGCTGCGGGCTGCCGCACTGCACGCCGCAAGTGCGATGTAAATCTGCGTCTTACGTAGGCGGTTCAAAGCGAACGCGATCCGGTATATCGCGATATAGGAAGTTATTGTATAGAATTATATTCAACTAGCTTCTGCCCGCGGCTTCGCCCGCGTTAAAAGAACGATTTTTCCAAGGGAACATATTATCGGGATAAAAAATATCCTATATGTCAATCCAGGAAATGCTATGTGCCAATTTTCATGCAAATCTGTTCAACGGTTTGCGCGTGATTGAGTGACAAACATCCAAACATCTTCACAAACTTTCGCATTTATAATATTATATAAATAGTAGGATAGTAGGATTTTCTGCTTCCCATATTATTACAAAAAGGAAACCACGGCACCGCACCCGTTTCGCGCGAAAATGTGAAGCCAACTGATCACGTTCGCTTCGCGCCGCGCCGCACCGCACCCAATGTTCATTTGACAACGTAGGACACTTCAATAGGTTTCGACTGTTTATTGTTGTCGCGCCGCTTCGCGCTTGCTTTGAATCGCCTTCGTAAGACGCCGCGTAAGGCCTTAGGCACACTGAATGGAAATTCCGCCGCCGATCATGCTCGGCGGAATGCCTATACATGTTATTGCATATAAATGACTAATAACACATAACACTACACGGACCGCTTTATGTGCAATAACATGTATAGGTATTCCGCCGCGGATCTTCGGCGGCGGAATTTCCATTCAGTGTGCCTGAGGCCTAAGTCTTCAATCTATTGTACAGTCCAACTAATTTAAATTAGTTTAATTTCTGTGAAATTAGGGTGGCGGTGTTCGCCGACAAATTGTAAAGTTAAAAAAAAGACTACCTTGTGTCTTTTAAGCAGTATTAATTCCAGAAACTGCCCTATCACAGATAAGTTGATATTTCTGTAGAACTTTTATAATAACGAAACCGTTGTAAGCAATGTAATGCAAAGTAAGAAGTCATTTTACCTCTTCTTTTCATCTTTTTACTTGTAATATCATTGGTTGTAAGAATTACATTTGGGCTGAAACTCAAAGCTATTTATTTCAAATAAACCATTTGCAGGTATTTTTGAATTGTCAAAGAATCGGTCAGTCAGAAAGTTGAAGCTAGTTGCTTGTTCCAAAGTTTTGGTTTCTATGGAGAAGAACTGGCTTTAAGATTTAAGAATGCTTGAAGAATGGGCTTTGAGATTATCAATCTAATTTAAATCTGATATAAAAATATATAAAATTATCATGTCCAAACATATAACAAACAAACATATAAAATTCATGTGCATGTAAAGTATATGTAAACATGTAAAGTAAATATAAGCATTTTTCTACATACACTAAAACTATTAGTGCATCTTGTATAGCAGTTTTAGCAATATTTCTTACAAGGCACTCAGGGGAATATTACATAATTATTAAAATACTATTAATACTCAATCTAAGCGAGAGATTTTTCATTTTAATTTTACTAACAACAAGCAACAAAAATGAAGGTTACAAAATGAAACAATTACTTTGTTTGGTCTCATCGCTGATGGCACCATCGTTGACTTAGCTAAACAAAGATTTCATGGCTCAAACAGGTTTTGACCTTCAAGACAAGACCTAGACGAACCTGGACCATCTTGGAGGTCAGTGAGACCTGCAGATGATGAGACTGACAAAAAAGTAAGGTACACACCATTTCAACAACTTGAACCTCCTTAAGTTATAAAAAATATGCATTTATGTACTTATTTCTAAAATACTTTAAAACTTTACAAAAAAGCTAAATCTATGATAACTTTACTAAAAAATACTATTAAAACTAAGTGTATTTTACAATTTTAGAATTTCGCTAATATTTGTTGTATAAATAATGTAAATAGACTAGAAAACTTTATATTTCGTAATAGCATGGCTTGTATACATAATGTACGATGGGAAAGACTTTTTTTGTACATCCTGCTACGTTATGTCTCTGTACAGAAAGCCAATGTGCCGAAGCTCACGCTCTTCTTGCGTGCCCGCATGCGGTTAGTCTACCGCAAAAAGACCGAAAGTAAACCTTAAGTTGTACGTTTTAAAATCAACCAGTGAAACGGTGCCCATAGAAGTATGCATCCAAAGAAGTTTTAGGCAAAAATTGTTTATAATGACGAGTTTAAATACTCCTTTTCTTTGTCTCTGTCACACAATCCAGTGTGATAGTCGATATGCTAGATGGGTAGTGCGGGCCTGCTACCGGTGCGGGCGCGTGAGTTTGTTCCGTAACAATCTTAACGTTCAACAATAGGGAATATGTATTTAATATTTTTATTCGATAGTTTACATCACTATATAACAGTAAACATAAATTCGACGCCAAAAATTTAATAAAAAGTATGTATTAAATTTAAACGCATTTTGGCGCGCTTAGTGTGACGTCATAGTCTATGACATCAAAGACAAACAAGTGGAGAGTTTAGTTTACGCAGTCAGTGACATTGATATTTTTTGTCACAGACTTTTACGTTACATCCGCTCTGACCAATGGCGTCGTCGCTTTTCTAGTATACATACTAATAAAAACAATCTTGCTCAAAAGTAAAAAAATATCGATGGATGCATAATTCAAAAAAAAAAAATGAATCAAAATAAATACGAGTATTTGACCCTTATTTGAATCACATGCATATTTCCTATTATGATCGTTATAAATGCTTGTATGTGTAAAGGTTGTGAATGTATTGAACAAAATGTTGAATCAAATAAATATTTTTAATGATTGCGTAAACTTGTGTTACTATTGCCCCTCCATTTTCCCCGTGCATAATCATATAACGCACTGCAATGAATAAGAAATAAACCGCTACGGTACATGAGTTGCTTTACATAATGTTTTACAGACTTACGATAATGTTTCCAGTTGTTTACAAAACACATTTGTATAGCGCGAGAACTTAGTGTAGACCCGACATCAAACCTGAGTACTCACCACCCAAGAAATCTGAATAAATTTACAAAACAAACTGAAGAGAAATATATTCATAATTGATAGCTATTGATAGTAAATTGTAACATATCAGATACTTCTGCTATGCCGACACCTAAGACTATTGCTTAGAAAAAGCCAATCTTCAAAAGAAATTTCATCGGGGAGGAATCAGAAACGGTGCGCAAACGCATCATACATCATACATGCAAGCACCGGTAAAGTCAAGACGTTGAGTAACACATAACAGCCATCAAAATGTCTAGTGTAGCAGTTTTTGTGTTTTTACTGGATAACCTGGCAGGTGAGATATATTTCTGTTAGAATTTTGAACAGGTAGCGAAGCGAGATTTTTACTGCCAAACAAAATAAAAGCAAAATAAAAGTCTATTCTATTCTATTCAAATATTTACGTTACGTGCTCTAAAATAAAAGTCACAATAAATAGAATAACCAGCAAGCCCCTTGATGCTCTCACGGACAAACACGGAACAATATGCAATTTAAACTTTATTTCCTTTGTAATAGCGTTGCATTGCGCTTCATCATGTCTGCGCCAATCCTAAGATCTAATGTTTTACTAGAAGTAAATCGACCCTCACTTGTGGGCTAGGTAAGTCTAATTTTATAACGTGGAGTCTGGTAATTCTGGAACCACAAGGCCTTTGAATATTTGGGGCATGAGCTGACAATTGTGCCAATATTTAATGCCGGCACTTCACATGGCGAACTTATACAAATATTCGCCTTAATTGGATAATACAAAATGTACCCTATGCATATCGAAATAAAGTCGATTTTGTTTTATCCAAGTTAGGCGAATATTTGCACAAATATCGCCTATAACGGTTCTCCTCCGCACAAGAATAAGAAGTACTTTATTGGTTCATTTTCCTTAACTCTGTTCCTCTCTTTGGTGGGTTTTGGCGGTCAAAGGCAACGGCAAAGGCAAAGGTATTAATTAATAAAAAAAAAATAAAAAAAAGTTTCGCCCCAAAGTTCGAAACGTCGTCATCGTCATATCCCCAATGGTATTGAGAATTTGAATAATTAAGAGTCGCCAAGGCATCGTAGCCAGGTTGCGTTGCTATCAAAATGTAGACCATGAGATCTCCAGGTAAGATACTCATCATTAAGCTTTAGTAGTGTGATCTGGCAGCGCCGTCACAGCATTCCAGAGATGCGACCCTTAATCTAGAACCAATGGATCTAGCTACCCCAGATGCCTTACCGTCTTTAGTTTCCGCAGCATAGCAATTAATCTTAGCTCAATACTACTTTCTATGAAACAAAGACCGATGTGTTTACAAACAATAGAAAAGGGCAACGTGATGTTTATGGTTAATGAGTACTTACCTAACATACATCAGAGCTAAATGCGCTAATTTCACGCCTAAAATATTTAGCAATGCCAAACCTTGGTCCGAGCTTGTTGGTCTAAAGACGTAGGTAATTATGAAGATCTGTAATCCTTTTATTAGAGCATTAGACAAGAAGCGGGCAAATAAGTATATTATGTTCCTAATATCTGCCTATTGTCGTCCACTACTGAACATAGGCCCCAGAGATCGCCAACCAACCCTGTCGGTCTTGCGAATTAAAAGTTATTTTTTTCTCTTTTCTTTTTGAAGGCGGTTGTCTTTTTGTAAAAAAGTTTTATACCTAAGTAGGATATAATGAATGGCGTATACTCAAGTATACTTGTAATGTGAATGAATTACTTAGGTAGTGATAATGTTAATTGCAATTATTCTAGGTTTCAACAACGCCCTGAACGAGTCTCTCTTTCAAAACGCAAAGAACACACACAGCAACGCAACTCCAGTCATTGGGAACTGTGATCCCTTCTCCACAGAACAGATCCTGAGCTCCGTCAGCCAGGACTTAGACTTAATCTTAGCGCCCAGCTTTCTAAGTCAAGATGACAATCAATTCGACAAGGAACCACTCAAAGTAGATGGCGCAGAGATATTTAATTCAGCCTCACCGGACAATTTAATGCCTGAACAAGATGCTTCGTTAGATGAGAATAATAAGTCAAAATTCGATTTTACTCCATATGAAAAGAGTTATTATAATAATGAACGCAAACATGTCAATAAAACTAAAATTAAGACGAAAATTAGGTTTCCACATAGCGCGCCATTTTTGGTGGCCATATTTGAAACGCTTGACAATGTCACCGCGCAGACTTGTGCGGGGACGCTGTTGACGCCGCGGTGGGTGCTCACCGCTGCCAACTGCATCGATGTCTTGAGTAATGCATACAGCAACAAGTAAGATTTATACCTATTTAGTTTTTAGCCATTAGCAGATTTTTGCAACGAAGTTCCCTACCGCGGCTTACGGGTAGAGCGAATTAGTAGAAATCGTCACGTAACGAAATGCGTGTGTATCGAGCCGCTGCGGCGCTCTCGCCTGCTCGTGATATATTATTATTTATATTTTTTTTTGTACAGACGCCCGTAAGGAACTTCGTCTCCCGACAGCACAGTTTTTTTTTGGGTAATAAGCTTGTTGCTAGGAAAAGCCTTACAAATCGATCGGTCAAAGGTTAAGCTACGCTCCCCGCGGTCGGTCTATGACCTTCCATATTCATACCGAATGTTCCTTCCGTACCTCGGAAAGCACATAAAACCCGTAAGTCCAAATCTTGAGCATCGACGCCGAGTTGCCGGCCTGTCGGTTGTCTATCGGTTGCATTTTGGGGAGTGTGCGACGGAATTACATAATTTAATTCCACCGAGCCCGTTCCATCATCGGACCACAAGACGTAGGTACGGCGATGCGCCACCGGTACGTGGTGGACATCCCACCGCCACGCACAAAACGTTTTGGGGACACATTCATTGCGCGTACTGCTAAGGAGTGGAATTCCCTGCTTAGCTACAACCTGGGAGTCTTTAAGTCAAGCGTGAATAGGTTACTTCTAGGCAAGCGTGCTCCATCTTAGACCGCATCATCGCTTCCCATCAGATAGTGGTCAAACGTATGCCTATCAATAGACAAAAAAATATAAAACTCCCGGCTGTCATTCGTAGATCTTTGGCAGTCGTTATGGGTAGTCAGTAGATAGAAAGTCTGACAACCAGTCTTACCAAGGGGTATTGTGTTACCCAGTAACTGGGTTGTGGAGGTGCGACAGGCAGTCGCTCCATGTAAAGCACTGGTATTCAGCTGCATCCTATTAGGCTGGAAGCCGACCCCAACATATTTGGAAAAAGTCTAGGCAGATGATGATGATGAAGATAAGAAATTAAACCATAGACTCGGCTTCTTCTTTTGGCTAACTATACTGTAGGTATTTATTGGAATAAGTTTAACCTTGAGTGACAGATATAGTATTGCCAGCGGGCTGTGCATCAGCTTTGGGTACGAAGCTTTTCGCTTTTCTCTAAATATTCGCGGCACACACAATGCGGAGATTGCGGAACAATATATTATAGTTAAAAATGTGTAATTTTATATGTTTCATTCTTTTAGCACAAACATGACAGAAACAAACATCTACACGATAGTGGCGGGATCCACAAACCCACTGTTGGACGGATCAGCGCACAATGTGACGCAAATTCTCATGCACCCTGAACCCCTGTTACGACCGGCCCCCGAGGCCGAGGACGTGGATGGCTCGTCCTTGGCACTGCTAAAAATCGATCCGGAGGTCGAAGGACCTGCCATGAAGCTGATGGGAGACGAGGTGACGAGTGGGGACGTAATGGTGTATGGCTGGATCTTGTCGAAGGTAAGGAGGAACTCGATACTCTTACGCGCATGTGGTGCTGTGTAGCATGACAACGATGGCCATGTAGCAGAAACATCAGTTCAGTGACTGATGGACAAATACTCAATCGGAGCGGTACTTGACCCGTTGGGCAAGAGCGTCGTCAGGATTCGTCAGCTAATGGCCTGGGGGGGGGGGGGCAAGTTGATATATGGTGGATAGGAAAAGTATGAATTTTAAATACAGTCAAAGGCACATGAACCTTTTGGAATCTCTAGGGGGGGGGGGGAGGCAGCTGCCCCTACCTACCCCCCTTAGTGGGGGGTATTCCGAGGGTGTCGTAGAAGGCGACTAAGGGAAAATTCAGATGTCGGCCAGCAGCGGCTTCCCTCCACCGCGATCCCCAAGACGCCTGCAAACGGGGGGATTATGATACCATCCCACCTTATGGGGGAGGCCTTTGTTTAATATTGGACGTCTTCCGGCTGATGATGACTCATATTTAAGATGTCGTTAAGTGTCGTACTGTCACAGTCGCTTTGAAATAAAGTGATAGAGACAGCATTTTAAAATTGAGTAGCGTTTGAGTACTCGGCCATCAGTCACTGAACTGCTGTTTCTGCTGGTACTTCTTTCATGGTGATGCTGGTAGCGAAAACATTAATGTAAAAAAAGCTTTTTTACAAAAACTACAACCGCCTTCAAAATCTATCTACTTTTCAGATTTTGAAGACGGTTGTCTTTTTTGTAAAAAAGATTTTTATTTATCACTTTTTAGCACCTTCCTAGCATCCAAATCCATTAAGAACCGGCAACACAGTTAAAACAGGCACTACAAAGATTAAAGAAACTAAAACGTCGTCTATGTAGTTTTTTTCTTGGATTTTGTTGATTTTTCAAAAAGTGCTGAATTATTTTCGATAAAACTTATATGGGACCACCCCTGAGGCATACCCTATCCATATGAAAGAGAATTTTCAAAATCGATTCACATTTGCCGGAGAAATCGCGTAACTAATATAAAAAAAATACAACTTATAGTCAAATTGAGGACCTCCTTCTTTCTAGAAGTCGGTTGAAAAAGATAACTACCTTTTGAAAGAACTCGTCGCTTCCAAGGACTACAATATCTTTTCGTCTTTTCTCTGGTATTATGGCAACCTATCTGCAAGGGCTCTGGTATTGCAGATGTCTACTAAGTGGAGTTTGTAGGACCCATAATTATGTCAATTATAGTCCGTGGTGCTTGGCAACTGGGCTTCTCCCAGTTGTAAACTTCTCTTTGTGTCTCTATTTCTGTTCTGTCTCCTGCTTATTAATGAGGGAAGTGGAAAATATCTTTTAGTCCTGAAATTAATCAGAAAAGAACAGCGCTCCTACGCTGTTCTTTTAGAAAGAAGAATTTAACTATAATAACATATATAGGTACCTATATATAATATCAATGAAACTGCTTACTTATGCAGAAATTAAATTCTCAATTTCCGCTTAAATGCATACCGACTAGTTGTTTCATGTCAATCAAAGGTTGCATTACGTATGTATTTCTACAGGTTGACTTCTATTTAATTTGCAATAGTTGTAGGGGTGAAAGTATTGTTACATTGTACCCCTAGATTTAATATGAATAATGTAACCTAGATTTGTAATACATCATTGATCTCAAAAGAGTGTTCATAAAGTTTTTTGCTCCTTTTTCTCCATAGAAACGCACAGCTGCGAACTGCAAACTGTATATAACGCGCAATTAGATTTAACTTTCTAACTGACTGACTCTGACTATTCAAAAGTACCTGTAAATTGTTGGGGGAGGAGCGCTGTTCTTTTCTAATTAATTTTGTTGCGGGATCCAAGACAGTTGAATCGTTTCTCTGGGACTCGTCGAGCTTCATTGCTTCGGCGCTTTTCTGGTGGTCGCCACTGTTGATTCTGGCGGTGCTGGAATTGCTTTGAAAATAGTGTAGCGGGCTTGTCCCATAAAAAAATGAATTAAAAATACCCCCAACGCAAAACATAAAAGCGATTGTTTAAAAAGTCAAAAATAATATCTTTTGTTGAGCCATCAAATGTTTGTTCGTTGAAATGGCGCTATAATGTCGCAGCGGGGTACCGCTAAGTTAAAATAGCAAACTCATGGTAACTAGATTGACAACGAGATTTGCAACAAATTTTTTATCGTATCGAAGCAAGTTGGTCGGAAATGCTGGTAAATTAAGAGATAGTCAATGAAATGAAGGGTCTGCCTTACGCGGTACCCCGCCGTGACATTATAGCGCCATTTCAACGAACAAACATTTGATGGCTCAACAAAAGATATTATTTTTGACTTTTTAAACAATCGCTTTTATGTTTTGCGTTGGGGGTTTTTTTAATTTTTATTTTATATTTTTTAAACGTAATTTAGTTTGGTTTTGTGTAAGGGCCTTAGAAGGCGAGCTACTTTTAGCATCGGCGATCGACGATTATGCGACTGTATTGAAGTAATAATTAGGACTTAAAATTGTATGCAAATGGATAGGGAACCGCTTTTTGGCCCTTCATCATCATCATGCCAACCTTTAGAAGCCACCTGCTGGGCATAGGTCTCGCCCAGGGGGGTCCAGCCGTAATCGCCATGCTTGGCCGATGCATGTTCGCGACGGTAGGTCTTTGGCCCTTAGAGTTTATAAAAATAACTTTCAAGTGTTTAGTTTTCATTTCGTTGTTAAATAATATTTCTCATTCCCTTTCAATATAGTAAGCATTATTCTACTAGTCAAGCCCTTTCATTTGATACCCTGAGGGAGTTATGAAAAAAAATGTAATTCGCCATTTTGTGGTGCCGGTTATCTTGGATTTGAAATTTATGATAGTGTAAAGTATTCTACTACTTAGTAATGCCCTGTCATTTGATACCCGTAATGAAGGAGTTGTGAAAAAATATGTGATTAGCCATTTTGTAGCGGCGGCCATCTTGGACCGATTTACATCAAACATAGCAAAGAACACCCCCGACTAATTCACCTTTCAAACAAAAAAAACAAAATCAAAATCGGTTCATCCGTTCGGGAGCTACGATGCCACAGACACACACACACACACACACACACACACACCACACACACACACACACACACACACACACACACACACACACACACACACACACACAACCACGTCAAACTTGTAACACCCAGTCGTTTTTACTTCGGGGGTTAAAAAAGGTGCCTATAGACAGAGGTAACCACTTAACATTACGTGGGCCATCGGTTTGTTTGACATCAAATGACTGAAAAAAACCTTTTATACATTCTGTGATTATTCCAGAATGAGTCAGACGCGGAGCGCGATGGGATGGAAAGCACGTCAGCGTCGAGTCAGATCCTAAGCCCCGCGGAGTGCCAGGACATGTACAGCTACAAAGACAATGACGTGCTATGTCTCGTCAATAAGGATTTGGACAAAAATGTTACACAGGTACGTATGAGTTGCTCTAGGACATTGTCAGCGTCATCTTTCGCCCGAAATATCACGCCCTAAGCAAGGAACATCGGCTGGTTCTTTGCTTCCCGCATTCAGCGGCTTCCCACGACCTTCACCTGTTTTCCGAGATCTTTTTTAACGCGAATTTAGCTTTCTCGTCGTTTATTCACCTTAGGAAGGCCTATCAACATAGATCTACTACCTATAGATTCGCAATATTTTGTCTACCTAACTTAGTTACTTGTTAAGAACCTCCTCGTCGTCCAATGCCTTTACTCGCTGATTACCTAAAACGCAGTCTGCCAATTTCGCGTTATGCCAAAATGTCATTTAAAATAAGCGTTGGGACTAAGTATGTTTTTGTCTATGTCGCAATAGGTATACTCCTCATATTGCCCATTTAGCGATACGACTATGTCGCAGTAAACCTTTTTCTCACTATGGTCATTTAGCGATATGACTATGTCGCAATAAACCTATTTCTCATCATGAGAATTTAGCGATAAGACATTCACGAGAGTCGAATGTTCAATACAATAGAGGGGATCTGACGCTCGGCGGCTGCTGCCGCGGCACCGCTCGCTACGCTCGCTCGCCTTCGCGCTTTGATGGCCACAGTTCTAACCTAACCTAACCCAAACGACCCACCATACCACCAGGGGTATGGCCTGTGGTATGATGGGCCCGCACACCGCACTGAAACTAAGTTTTAATTTGCCTGCCTCGCTCATAACCTAACGCTCAATATACCTACCTCGCCCTTGAGCTAATACGCACTAAACCAAAATCTCAATTCGCCTACTTCGCTCATTGACTAATACGCAATGGGTCTATATATCAATACGCCGATCTTTCGTTAGGTCTAGGCATAACGCGAAATTGGCAGACTGCGTTTTAGGTAATCAGCTACTAAAGGGTCCAATGTTACCTATATACGACCTATAGTAATGGTTATAATTAATTAACATGACATCTTGGTCTGTAATACTTGGTATGTAAACGAGATCCGTTGCTAAATGTTCTGTTAAGAGCGTCCCATCCCGTCATATTTCCCATACAAGCGCTCGTACGTGATTACGGCGTTATAACAAATTATTTTCCAAATATTTTTAACATTTAGGTATCTTGTGGTTTAAATCTAGCTTTATAAGAAGCCAAAAGTAAACTTTTTTGAGAAACAAATTCAGTAACCACGTCTGAAAATCAGCTTTTTTGCACAGTTTTATCTGAACTTTGGCAGTTCATAATGCAGTCATACATTGAAAAATTAAAAAAATCATACAAACTTTGCACATGTAATGGAGATTCTAAATTACAAACATTATAACCAAAAACTTGTAAAGCTTTTTCAAAAACACGTATTTCCTGGAACAAGTTTTGTGAAATCTCCGCGCGTCAATTTTCCTGCGATGTTACCGCGTTCTCACACACTCGTTTGTTTTCGAACTTTGCATTGGTTGAAACAAATTTTTTTTTAATTACGCTCGCGTCGTAGTTCGCCGATGGGGATGGGCGCTCTTAAAGCGCTTCCCTGACCAAATAACCTTGACCATACATTTCCTCTTTGCCGCAGAATCGAAATTCGCATCATTTTTGTTTTTTTTTTCTTATAAAAAAAATAAAACGTGATTTATAAAGATTTTTAAGTTACCTATCTATTAGTGTAAACCTCAAATTAATAGCACGTCAACTTTAGCAAAATATACAAGTTTTCAATTATTTTAGTAATTCTTATACAGGGAGATTTAGGAGTATATAGGGTACACAAAAAAATAAGAACTTGTGGAATGTGATGATAGGATATTGAACATTAATAATATGCTTTTAGATGTAGTTTGTTTCTCTTATTAATGAGTTAATAACCCCTGAATAACGAAGAAAAACGCACTTTTGGTCGGGGTAGCGCCTTAAAGCAAGGACCCCATTTTATGTTATGGTGTTATTTCAGCTGAGTACGGGCGGTCCTGTGCTCATAGTTCACGATGGTGAGGTGAAGATGCTAGCTGTGGTGCAGACTGATGATCATGTATTCGTATCGTACTCGGTGGAGCCTCATTATGACTGGATCAATCACACTATTAGTATTAATAAATGATATAGTATATTGTTTGTTAATCGTGTTTTATTAACACTTACCGTCACCCTGGCCTTTAGGTACCTACGGAATCCTTGTGAACCGATTGTGATGAAACTTTAGTGGAATGTTCTGCATACTGGTAAAATGGTCCTAGTTTGCTCCAATACTTATTTGCTTCTTAGATTTTTTTTTTGTTATCTATGACAGTTTTATAGGTAAATCGCTTTTAAATCAACATCATGAAGTATTATATTTTATATTTAAAAGCATTCATAAGGAACAAAGTTACCCGTTATCATGGGTGTCTTTATTCGTACTTAGATATAGGTAATATAGAAGCTATCTCAATAGTGAAAGTTTATACTTTCCTTTTTTGATTCTTAAAAGGCAATAAAACATTTAACAGAATAGGAGCATAAATAGGGCCAGTTTACGGAACGTCTACTCAAAAACTGGCCAAAAATAAAAAAAAAAACATCGGGAACGAAGTCGCGGGCAGCAGAAAAGGAATAAGGTAAATACAAAAGAAAACACGTGTCTGTTGATTTATTGTAATTTATCATTGGCGAACTAGCATCGTGAAACACAGACAAAATGTATTGTAAGAATTCTCACATAACACCGCCACCTGACGAGGAATTGTTAAAACTAGTTGCTACCCTCTCACCGCTAGATGGCGTTAAAAGGTTAACGTTGTTTCAGACAGAGGCACGGAGGGAACTCGGTACCTATGGAATGGATATGGTCACCCATCTACAGACCGACTGCAGCAAGCGTAGCTTAACCTTTGACCGATCGATCTGTACTGCTTTTACTTCGCCTAGCTGTTTATTGTTCAATAAAACAAGTAAACCCACAATCTCTCAATAATTCAATCAATTAGGTACGTCAATCTTATTCAATACATACGGCACATGTGTTATATAGGTAGGTATATACTACTGTCTCAAGAAAGTACCGGGAAATATTCAATAAATAACAAAATATGTATTAAATTATCTTATTGTATCGCTTTCAAAGTAGGTACATTTCGTAATAATACACTAACGCCAGCCAACGAAAAACCCAATAATGAAAACATTTTATAGACGTATTTTTTGGAATCGACTTCAGTAGTTGCCGCGAATTTTCTTTTAAGTCATCTTTTTTCAGTTAGAAGGCGCCATTCCGATTCTTGTTGACTGGTTTGCATGTCAAACTCGTAAACCCATGTCTCGTCACCACTAACAATGCGTTTTATGAATGTGGGGTCGCAATTGACTCTTTCTAATACGTTTTTAGCAACATTTACGCGATTGAGATTTTGCAGACGATTCAAATCTTTCAGTACCTACTAGTCGAGCGGCAACGCATTTCATGCCAAAACAATCGTAAAACGGTACGAATAGATTTTTGAAATACAGAAATTTCAGCAGCTATCTCTCCTAGACTAAAACGACGATTTTCAGTCACCATTTCCTTTATAATAGCGATGTTAATTTAGTGAAAGGCCTTGATGGCCGACCAGAACGAGGCAAATCTTACACCACATTTTGACCACATTTAAATGCATTATACCACACATACGCACATATTTTTGATTAATTCGATTCACTGAAAGCCATTATTTAAGACGAATTATTTGTTCGATATTTTTAATTATAGTAAAAGTCGAAAAACACAGTTGACATGAACTGACAAAATGGCGCACTGTGAACAATCAGAATGACCTGTGACAATCCATCGTCACAGGTCATTCAATCAAAGTACCGGTAATCTTTTAAAAAGTTTATTTAAAGGGATTGTCTAAATTCTTTTTGACGCTAAGTTGGCACAACTTAGGTACCTACTTTCCTCACGAACTCCGCGTGAGGTAGCGTCAAAAAGAATTTAGACAATCCTTGGTCACCACCGGTGGTCACCGGTGACCGACGCGCGACGCTAGTGGAGGTTTTACCTTCAACATTTTTGGCTCGGCAGTCAATGGCTTAAATGAACTTTTAAATGATATTTACCGGTACTTTCTTGACAGAATGTATATCTAATTTACGTAAAATATCAAAATATAGTAACTCTAGGTTGTTTTATTTAAGGTATGCGTTAACAATGACCTGCAAGTTGTGTCTACTCCTGAGGTACCTACCTACCTACCTATCTAAGCGAAATACGTCAAGTGTTATTGTAAGGTTTCTCGCATACAAAACAACGTGTATTGCATAGGGCTTCCCAGTTGTACTACCTACGCCGTAAATAGGTAAATAATGAATCGAGCGCCTGCAGTGTAGTTGTACAGGTTTGAATCAGAAATCGAACTAATTTATGGCCTAGATTATCATTAGCTACTCTCTGCCCAGCATCTACCTACCCTTGTCCCATTTTACTTGGGTACAACATGTCTTATTTTTCCATTCTGTTGTAACCCGTCATGCTATCACTGACTTCCTTTTCTTTCATATTATTCTTCACACAATTCATTCGTGTTTTCTTTGGTCTTCTTCGCCCTTTTCATCCATTCACATTTATATTCATAACTTTTAAGATATGGGTTTTTTGAAGTACCTAGTTAATACTTTATATGATCGCTTATCGGTGTACACCACCTACTGTCTATCCTTCAACCTTGAACCTCGAGTATTTATAAGCGCAATATGGTTTAGTGACGTCAATAAAGTGTCATTGAGTACGGGTTAATACGTCACTAATACTGTTCCTAGCGTGCTAGACTTCATCAACTGCCTAGCCTTTTCTCTACTATTTTGGGGTCGGCTTCCAGGGTAACCGGTGGCAGTTAAATACCAGTGCCTTACATGGAGCGACTGCCTATCCCTCCATGACCCATTTACTGGGTAACACGATACCCCTTGGTAAGACTGGTTGTCAGACTTTCTGGAATAATCTACAAATGACAACCGGGACCAGCGGCTTTACGTGCTTTCCGATGCGAGGCACAGAGGGGTCTCGGTATTAAATGGATGGTCACCCATCTACGGAAATGCCGCGGCTAGCGTTGCTTAACCATGAACGATCGACATTAGGTACCTACTATTTTACTTAACCACGAGACCTTCCCTAGCCTGCTGAATTGAATTGACTGTATTAAATTCATTATTACTGACATTTGAATCTTGACCTAACTATATTTTTTAAATTTAAACTAACATAAATGAAAATATTATAAGTAATAGTAATTAATGTTTAATGCATGTTAATAAAGGCTGAAACTGGCGGGCAAATGAAAATTGCAATGCTTGTGTAGAACGCTACTAAGTCATAAGTAGGTACAGTCGAACAAGCTAATTGGTTTACAGGCAAAAATATTCATCTTTCTACTACACTCACAATTTATTTTTTTATTTTATTTTTTTATATTTAGTGCGTAGGTACCAGGGATACCTACGTGCTCGAGATAAGAAAATGAAATAAAATAAAATATTGTGAGTGTAGTAGAAAGATGAATATGTTTGCCTGTAAACCAATTAGCTTGTTCGACCGTACTTACCTACTAAGGTAATTTAAATGAAACGTGAGTCTCGTATTGTTACACATTATAGATTGAGAAAAACGGATTAACTCACTGTGTTCCCGGGTTCGTCCGACTAGTTTCGATGGCATACGGCCACCTTTCTCAAGGAGTTCCACAGGATGACACACCGCTCGTCGCGTTCCTGCGGACACTGCGCGCAGCCGCGCGTTGCGCCCGCGCAGCCAACTGCCACAGTATAAGTATTAGTACTGCTGTCTGCTGCTGCTAGCCGTATGCCATCGAAACTAGTCGGACGAACTCGGCAACACAGTGAGTTAATCCGTTTTTCTCAATCTATAACATAATATAACACCGACATTGTACACTTTGTTCGCAATAAATATTTTTACTTTTGAATTAGACTCCTATGTGAAATTCGACTGTGCATACCGCACGAGTATGGTGTTTAGGTGGAGGCGGCCGCAACTGCTGGTGGTAGCGATCGCACACCCACCACAACCCACTTCAACGCGCACGCTCAACGCAGTAGCTGGCAAATAACTCTTGTTTTCTTGTTCATTGAAGAATTTTACTCAGGTGTTATATTTTGAAGAAACTGATTAAATTTTAGTAGTTTCAGATTATAAACCATTAATAATTATATGATGTAATAGTGATAGATTTAAGGTTTATACTAGGTGATTTTTTATTCACGTTCCAAATTTCTCAGGGTGATAGTACCCATGAAATTGAATAACTTTCTCCAAAAAACATGGGTCGAAATATTAAAAAAAAAATCGGACTTCCCATACAAAATCAATAGTCAGCTGATCGATTTTGTATGGGAAGTCCGATTTTTTTTTTAATATTTCGACCCATGTTTTTTGGAGAAAGTTATTCAATTTCATGGGTACTATCACCCTGAGAAATTTGGAACGTGAATAAAAAATCACCTAGTATAATACACAAACTATAGCTGATCCCGCGACTTCGTCCGCGTGAATTTCGATAATCTGTGGGGTTTTTTGCATAGAACCTTAGGTAGGTAATTCTTTTTCTAGAATACAAATACTCCTGATAACATAAGCTAGCTGCCAGTGAAAGTTCCCCTTCAAAATCGGACGAGCCGTTTCGGAGAGTAACCGGAACAGACAAACAAAAATTAATTAAAAATATTTTTTGTTATCAGTACCATATAAAGATTGAAAATGCTTTTATTTTAACATTACAAACAGACACTTCAATTCATATTTATTTGTATACTTAGATGAATGATAAAAACTTTACTTTCACAAAGGTTCCTGACTTTCCATTTTATCCAGAGCCTAGCTACACCAACACTCATTCATTCACAAATCCGCATTGCGTCCATACAGCATGGTTGGCGCATTGGCTGAGAATTCACTGCTGTGCTGCATGTCTCGGGTTCGATTCGTGGACGAAAAAAGTCAAAGTCAAGGTCAAATCATTAAAAATATATATATATATATAAATTTGATTCTAAATGCCCATTCCAAAAGGTAGTTTCGTATGGAGAAGAATGGGAAAGAAACTCCATACTTACTCTTTTAAAAATAAATGTGCACAATATTTTGCATTTACAGTTTACAGTTATATAACTATACGTGAATACGATGGACCTTGCATAAAAACACTTTATTGAAGTATGTAAGTACAAACAAATATTTATATAATATGACCTACGGGTAGTTCTTCCGGGTCTGTTTGTTAGGATATACGTTCACACACACACCCGCGACACAGCAGAAGAAATGAAAACAAATTAGGTGAATTGCGGCCCACTTCCTCTCGCAAACAGGAGGTTTATGTCCCAGCCCGGAACATTTAGAGTTGAGACGTTCCTAATTGATTTGCTTTCTTTCGTATCGGGTGAATGAACTCCTAATAGAGGTACTAAATCAGCGTGAACAAATAATCTTTAATTAGAAACCAACGAGCTTATGTACCGGTTTACATATTATGAAACCTGTTACACAACATAAGCAAGCAATACTCAATACAAGTAGGTAAATAAAATTGAAGTGTCTGTACCTAATGTCAAAATAACTGCTTTTTACTGATATGAAACATTGCGAACCCACCATACTGGTCATACGCCTGTTGGTATTGTGGGTCTAAACTATACTGACTTTGAAGATATGCTATCGTGTTGCTAGTTAGAACCCAAAATCTCGACTCCACAACCGTGAGTCGGTAATAATCTGCAATCGAGCCGTCGAGCTGACGCGTGCCTGCAGCTCCCAGGGCGGATCCTACTGTTAGGTCCGCCTGGGACCTCCGTTCCAGAGCCTGCAGTCGACTGCGCGCCAGTCCTTCTTCGGTCTGATCCAGATTGCCGGCCAAGCTGGAGCCTAGGCGACGCTACTTACCTTCTTACAGTTCGTTTAGGTTAGTCTACAATAGTTCTGTTTTTTTACCATTCCATCTTTTTATAACTTATGACATTTTACATTTGCAAGTCTACTTAGCATTTTATTCAATAGAATTAAGTAGATTTGTTACAGTACCACTCACCTAACCTAATCCAAACGATTCACCAACAAAAGAGGGGATCTGGCGCTTGGCGACCGCTGCCGCGGCACCGCTCGCCTTCGCGCTTGAATCGTCACAGTTCTAACCTAACCCAAACGACCAGGGGTATGGCCAGTGGTATGATGGGTCCGCACACCATATGAAAGTATAAAGTACAGAGCCTGTAGACAAAATCCCTTTTCTGTTATCGTTAACACCAATGGAAAATGAAATTGTATGGAGTTGACGTTTGTTTACGCGACGTCACGTGATGCTGATATGTCAACTGCATACAATTTGATTTTTCTGTTGGTGTTAACGCTAACAGAAAAGGGATTTTGTCTACAGGCCCTGTACAGTATCTGAAACGACTGGACCGATTTTGTCGTACTTTCACTGGCAGAAACTTGATGATAAGGAGGAACTGTAGACTACTTTTATTTTAGAAAAAAAAAACTGGGTTCTGTGCAAAAATAATACGAGTGAGCGAGTTTTACTTCAGTCGTGTGGTCTAAAACCACACGACTGAAGTAAAACTTCTTAAGCTTCATCTAAGTATATGTAGGTATGTATCCGTTCGCAACAAGAAAAAGAGAAAGAAAATGAGTGCTCGCACCTCTCTCTCTTGCCCCTACAGTAAAATACGAAACGTAATTCTCTCTCTTTCTATCTTCACTAACTTATATCTCCCTCTCAACTTCCGTTCGCCTCCCCCGATCGCACTTTTCCTAACGCTCTCGTCACGCGTTCGCCAGCTTACTCCCCAAGTCAAGCGTGCGTAAAGAAGTTTTGCTGAGAATTATGCGGACAAAGTCACGGGCAACCGCTAGTAGGTAAGCAATAATTGCAATAACACGAATAAAATACCAACTCATGCGCATGCAAATTGAACCCAAGTTAAAACTGTTCATGTGATCGAGCTGCAATCATACAGGTAGTGGCTTCATCGATGTTTGCACAACCTACATGTCTATGTTATTATTAAATTCAATAAATATTTCCAGCTTGAATAGGCAGGGAAGGAGCGAAAGAATTCGCAATTTGTAAATGATGACCGGCAAATCTAGCAATGCTAGCTATTTCAATTATAGTGTTGAGTTTATTGCATTTGTTAAGTAATGTTATGACTGGGTTTTCACGTTTCGTTTCGTTGCTTACGCACTATTAGATGACGGTGAACTCTGTGACCTCTTGCTGGCACACTCTCAAACTTTCGGTGTTTGTAGAAAAAAAATTTTAGACGCTTTCTAGCATTCAACCTCAGATTATGAAACAAAAGGCAGATAGACCGCGCGGAACGCTAGGAGTGAAGCCACCAAAGCAAATACAAATTCAAAAGCGATTACCTACATCTCGTGATTGTATTAGCTTTTGAATTTCTATTCGTATTTGTTATTTTTAACGAAGTGGCGCGGGCGCTTTGTGCTGTACTGACTCGTGTCAGTACGAAGCAGAGCACGATTGTTCGTATTCGCTTTTGAATTTGTATTTGCTTTGGTGGCTTCACTCTCAGTATTCCACGCGGTCTATCGGCCTTTTGTTTTACAATCTGAGCATTCAACAGCCTCAGCTCACCCCACCGCTGCGCATAGGCTTCTCCTTGCTTGTGTCAATCTTATAGAAGTTCTGTCCGATAGCAACAATTTTATCCACACATCTCGCTACCCATTTCATGAATGAAAGCTATTCAGTCAATCTTACTTCACCAGTCATCACATGCCTTGTCAGATGTGTCCTGCCCAATTCCATTTGAGTTCCAGCACAGATGTTGACAATTTCCATTATTTGATTCCTAAACGACATTTTGGGCAAAAGCCTTTGTATATTTTACCTGTGGTTTATTTGTATAATTAACTTTTTCTTCGAATGTATGTAGCTATTAGAGATTTTAGATTTTAATTAACTTCAAGTTTCTAATTATTATAAAATACCAAGTAAGTAATAAAGATGATATTGCTAAGAGTCAGATCGGTAGGCCATTGCCTTCGCCCACTACACGGTAATCAAAGAGTATATAATCACTACATACGTTTTACGGCAATAAGCTATTTCCTTCGCCTGACATTGACACTTATCACAATACCTCATTTGTAACTGTACTATTCTGTTACAACCTCCCTCTGTGTGAACTCTAGGTGAAGTGAGTCCTCATCCGACAGATTGACAAAATCTTGCAAATCGATATTTATATAACTAATGATTTCGCCCAAATTTCACAGACCATTTAAATATGTTTTGAAACCTATTACTTATAATAATATTATTAGATTTTGCCCGCGACTTCGTCCGCGTGAATTTCGGTTACCGCGGATGCAGACGAAGTCGCGGATTAAAATGTAGCCTATATCTTTCCCCAGAATTCATGCTGTCTTCATAACAAATTTCACAAAAGTCGGTTCAGCCGTTTCCTCGTGAAAACGTAACACACAGAGTTACTTTCGCATTTATAATATTAATATGGATAAAGTAAATCAAGTAATAAAGTATGGATATTATAGTATATAGTATAGTATGGATAAAGTATGGAAGTATGGATATAATATTTGCTTATGCTGCGAGACGAAATGAAATCCGAACATGATTTCATTACCCACAGTATGATTTGTAGCAGACAATGTGAAAAAAGTAGCTGCTGCAGTAAATAAAATAAGTTTCATGTTATCGATTGCTCGATATTTGCTCCTGGTACTGAAGAGCTGCAACTTGACATCGAAAGAGCCGCATGCGGCTCGCGATCCGCAGGTTGTCGACCCCTGCTCTAGTCGAATGTCAATTTACTTCAAGATTGTTACAAAATAACATAGGGCTGTCATCGACATGTCATTCAGTTCCACTTCACGCTACAATGTTAAGTGCAAAGTAAGTTAGAATTACTTAAACCAAATACTTAGAAGATGAATCAGCCATCAGCAGCAACCTGCTGCGTTCTGTAACCAAACCCTTCAGAGATTTCATTACATAACATTACAAAACCATAATATAAATTTTATTCTTTTGACGGAGTAAACGAGTGTTTTCTTGCGTAATTTGAGTCGCTCACTCAAAATGAAGTGACAATACCAAGTTTCATCAAAAAACATTGTCGCAAATCCGTAATGTATATGTTATAGTCAAAATTCTTAGCCAGTCAAAACTACTTTATACTACAAACATCAGTCAATAGTCCTTATAACCAGTTTAATTTATCCTTACTATTAAAATTCTTACCAGTGACCGAAAAACCAAGAAGAAAAAGGGAGCTAATGCAAGCCAAGAAGGCGTGAAGTTCACGCTAGTTTCAAACTATAAAACGGTTAGCCGGCGTCGTCATTTTGTCCCCAAGTCTCCACTAAGGCTGATCTAGGTCACTCAGCAGTGAGCCCTAGACCTATATTGATGAGCCCACGCGGAAGTCAGAACACGCGAGTGAAACCATCACGACCAGACACTGACCGTCAACGTGACGTCACTTACGAAGAAAGTGCTGATCGCCAAGCAGTGGCTCGGGGCCGTCGGCGCCAGTCCACGAAAGACGCGCGCGCGGGCCGCACGCTCGCGACATGGCCGAGCGAAACACGCCTTAACAAATAAAAAAGTTTAATTAAAAAAAAAATTAAAATGTCATTCCGGCGACTGTTAAGTGCAGTCCGCTCTGCACGGGAAGCTATCACCCGCGGAGCACCGATGGCGGACGGACTTTTGAAATCCTTGTTATCAGTTGTTGTTATATTTTGCATTGCTGTGTCATCGCCTCCGTCGGCGTCTGCGAAGCCGTTTGCGTTCAGTTTTCCTGCGGGATGGTCGCTGGCTGGGCTGGTGGGCACTGTGGGGGCAAGGTCTGAGGAGGCGGAGCGGCGGGAGCCGGCTGCGGGGGCCAAGCCCTACACGGGGCGGCGCATCGGTAACGACACGCTGCGGATGGTGTACCATCACGACCTGACCGTGGCTGTGGTGGAGCTGGGGCCCAACAAGCTGCTGCTGAACTGCGAACTCATTGAGACACAGTGAGTACAACATGCTTCCTTCAATATCACTGCCTCCTACTCTGAGCTGACAATATCCCTCAATTTAACAGGATCATCGTTAAAATGAAACAGCACAACTTTAAAAAAAACCTCCTACTTTTAAAACAAATGATTTTCAGGAAAAACGTGTTGTATCAAAAGAAAAGTCCGCTTTCAGTGTGAGAACGTTTACAGACACATACTAACTAATGAATACTTGATCACATTCGTATACAAGCCTGCGACTACATCCGCGTATTCCACGAAACTTGATAATTACCAATCAGGTATCGATTCCGACTACTACTGTCCAATAACTACAGCATTTTTACTCTAAGAATTTACTCACTGAATAAGTAATGGTTGCTTTTGTCTCTGCCTATACTAGACTCAAATGCTAGCGTGAAATATAAATAACATTAGTAGTAACAACAGCAATTTTATCGTTACTGTCTTGTTTTAGCTCAATTGTCCAATTACAGACAATTTTCAACTAAACAAATAATTTCTTTAACAAGATGGAACGCCTGTCTTTTTTACTTTATTTTATTGTAGGTAGTTCCTCAGGAGTCTGTTGCTAGTCGGCTAACTAATCGTAATAGACTAGTTGTGACCTTAACCTATCAGGTTACCGCTGTGGATGGCTTCAAGGGAATATTCGCTAAGAAATTGGTTAAAGTTATGACAAAAAAACAGAACTATCTCAAAACTCTAAGGGTCAAATATCAAATTCCCGATGAAAAAATAGACATAGCATAGCTAGAGCTTTGAAAATGGAAAAAAAATAATGGTATTTTGTGTACCTAAATCTCAATGAAAAGTAAACCCTAAAACCTGCGCAAGAAGGCTTTATAAGCCCTATTTTGGTCAAGAGAGCCTTTACTAAAGTTCCGATACTTAAGCAGCCCTACTTAATTGATAATTACAACAGAAGAGAACACCAACCAAATCGCGCCATTACGAATTGTTACACTAAAGTCCTCATAAGCAAAACGTTTTCCATCAATTATGAGTGTAATTAACATTTTACAGAAACTGGAGCACTAGCGATTCTTAAATGCCACTTCACTATAAAGGAACTCAGTGCAATCACGGAGCTAATTTCCTCCGCTGACGTTCGAAATTAGTCGTTTAGATGAAGTTCACTGTTTCATGATTAGGTTATTTACCCTTTCTTGCCATATAAGCATCTTGATGCATCGGAAATTAATTTACAATTAAAGGCACCTGTTTATAGAGACAATTTTTATTACAAATTGCTTTGAAGGAGCTGCCAACCAAAAATCCTATAGCAGTCGTTGAATTAATAGTAGAAAAGATGTGCCTGCTCACCTCATAAGAGCACCTATTATTATCCTACTATATATATAATATATATATCCTACTATCCTACTAATAATATTATAAATGTGAAACTTTGTGAAGATGTTTGGATGTTTGTTACTCAATCACGCGTAAACCGTTGAACAGATTTGAACGAAATTTGGCACATGGATAGACCATCTCTTGGATTAACACATAGGATACTTTTTATACCGGTAATGGCTCTATACGCGGGCGAAGCCGCGGGCAGAAGCTAGTTATTTATAATAAATTAATACCGGCTTATATCTGTATCTCTAGAGGTTACTGCTCATGCAGAGGATTGGCGATTTGACTCTCATATAATTACAAGTCCAGGTTCCCACACAATGTTTTTCTTCACCGATGCCAGTGTTGATAATAGCTACTTTTGCCCGTGACTTTGCGTGAACGCCAGTTATCACGGATGCAGATGAATTGCGGAAAAAAAAGTAACGTACATCCTTTCCCAGGATTCCAACTTTAGGTTTATTAGCCATTTCGTCTTGACAACGTAACAGACAAACAGATAAAGTTACTTTCGCTTTTATGTAATGTCGGACCGAACAACCGAATCGACCGAATCATCGTCGTTCCGACCGAATTTCGGTCACAGCGGTCTCAATGGAGATCAGTCAAGTTCGCAGAAGATATTATAGTGCACCAATGTGTGTGCAAACAAAGGTGCACTTTATCTTCCCACAATCTCATAGTCCGGTGGGACGGCAATCCGACACGATCGGGAAGAGATCAGGCGCAGGACCAACGGCTTTACGTGCTTTCCGAGGCCCGGGGGCGTTACACCGCCAACTTCCAAACTCCGGGGTGTTACTATCAAATTCTAGTCAATTAAGATCAGCGCCTTAACAGTTCAGGCGGTCGTCTCTATCTTTAGGTTAAGGCTTAACCTAAAGATGACAAAGTCTAAAAATAGCTCCAAGACAAAACATCTATCCGGACATAGTTAAATGGTCCGTTTAGAATTGGGTAACCAAGGTCACGGGTGGTTACGGGAGCCGATAGCCACTTAGGTGAGTAACACGGTGCACTCAGATGTACCTTCCTACTGTCCCCTACACACGATAAATCTCCATGCTAACCCATGTAACAGCTGTTGACGTTTTTTTGTACCTTGAACTTACTGTTGCTTAGCTAATCAGGGAGGAAATTAAAATAGACCACACAATTCTGTTCCTGATCTTCAGGGAAATTTTTTGATGAGAATAATCGGGGTGTGGCTGTGTCGTGGTCTCGTGGACCCACATGGCCGTGTGTTTTACGTGAATACGTAACGGGTATATGTTCTTTAAGCATTAGTATCTGAAAATTGTAACGAATTCTTTGATCAGTTACCGAGTGGCGTAATTTAATTTTGGATGTAGATGATAGAGATATATATGATATGATATGCAATACCAAACTTTATCCCCCGATTCTGTTAGGTATCATCAGCTTCTGTATTGCCTCTTACTATGGAAACAAATTTAAAGGCATAGTCAGGTCAAAAAGAGTTCATTTTTATCAATCATCAGATAAGATTTGCTACCACTAAGCTTCTAGCTGGCAACGTTTTAATTAGTTCTAATTGGACCTAGTCAAAACGAAATTTATTAACGAGTGATATTAATTTAAGACAGCAAATGGCAAACCGGGACAATAATATTCTGTCAATACCATGTTTTTTCTTGTGTATCAACTGTAATCTTTTTAGAAAGTTCCGCGAGTTAAAGACTTTTCGGTCCTGTCGCCAAATCCAATCTTAGCTAACGTATCTTGCCTACGAATACCGGACAAATTTCAGCTTTATTAGTCAATTTGTTTTCGAGATATCGTGTTTAGCCAATGAGTGAATGAATGACCTTCCGCTTTTTACCTGGCTTGGCGTAAAATTCTACTCTTGCAAATCCGCTGATGTTCTGCAATGATAAGCTTGAACCTCGTCAATCTATATTAGCGTGGCCACAAGCTAGCACATAAGGCGATGGCATCCGACCACTTCCTCAAGTCATCATGCGCATGAGTCGTTTATCTTTGTCCGTCGATCACAATCCTTGCGCTTGTCCGTTTGATTGTGTTGATCTCGTGAATAGATCGTTTAGTGGTGTGATGTTTCTTTGCTAGATTATTTCGTCTGTGTACTGAAATTTTGTTTGGCAAATAAGGTCACAATTTCAACACCTTTTGAAGAATCATTTGTTGTAGTTTAGGGTGCATTCAAACTCAAAACTCAAAATCATTTATTACAAATAAACCATTTACAGGTACTTTTGAATTGTCAGAGTCAGTCAGTCAGAAAGTTGAAGCTAGTTTCTCGTTCCAAACAGTAGGTTTCTATGGAGAAGAACGAGTAAGAAACTCCATGAGCAACACTCTTTTAAAATCAATAATATATATGTTACAAATTACGGTTACATCATTCATATTGAATCTAGGGTACAATGTATAAGTCGAGTACGTTAAAAGAGGTTTACATAAAAATATAATCATAATAAACAATTCAAAATAGAATAACCGAGGCAGCTAAGAGATGACCAGTCCCAACTAACGGCGCATTATATCAGCCGTATGGAAACCTAGACTAAGTAGTGACTGAACTTAGCCAATAAATGACTTTGGGGTTAATGATGGCCAAATACTCAAACATCCAGTCACTTTGACATCTTTATGTCAAAGTGACATAAAGATGTCAACAACACAAGACTCAACGGCATCTTAAAATCGAGTAGCGTTTGAGTATTTGGCCATAAGACAAGTGTCGTAGACAACTATTTTGAAGTCAAAGTTAGAACCGATAATGAGTAGCCAAAATCCACTTACTAATCTCAGGTAGTGGCGAAACATATCAATTCAGTTCAACTATTGAAGCTCCTTGAACCAATTACGAACAATACACAGGATCCATTAGGCTTTCATTATGTGAAATGTCAAAATGTGATTATCATTAGTACTTATTGTGTACGCAACCATGTGTATATGGCCCTGGGACAGACACTACGTATTGATTCGATCAAAGACTGATAAAAAATGGATAGAGCATTTGTGGCTAATGTATTATGTAGAACAGTAAAACCGTGGAGTAGTTATTATGTAATTACAATGTTTTAATTTTATTTATTGAATTGATTGCGGCACTCAAGGTTTGTTGTATTTGAAAGCCATTTATTATAATATTCATAAAACCGTACGCCAAGGTTTGGTTCTAATAGCGGTATATATTTTTCCAGTTTCTCAAACTGAAAGATTTTATTTATTACATCAATTGAAATCAACATTTATAAATACCTATAACAGACTGAATTTTGATTGGAATCAACAAGAAGCATGGTGGTCAGCGACTGCGTTATAAAGATGTGCTCAAGACACCTAAATGCTTGCGCTATTGACCCTAAAGGTTGGAAGATGCTCGCTTCGAATAGGTCGTCTTGGCGCTCTATTATTTTTTTTAGTATAAAATAATTTGAATCAATATTTACTAAGTAAAGAAAAAAGCCAGGAAGTCTTACCAAAGCGTGTTACCCAGTAACTGGGTTGTGGAGGTCAGGTATGCAGTCGCTCCATGTAAATCACTAGCATTCAGTTGAATCCGGTTAGACTGGAAGGCCAAAAAGGCTATAGGCAGATGAGGATGACTTACTAAGTAAGATAAAGACCATCATGTAAATTACACTGCTGAGTCTGAGAAGACACGTGTTGGTGGACGAACCATCATAACAATTTTAGTTTATAGTCCCCGAAACTAAACAGTATTCACATATTTCTCACGCTCGAATGACGGAAATGTAAAAAAAAACCAGTTGGTATCGTCAAAATAAATTGACAGTCACGCTTATGCCGGATGTATTGGTGAACAGAACCGTATCATCATGTGTAAGGAAGTCTGGCCAAGCAGGCTTGACTACAATAAACAACACACATTGAATTTCATTTCCTACGTTGAAAGCATAGTTTGTAAAATGCTATGACTATGGAGTGCAGTTGAGTCTGTATCTCGACATGAATCTTCCCTAGGGGCAATATGTGAAGTCGTTCTGGCTATGGGGAAAGGAGCTCATGACTGTGTAAAAGCCATACGTATCGATTAGACAAGGTTAAGCTACGCTTGCCGCGGTCAGACAGTGGATTGGTGACCATCCATTTGATACTCAGACCCCCGTGCCTCAGGAAGCACGTAAAGGCGGTGTCTCGGCTATCATTCGTAGATATTTGACAGTCGTTATGGATAGTCAGAAGTCAGAAAGTCTGACAACCAGTCTCACCTAGGGGTATAGTGTTACCCAGTGTCTGGGTTGTGGAGGTCCGACAGGCAGTCACTCCATGTAAAACACTGGTATTCAGCTGCACACCGTTAAACTGGAAGCCGATTCCAACATTAATTAGTTAAGAAAAGGCTAGGCAGATAATAATATGGGGCTAATAACAGAATTTTAGATTCCGGCAGGCTGATACAAATACCTACTTCAAATAGAAATTAGTTATACGATAGTCTCTGAATACTAATCCTTCATTATACTTTCAACAGTGTATCCATATAGTCAGGGGGTTTTCCTCGAAGCGCATTAGCGCACCCATTTCCTGTATTTTTACCATTATTGAGCAAAATAGTGAGTCGCTTCACTTACTTTCAGTTCATTTCTGTTCTCCTAGTAGTTTTAATAAACATTTGAACTTTAAACCTATTTCCATACCCTCCTCTTCTTCTAATTATAGGCGTAATTCTTACCTAGTGCGAGCGAGCAAAGACCTTAACTCATTGTGTAAGCAATTCTCATTTGACGTGTTTACCACCAAAAGCTTTTCAGTGCGGGATCAGCTAAACCTTGACTTTTTCAAAAGTGAATAGTTTTACTGTTGTCCATTAGTGTTAGTGATTTAATAATCCTTTAACTCTTTAAATTTTCTGATTGTTGTGCGTGTTTCCCGTGATCCTTAAGATCTCTATAAATTAATATATTTCTAGCCGTGAGAACCTATAATTGGCTTTATGTAACTTATTCAACTTCTGTATTCCAATCTTTGTATAGCTGTTGATTTTCCATGTAAATAAATAAATAAATAAATAAAACGTCTTCAATCGATATCATTCATTACGAATCCTTTATGCACTTCACTATGTTTCATCGTGGGTGCGATTCAAGGAATAAAATTATAACATTTTTAATTTAATTTTCTAAGCGCACCTGCCGGGTGCGTTTCAAGGAATACTTTAGGTGCGCTTCGTTGGATGCATTTCAAAATGGGTGCGCTTCGAGGAATACCCCATTTATACAGTAGAACAAATATTTTTCTGTCTACTACTTCACCAATATTTATTTCATCTCAAGGAATACTCAAAAAAGTGATGTAAAAGAATCGACTACTTAGGACACTCATAATGTTCTTCAAAAAGTAGTTGAACTTTTGAAAGTTCTGTACCTATAACCTATAACCAATTCACGTCTATAATAACGAAGATATTGATACTTTATTCTTGCAACATCTCTTGTCAATCACCAACTATAGTGGCGCCAGCTATCAGCTATGTTATTCTGTAATAACCTGAAAATCCTACATTGGAAACCTTAGTTTTGTATAATTTAGCAGCATTATTTCAATTTTGTGAATGTGAATACCATGGAATTATTTATAAAGTAAATTATATGTATGTGTTTGGGTTGTACGTTGTTTCATAGCTAATAGTTTTATAGAATTTCGGTTCACATAAAATGTTTCTAATAATTTCGTTTCATAGAATAATCAATACGCAGAATACTTACTTTCAAGATTTTCAAATCATTGATTTTTGTTTCACATAAAGTTTATTGTTAGAATAATCATATCATAGAATAACAAATCAAATATTCTTTATCCTTATATTTTTTATTTAATATAAAACGTATTCCCAGGAATGGGACTCTCAGTTCTAACCAAACTTACTGCGCGTGCGTGCAAGCAACCACGCAGGATGCAAGCAAGCATGCAGCGTACAAGCAAGTATGCAGCATGCAAGCAAGCATGCAGCGTGCAAGCAAGCATGCAGCGTGCAAGCAATCATGCAGCGTGCAAGCAAGCATGCAGCATGCAACATGCAGCAGGCATAGTTTCTGTCACGGCTCCGGCGTTGCGGGGCTCCGGCGGTCCCACGCGAGCTTATCGTCGCAGATGGTATTCACGCTCACCACCGCAGCTTCGGCTTACTGGCCGGCTACGCCGGCCAGCCTCAGCCGCAGCGGCGGGCGTTAAAACCACCTGCTCCTCAGCTCACGGGCCGCCTCGCCCCTCCACGCCTACGCAGATTTAAATTACACTCTAGGCGTAGGGCAGACAAGACTACGTGGAGTCGGTTTCGCAGCGATTCGTTTCTGTCATTAACTTTGGTAGCACAACATATTGACTTTTTAAGACAACATTTTTGTTTTAGTCTATTTATATCTATACATTTTCGTTGAAATAAATTCCATGGAAAAATACAACAAACAAACAATATTCGTTAAAAAAAAATTCTACTTTTTGATAAGTTTGTTAAACAAAAAACTGTGTTTTTGCAAAATATTTTTCAATTAAGTAAATAGTCTTTGAAACAATAATAGTCGAAATAAAAATACGAGAACCAAATATTATGTTAAACATTTTCTGAGAAACGAAATTCTATGAAATTTCTGTCTGCGAAACAAGGGGACACCATGTGTTTGACATAAATTAACATGGCGGTTGAGAGCATTGTCATGCTCACTCAAATATCTCGCTGATGGTGGCGTGTGTGTTGGATCATGCGGCTCCCTTTAAATTGGTTGAGCTGAATGGTGCTGATCCACGTGTTATGTTCGTGAACGGGCGCTGTCAGTAGAGATTGGTCAACTCTTAACTGCCATGGCTTTTATCTTTTTATCCTGATTCTTTTTTTAATGCATTGTATTGGTCTTTACCTGCATTGTTTTCACATTTAGAAGCAAGGCGAATAATGTAATCAGTATATTTTGTAAAAACTAGATTTAAAAGAGTGTCCGTGGAGTTTCTTGCTCGTTCTTCTCCATAGAGACCTACGCTACGTTTTGGAACGAGCAACTAGCTTCATTTTTCTGACTAACTGACTCTTTGACAACTCATAAGGGCCTGTAATGGTTTAATTGAAATAAATGCTTTGACTTTGACTTTGAACTCACTCCAGTTCTCACTACTGATTCCGCGGTGAAAACTGTTTTAGGTACGTACTCTGTAACTCGATGAAAACTACACTAGCGTCTCTAAATGAGAACATAGATGAAGCGAACCACTATTTCGTTACTATTTTAGCGAATACCAAGTACTTTTCACTTCAGGTAAGTCAAATCGGAAATGAGATAGGATTCCAATTCGCGAGTGAATTCTTACAGAATTGCACTGCAGCTCTCTTGGATACAGAGCTTGAATAATTTTGCATAATAACTCCAAATCTCAGATACTGAGAGACTATTACTCTTAGTAAGACTATTATCAGACTTTCGAGCTTCTACTAACTACCGATTTCCAAACCGAACAGCCCAAAATATGTTCAAAGTAGTTAAAGCAAAGCGTATACTTGTGGCCTGTGATTTATGTTGAGCGCAATGCAAGCGGTGTCAGTAGGTCAGAGCATTATCCCGTCGACTCCTCGCCAGCGTTTGAAAGGCCTCTTAAAGTTTATAACCACTGCGGTGTTATAAGGTCACTCGGTTGGATTACGTTGTGGAAGTGGATACGCTAAGGTGAAGGACTTGTGTTGCTAGTAACTATGAATAAAACATGAGGAGAGAGACTGCAAAAAGTATAAGTTTTTAGTGAGGTTTTGCACTTGCCTACTTACTTATTGATTTAGTAGCGGTTAGAAGCGGTGCCAACCACAGGTTTGTCGTTGCATTATATTTGGTTGCGCCTCTGCGCTGCCGCATCGGCCCTCTGCATCTAACAATCAGTAGAATAGTTTTCAGGGGTCCGTATTCAAAGAGTGCCAACTGGCGAACATTCTGTGAAATATTCTACCTTTTACATTTAACACATACTGCCTTATGACAGGCGGATAGACCGACAACGGAGCCTTTGTAATGGGCCCTATTATTAAGGGCGCCTATTCGATTTAGCGCAACTCAAAATCTAAACGATTGCTAGAACGGCGTAGCAGCATAGACACACGTAATACCCAATAATCTGTTTGTATGCATCAGAAAAAAAAAATACGCACGAAATAAGCACGAATCATTGAAATTGGTCGGCAATCGACAGCGCGCGATGTTTTACAGTGCTTTTTAAAATAATTGTCTAAAATAAATGAGTTCGTTTAACGGACTGAAAAATATTTTGAATATTATGCATAACCTTTATTTTCATAAAATAAATATATCCGTTATGTTTTTATTCAAATACTGGTGAAAAAAAATTATCGAAGTGAACCGATTTCGTACTTTTTCTACATTGTTTTTTAATACATAATAATAATATTTACGTAATTTTGGCTCTGTAGTAGACTATCCTGTTGGAAAAACGCATAATATTTTGGCATACTGTAATAGTTGTCTTCGACCTAAAAGTTAACTCTGACGTCTATTTTCGTAAAACACTATTTATTTATTTATTTAAGGAAAGGATGCTATGAAAGGACTGTCTTCGCTTTAAAAAACCATAATTAAAAATTATACTTTTACTCCGTAGTTCCCTAAACCCAGGCTTAATCTTTCTAAAACTGTAATTTTATTTAAATAATCTGCTCACATCATTATCATCATCTGGGCAAAACGCGAAAACATGAAGTTTTCGTCACGAATCGAATACCGCTCATAAGGCTCGGCTCTCAGTGTGTCCGTAATAGGTAGACATTTGATTTTTTTATAGAATGTCTATTGTGTATATGGCCGCTATACCAACAAATTAAAATAAAATAAATTTCAAAATTAAACTAAATAATTAAATAATAATAAATAATAATATAATTAATAAAAATAATTAATCAATTAATTAATTATTATTAATATTATTTAATTAATTTAAGTATAAAAACCGTATTTTTTCGGCGTTTTTACCACATGGTTAAAATGTTGTGAAGTGGCACAGATCCCTCGATATGCAAGGTCGATTCAAACTTGACCGTTTAGAAAAAGATAATTTAACAGAAAGTACGCGACATTAATACCACACAGGTGTAGGTGCCTACTAAAACATTGATTAAGACAAAAGTATATAATCATTTTATTAGCCATTAAAATTACTGTGTATTTAACGGAACTATGAGATTGTACGTCCTAACAAAACGTGTATAAGTAGGTACCTACATATATGGCCAGATCGTAAAAATATCGTCTAACACTCCATATGAAAATTGATTATTTTTTAGTGCAGAACTGCAGACGACATTTTACATGCAATTTCTATCGCGTGGTTTCAAATTCATTTTCTTCGTAATGAAAAATTATCAGTAAGCAGTTTTCTAAGATCTACGAAACAGTAGGGACAATTTATACTTACTTCGTTTTACGTTCTTTCTGAGACACGGAGGGGTGTGGGTATGAAATGGATGGTCACCCATCTATCGACCGACCGCGACAAGCTTAACCACGACCGATTGATCCGTACAACCAAGAAAAAAAATACTATTTTCAAAAAGACAACCGTCGTCTAAAACTATCCGTGTAAAAAAAATGTTTTAACAAAGAAGACAACCGCAATCAAAACTAAAGCCCACCGACCGCCGCCCCCGACTTGCGAATTGATAGTTATTTGTTATACAAGAGTGCAAAGTTGCTTTTTAACCGCGTGTTCAATTTTGATGACCGAGCAAGCGAAGGATTCTAAAATTGAATCACGAGCGCAGCGAGTGATTCAAAATTAGAATCCTGAGCGTTAGCGAGGGAATCAAAAGAGCACGAGGTGAAAAATCTTTGCACTCGAGTGCAACACGTAACTTTTCATTCCACCTCAGCGAGGAAATGACTAAATGCAAAAAAAAAACGTTTACAAAGTCTGAGTTTTTAACAAATTAAAAAAAAGTTGTATGATATATTCGGCACCATAGAGGTAGCAGTAAATAGGTTTCATGTTTTTTTTTAATTCACAAACTTAGTGCACACGATGTTCTAAATTCAATTTACTTTATCCTCTAGAGAATAAAAACGGCTTTTCCACTCAGATATTGAAGATAAATTTACTTTATCCTCTAGAGAATAAAAACGGCTTTTCCACTCAGATATTGAAGATTAAAAATACTCTTTCCGAGATGGTGGGATGAAAAAGTAATTTTTTGCTTTTTAAAGGCGGTTGTCTTCTTTGTTAATAGTTATTTGTTATACAAGAGTGCAAAGTTGCTTTTTAACCGCGTGTTCAATTTTGATGACCGAGCAAGCGAAGGATTCTAAAATTGAATCACGAGCGCAGCGAGTGATTCAAAATTAGAATCCTGAGCGTTAGCGAGGGAATCAAAAGAGCACGAGGTGAAAAATCTTTGCACTCGAGTGCAACACGTAACTTTTCATTCCACCTCAGCGAGGAAATGACTAAATGCAAAAAAAAACGTTTACAAAGTCTGAGTTTTTAACAAATTAAAAAAAAGTTGTATGATATATTCGGCACCATAGAGGTAGCAGTAAATAGGTTTAATGTTTTTTTTTAATTCACAAACTTAGTGCACACGATGTTCTAAATTCAATTTACTTTATCCTCTAGAGAATAAAAACGGCTTTTCCACTCAGATATTGAAGATAAATTTACTTTATCCTCTAGAGAATAAAAACGGCTTTTCCACTCAGATATTGAAGATTAAAAATACTCTTTCCGAGATGGTGGGATGAAAAACATTTCTCGCTTTTTTGTGCCTACTTCTTATCATACAAATTAATTACGAAACGTTGACACCAAAAAAATTCAGTCATCCCTTAATTTTCTACCCTAAGTGGTGAAATATTTTCTTGGAATTAATATCAATTAAAAAAAGAATTATCGAAATCGGACTACACTGAAAAAAGTTATGCGTGATCAAACATAAACAAATAAATAAAAAAGTGTTCATAAAATTAAAACTACTGGGACAAACTAAGTTAAATTTTTATGGGACCAAATGGCAACTATTCCGCATCAAACTAAAGAAGAATCACGTAAATCGGATCATAAATCTCAGCGTAGCCGGTGTACATACATAAAAAAATACCAATCGAAATGAGAACCTCCTCCTTTTTGAAGTCGGTTAAAAAGTAATTTTCTCGAAAATTATACGTTAAAAAATTTATTTTCGAAATCGTACTACACTGTAAAAAGTTACGCGTGATCAAACATAAAAATATATTTATATAACCTACCTAGAACCTACTCTTTTGTGAAGTTGGTTAAAAAGAAACTGGACAAGTGCGAGTCGGATTCGCCCGCCGAGGGTTCTGTACATATTACGAGTAGTAGGTACATATCCATATTTCTATACTAATCCATACCTACTATCCATACTTTAATCTACTTAATATTATAAATGCGTTTTTTGCGACATAAACGCCCGTATCTTTTTTTTTCACGTTAACATAGAGGGTTGATTTTTTTTACAGCATCAAGGGACCGTAGACTTGAGTAATATGGTTTTAATTTCACTCGATACCTCCACCAGTTCCCTAAATAAAAATTCTTGACAGACAGACAGACAGACAGACGGACAACAAAGTGATCCTATAAGGGTTCCGTTTTTACCTTTTGAGGTACGGAACCCTAAAAATAACCAAGCTTAATTTTTTGTACGTATTTTTACGATTTATCAATTACTTAATTAAGTTTAAGCAGTCCTTTCCACTCTGCAGGGATCCCTTTACTACAAGGAATCGATTGCTTTGATCATTGGATTCGTCCCTCTCACTCTCAGACTAATATAAAGAAACATCTCAGTTCCTTATTTTACGAAAAGACTCTTTGTAAATGAAATGATCATTAATCACCACACTTAGGTTCATTCACTGCGAGGCGTGGCGGCAATTTAAAATAGCATACTAAGTTTATTTTGCATAAAAATTATACATGATCTAATAGGTCTTGAATATGGATTAATTATTTTGGTTGCTTGCCTAACCTTGCTCCACTCCTAGAATTACAATTGTTTGTTCACAAATATGAGAAACTTTCATACACAAACAACAGCAAACAACAAATATATCTGGAACATTTCCCTGTAGGTAGGCAATACAAATATTTGTTATGTGCGGGAATCGAAACCGCGACACACAACGCAGTAGCCAATCACTCAGTTACTGCACCAACCGTGTCGTGGGGTACTTTAGGATGCAAAAGAAATTATACCTTATGTATATTAGGTAGGTATAGGATATAATATATACAAATTCTTATTAGGTGCCTAAAAGCCAGGTGTCCAGAGTCTCACGACGTTTTAATTCTCTGTCTAATTATTAGCAGAAGAAAAAAGTACTCTATAAAATATACTTTTATTAGTTAGACTAATCTATTAATTAATTATTCATAACGCCCAACGACCTTATCCATCCACCTCCCAAATTAGTCAGGCCATGTTACTCAACTCCCATATCCTCCTAATGTAATACGACCTACATTAAAACATTATGTCGCAGCCATGATCATGTGTTCAGAGAAAATATACATAGTTGACCTACCTATCGAAATAGTGACCGTATGTGAAAACTTTAAAAGGAGATAATAACTAGTTTTAGCTGGTTATTGGTTATTACCAATTAATCGTACTATCTTATCCAACTGCCACAATAATGTTACGCATTCTTCAGTGCCTACAACATTGTGATAAACTGAAACATGGCCAAAGACATCTACAATTCCAGATGCTCTAGAATGTTGTCAAACAGTTTGACAAACATTATCCTTTAAAAATATATATCCTTGGGAGACGTCTGCATTGGAAACTCTAGATATTTTTCACCTTTTTATCGCGGCGTGGTCTCGCGTTTAGGGCGTGTGAACCGTACTGTTTAAAATATGCCATAGTTTTCAGAAAAGAGACTGTAATTCGAGTTCGAACTGAATAATTCTGAATTTGTATAGAAATTTTGATTTTGACATAATACTCAACAGTTGCGGTAACCCGTCATAGTTCTGTACGTAGTTATGGCGTTACTTGAAATAATATTTTTTTGAGAAACAAATTCAGTAAACACGTCTGAAAATCAGCTGTTTTTCACAATTTGCAGAAGATGTGATGTGATCATATCGCAAATTCGCAACTGCTTATTCGACATTCTTTTATATAACTCAGTGGTAAATTTCTAATCTATGGTCAGTTTTAGACGACGCTAAACATTTCTAATTTCAAAATCATACGACGCGACGTCACCCGACCACCGCCGAACTAGGCTCACTTAGCAGTCAGAGCGCATGCGTAGGCCTTTCAAAAGACTGGTCGCAAGGACATACAAGCGTGAATTATTTAGTGGAAGCTAGTCAGCCCTTTTAAAGACAGACACACTTTCTACGTATAATTAGTAAAAGAAGTCGTGACTGTTTTTTTTAAAGGTTTTCGAGGAAAGCGGAGCTTTGTTACTAGCTACAAATTCTGTAGGATCTAGAAGCACTTTCTCTAATTTTGGGTACTGTGACACAATGTTCTGACGACCCTAGTTGTCATACAGTCAGGGACCGCTGCAAATACCCTCTTTTTCAACCGAGTTCAAAAAGAAGAGGTTCTCAATTCGTCTGTATGTTTTTTTTTGTGTATTTGTTACGCGATTTCTCCGGCAAATGTAAAGCGATTTTAATCATTCTTTTTATGATGGATAGGGTATGCCTCAAGGGTGGTCCCATATAAGTTTTTATCGAAATTGATTCAGCACTTTTTGAAAAAATCGATAGAAAGCAAAAAATATACATGGATGATGTTGTAATGCTCTCAACTTGTACTTTCAATCTCTGTTTTGACTGTGTTGCCATTTCTTAATGGATTTGGATGATCAGGAAGTACAAAAACGCGAAAAATAAAAAAAGCTTTTTAAAAAAAAAGACAACCGCCTTCAAAAACCAAAAAGTGAAAAATAACTTGGCTGTTCTATTTGATGTTTTGTATTGCCACCGACTTCCGAAACTAAAGTCATGTGTGTTCTGTTTTAAAGTTATTTTTCACTTTTTGGTTTTTGAAGGCGGTTATCTTTTTTTTAACCTGTGTGGTCCGACCGCAGGGCAAAGACCTGTTTTCCCCTTTCCAATCCTCTCTATCATGAGCTAGTGTGAACCCATCCTGCTTGTAAGCGTAAAGCTTTTAGATTATATAATTTGCATTTTATTATGTTATATAATTATTTATCTTGTTTGTTGTAATAAAAAAGATTGTGTAATAAATAAATTGATTTCTTAATCAATTAATTTATGTACAAAAGATTTCAACGCGTTTCTAAATTTGCTGTATGACGTTAAACTTACCTAATCTTTAATATGTAATCTTCATGTCCCTTCTTACCTAACTACGAAATGTTATAAAGGTTTTTAAAAGTTAGTTTTGGGGTATTGTTGTATCAGACGAACATCTAACTGCAATATTGATCTGAGGGCTAATTCACGTAATTGTATGACGCGCCGATAAAGTTGTAGTGCAGTTGAAGTTAAGTTCAAGTTTGAGTGATAAACGGTATTCATGTAATCTTTAAACTGCGTGTAAGCTGCGCGTGAACCGCACGTCAACTGTACGACAACCAGACTCTACCAAACTTACTTATGGTGTACCCACATGAGTAAAAATATCGATCGATTACATTTCAATGAATATTACGTTATTATAATATTAAAATAATACCCCAGTACAGACATTAGTGCTTTTTAACTGTCATTTTGAGACGTCTAACGAATAGTAGAATACCGATCATGATGCGTTCCGAAGCACGCACCAAAGACGCACAACAGTAGAATGCCGTTATTGCGCTCGCGTGACGCGAACTTGACGCGAGCGTGTCTGACAGCGGTAGAGGATTCGAAAAGCGTTGTTTTGATCGAAACTTAACTGCAACTGCACTGCAACAGCACTTTTTTAGTTACGTGAATTAGCCCAGTGGACTTCTCGAAATCCTGAATTTGATGCTTAATTTGATATCTAATGAGCCAAATGTATAAGAATTAGGGTATCATATTTATTAAGTAATTAGCATATAAAAACGTTAACTAATCGTTAATTTAACATCATTGTATGCGAATCAACTTAGGCGTTGCTATATTAGATACAGAGGTTACTGTATTCGGTACCAAATGATGGGGTGTACAAGCTACGTAATTTATCAAAGACCTATAATGATCGACCAACCCCCTCAAGGACATGACACATGTGTAGCTGACATTGAAGCCTTCATTAAATTTTAAACCGCTTTCCATATTTCCTATCAATGCCATTTACCAAGAACCAATCGATAGTTAATATGCCACCGCCATTTGTCTTAGCTGCGTGTTCATCATAATCATCATTATGTCAAGCTTTAGTCGCCCACTGCTGGGCATAGGTCTCCCCCAAGGGGGGTTCAGCCGTAATCGCCATGCTTGGCCGATGCATGTTGGCGATCGCAGTAGGTGTTATGGTACTCAGAAGGACGCTGCTGCCCATCCTCTGGTCAATGTCCCTCTGTCGCCTTCTACGACACCCGCGGGTAGAAATAGGGTGGTGCTATTCGTGACCGGCACCACACGGCTAATTCGGGTTGCGTGTTCAATGATGTTAAAAAGCAAATTGATTGCCTTTGACAATTATTATTTAGATTGTCTTTTTTACAATGTTTCGATTGGCTAAGGGCAAAGACGATTGTGCGATAATAGTCGATTGAAGTATGACAGTATTCGTATTTTAGTTGATTGATCAATAGACTAAGGTTGATTGGTGATGGTGGTAATTTGATGTGTTTTAGAAGCAATTTTCGATTATCTTGAGCTATTACACCGACGCGATCGATGTTTGTCAAGCCGTCATGTGACGTCGATTATTTGGATGTCATTACCCCTGAAAGAAATATTTATTTAAACATCATTCTGTTACTATCTCCCTCGGTGAACACCAAGGTGGTGGTGGTGGTGGTGGTGGTGGTGGTGGTGTGGTGGTGGAGGTCTGCTTTGTCAATCCCCGGCATCAGGACGGATGATAGCTCATTCACCTAGGTGTTCACAGAGGGAGATTGTAACAGAATAGCTCTACTGTCAGCCCTTTTTAGTAGAAGGCAATAAGATTCCTCACTATGAGCAAGCAAACATAAGCAAGACAACCTCCAGAATATATTAAAATAACCTAGACATTCCAAGATGTTGCATGTCTTTATAACTGTAAATGCATATATAATACTTGTTGCCTACATTGAAATTCTATTAGCAAACGCACGAAAAATATTGTAGTAAGGCCATGCAACGAACACAACCGAATTATTTACAATTTTTAACGAAATACGAACGTTTTGTTAGGTCGATGACGAGTAGAAACCATTTTTTTATTAACTTATTCTGTCCCAACTTGAGCAAAGGCCTCCCTCCACTTCTTCCATCTTTCGCGATTCAGTGCTTTCTCTCTTCAGTTTTGGAGGAATCCACCCTGTTCAACCCACCATCTCTTTGCTGCGACCCCGTCTCATTGTCTGTCTGTCTTCGCGTCTAACTCTGTATTACTTGAGCACATAGTTCGTAATTCATACCTAGATCTAGATATAAATTAAAGCCTTTCCCTTCGAAGATCCTTCCGGTAATTTTCTTGAAGAGTCAGTTCACTGACTTCTATAATGATATTATGCAATATCCATTGCCCATTATGTATTTTTCCACAAATTACTGAGCTACATTAATTTGTTGACTGCGAAGGTAGTCATTTATGCCTGCAACATAATATGTATTTCGTTCGTTTCACCACATTTTTGCGGTTTTAAAAAATGACTTTGATGTTGACTCTACCATAATTTCTGTGTGACCCGAGTCACAGATGATATAATACTAACGTACCCGAGTTAATAATTTAATCTATTCTTCAAGTACTCTGGACATATTATAGTGTACAAGAGTGTACTCTAACACCTCAGACCAATATTTTATTGGTCTGAGTCTAACACAGGGTGCACTCCCTCTTTCCTCACTCTAATAATCTGACGGAACGACAATTCGATAAGACTGTAGAGAGATCAGGCGCAGGACCAACAGCTTAACGTGCTTTTCAAGGCACAGGGTTATTACAAACTACCAAACTGCGGGCTTCTACTGAGAATTCTTAAATGGAAAAACCGAATGTCAACACGTTGCAAGACCCAAATTAAGATCATAGGTATTATAGGTATATATATTTGCAAAAAGACTTGTCATTCCAGTTACGTTAGGTCGTCAACTCGTTCTTTCAAATATTTTTTGCAACATGTTTTGCTTTATAACTCGGCTTTCGCTTTCTCTGCGTTTCATCATACATACAAACATACATACCTACATGGTATATGATTTACATAATAGTAAGTAGGCGTTGAGACGGAATTGTTATTGACTTAATTACTTTCTATATTAGCATGTGTGTTGTGTTGTATATATTTTGGATTTGAAAGATAGTAAACCAAATCATCGTATCTACGTAACGTGACGACTTCTTTCCCCGGAGAAATTTTGACACGTATAATAAATAAATAAATAATAAATAAAGAATAGAGTATTTGTCGACTTCGACAAAGACTGGTCCCAAATAATCTTAAATAGAGAGAGTTGGTAGGAGAGTGGAGAGGGTTTTGCCCTGCCGTGGCAAAGCCCTCTCCAGGCTGAAAATAAATAAATAATAATTATAACAGAAGAAGGAGTCTAATTAAAACACCGAACCTGCTACCAAAAAATTGATTGGAATTGATGTATTTTGGTACTTATGTGTGCCGTACCTACTTTCCAAATATTAAGAGTATATTAAGGCCTACCTACCCTGACCAAATAACCTTGAGCATTCGTTCCCTCTTCGCCGCGCAAGAGATACAGTAGCGAATACGCTCAAATTTTTAGAATAAAATCTTTATAAAATCACATTTTGGGATTTTGAAAAAAAAAAACTAGCAAATTGTTCATTAATAAATTGCCTGTCCATTAGTGTTAGTAGAAATTCGAAATAATGGTTACTTGCCGAGGAGATGCATGTTTTCAATATTTATTTCTCATTTCTGTGGTTTCGTTGTGAGGAGATTAGTTATATTATACTTCGTAAACAAAAATAAGATCTACCATTTTGGAGTCAAGATTATGTAGAAATATAATGTAGTTATTTTTTATTTGTTGATTTTTTTTTTGGATAGGATTGAGTATTTAGGTCCGAAAAACTGACAAAAACGGCTAGCGCTGCGTTTTGCACAGTATTTACTTTCTGAAAAGCAGAATTTAAACAGCGACCTTGCTCTAATGTTTCGTGGGTATTCTTGAGAGTGTCTCCAACGCAACGCGGTTGGACAAATATATTAGGAGTAGAGATTTAGAACTAGACCCTACATAGAGCAACAACTTGACAAAAATAACAACCACTGTACTCCAAATTCATTCAGACCAATATCTGGGGTGTGATTCTGTAAGAACTCATTCTAAACTTCGAATCTGAATCCGCTGTGAGTTTCTTGGTTGGCATTCTAAAAACAAGGTTGATAATTCGAATTTACACTAGCGCCACCCTTGCGAGCGTGTCAGCGAGTTGAACTAAATTGACAGGGAGATTTTGACAGATAAAGTATGAGATGACGTAAGAAGTGGCATTATGTAAGGTAATTTCCCCGTCGCTTCGACAGTCTCTTCGCACTCGAACCCGATTCAAAGTGTCAAATATATCAAGGTCATTTTGAACCTTATGCGAAGTGAGAGTGAATAGCGATGCGAGATGCGAGTTGTTGTTTGAATTTTACAGAATCGACCAACAGGTTTGTCAATGGCCGGCATTGACTCGCGAAATCTCTTACAAGCGGAGGTATATTGTGAGGTGTTGGTTGTCGCTCACTGCGCACAATACACAATAGACGATACGCTTTATATGACACAGGACCTGCGCCTGCGCACACGTTACCACGCTATTGTACGTACATCACGCTACATATTAGGGCAGGTAGGCAGCACAGTAGTAGAGAGTAGATTAGGAACAATAGGTACTAAAACTAAGTTCCGCTCACAGCTGCTCTTCTGAAAAAAAAAAAATAGATAGTAGATAGAGGATACTGTAAAAATACTTACTTTATTGTAAACGATCCACATTTTATAAGGTAATCATCCATTTGAAATGTTATCTTATATCACCGATTTTACGCCACACTTTATTAGAAGTGGATTAAAATGTCATTATTCATCACGATCATGTCGACCTATATGAATATAGGTCTCCCCCAAGGGTGGGTTCAGCCGTAATCGCCAGGTTTGGCCGATGTATGTTGGCGATTGCAGCACGTGTTATGGTACTCAGAAGTCAGACGGACGCTGCTGCCCATCCTCTGGTGAATATCCTTCTGTCGCCTTCTACGATACCCACGAGTAGAAATGGGGTGGTGCTATTCGCGGCTGGCGCCACTAGACTTATCATTAATATCTACCACCAAGTAACCACAGGAGGGAAATTATCCTGATACATTGCTTATTAGCTTGTCATAATCTATGATTGTATCAAAACTGACGGTCTAGGGTGCGCCGGACATGCTGTGCTAGGCATTGGCACTCGGAGTGGCCCAGTTTCCATCAACACCTGCTACACGTGTGCACATGACTAGTTAAGGGGGCTTAGAGCTACAACGATCACGCGGAGTAAACGTAACGCAAATTTTTAAAACATAATTCGTTTTGTACGGTCAGCAACCAGTCTTTTATTCCACAGTTAATCTGTGAACAGCGTTGTGGGCTACAATATTGTTTAAATGCTATGTGTATGTCTTTTTCTATACTGATATTGTAGCTGTTTGTTGTTCCTTTTTGAATAAAATAAAAATAAAAATAATAAATAAACAACAAAAGTAGGTTATTATGGTATCGTCTCGTAACACCCTTACGAAGTGAAATCAAAAATTAGATAGGATTCGAATTCGCGAGTGATTTCTAACAGAATTTTTGCTGCCCCAACATTATTCAGTGCTGTATTTCTATACAGCTTTCTACCCCGATGCTAAGCATGTAGCAGGAATTCGCATAGCAAGTAATTACTTACTCTTAGGATAAGTGTTTAGTTTAAGGATAGTAACATAGCCTTTAGGGAAATAATTATCGTTTTAACATTGCATAGACAGTTACATGTTTATAAAGAAAAATGTACATATCTTTGGGTGACACCTAGTTAATAATTTATTAATTTATTTAGACTACATGCACAAACGTACTCTGGCGGACTTATTGCCTTAAACATTGGCTACCTGTCAACCAAGTGTGGTGAATCTCAAAATGACACAAAAATCATTAAAATTTCGTAGTACCTATAATGTTCATTGAAATTTATAGAAATTACGAGCGTTTGTGGGATACGGAGAATGTACAATATAATTATGTCATTATCTGAATTTTTGTTTTTGTTTTCTTTTTATGGAATTTTATTATGTAGGTATTATATCAGTTATTACTCTTGGCTATGTTACACAATAGAAATTAATGGTAACTTTACAGTATCAACCCCAGAAAAACCAACTGTTAAAATCACTCAAGGACTCCACGAGACAGGCTTGACCTAGTGTGGAGTCCACAAGTTAAAATATAATAAATTATGTTTCCTTTATATATAATTTCACGGCCCATTCACGCGCCATATAATGTTACTGTTATATTTATATTTTAAGGAAAAGTAACCGATATTATTCTGGTAAATAAACGATTATTATTATATTATTATGTCTCTTCAACTTCGAAATGTAATTCAAGACACAAAGTATTAGATGCTCCAAGAGTGTTTCTTCTCGTTATCCATTTTTTAACCCAACATCTTTTTTTCCGTTTTCTTAGTAATTCTTGTCTAAGAAAAGCAGATTATATAATTTAAACACCCTCGCGTACTGCACTCATGGTAGCGACTGGCACAAAACCTCGAAATACAATTCTCGCTTTGTAGTTCTGTTTATATTATTATTATTATTAATTATCACCCAAGGGGAAGGGCGACAATCGTGAATGTTTACACGAAGAAACTTTTTTAATGTTCTTTCGATAATCGTATCTTCGAGTCGAGAAACTCTCTCCATCTAAATGGGCCTTTATACCGAAATGCTAGAATATAATTGTATTTTCAATTCTAAAATCGACTCGAGTCGAATATGTGTATGTTAGCGCACTCATCCTAGTTCTATAGCGGGTAGTAGGTAGCACTCTACTCGCTGATGCAGGTGTTCATTCGTCATGCATTGATATGAAATGTCTATGAAACAAGACTCGCTAGCACGTTGCTACTGATTTTAAATGGTCGTCACATCAATCAGCTGTTGTTCGACAGGAATGTGGCGTGATAATTATCAGTTATAGTCTTACCTTTATCTTACTTTACTGTATCGAATCCTAATAAGATTTTAATCGTGTCTGCTGTTATGGGTTGCTTGAAAAAGTAATTGAAATTATTGCTATTATCATGTTCTGGCTATTTTCTGTTAAATATCCTTGTCAAGTCGATTCTACAGGACCTTCTATATGTCGTTTTTGATACGTGATAAAAAGAATTTGTGTATCGAAGCAGTCAATTTGTTACTGCTAATTAGTTCAGAAGCGCTTGCTGATGGATACAGATTAATGTTATCCTGAAATTTCGGGCGCTATTCTTAATTAATGAAATCACTCTTCACGTGACGTGACTAGCATATTCTTGTGCCGCTGCTAATGTTGATTCTTTATCAGCGTTGAAAAACCATTAGGTTCTGCTGTAAAGGTTCTCGAGTGGCGACCACGAACCGGAAGACGCAGCGTTGGTAGGCCTCCCACCAGATGGACCGATGACATCGTCAAGGTCGCGGGTAACCTGTGGATGCAAGCCACAGGTTGTCGCTCGTTGTGGCGTTCTATGGGGGAGGCGTTTGTTCAACAGTGGACATCTTCCGGCTGATGATGATGATGATGATGAATGCTACCTGGCATCCTTTTGGGCACTTGTTCCATTGACAGTCCGGTCCGGGGGAGATTCTTTATGCTCTATGGCTCCCCTTTATATATTGTATCTACATCTATTTATATAAAAATGAATCCCTATTTCTCTTGGTCACGGCATCGTTTGAACGGCTGGACCAATTTCGTTAATTCTTTTTTTGTTGTGTTTATTATTGTAAGGAGAAGAAGAACATGAAATAAAAAACTAAGAGTAGGTAGGGTAGGTAGAAAGGCAGGTAAGTAGGTAGATAGAGACAGGACGTCGGTCGGGTCTGCAAGTATTATCTTGTCTTGTATATAAAAATCTTCTGTGCGTGTGTATGAAAGTGAATTCCTCCTAAACGACTGGACCGATTTTGATGATTTTTTTTTTGTGTGCTCCAGTGGATTTGAGAATGGTTTAGATTCACAATTGGACCCGATAGGTGGCGCTGCAGTCGAGTTGTAGGACTTTTTTTTTTTAAGGGCAGGACAACGTCTGCCGGGCCCGCTAGTATAACTATAAGTTTTACAAATGTTAATTGTGCATTTAAGTTGGTCGGTTTAATGGTGCTTTGGAATATTATTTAGATTATTTATTCAAACTCGTATAACGTCATGTCAATCGATTTTCCCATGTTAAAATAAGTAAGTACCTAAGTACCTAGTTAAATCATACGATGCGTTCCCATTTCTTTTTTTTTTCTTTCAAAATATGCCAGTTAGTAGTTTTAAATAAGTACGTGGAAATGTGTGAAGAACAGAGGGCTAATTCACGTAATTTTATGACACACCGATGAAGTTGTAGTGCAGTTGCAGTAAAGTTCAAGTTTGAGTGATAAACGGTATTCTTGTAATCATTGAACTACGCGTACGCTGCACGTGAGCTGCGCGTCAACTGTACGACAACCAAACTATACTAAACTTAACACATGAGAGAAAAATATTACTCACTAAATAATTGAACAGAATCGGTTATATTTCAACGAATATGAAGTTATTATAATATTAAAATAATACCCCAGTACAGATTTTAGTGCTTTTTAATTGTAATTTTGAGACGTCAAACGAATAGTAGAATACCGATCATGTTGCGTTCCGAAGCATGCGCCTAAGACGCGCAACAGTAGAATGCCGTTATTGCGCTCGCGAGACGCGAACTTGACGCGAGCGTGTCTGACAGCGGTAGGGAATACGAAAAGCGTTGTTTTGATCGAAACTTAACTAAAGAACGGCAACAGCACTTCTTTAGTTACGTGAATTAGCCCACTGACCCGTAGCCCTCGTTCTGTGTGTAACGAAACACCACACAGGAACTATCAGTACTTATATCCGATAGACTATTGTTTTCCAACGTGAAGTGGGGCAAATAATTGAACACTGCCTGCCTTCAGACGCCAGCTATTAAACGTTGGACGGTTTGTTGTCTCCTTTGGTCCTACACAATCTATACTCGTATTATAAAGTTAAAGATTGTTTGTTTTTTTACCGACTTTACAAAGGAGGAGGTTCTCAATTCGATTAGCATTTTTTTAAGTACCTGTACACAGATTACGCTGAGATTTATGATCTGATTTACGTGATTCTTCTTTAGTTTGATGTGCAATAGTTACCATTTGGTCCCATAAAAATTTAACATAGTTTAGCTCAGTAGTTTTTATTTTATGAATATTTTATATATTTTTTTTATATTTGACCACGCATAACTTTTTTCAGTCCGATTTCGATGTTTTTTTTTTAATTGTGTGTATACCTCAAATTTGGTCCCATATATATTTCAAGAAAATGTTCCACCCCTAAGGGTAGGAAATTAAGGGATGACTGAATTTTGTTGGTGTCACTGTTTCGTAATTAATTTGTATGATCTTATCATACTAATTAATTACGAAACGGTGTAGACACTAAAAAGCGATAAAAAAACGTTTTAACGAAAAGGACAACCGCCTTCAAAAAGTAAAAAAATAACTTTCAATTCGCAAGTCGGTGGCAATACAAAACAACAAGCAAACCCAAACCGCCGACTTGCGAATTTAAAGTTATTTTTTTACTTTTTGAAGGCTGTATTGTTTTTTGTTAAAAAGCTTTGTTTGTAAGAGGCTATCTCTAGGAAGACAGACGCCAGCACATCAAGCCATACCAAACTGACAATTTTTCCCAATTGAATATGAACTAAAACAAAGTTGAAACTCTATCAAACTGACAATTTTTCCCAATTGAATATGAACTGAAACAAAGTTGAAACTCTATCAAACTGTCAATTTTTCCCAATTGAATATGAACTAAAACAAAGTTGAAACTCTATTAAACTGACAATTTTTCCCAATTGAATATGAACTAAAACAAAGTTGAAACTCGATCAAAGAAATTTGACAGATTGTTGTGGCCAGCACATTAAGCTACAACATTCAGGCGAAAGACGTCCACTGCTGGACATAGGCCTCTCACAAAATCAATAATAAAGTTCAAAATAATTTTGACAGATTGTTTATTTATTTATTATTATTTTATTATTTATTTTATTTTTACAATTTTAGGAAAGCTTACAGACTAATACACGTAAATAGTAACAAAAAATAACTATTGACAGTTGCTAATTACAAGCTTCCACATATAGATAACAATGTTACGAAATAAGAAAAAAAAAGGTATAGAAAAATAGGTAGGTATGATGATGATGACTATACTGTACACCGCCATGCTTTATTATGCTATACAATTTATGGGTAATAATTAATAAATTTTTTTACTTACATATTATATTAATAACGCCATGTTACCTCTTCACCACCTTTGACTGGTCGAGAATATCGAAGGCATTTAGTCCGCTTTGTGCATAATAAATGGTTATATATAGGTATTTACGATCCTCATATTTACTGTTAACGATTCGTTTTGAATATTATCAACTGGACGTAGGTATTAATGAACTATAGTTATAAGTGGATTATAACAGAGTGATTTATTGAAGAGAGTCTAAAGTGTGACCTGGTTAGCTGTCGGTTACAGCCTCTTAAATCATTCAGGACATCACCTAGTTGGATTTAAATGAATTAAGTACTACTAACGGTGGGTTCATAATAAACCAGTGCGGTTTTCAATAAGAGGAAATATTTAGAAAAGCACTTATTTATTTCAATTAGATCGTTGAATAGCAGTTTTTAACGTCTGTTATGAGAAAAAAGCCCCTTCCAAAAGTTAGTTTCAAACATTAACATCATGAAAGTTTCACAAGAAATATTGAACTTGCGAGGATCTTTGATGTTGAGTTAGAAAGAGCTGAGAATTTAGGAGTGTTCGTTTTGGTGATGATTATTGAAAGCCGTGTCTGCGGATTGACCGGTTATTATGGTTAAGCTACGCTTTCCGCGGTCGGTGCGTGGATGGGTGACCATTCATTACATACCGAGACCCCTCTGTGCCTTGGAAAAAACGTAAAGCCGTTGGTGCTGGTCATTCGTGGATCTTTGACAGTCGTTATGGGTAGTCAGAAGCTAGAAAATCTTACCAAAGAGTGATGGCTATCTGACCTCACATGTATACTCCACTGGTATTCAGCTGCATACGGTTAGACTGGAAGCTGGAACAAACAGACATAAAATTATAAAAAAATGATTTTTTACCACCATATATGTAGGTAGTAGGGAACTGTAAATGCAAAATATTGTACACATTTATTTTTAAAAGAGTAAGTATGGAGTTTCTTGCCCATTCTTCTCCATACGAAACTACCTTTTGGGCAACTAGAATCAACTTTATATTTTTTTATTATGACGATAAAAAGTGCCTTTGTAATGGTAATTGAAATAAATGATTTGACTTTGACTTTGACTTTTGTAGTTTCATAAGCATTTAGTAAAAAACTGTTATTTTGAAATTACAAACAGACACTTCAATTTTATTTATTTCGTCACCAAAAGAGATAAGTATCCATGTCTTCGGGAATAGTTGAAGTTTACTTAAAAACCAATGGAGGCATTCAAATGAAATTTAATTAAATCATTGAACTGTTTATTTTATATTAATTGTATTTTATTTTATTCATAAACACCCATCGGTTTTTAAGTAAACTTCAACTGTTCCCGACGACATGGATACTTATCTCTTTTGGTGACCTTACTTAGGTATGTATGTAGGTATAGATTTGTAATTTCTAAATTGACCCACAATGTTTGACAACATGTCTACAAAATCTCACATGTGGACAAGTTAAAATAGAAATATGAAACACATCGAGCAGTTAGCAGTGCATCGCTAATAGGAACCGCTTTCTCCGTCTGACTATGTCTCCCGGCCACTATATGGTACTGCAGCAGAACTATAACACGACACCAGTAGGTCGATTCTGTAAAATTCAAACAACAACTCGCATCTCACATCGCTATTCACTCTCACTTCGCATAAGGTTCAAAATGACCTTGATATACTTGACACGTTGAATCGGGTTCGACTGCGAAGTGAGCGTCGAAGTGACGGGGAAATTTCCTTACAGAATGTCACTTCTTACATCATCTCATACTTTATCTGTCAAAATCTCCCTGTCAATTTAGTTCAACTCGCTGTCACACTCACAAGGGTGGCGCTAGTGTAAATTCAAATTATCAACTGAGTTTTTAGAATGCCAACCAAGAAACTCACGGCGGATTCAGATTCGAAGATTAGAATGACGTCTTACAGAATCACACCCCTGACACCATAAATGTAGTTACACACTTTGCCAGTTTGCTTTTACTAATGTCAGTCTACACAGCTTAAATAAACAGATACATATGATTATATGATGACTGTTACAAGGCCTAGGCGACGTTAATATATATCTATAAACTAATACTAGCGGGCCCGGCAAACGTTCCTGCCCTGTGGGCTAATTCACGTAACTAAAGAAGTGCTGTTGCAGTGCAGTTGCAGTTCAGTTTCGATCAAAACAACGCTTTTCGTATTCTCTACCGCTGTCAGACACGCTCGCGTCAAGTTCGCGTCACGCGAGCGCAATAACGGTATTCTACTGTTGCGCGTCTTTGGTACGTGCTTCAGAACGCAACGTGATCGGTATTCTTCTATTCGTTTGACGTTTCAAAATGACAGTTAAAAACCACTAAAATCTGTACTGGGGTATTATTTTAATACTAGCTTTTGCCCGCGACTTCGTTCGCGTGGATGTCGGTTATCGCGGGTGCAAGCGAAGTTGCGGATTAAAAAGTAGCCTATGTCCTTCCCTGGGACTCAAGCTGTCATACCAAATTTCATTAAAATCGGTTCAGCCGGTTCGTGAAAGCGTAACAGACAGAGTTACTTTCACATTTATAATATGAGTAGGTAAGTAAGTATGGATTATAATAACGTCATATTCAGATTCTATTCAATTGTTTAGTGAGTAATATTTTTTTTTTCATGTGACTACACCATAAGTAAGTTTGGTTGTCGTACAGTTGACGTGCTGTTCACGCGCAGTTTACGCGCAGTTTAAAGATTACAAAAATACCATTTATCACTCAAACTTGAATTTTACTGCAACTGCACTACAACTTCATCGGCGCGTCATAAAATTTATTTATTTATTTATTTATTTATTTATAGTTAATTAAAACGGCACAGGTCCAATTACATTAATTAACATAGAATTATAAAAATTAAAATAAAATAAGCATTAAAATAACATACAATACAAAAATTAAATTCAAAGTTAAACAGTTCGTGGATAAAATTATTAATAATTGTTGGAGTAAATGATTGAATAAATTAAATACATAACACATTAACATAAATTAGCATGTAACAGTGGACACCCTCACATACTGTCTCTCACAGAACACCAGACAAGCACGCATTATTTTCTTCCATTCATCAGCAAACACATCACATTCAGGGTCGGCAGTCAGGAGGGCGTTTAGCATCCGTAGGGTTCGACATACTGGGGATTGGGCCCTAGCAACAGATCTAGATAGCGGTAGTGCAAACAGATTATGACGGCGGCTTTGACGGTGCCCAAGGTATTTGTCGGGCACAAACAGGCGGCAGAAAAGTCCGTGGAGCTCAGGGCAGTCAGTACGACCGCTTAGGGTTTTACAGGCAATCGTGAGCTGATCAAAGCCCCTTCTTACCTCCAACGAATTAAATCCCAATACCCCTAGAAGATAATTCGTTGGGTACATGAATGGAAAGAAGTGGTACAGCCTTTGATACAAAAATCTCAGGAAGGTTTTCTGAACTTTCTCAAGCATCAGTGTCTGAGACGCAGTATGTGGATGCCAGACACAGGCGCTGGACTCGAGTTTGCTCCGAACCAAAGTGGTGTATAAAAGCTTAATAATACTGGGATTGCGAAAGTCACGAGCGTTCCTCAAGACAAATCCCAGGCGCCTGAAGGATTCCTTTGCAAGGGCAGACACGTGGTCTCTAAATGTCAGACTGCGGTCGAAAGTCACTCCTAAGTCCTTAACGCTGGTGACACGGGTGATCACTGTACCCCCCAAATTATAATCATATTTTATTGGTTTCAACCCTCGACCATAAGTCATAGCGCTGCATTTACTAATATTAAACAACAACTTGTTCGCAATGCTCCACTCATAGACTGTATCGATATCTTTTTGTAGGAGTTCGCAATCCACCTCTGTTCTGATTTGTGCAGCTAGTTTTAGATCGTCGGCATATAGTAGACATTTTGCGAATCGAATCTTACTAATTAGGTCATTGATCATGATCAGAAACAGAGGCGGCCCCAATATGGATCCCTGACTCACGCCCGAGCGAGTGTAATAAGACTTCGACTCAAAGCAGCCATGCCGGACGAACTGTTTGCGATCCCGTAGGTAGTCGGCGAAGAAGTTAAGAAGGCCGGATGAGAAGCCCATACCCCCTAACTTTGCCAAAAGCACATCGTTGTCCACTTTGTCGAACGCTTTCCGGAAATCAAAATACAGAGTGTCGACCTGCCCACCGGATTCCAGGTTACTGGATATGAAGTCAACATGAATCAGTAGGTTTGAGTTCACGGAGCGACCAGGTCGAAAACCATGTTGAGCATCAGAAAGGTACATATTGGTTTGTTTACAGATAATAGTGTGAAGTATATGTTCAAAGACCTTTGCAATGGTCGATAAAATAGCGATGGGTCTGTGTTCCTCGACAGATGTCTTGTCACTGGTTTTAGGGATGGGAGTAACACGTGAAGTCTTCCACAGCTCCGGATACACGCCTGACTGAAGAGCTAGATTAAAAACATGACATAAAGGAGCTGCCAATATACTGTTACATCCCTTAACGATATATGCAGGCATGTTATCTGGGCCAACCGAACTGCAGGGTTTGAGTTTAGAAATACCCCTAACCACGTCCGGAGGGACTAAAACGGGAAGGGGAAAATTACCTCCCTCACTATTCACCGTGTTTGAATTCGGGTTCAATTCTGGTGTGTCCGGCAGAAATACACTGGAAAAATATTCAGCAAATGCCTAAGCAGCTTTGACACCTGAATAGACCTTACCATCAAGCACAACGTTCGGCTCAAACCCACCCTTAGATCGCAGGCTTGAAATGTGCTGCCAGAACAGTTTTGGATTTTTGCCTAGGCTGTTTTCCACATTAGAACAATGCAGTCTGTATGCCTCCTCGGTTCTCACTTTTAATTCCGACCGCAGTGCGCTAAACTGAGCATATGTAGCATCACATCGGGATTGTTTCCATTTATTATGGAGTTTTGACTTATGTCGAGTATCGCTTATGATATCTCTAGTAAACCAGACTGGGTACCGCCTATTACCAGAGGTCCTTCTCGTCTTCTTTGGAATAGAGGAATCAAATATATCGTACATTAGATTATAAAAGTTACAAGCAGCGGTGGACGCGTCATTGCAGCGAAAAACGTCTTGCCATGGAGCAGAGCGAACAAGATCGAACAATAATGTGTAGTCACCTTTACAAAAGTTCCAATCCTTACTACGGTCAATATTACGTGAATTAGCCAGAAAATAAAACAAAACCTAGAACCCGTCAACATCGCTACCTACCGGGTCCAATTGTGTTTTGGAACCATCCATGAACCCAAATATACACACAAAATTTCATCCAAATCGCTCCAGCCGTTTAGGAGGACTTAGGTGACAAACACACGTACAGAAGAATTAAGCTAATAAAGCTGAAGAGTTTGTTTGTTGGTTTGAACGCACTAGATCTTCAGAACTATTTTCAGAATGAAACCAGTAGGTGTTATCACGGTTGTATTATCAAAAGATTAGGGATCCATAAGCAAAATCACGCGAACGAAGTCACGGGGAAATGTTAGTCTATACTAATATTATAAAGAGGAAATATTTGTTTGTTTGTTACGATTTAACTCAAAAATTACTGGTCCGATTTCAATAATTCTTTCACCAATCGAAAGCGACATTATCCCTGAGTAACATAGGCTATTTTGCATTATTACAGAATTAGAGGTCCTTAAAGAAAAATCACACGAATGAAGTCGCGAGGAAAGTGCTATAGTTAAATATTATATACAAGCTGAAATCTAAATGATCCATTTCCCGCAGCAGAACTATTTGCCCTCAGTAGTACTATAACTATCGATTCAAATAATTAAAAACATATGCATCGACTTCTCTTATAACGGTCCTAAACCCGTAAAAGTGTGAAGGGAATATTGGAATAACTTATAAGTAAGCATTGAGAACCTCGCTCAGTCAGCCGTTCGCGCTGTATCACTTTTGGTTCGGGATCGCTAGTTTTCCACAACTCTACAGAAAAAAAAACTCGAAAAAATAAATTTGAGACTCCAGTCTCCATACAAAATTTAGGCGGCAAGTTCAAATTTTCTATGAAGAGTCCAAATTTTTCTTTTTGATTTCGATTTTTTTTCTGTTGAATATTGTTCAGTTTCACGAGTACATTGACCTCCCTTCGGATGTATACCCCCTTTCCGGTACACCCAGTATAGATGTAAAGTTTGTAATGGATTGTTTGGATTTTAATAACGCTTAAAGTACATACTTCTTTTATGGGGTACTGTGTAAAATTTTATAATAAAATACCTCTTGATATTCTACAACTAAATGAAAGACAATTTAAAACATGTATTAAACGCACACTGTGTAGACAAGCATATTATAAATTAGAAGACTACATCAATGATAAAAATGCTTGGCTAAATGCTGGTCCTGCTCCACAGGCAGTTTAGGGAATTTCCTGATTGGAGGAATGTTGTTTCCTACCCCTTTTTTATTGACATGAGTAACGAGTATCGTTATTATTATACACAAATATATTTTAATTACTTTTTCGACATTTTAGAAACATTGAAAACCTTAGTTTTGTATAATTTAGCAGCATTATTTCAATTTTGTAAATGTGAGTACCATGGAGCCATATATTAAGTAAATAATTATTATGTGTTTGACATAAATCAGCATGGCGGTTGAGAGAATTGTCATGCTCACTCAAATGTCTCGCTGATGGTGGCGCGTGTGTTAGATCGTTCGGCTCCCTCCAAAATGGTTGAGCTGAATGGTGCTGATTCACGCGTCATGTTCGTGAACGGGCGCTGTCAGTAGAGATTGGTCAACTCTTAACTGCCATGGTTTTTATCTTGATTATTTTTTATATTTTGTATTTCTAGATTACCTTCATTGTTTTCACATATAGAAGCAACAAGAATAATGTAAGCAGTATTTTGTAAAAACTTGATTTTAAAAGAGTGTCCGTGGAGTTTCTTGCTCGTTCTTCTCCATTGAGACCTACCTACGTTTTGGGACGAGCTTCAACTTTCTGACTAACTGACCGACTCCTTGACAATTCAAAAGTGCCTGTAAATGGTTTAATTGAAATAAATGCTTTGACTTTGACTTAACTCGACGTCGATTTCAATTCGCCGCTGAGCACAGAAACTAATGGTATCGTAAGGGACTAGCAAATCTCATTAGTGAACCTAGTAGTAAATCCAGCAAGTTACTAGTAAACCTCTGACAAAGTTATACTTCTGCTTCTCACAGATTTTGGTAATTCGTTACGCCAATCAATCGTGCTATTGATGATGATAGATTCAATTGATTGATATCCGAAGCAATCAGTGAAAGTTGCGAATGAAAGTGTAAGTAATACCTATGGCATGATCGTGATATTTGTTCGATCTTACGGTAATTGAAATCGATCAACTTTTTATGTCCCAATTTCTCTTTCATTTAGTACACAGAAGCACAGAATTTAACAGATTAATAGACTATTCAATGCCATGTCTTTTAAAATATTAACAAGTATCTTTCCCCCAACAAAAATAAAGAAATCTAGGTAAAGATAAATGGATTCCACTAACAAAATAGTATCCGTGTCCTCGATTGAGATAACGATTTGTGTGGGAATAAAGCAGGTGGTACTGTCATTAAATAGTAATGATTGAACCTTATTCTTGAACTCCTTCCAATCGGAAGCAGTTTTTGTTTCATAACAAAAGGTAACTTGGTGAAAACACCAGGGTAGCCCGAGATTCAAACATTGTTACGTTTTTTACAATTTTCAGCTCAGTATCTAGTTGTATGGTAATAAAAATACTTATTCGCTGGAGTAACAAATATGCATTTACAGAATTATTAATTTAAATCATTAACATAACTCTCCAAGTTAGAAAATCTCGTAAATGTGTCTATTTAATGAAAATATGACGTTTACGAGCATTTCTAACTTGGAGTGTTATTGTTGATGATTTTATAACAATACAACCTGATACTAAGGTGCAAATTGCAAAAAAGGTAAGAATATTTGAATTTCGCTTGTGACCCTGGCGCATCCCCCTAAAGAAGAGCTTGCCCATGAAAGTGCTATCAACCACCATAGGGTTCCTATTTCTACCGCCAAGCAGTGGTACTGTGCTCCCGTTTAATGGTTGTCTACTGCTTATGGGCCTATGTTATGTATACCTACCGAATGGAACAACTTTATATTCACCTTTGGGGTGGTAACGCGCCTTTGTTGTAATGTCCACATGTGGGCACTGTTACTGACCCACTCTCCAGGGGGCCCATGTCTGATATTTTTATGATTTCGTCATTCCAACACGATCCCATTGTCATTTTGCTAAAAGTTCGTTCGTAATCTGCTAAATTCATAATGGTCGATCATTGACTGCACAATGACGTTCTAATGGTAGGTCACTGATCAAAGGAACTGTCAAAATTATATCAGAGCTTTTTCCCGAGACTTCGTCTGCGTGAGTGTCGGTTATAGTGGATGCAGACGAAGTCGCTGATTAAAAAGTAGCCTATGTCCTTTCCTGGGGTTCAAGCTATAGACATACCAAATTTCATCAAAATCGGTTCAGCCGTTTCATCGTGAAAGCGTAACAGACAGAGTTACTTTCGCATTTATAATATTAGTATGGATTACCGCCTAAGTCAGTCATTCAGTTGTCATTTTGTACGAGATTACCATGCTTGTTTGCTCACAGTTTATTATTTAAACCTACAAAATACAGAAAAATAAATTACAAAATATACATAGTTTATCTTTACATAGTATATAAGTTTAAAAACTAAAACCCGACTACAACAAAAAGTGATCTAAAAAGTACGAAACAAGAAAATATTTCACACAGAAATCAAGACATAGGTACAAAATGGTCAAGGTAAGCCGTGGTTGCATGCCTGTATCCCTTATGAGTGCGATGAACATGAATTATAATGGCATGCAACCACGGCTTACCTTGACCAGATGAACATACATACATACATACATAGCCTGTCAAAATCATAACCCTCCTTTGGCTTTGCCGTAGTCGGGTAAAAACAAAGTCGCTCCCGCTGTCTGTACGTTTAGATGTTTTAAACTACGTAACGGATTTTAATGCAGTTTTCATCAATAGATAGAGTGATCAAAGAGCAAGGTTTAAACGTATAGTTTGATCTACATTGCACCCGTGCGAAGTCGGAGCAAGTCACAAGTAAAAAATAAGTTTAAAAATAAATAGCGATAACTTGGCCGGCTGCGAGGTGGTAAGGTCTAGCTGATGGTGGTTAGGGATCCAGAGTGAGAAACCTTCTCACAATGCGTGCCGTGCCCAAAATCGCCTTCTGCATTTAATTCTTGACGCAGCTGTTAAGCGATAGATTCGGCTGGTGTTCATCTAAATAAATATGACTGATAATTTATCTAGGACAATTGTACAAATAAAAAAACTTAAATAGTTAAAACAATCGGAAAACCCTGAAAGTTGGGCAGCAAATTCTCTTTGGTGGGAATTATAGCAACCAACAATGACAAAGCTTACCTACCTACATGATACATGAGCCAATTTATTTATTAATTCAATTAATGTAACAAAAGGTACAAAGACGTACTTAATGCCTTAGGCATTCGCTGCCAGTCAACGAAAGGTGACGGAAGAAGGTGCGAGCGTAAAATATCAAAATAAGAAATTCCAATTACTTAGGTGAAATGACACAAGTAGTTACAAAATTTCTTTCATTAATTCAAATACCGACATAAAAATGCGTAACTATAGGTGTAAAATTCATATCACTACTGGCTATACATACATCTACTAACATTCGCCTCGTCTACTTTACCTAGATCAAAATAAAAATAAATAAATTAGTACTATAACATAATTATGTATACTACACTTATCAGTGCGCTCAGTACAATAAGTAAGTAATTTATAACATGAAAATGCTAAGGGGTGGGATCCTGGTGTCCTGAAACACAGGCCACAAGCCTAGCTTAGCTTATCTTCCAAAATATACGCTTATTGAATTGAATTCTGTATTTTTGTTAAAACTTTGTACAAACATCCGTATATATTGTAGTAAGAAATATAGCTACTATTCTTATTATAAGAATAGAAAGGAAGATTATGAGATAACTCCCAAATGGTCAATCTCAATGGCCATTTCGTCGAGTCATTGACATTACACAACTGAGTCTCAAATCTTGACCAGATTTTACAACCGACCTGTCCAGTTCTAGGAGTGTCAAGTGCTTGCCTAGGAAGATATAGTGGGAGGGGGGGAGACGTGCGGGTCTACGTCCCGAGGGGGGCAGTCCTGATTGGATCATTGAGCAATTGTGGTTGGAGCGTGTTATGCCATAGTGTGAGAAACATTCAGATGCACTTAAATAATAAATGAGTTAATTCAACTTTATTTATTAGGTATGGTACTTATTTACATTTTGTCTGTACTAAATCACAAGGCACGAATGAACCGGTTAATCCTAGGCAAGCGTGTTCCACCTTAGGCCGCATCATCACAGGGGGCCAAGTCTGCTATTTTTATAATTTTGTCATTCCAACACGATCCCATTGTCATTTTGCTAAAAGTTCATAATGGTCGATCATTGGTCGGTCGAATTATAACCAATGACCGCACAATGATGTTATAATGGTAGGCCGCCTAAGTCAGTCATTCATTTGTAATTTTGTACGAGATTACCATTCTTTATCATTTCTTTCAATGGCGTGTCAGTGGTTGACCAATGGAAAGTCATAATGACGCCATTATATTAGTAGATTACCAAACTTGTCAAAATCAACAATTATGAAATCAATAATAGACTATTCTGACACTATTGTAATAGCAGACTTGAGGCCCAGGTGAATTGCAGTCAAACGCAAACCTATTAAAATATATTAAAAAAACTTGTAAATAATAATAGCTACTATGTATAATTCCAAGAAAAAGGGGAGGGGGAAGCTCAAAGGGCCGCATCGCTGCCAACGGGACACGTGCCCAAAGCATTGCCACATATACTTATGTAAAATTATACCTGTATGTAAATATTTCTAGGTATTTACATATAAAACTATGTTTTTACAAATGTACATAATATTTCTTAGTTGTAATGATTCATTCATTGCAATCTCGAAAGGTAGGTATTATTTAAATTTACTGTAATGACTTGTAAATACCTAAGTAAAGTAGGAATGTTAAAATTTTACATTCTTATTAGGTAAGTACTTACGATGTGATGTGATTGCATTTGTATAAATGGTTCATAAGAATCAACTTCCTTGTTATTACACGTTTAACCTTCGGATTGCAAAGTTTTGTCTGTTTGTTTGTATTGGATTTTATAGGCGGTATTTTTGCTGTTAAAAGTCAAACTTTCATTTAAAAATTTTCGCTAGTCTATAATGACCCACTACTGGGTAAGGGTATTTCCGAGTATTTCCAGGTATTCTTGTTTTGGGTCTACTTGGACCAGCCCTTACGGCTCACAGTGTGCGTCTAGTTCACAGTAAAGATATCATATCTTACCTCTTCCTGGGTTGTCTTCGGCGAACCCGTTTCTCAGTCACTAGTTAATTGCATGGAGACTTTTGCCCAGCGAATACTATGCATTCGGCTAAACAACTATTAGATGAAGAAAGTATGCTTCAGTTAAGTTCTAAAATCTTACCGCAATTAAAAAATTCTAAACCCCAAAACATAACACTACCGTGTTCACAAGATTCTTCTACTTACAAAGAGTTGTTTCCTTCCCATTGCTTTTGTATGTCAACAAATACAAAATTACAGCTAAGATGTGAAAAGATTAATAAAATGCACGTCTATGCAGCAAGTACGTTATGCGCATGACCTACTAAACAGAAAAGTTGCTTAGCGCATTGATTATGAACAGCCGGCTAGTTAAGTGAACTAGTAGCTCCCCTGATATCACGAGTACCTTTGTATTATCTGTAGGTACTTATATAATTATTAGGTTACTGAAATATCATGGTTGTATTGTATCTTTATATAAAATGGAAACCGAAATATGTCCGCCTAAGATACAGATCTGCGTGCGTAGGTACCTAGTTAAGGAGCCGAAAATCTGTCAATAATCTTCGACATGATCAATACAACAATGTGATGATGTGAGTGCGGTTGCGGGTGTGTGTGTGTGTGTGTGTGATGTGATGTGATGTGTGTGACAATCACATACTTTTAAATCACTTCGACGCCACACAGTTCTGACGTGAACTCCGTTCATTAGTATTTAATTTCTGATTTTGATCATCTACTTTTGCCGTTTACTGTACAACCTACTGTCTAGGTACCTACATGTGTACCTACTTACCTTGTTTTCTTTATTATGTACAAATAAATTATTAAAATTATTATTAACGTTCGCGTTTAAATCTGAGTCTCAATCTGACAAAAACATCTCTAAGTACAGAGGCCAGCACATCAAGTTACAAGAATCTGTCAAATTTCTTTGATAGATTTACAATGTTATCACAAAAGAGTTCATATTCAATTGGGATTTCACAGTTTGGTAGGGCTTGATGGGCTGGCCTCTGTACCTTAAGTTTTTAGAAGATATTGAGATCAATGAGATTGCGACTATATTTTGAACGTTTAGTTACGTTTAGTAAATTGAGCTTCAGGTCTGATGACAGCTCACCTCAACCTCATCGTCTGTTCGTAATTTTCTTCTTTTTTTTTTGTATCGTGGTTAAAAGTCCTCTCATGGATGTCCTCCGCCCTGAGGCAGGCGAAGAAGGCTGTCAAACTCTTATTGACTAAAATACCACCCCGGTGTCCCATCACACATAGAGTTGCCATTCGTCCCGATATATCGGGACTGTCACCGTCATTGGAGCCTAGGTCCCGACGTCCCGACAAAGCACTACTACGTCCCGTTTTATCGCGCGGTCACGGCAATTCAAAGACCAATGATCGACCATTATGAATTTAACAGATTACGAATCTGCTATGCTATTTTTTTATAATTTCGTCATTCCAACACGATCCCATTGTCATTTTGCTAATAGTTCGTAATCTGCTAAATTCATAATGGTCGATCATTGGTCGGTCAAATAAGCAATGACTGCACTATGACGGTCTAATGGTATGTCACTGATCAAAAGAACTGTCAAAATTTTAGCAGATTGCCGCCTAAGTCAGTCATTCATTTGTCATTTTGTACGAGGTTACCATTCTATATTATTTCTTTCAATGGTGTGTCAGTGGTTGACCCTGGTTGACCAATAGAAAGTCATAATTACGCCATTATTTTAGTAGATTACGAAACTTGTCAAAATCAACAATATGAAATCAATGATAGACCATTTTGACACTATTGTAATAGCAGACTTGAGGCCATTGCTCACTCGCGAATAACACCGTCCTTATTGCGGGTACACGTGGCCCGTATGGTACTGACGCGTACAATGTCGTATAAACGAAGATATGATATAACAAACCGTTGGTGACGCGACCGTCTGTCTGGCTGTGCACTGCAGGACCTACTTATCTTAATGTGTGCATCAGTCTGTTATACACACCGAACTGAAACTGTTATACAGTTTAACTGTTGTACGAATTGTGATTATTATACACACAGAACAGATAAAACTGACTGGTTGCGATACTAATTAAGCGCTATGCGATTTCTACTGTTTTTTTTTCTGCTCTATACACACGATGGAAGTGAGATGCAAAGAATCATGGCGAGTACCTACCATTCATTTGTATGAAAATAATAAATAATTTATAGGGTTAAAAATATTTTCCAATGTGAAGAATACATTACCAGAAGTAGATTGATATATTTCCCATATTTTTAAACCCCCGCATAATTAAAATATTACGAAATAACACTTTTTTCGTTTCATCTCGATGCCCATTTTGCGTATATAAAAAAAAGAAAGTGACAAGCGACGTTAACGGATCTATCAAATTGGCAGAAAATTAGTGATGTGACAAGTTATTATTATTATTTATTATTTCAGCCTGGATTTTCCCACTGCTGGGCAAAGGCCTCTCCACTCTCCTTCCAACTCTCTCTATTAAGGGCTATTTGGGGCCAGTCTTTTTCGAAGGAGTCCAGTGACAGTGTGTGAAAAAAAAAATAATTATTGGTGATATTATTTCCCATAAAAGCGATTCAATTTCAGAGTACCTAAGCACTGCTAAACGGAGCTGTCAGTGTTTATTTTTTTTTTGTATTATTTTTATCATAAATTCAGTTCATGATGAAAAATACCTAAAAGTAGCATGTATGGCGCCACTGCAAGGTAAAGACCTCCCTAGCTAGAGCTAGTGTGGACCAATCCCTCCTGTAAGCGTCAAGTTCATCCGCTATCTTCGCCTGGGTCTGCCACGGATGTCGCTGGATATTTTCCGAAACCCACGTTATGGTTGTTTTAGCCCATGGTCCGTTCGACATGCGGAAGACGTGGCCGGCCCAGAGCTTGGCTGCTTTTTGAGTGATGTCTGCGATCTTAATTTTGTTTTTTTTTAGATTATTAATAAAAAACAGATGTTTAATACTAAAGGACAACACCAACACGGTCATATATAATGTAAATGATAACGGATCCATGATAAAAGTTGGTGTTACGAATGATCGACCGTGTATGGACTAAAAACAAAAATCGTTTCGCTGCAAGTCATTTGAATTCTAGAAATTGATTTGTGAATCGAATAAAGTTTTGTATGTGAGTGTACATCTTTCACCGATATTATTTGGATCGTGTTGACTGTTAGGTTGTCCTCAAGACCTTTATTTAATTTAAGAGGAAATTTTCCCTTTGAGCAAAGGATGTAATTTAACTATGAAATCATTCACAAAAGAAATCGTAGGTATTGGTCTTCGATATTTTATGATTTTCTATTTTGAGCTCGAAATGCATTACAAATACAAGAAATAGCCGAAAAAAACTTATTAGAAAATAACAAATAATACATTCTGAAGTTGTGTAATTAAAATACTGATAAAATCTTAATTTGAGCATATTGTTTTGTTTGTATGTCGAAAAGTGCTGAAATAGCCATTACTAATCAGTGTCTGTCAACTGCTGATTGCGAATACCTGCGGAGAAAATGGAAAACGAAGTGTTTGATTACCAATCGGAGGACCGGAAATAAACGCTACATCCTGAAGTTCTTTCCATCCATGCAACTGGAACGTGTTTTACTAACTCTCCTGAATCTATTCTATGTAAGTTATTTGTTCAAAGAGTAGAAAACTTTAAAGGTTTTGTACTTACTTAATTATACTTAAACATGACTTAATAAGTATGTATTTATGCATACAATAAAACTCGATATCCGTGAATAAAATAGAAAAAAGTGGGTTCCCTTCTGGCAGAATCTTGATGCACCGATTTGGCATAACATTCTAGGCATAATCTTCTTTAAACGAATGGCTCAAAATGGCCATCAATATTATCATGGTGGTTAAGGTGGTGGTGGTTATTTTATTATTATTACGGTTGTGTACATTGTGAATTAAATAAATAAATAAAATTAAATATTTATTGTTTGACCGAATCTTAATACGTCCGAATTTACAATAGCATTATTTTAAGATGGCAGAATTTTATTTGGCATAGTTACCTTTGTTTTAGTAAAAATTCCTCATAATTTCGTTTAGCACAGTGTTTATTTAGAGCGACGATTGTTGCGGTGTTATGAAAAATTATTATATGATATAAAAAGTTTTGCTATAAATCCGAAAAAATCACCGTTATCCAATCGCTATCTATACTTATCCAAGTACTTTACTTATAATACTATTACTAAATATAATATATTTGAAATAGGCACTAGGTACTACCTATTGGCTAGAGTGGAATTACCGGTCCGCTAAACCTACGCTAGCTTCACACCTTGACTCTATAAGTGCACATGGTCGGAAAAACGTAACAGTGCCAAGGCCACGCTGCACTACTTATACACGCATTACTTAGTCATTCCTTTCTCTACTTCTTGGTATCTACATTATGTTTTAGTTCCGATTCCGACATGAATATCTAGCTACTAGAAAAGTTTTTAAGGGAAAAGCAGGGAGGAGCTCGTGGCAAAGTATAAGCTGTACTGATGGATTATGGTTAAGCAAGCCTTGCCGCGGTCGGTCTGCTGATGGGTAACCATTCATGTCATACCGAGACTCCTCCGTGCCACAGAAAGCACGTAAAACTGTTGGTCCTGGCTGTCATTCGTAGATCTTTGACAGTCGTTATGGGTAATCAGAAGCAAGAGCATCGCTAGCGGTTGAGAAAGCCTTTGACAACCGGTTTTACCAAAGGGTATCGTGTTACCCAGGTGCTGGGTCGTGGAGGTCAGACAGGCAGTCGCTTCATGTAAAACGCAGGTATTCAGTTGCATCCGGTTAAATTAGAAGCTGACTCCAACATACTATAAGGAAATGGCTAGGCTAATGAGTACCTGAAAGGGAAAAAACAGACTTGTGTAATGTCCGTCTGCCACAAAAGCTTTTTAATTAAGTAAATACGTAAAAACAAAAGCAATGCTTTATATTTTATTAACGAACTTACACGACGTAACACCCTGTAGCCATAAAGGCAAAAAATATAATTTAAGTGGAGGGAGGGGCTGGACATCATCATCATCATCACATCAGCCTATTATCACAGTATAAATATTGGTACTCTATTATATCGAATTTTAAAATTCTTTGATTTTTTTCTGTCATTTGAGCAAAGTAAATAAAATATAAAATAACTAGCTTTTGCCCGCGACTTCGTCCGCGTGAATGTCGGTTATCGCGGGTGCAGGCGAAGTTGTGGATTAAAAAGTACTTCCCCGGAGTTCAAACTATATTCATACCAAATTTCATCAAAATCGGTTCAGCCGTTTCGTCGTGAAAGCGTAACAGACAGAGTTACTTCGAATTTATAATATTAATTAATTAATGGAGTAGTATGGATTATAAATTTCTACCGATTCATATTTTAAAAAAATTCAACCATGTGGGCAAAGGTGGGTCAGCTAATTGTTAAAACTGACTGTACAGAACCCTAACACGTGCTATTTGAGAGTTAACATAACTAACAGCGTATTCCTAATTTTATTATGTTAAGTCCTGAGTACCTATATGCAAAGTAGGCACTTATTACAAAACATTACTAACCGCAGCCACTTCATCTCGCCTAGACGAGGTGTGCAACCCAATGTGGCACAAGGATGCGTCTGCGCATAACGCCCAACAGGTCAACTGTAGCAGTCACTGCGCTTACAAATTACGTGTAATTGGGCAGTTGCATAGACTGTAGTTAAATATGGTCACTAACTGGTCCAGCCACAAGGTCAAACAAGAAATTAATGAGATTTAGAACGTCAGTAGGTACTTATTAAAAAATATTGTGCACTATGTCTATCATCATCATCATGTCAAGGTTTAGACGCCCACTGTTGGGCATAGGTCGCCCCCAAGAGGGGGTTCACCCGTAATTGCCATGCTTGGTCGATGCATGTTGGCGATCGCATAGGTGTTATAGTACTCAGAAGGACGCTGCTGCCCATCCTCTGGTTAATATCCCTCTGTCGCCTTCTACGACACTCACGGGTAGAAATGGGGTGGTGCTATTCGCGGCCAGCACCACACGGTTTACAATTACTATTTAAGTGTACATAACTAAGTATAAGTTTCTGCCCTCGACTTCGTCTGTGTTTTAGACAATGATTACCATCCTATAATTCCTTGTTACTGCTTTCCTTTATTGAAAAAAAAAATAGCTATCGGGCCAGAACTTACCTACACAGATTACCTCCAAGAAACAAAAAGACAAACAATCTTTACCACTTTACAATATTAGTAAAGATTAACATAATAAACAGAAGGGGCTCATGGCTCATAGCGTTCTGATCCATCGGCTATGGTTAAGCTACGCTTGCCGCGGTCGGTCTGTGGATGGGTCCATCGGCCATCCATTTCATCCTGAGACCCGTAAGCCGTTGCTCTCGACTGTCACTTTGATAGTCGATACGGGTAGTCAGAAACTCTGACAACCAGTCCAAGGGGTATCGTATTACCCAGGTTACCCTGTTACTGGGTTGAAGAGGACAGACAGACTGTCCGTTCGTGTAAATCACTGGTATTCAGCTGCATCCGGTCAATTTCAAGTCATTTATGGTGTTCATTATACCTTCCTCAAGCAAGAGTTTTGACCGGAGGGTGTCGTGTATCGGCGATTCCGCGAAAGGCTACGCGACACCACGCAGCGCAAAACGACCGCCGCCGGCGCCGTGTTATCATGTACAATAGTTTGTCAATATTTTTGTGATTTTTATAAATATGTATGATAGTCTGTAATGTATTATGTTATGGGTATTTTGTTACCCGAAATAAATGATATTATTATTATTAAACTAGAAGCTGACTACTGACTGAATATATTCGGGAAAAGGATATGATAGGATGATTTGATCGCCGAAAACAACTTGGGCTGTGTTTGAATCGGCTCGTGCGCAAGCTGATAAAATCAATCCAAAAAATCTGGGTCAGTATTAAAAGGTCGATGATGTAGATAATGAAGCAACAGCAGCCAATAGGGTATTTTACCCCTTTTTGAAAAGTGTTCAATGAAATTCTGTAGTGCTAATATGCCACCATAAAAAAACACTAAATTTTGATTCAATCGATAAGTGCCATAAAAATGCATCTATTTGAAATGACAATGCCAGATCCTGCCCCAGAACGGAGTAATAACATGGCCGCTACTATTTCATGGTGTTTTGAATTGAATTTAAAAATTTGTTTTGTTATTTTATGAACTAAAACTTACATTTTCCGACTGCTTTATGCCTAAACTGTCTCAATAACATATTTATAGATTTTTTCTCTCAAAGAGTAAAATACTCTATTAAGTCGTACATAAGGGATGCATCCAAAATAGTGTTGTAACAAAACATCCTGTGTGTGAGGCAACACGTCTGACGGTTGTGCAGAAGGTGATGCGCAACATTCGGCATCATTAATGTAGATGCTTATTATGAGTTTAGGATGTTGTCAAGGTTTTAAGTGTACCTAGAGTTGCCAACTTTTTTTTTAGAATTGCGAAGATGACACACCATTAACCAATAATTCCAACACAGAATTTCTCTACAAGAACACTTGATTTTAGTCATAATAACCTAAATAATTTCCAATTTGCTGTAAAATTCGATTTTTAGTTGCTTTGAAGTCAATAAATAGTAAGTAATAATAATAATAATAATAATATGTAGTGACATTTTCACACACGGCCATCTGACCCCAAACTAGGGAGACCCTGTACTATGGGTGTCAGACAGCTGATATACATACACAAATACATTTTTTTTTTGTAAATACATACATATAATAGATAAACAACACATAGGGCAAACACAAGTGCTCATCACACAAATGTTTACCCTGGGCGGGAATCGAACCCGCAACACGCTGCGCAGCAGTCGATCGCTCAGCCACTGCGCCAACCGTGTCGTCAAGTAGATTGAGTTGTCAAAAAAAAGAACGAAACGGCAGCTGATAGTTACTTTTTTTTTACATTGACACTGACAGCCGTTTTAGGGGAAATAATGTCACAAAAAATGATTAATCAATGTACTTTTTCAACACCGCCATTATAAAACAACGATTCACATCACTTGTCTGCCTATTTAATAGATCCGTTAATGTCACTTTCTTTTTTATAAACACAAAATGGGCGACGATATAAAACGGAAAATTATAATTTTCATTTTAAAATATTTTAATTATGCGGGGTTTGAAAATATGGTAAGTATATCAATCTACTCCTGGCAATGTATTTTCCACATTGTACAATATTTTAAAGTCTCTAAATGAATCTTTTTTTTTTATACAAATGAATGTATGGATCTCGCCATGATTCTTTAAGGGGTAATCGCATTTTGACAGCTCATAAAAAGTAGGTATATTATGTCAATTGATTGGTGGTGTCATCTTCCCTGCTATAGCATACCTATATTTGGTTTCAGAAAGGGGAACAAATAGTACCAACTTTTAAATTTATATTATTTTATTTTTTTTAAATGTATTTTTTTTTGTGTGGAATGTAGATGTAAGGAGCACTATCACTGTGTATGACAAAGTGTCCGTTATAATGTGCCACTTAGGGCCCTTTTCCTGTCATGCGAAAGGGGCCCTTAGGGTGGAGCTAAAATCGCAACCGGGTAAAGTTTTCTAACTCGTCATACTGCAATCCGTCAACAACTGCTACATTCATACCATACCCTGTGACTGCTAGCGCCATTTTGACTCTTTTTCAACTTGCCCCCTATATGAGATACCCTGTGCTCCTTAAGGGCGCGTATTCGATTTAGCGCAACTCAAAATCTAAATGATTGCTAGAATGGCGTAGCAGCATTGACACAAGAAATACGCACGAAATAAGCACGAATCATTGAAATTGATCGGCAAACGAAAGCGCGCGATGTTTTACAGGGCTTTTTAAAATAATTGTCTAAAATAAATGAGCTCGTATAACGGACTGAAAAATATTCTGTATATTAAGCATAACTTTTACTTTCATAAAATAAATATATCAGTTATGTTTTTATTCAAATACTGGTGAAAAAAAATTGCCAAAGTGAACCGATTTTCTACTTTGTCAACATTGTTTTTAATACATAATAGTAATATTTTTGTAATTTTGGCTCTGTAGCTGTTTTTATGACTGTATATACTGTTGGAAAAACGCATAAAACAAAATGTTTTGGCAAATTGTAATGGTTATATTCGTTCTGAAAGTTAACTCTAACGTCTATTTTCGTAAAACGATATGAGAGAATTGTCTTCGCTTTAAAAAACCATAATTAAAAATTATACTTTTACCCTGTAGCTGTCTAAATCAAGACTTAATCTTTCTAAAACTGTAAAATGTATTTAAATAATTTGCTCCCATAATTACGATATTGCTCTGGGCAAAACGCAAAAACATGAAGTTTTCGTCACGAATCGAATACGTGCTCTTAAGCCCTTGTTACACTTGGCTAAATTAAGTCGACTGAATTCAGTTTAAACCTTACTGTTACTACTTACTTACTGAATGCGATTACACTTTACTGAATTTAGTGGCCACTGAATTTAGTCGACTTAATTTAACCAAGTGTAATAAGGGCTTTACCTCTATACCATCCATCTTTTTGTGCCAACTGCCAGTTACATTTTGACGTGACCGATGATGGTTGCGCTCAGAAACATCCGAGTTTGTCTTGGACCAATTTAATTGACGTAATTTAATTGGCATAAATATGATTCAAAACAGCGCGAAAAATTAATAATAAAATAACTAAGCGACATTTCGAAAATGTAAAAACTACAAATTGTAGTATGAATGTTAAAGATTAATATGAATTCAAGTTTGTGAAAAAAAAATACAGTTTACTAACAAAACTCAACTAAATACGAGATTTTTTTAAAGATTTTTGTACAACTTTACATATTTTTGTTTATTAAATTAAACAGTATTCTTATTTTTTGCCAACGATAATCGGTTAACACATTCACTGTGGTATTCATTACATATTTTTTATGGCAATTATGGTAAAAGTATTGATTATATCACTTTAACAGTGACGACTGTTTTGAATTATTTTGCTCGGCGCAGTCTTAACAGTAAACAGTAAAATTCTTGGGTTATGACAATGGGTACACAACTGGTATACTAAACATTGTGTAAAAAAAGAGTAGGTACTTTAGCGAGTGTATTTACAGATTATTAAGTACGCATCATCATTTCAGCCCAAAGACGTCCACTGCTGGACATAGGCCTCCCCAAGTGGGGGGTTTTGCCATAATCGCCACGCTTAGCAGGCGGATTGGCATCGCAGTATGGTTGTTACAATGGCACAGAGAACGCTGCTGCCCATTCTCGGCTAAGTCCCTTAGTCGCCTCTTACGACACCCACGGGAAGATTTGGGATGGTGCTATTCTTTACGTCCGACACCACACGGACCATAAGTACGCATACTTACATGAAATAGAGCACAATGATCTATTTTAGATTAGGTACGATTGGCAACCTAATTTGTACTTACCCCTTTTTGCTTTGCCTAAACTAGCTTTTGGATGGCATTCTTTTAGATTGACATTGCATTATGGAGGATGCTCCGATGGGCCGCTCACCGCTCATATTTTTTTTGCTACAGTTTTACGTTAAGAACGTGTATTCGATTCGTGACGAAAACTTCTTGTTTTCGCGTTTTGCCCAGAGCAATATCGTAATGATGTGTGCAGATTATTTAAAGACAATTACAGTTTTCGAAAAGATTAAGTCTTGATTTAGGCAGCTACTGAGTAAAAGTATAATTTTTAATTATGGTTTTTTGTAGCGAAGACAATTCTTTCATAACGTTTTGCGAAAATAGACGTCAGAGTTAACTTTTAGGACGAAAACAACCATTACAATATGCCAAAATATTTGGTTTTATGCGTTTTTCCACCCGTATATATACAGTCATAAAGACAGCTACAGAGCCAAAATTACGAAAATGTTACTATAATGTATTAAAAACAATGTTGACAAAGTAGAAAATCGGTTCACTTTGACAATTGTTTTTCACCAGTATTTGAATAAAAACATAACTGATATATTTATTTTAAGAAAGTAAATGTTATGCTTAATATACAGAATATTTTTCAGTCCGTTATACGAGCTCAGTTATTTTAGACAATTATTTTAAAAAGCACTGTAAAACATCGCGCACTGTCGTTTGCCGATCAATTTCAATGATTCGTGCTTATTTCGTGCATAGGTTCTTTTCTGATGCACACAAATAGACCATTGTATTGTACTAGAGTGTGTCAATGCTGCTACGCCGATCTAGCAATCGTTTAGATTTTGAGTTGCGCTAAATCGAGTACGCGCCCTTAAGGGGCTATTTAACGACTTTTACAGATTTTAAACTGACAATCACGTCTAAATGTGCAGTGTAAATTATTTGAAAAAAATATATGTTAAACTAGAACATTCTCTTAATCATTTAGTGTGTGAATATTTTTTATTATATTCATATTAAATAGTTTAATTAAATCGTGAAGTTGTGTCTGACTCGGACAAAACATGACAATCACACAAAATCTACCAGGTATAATTAAACGAAACTGACACGCTCTTACAGACAATTTAATTATCTATCTTTTAGTATACGCCTTTTTTTTTTGTTAAAATACTACTGTTATTTAATTTTGTCGACTAAACTTTGAGAGTTTGGGACGCAGAGAATCGTATGCGCTGCTCGATCGACTGGTGTAGTAACACCCTAACAGGGCAGTAAAGAATAAACGTAATAAGATGATGGTGTCTGATCCTGATCTTAATCTCACTGTATGCTGTTGTCAATGAATAGTTTATTTCTGTCGTTCTTACTTACTTAATAATGGTCTATTAAAATGGGCCAGGTGAATTTATTTCAGTACCATAGCTTTATGACGGCTTTTTAGTTGTAAATGCTTCTTCCTACTCCAGAAAGAGTAGTCTCATGGTATAGTTTTCACACTTGATTGAGGTGAAAACTAACAAGGCGTACCTAGAAAGCGGCGCGCGCGCAGTTTCCACATGCGCTGGGAGCATCGAGACTCGTGAGAAATCACAATGTAACTACCTATGTACTATGTTAGACACCGCTAAGCTCGCCTTTGACATAGAAAGCTATTAATTAAAATGATTTAATAGAATTAACTTTCTTGTGGATACTTAGATTGTGATTGTGCGAAAATCTCGCTATGATTCATTTGAAGTTACCTGCTTAACTAAGTCCTATTGACTAGGCTAAGTAGGTAACTTCAAATTGATTTTTAAGTAGGAGGTAAGGGTAATTTTCTATTTAATAGTGTCTCATTATATTAAGTCACTGTCAAAACTCTTTACCTGTCAAAACTACTTTTGACTACAAAAATCAGTCAAAACTACTTTTGAACGGTTTAAATGACAATGCCAGATCCTGCCCCACCCATGTACAGAAAAAGTAACACATGTACAGAAAAAGTAAATTAATGAAAATAATTGTAATGAATATAGAACCTTTCTATAACTAAATTGTTTTTCTTTAGAACTTGCGGATTACGAGATATCTACCCACAAAATACAAACTTATTTTACCTAAAATACAATTTAACCTATAATCAATGTCATTATTGTTGTTAGATTTAAACGGAAACAGCAAGTTCTACAGTCACTAAGACTAATGTGTAGTTATCAGCAATAAATAAACAGTAAGATGCTACATATTGCACATGACTTTTATTGAGTGGGGCAAAGTTCTATAGAGTTTCTGGCATTGTCCTTTATGCTTAATACACCCTGACCCTTTTAAAACTTTGGTTTTGTAGTGATTATTACAACTAAGGCGTTCCATATTTTTGATTTTGTAACGCAAACGCGTTTTAGTCAAAAGTAGTTTTGACTGTCATATATTATAATAATCTCTTATTGATTTCATTAAGTACAGACATGATTGGCTAGTGTGTGTTGTCGGGAAGTAATTGATAGGTAATTTTAGCTTTTGATTGCAACTTCTTATGGAGGCCTATTTTGTATATAATAACAAATAATCTGTACCACTCAGGGATAATGTAGCTTCCTACGAGTAGTAGCGAAAGAAATTTTACAATCAGACCAGTATGTTAGGAGATTGGCGTTTTCGAATGCGAATGCCTATTACACAGTTTCCTCGAATCTGTAACATGCGGAATTGAAATCGTTTAATTTGAGTAGGCATAAAACATGTCGGAAGTACCATCGGCGCGTTGTTGCTCATGCGCATCCAAATGATGCATCGATTATTCCATTATTATTGTTCTACGTTCCGTGTTCATGAATGAACGCAGTGGCTATTGGTGGTGTACGTTCATACAAATTTCATCAGTCCCTGTCTCCCTGGTCCTGGGTCCCTGGTTGATTCTGGCGGTCAGTCATTATAAGCAGAGGTGTAGCTACAGATTTTGTAAAACTTTTTGTTGGTTTGCCTTAACCTACTATGCAAACTAACCTATTTTTATTCATACTTACTGTTATCTTTCCCTGGGGTGTTCGGCCCAGAATAGTACCCATTCATCCTCAGGGTGTCGTAGAAGTCGACTAAGGGAAATTACTGAAGTCTGGACGCAGCAGCTTCCGTGTACTTGAGGCGTTACCCCGACCAAAAGTGCGTTTTTCTTCGTTATTCAGGGGCTATTAACTCATTAATTAAGAGAAACAAACTATATCTAAAAGCATATTATTAATGTTCAATATCCTATCATCACATTCCACGTTCAATTTTTTTTTATGTACCCTGTATACACCTAAATCTCCCTGTAAAAAAATTACTAAAATAATTGAAAACATGTATCTTTTGCTAAAGTTGAAGTGCTATTAATTTGAGGACTACACTAATACAAAGGTAACTTAAATATCTTTATAATTCACCTGTTATTTTATTTCAAAAGATCGTTTCTTTTTTTTTATAACAAAAAAACCCAAAGTGCGAATTTTGATTCGGCGGCAAAGAGATTTATGGTCAAGGTTATTTGGTCAGGGAAGCGCCTTAACAACTTCACTGCGATCCGCGAGACCGGTGAATGTGGGGATTATGGCAACCCCCCCCCCCCTCCCCTTGCCTTTTCCAACAGTGGACTTCTTCCGACTGATTCTGATGACTGTTGTTTCATCTCATCATCATCTGCCTAGCCTTTTGAAACTTTGTTAGGGTCGGCTTCCAGTCTAACCGGATGTAGCTGAATACCAGTGTTTTACATGGCATACTAAGCAGTAGGTATATTAATTCCTTTATGATCAGAGTGTCTAACTTTCAATTCGTCTACGAAGCAAAATGCCTAAAATTTATGTCTACACAGCAAATTGTCTAAGCTGTAAATCGCCTAGAGATCACAATGTTTACCAAGCAAAATGCGTAAAATGCAATAATTTCTAAGTAGTTAAACGTTTGGAGATCAAAATGCCAAATACATAATACGTGCCTACCTACACCTAAACATATGAACGGTCGCCCGATTCTGTAAAATTCAAACAACAACTCGCATCTCACATCGCTATTCACTCTCACTTCGCATACGGTTCAAAATGACCTTGATATATTTGACACTTTGAATCGGGTTCGAGTGCGAAGTGAGCGTCGAAGTGACGAGGAAATTACCTTACAGAATGCCACTTCTTACGTCATCTCATACTTTATCTGTCAAAATCTCCCTGGCAATTTAGTTCAACTCGCTCGCAAGGGTGGCGCTAGTGTAAATTCAAATTATCAACCGAGTGTTTAGAATGCCAATCAAGAAACTCACAGCGAATTCAGATTCGAAGTTTAGAATGAGGTCTTACAGAATCACACGCCTGTTCGCAAGTTATCCAAAGATATTTTGCTGAACTATCAACAAATTTACATGAGGTCAGTGACTGTGAGTACGTTGCGACTGAACTGACTTGCAAATGGTCTCGAGTCCGAAGCCCATTGGGTACAATAGCAAGGTAATACTTATGGTATCCTGCAACGTGTGGGCAAGAATCGCGAAATTTGGTATACCATAAAAGTAAGGAAAGTTACGTATCTAGGGCACGTGATGAGGCGCGAAAGATACGCCCTTTTATAACTTATCATGATGGGCAAAGTACCTGGACAGCGAGGTGTCGGTCGTAGGAGGAAGTATTGGCTAAGGAACCTACGAGAGTGGACTGGTATCTCAAGCGCCGCGAAACTCGCGAAAAACAAAAGAAAAATGCTCTTGATAAATCCCTTCGTTTGATTAATAAAGAAAGTTTCACGGAAACCCTGGCTTGACTATCGCGTTCTAGGTTTATTTTCAAATGCGCTTCCTGTTACTGCCATTGCAATATCATTTTTCACACGTTAACAAAGTTTTGTTTAATAAAACTAGGCAGCCGGCCGAGTAAAGTAACTGTAATCAATGACGAGACACTGCTGGACGTAAGACTTTTACCCCCATACAATTACAAGCGTTGTTAGAAGTTATGTACTTAATGAATTTCGTCTGCTTCAAGACACACTTTAAAAATACGAATCGATTGGTGTAAATTTAAATGTAAATACGAATCCATTTCAAACCAAGAACCCTCCGTGTCTCGGAAAGCACGTAAAGCCGTCGGTCCCAACTTGACAGGCGGGATCAACGGCTTCGTATCTTTCACAGTCGCTATGGGTAGTCTGAAGCCAGAGAATCAGAAAACACGTCTTACCAAGGAGTATCGTGATACCCAATAAGGTTGTGGAGGTCAGATAGGCAGTCGCTCTATGTAAAACTGGTATCTCCAAATGCATCTGGTTAGACTGGAAGCGGGCTTTACGTACTTTCCAAGGCACGAAGAGGTCTTGGTATGGTCACCCATTCACGGACTGACCGCGACAGGCGTATCTTACCCACGACCGATCAATCCGTACGACTTATACTTAGCTACGAGCCCTTCGAAAACTGTTTGTGTGCATTCGATTATTTAGATAAATCTTCATAATACCTGTACACAAAATCCCTTTTCTGTTACCGTTAACGCCAACGGAAAAGTCAAATTGTATGTAGTTCAGCATCACGTGACATCTGGGGTTTGATTCTGTAAGACCTCATTCTAAACTTCAAATCTGAATCCGCTGTGAGTTTCTTGATTAGCATTCTAAAAACTCGGTTGATAATTCGAATTTACTCTAGCGCCACCCTTGCGAGCGTGTCAGCGAGTTGAACTAAATTGACAGGGAGATTTTGACAGATAAAGTACGAGATGACGTAAGAAGTGGCATTCTGTAAGGTAATTTCCCCGTCACTTCGACGCGACGCCCACTTCGCAATCGAACCCGATTCAAAGTATCAAATATATCAAGGTCATTTTGAACCTTATGCGAAGTGAGAGTGAATAGCGATGTGAGATGCGAGATGTTGATTGAATTGTACAGAATCGACCTACTGGTACGCAAACGTCAACTCCATACAATTTTATTTTGTCCTTAGGTGTTAACGCTAACAGAAAGGAATTTTGTCTACAGGCCCTGTAAAGCCAAATGTTGGTGCTAAAATTTTCTAGAACTCCTCCTCGTCTAAATCCAGGCATATCAGCCACGTGATGTCGGCACCGGCTAGCTGTCGCGTGCAGACACAATGGGCGCCCGGCACGGCCACAATGCTGGACAATGGGCCGCTTATTGATATGTCCTGGTATGCACGACTATCGCACGGCTATTTCCCTTGCCTGGCTAGTAGGCATGCCTCGGGCTGGTGATAGGACGTGAATGAAGGATGGCGTGATCGCGTAGGTGGCATTAATATTATCTTTGTGTTACTAACTTAAGCTCAAAGCATTTAATAATATACCGAGTGTAGGTAAATTGGTCTTGTTACAACAGTAGTTACTCACTTAATGAATTATTACATTTATGTTCAAACCGCTTAACCTAATTAAATAAATACAAAGCTTAAAAAATATAAAAAAATACAATGGAGGGCTATAAATCTCGTCCGCATCGCTCTCAAGGGACAAGTGCCCAAAAGGCTAGCAGCATGGCCCAAGAAGACCAGCCCTCTGGTCAAGTGAAGAGTCGTCTAGCTGAGCCGTTTAGCTATGTCCCTAAAAACATGGTGAGCACTCAGCCTCATGGGAGTCATGGCCCTAGTCTTTCAACCCCAAATGGTTCAAACTTCCAAGAAAGGTAACTACTTATTTACAACTCAGCAGCGATCTTAAGGCACTGCAAAATTTAAGGAGCAAAGCTTGATAAATAACGTTGTTAATGTGCCGATTTGTAGTTTTGTATCAAAAGTCAGTCGGCAGCACTGTTTACCTTGGAGTTCATTGACTTGTGCCAACAACAATAAACATTTGACCACTAAGGGATTCGCGTGGTCAAGGGCCCTCCACAAAGGACCTTGACTCACACATCATTATACATGCTCTAGGTCAATATCCCTGTTAGGCAATAGACTGCTTACGTAATTTCCGGTCAGTGACACTGAAGTGACCACTAGTGGTAACTGGACAGTGGTTTAACCACTTTCTCCGCGCGACCCAACGATCCAGTCCAAGTAGGTACTGGAACATCCCGTGTAAGGATATCCTTCGTTTAAATACGGTAGTGATAATTGATTTCTGATTCGTGATAGATAAGTCCAAGTTTTAACTTTATAATTTTATCTTGTTGATAGATTGCCATTAAGCTCCGAAAATAAATCATCATTAATTTGTAAAATTAACTGTGTTGAAATCCGATTTCTGTGTTTTGAATAAAATCAAAATTTTCTTTTGGAAATTTTAGTAAATTTTAGCTCTGTTGTTTTTAGGCAAATTACATAAAAAGCGGCTGAAATAAATTGCAAATATTAAACAGATTTCGAAATAGTAACAGTTTTAGGTAACTATCGTAGTGAATTAGCCAGAAATCAGAGTTTAAACGCAAGCAAGTAGTCCGAAAAGAGGCCCATTCAACAGGGGGCATTGTTTTGAAATTTCGCTACAGGTACTTACCACTTGAGGGAAAATATACTTATTTATCTGCCATAAGTTCTTAGCTATGCATAAGTTTCACGACCGATTTGTCAGTTTTTCACACACCAATAAAAGCAAAACAATCAAGATCGGAAAATAATCCGATAAATAGGTCCACTATTGGAATTTTCTTTTACAATGAAGTCCTGCTCACCCATTATTCTCTTTTATTCCAGTAACGAGGACGACACGGATCGCCTCCTGCGGCAGCTCAGCAGGATCAACAGGCCGCTCGGCGTCTCCTTCCCGCAGATGGTCAGGCTCATGACCCAGTGCCAGCAGGTAAACAGACTAAGAGCCGTTTCTTAATCAAGTATAACTTTTACTTTTTCGTCGTGTGGTGCCGACCGCAAATTACACCACCCCATTTCTGTCATGCTAACCAGAGGATGGGCAGCAGCATCCTTCTGAGTACCATAACACCTACTGCGGTCGCAACATGCATCGGCCAAGCACGGCGATTACAGCTGAACCCCCCCCCCCCCTGGAGGAGACCTATATGCTCAGCAGTGGGCGTTTAAGGGTTGACATGATGATACAACTTTTTGTTTTTAACATTGACTAATCTAGGTATAAATTAATTATATATATTCTCGAGTAAATAACACTATACTGCCGAGGAGCTCGTGGCTAAGAGGAGCTCGTGGCTAAGTGGAGGAGCTCTTAAAGCCGTACAGATCGATTGGTCAAAGGTTAAGCTACACTAACCGCGGTCGGTCTGTGGATGGGTGACCATCCCTTTCATACCAAGTTCCCTTCGTGCCTCAGAAAGTACGTAAAACCGTTGGTCCCGGCTGTCATTTGTACATCTTTGGCAGTCGTTATGGGTATAGTCAGAAGCAAAGAGAAGCCAGAAAGCCTGACAACCAGTCTTACCAAGGGGTACCCAGTAACTGGGTTCTGGAGGTCCGATAGGCAGTCACTGCGTGTAAAACACTGGTATTCAGCTGCAGCCGGTTAGACTGGAAGCCGACAACACCAACCAATACTTGGGAAAAGGCTAGGTTGATGATGAATTACACTATAATGCCGATAAGCACGGAGTAAGGCTTTATTCGTCAATTTTGTTATCTCAGGCTACCCTGACTACTGACAGTGAGCCGTATACCTATTGACAAGAATCATACCACCATGCAAACAAAATACCGTACGGATACTGAAATGTAGCGTGTAGGTTGACATACTTGTCTATGAGTATGCGCCTGTCATCCTTGTCAAAACCGTGTTGCGAGCTACACGTTGATTCTCTTCTAAATATCTCATTGGCGACGAGGATGGCACCGCATTTTGTCAGATAATAGGTATACTTGCGTTCTTCCTATGACATAAAATAACTTAGTGAGATTACTTTTACTATATAATATCGTGGTGAAACAAAAACGTTATCCAAAAGTTAACGTTAAGAGCAAAATACGAGTAATTTTATGTTTGGTAAAAAGGCCCTAACTAAATGATAAATCATAGTAGGATAATTGAAGCGACGACGAGCGCAAGAGTGGCCTATCATTTCCAGATAGTTACTTACAATTTAAAATGATTTGTGTCTGGAAAGGATAGGCCATTTTGGCGCTCACCGCCTCAATTGCAGTTGGCTAAGGACAAAGTATCCAAGAGAGAAAACCCGGAGAAACGCTCGTGATTTTTCGCTAGCTCTCTCTCCCTAGCTATTGAATAAAGTATAGATACTTACGATGTCAATTATTTGGTATTGGAAAGGCTTGTAAATTACAGTGATGCAGTAAAGTAAGTCTATGCTTATAGCACGACTCTTCAAAGTTTTCCACGTTTGGTAATTCCTTCACTGCACCCTGCGAAATGCGAAATTACTTACTATTTTCCTAAATTGCAGCCCTTTTTTTATGTTTTAGATTTATTAACCAAAAATCACACGCGACAATTATAATGACATTGTGATGTGAAGTGTTTATTATATTGTCATTATTTAAAACATTATTAGGTCGGCTCTCAAAAGTATATTATTGTTGGAGGTCGCGAGGTCGTTATATTTTTGCGAAATTGGCGCCGATTCCCTTGTTCATCATCATAATGTCAACCTTTAAACGCCCACTGATGGGCATAGGTCTCCCCCAAGGGGGGTTCAGCTGTAATCGCCGTGCTTGGCCGATGCATGTTGGCGATCGCAGTAGGTGTTATGGTACCTACTTAGAAGGACGCTGCTGCCCATCCTCTGGTCAATATCCCTTTGTCGCCTTCTACGACACCCACGGGTAGAAAAGGGTTGGTGCTATTCGCGGCCGGCGGCACGGCTCACAAACGGCTCCCTTGTTCACAAACGTCTAATTTTATTGGCATCTCTTACTACCAGGCAGCTGAAGAAAAAGACGGCGACAGATAAGAACTAAGTTAGAGATGTCAAATTAGCTTTTTCTTGAACTTCGCCGTGTTTTAATCAATTCGTTCGACAACTTTATTGTATGAACATATTAGATCAACTTAAATTGACCGCTTTATTAATATCTGTCTCTTTCTTGTTTTATTGGAGAGAAAGAGATATAAATATAGCTTAGAATAAGTGTAGCTTATGTATGTACCTACATCAGAATTGGCACTATTGTCTTATTTCCGTTAAACATAATTTAGGTACCTTTACCGTGCCTATAAAAAGGCTAGGCAAATAATTTTCTAAATGATTTCGTATGTGTCTGTACCTAATTCCGCTTTTTAGGGTTCCGTACCTCAAAAGGAAAAAACGGAACCCTTATAGGATCACTTTGTTGTCCGTCTGTCTGTCTGTCTGTCTGTCAAGAATTTTTATCTCGGGAACGCATGGAGGTATCGAGTTGAAATTAAAACCATATACTCAAGTCTACGGTCCCTTGATGCTATAAAAAAAATCAACCCTCTATGTTAACGTGAAAAAAAGATACGGCTGTATATGTCGCAAAAAACACATTTATAATATTAAGTAGATTAAAGTATGAATAGTAGGTATGGATTAGTATAGAATTATGGATATTATGTACCTACTAATAGGTATGTACGGAACCCTCGGTGGGCGAGTCCGACTCGCACTTGTCCTGTTTTTTTTAATGGTAGCCTACTCGTCCTGGTCATTGTCCCAGTCACCCATAATACAAAGACTACTTTTCAAAGACTGCAACCCATATTCATCGTTCATTATGTCATTTTAGCCCGTATCTATTTTCCTACAACTATTTTTAACCCCCGACGTAAAAACGACGGGGTGTTATAAGTTTGACGTGTCTGTGTGTGTGTGTGTGTGTGTGTCTGTCTGTGGCATCGTAGCTCCCGAACGGATGAACCGATTTTGTTTTTGTTTTTTTTATTTGAAAGGTGAATTAGTCGGGAGTGTTCTTAGCTATGTTTGATGAAAATCGGTCCAAGATGGCCGCCGCTACAAAATAGCTAATCACATATTTTTTCACAACTCCATCAATATGGGTATCAAATGAAAGGGCTTCAGTAGTAGAATACTCTACACTATGATAAAGGAGAATGGCGAGACTACATGTATTGTGGGACCCAGTGTTAGGGGTAGCATACATTATAGAAACTTATGAATTGTTAAAGAACGACATAAGACTAACCAAAAAGCAAATGGGAAGTAAGTTATAGAAGATGGGAGAAAAAAGATATGAACGGTAGAAGATTATAACCTAAAATATTCTTAAAGTACTTTGGGCATGTACTTATTGGCCTATTATTCAGTAGTAGAATGGCTTATTCATACATATTTACTTAAATTCACACCTATATCCCGTGAGGGTAGGTAGAAACTACAGAACGCCATCTGCTACGATTCGTCGATCTACTTCTTTTACTTCATCCACGAACATACGTCCGCGCGTTGCGCCTGACTTTTTTAAGGACATCACTAATATTTTCAGTGGATTTTTCTAGGGTGTCCTCCCATTACTTGTCCAGAAACTAGATTGTGGTCAGGTTAAACCTAGCTAACATGTAGTTTAGCATCATCCTATTGCTCTTTCCAATCCATCGGCACAGTATGTCCTCTTCCATATCTACATCTCTACAAGCCATCATCTTAGCATTCACCCCCTTACTACCTACCATACCTATCATCTTTCACACAATCTATGCTGCTCAGGGGTTTGGCTAGGTTTACAGACATCAACCCTCGTTACAAAAAGGTTCATAAAATAGTAATAACTTTTTAAAGTGGTAAAGGTACACAATATGACTAGATAAGGAGTCCAGTTGTTAGATCTCCTAGAATATAATATAAATAAGCATATTTGCTCTGCTTGAAACTACAGGTTTGTTAAATAAATAAAAATATATTTTAAAGAAATCGCTTTTATTTACTTTATAATGACTTATAAAATATTGAAGACATACAATTGTTGTGAATCTTGGATACTTTTTTTTTAGTATGTAAGTATTGATTTATCTAATTAAAAGATTATCTAAGAAGGCAGCTGGTGCAGCGACATACCTCTGGTGTCTGGCATAGCCCATCTACTACAATATGCTCATAACATGAGAGCAACAGCCCACTGTCCATGTTCCCACGGGGTAATAACAATAGTATCCTAATATGGCATTTCGCCCCTCCAGCCTCCTATCTAGTGCGATGTATGTATAATAGGACTAACTACCTATATGCCTAGATTTAATTCGGGCACTTAAAATAAATGGGTGGTTGCCAAATAAATAGTTACCTAGGTGGAAATTGCAAATTCTAGCATTGCTAGGAATATAGAAATTAAAATCCTTTATAATTCGTTTTCTGAGCCCATCAGGTATATGTCGCTTTTCAGCATCATTGCACTCCAAAAACAAGCAGCGCCGTGCTGTATCAGCCGCTCTTCTCAACGTGGGCAATATAATATGTTCAGCAGAAGTTTCCTGTAATGGACGTCTTGAGGTGGATGGACTAGCCTCTTCACCCTCTGTGTCAGATATTCTTCTTGTGGGCAATATTTGTTCAGTAGATGTTTCCACTAATGGATTTCCAAATCTTGATGGACCAACCTCTTCAACTTCCACCGTTTGCTCTGTCTGTTGAGAAGATGTTGACTGATTGCAGAAGGTGAAACCACAGCAGAACTTCTATAAGAACTGTCCACCACTCTCTGTGCCCATAAATAGCATGGCACACATATGTCCTCATTTAAGGTTAACTGAAACAATAAAAGTAAAATGTTGCCAAAAATAATAATATATTAGGATTTCATATCATTATTTGTAATATTAAATGTTTATAGGGTTACTGGTAAGGTTGGCATCCAAAAAGCCCACTTGTGATGAGACCTTGACAGTAACCTTACCTTAGGCTTACCAGTAACCCTATATAAATTGTTTTCATTAGCAACCTGGCGGGGCCTTATCCATTCCGATACAATGTCTCTTATTCGGGTTTCCCTTTCAGACATCTCTGGTCGGACAACTAGCCTGCTCCTGATTCTCAAAATCTATCTGCCACATCCAGCACATACATCACGAAGGCCAGGTTGTGGTTGGGTCTCATGTTCAGGACCATCATTTGGGTTACTATTTATCAACTCCCAACATGAGTGACAAATATACTTGTCTCCAGTTACCTAAAAATATTATTACTATGGTTAAGGATACACAAAAAATGTTTACAAGCTAAGTTATAATCATGTTTTGCTTCTGGGTTAAGAATGTGACTACCACATTCAATGCTGCCAAAGCATGTGTGGTACAGGTACACATACTTAAAGAACAGACTATCCAAAAACTTTATCCATCAGGTTATTACGCTAGCAGTGTGGTTATACAAAAATAGTAATATTCTTCTAATCAAGTATCTTGACTTGGCCTGCGAAGTTGTACTTCATCAGTGGTACACCTAGTCATACAACATTGTTAGGAGATTCTGCTCTCTGGAGCCCTTACCATTGGTAGCTTGGGTCCTGATACCGGTGCAGTATTTTATTTTAAAATGTTATTAATATTGTGCACCACAAGCAGTACCTAAGACGACCCACTGACCGTAATCTGCAGTATTATAAAATACTTCAGGTTGGTATTATATTTAGAAGATTAAGAGATGCTCCTGTGTTGCCCAATACTGCAAGACGAGCAGGAAGAGCATAATTATGATAAGAGTATTATATACGAAACTACATATTTGTATACGAAATCTCTACTTTTGCTTGCTCCATTTATTTTATATTTGTATGATTTGTGTTCATGAAATTAAACAAATTAGTACATGAATATACTTACATCACGCGGGTACACCCATTTCTGTACTCTTTCAACTATTTGATCACGTTCATCAGACAAACGATGTCTCGGTAAGCGAGCAATTCTCAATTATTAACACAACGCATTTTAACCGTTGAGAAATTCCAAATCACTTGCAAGTCGGTCGTCAGTCTAAAGGTAAAGCCAAATTGTCAAGAATCCACAAAATCGCAAAAATAGTATTAAAATCCCACCCACGTTAGCTGTTAAACACAAACAATGTGAATGGAATTAATTGACAATGACATCAAATGACATGACAATTCGACACTGACGTTCCATTTTTACGTTCCATGTTTTCATTACTGTTAAAATAATTTATATTATTTTTACGGACTGTTTATAACAGTATTTATGTTTCGTTTTATACGTTATTGGTTTATTTAACAAGATGTAAGTAAAATAAAAAGGAAATCTGCCAAGCGAAAACGAACTTAAGTATTTTAAGAGGGTAAATCAGTAATGTAGATTGGAATGTATCAATGTAATTCGTAAAAAACATTGCGTTCGGAAACTGCACGATACTTATTTTTTAATAAACTAAAATCATTAATAACTTTTAATTCCCATTCTCTAGTAACTCAATATTTTTTTTAGAGAACTCTTATAAACTTGTTACTATAATTAGTATTAACTAGTCCGAGCACGGTGCTCCGTTAATTTTTAAATTACGTGGGTCCAGCCTCGCCATCCTCCTTTCAAAGCCAAGATGACCGGCACCACAAAATGGCGAATTATATATACCAAACGCATTCTCAGGGTGATACCTTTCAAAAAAGATCCATGTGACGAAATACAACTTTAGACGTATCTACAACTTCTCAAAACCAGACTAAATTACGTTTAAAAACTTTCAAATAAAAATTAAATTAAAAATTTAAAAAACCCCCAACGCAAAACATAAAAGCAATTATTTAAAAAGTAAAAAATAATATCTTTTGTTGAGCCATCAAATGTTTGTTCGTTGAAATGGCACTATATAATGTCGCGGCGGGGTACCGCTAAGTCAGCAATACCTAAATAGGTAAAATAGCGAACTCATGGATTTGCAATGAGATTTGACTTACGCGGTACCCCGCCGCGACATTATAGCGCCATTTCAACGAACAAACATTTGATGGCTCAACAAAAGATATTATTTTTTACTTTTTAAATAATTGCTTTTATGTTTTGCGTTGGGGGTTTTTTAAATTTTTAATTTTCCTTTCACCAAACGTGATTTGCTCCTTCACAATGGATATTATTATAGACAGCTAAGGAGTAGCAAAGGTAGACGCAACACACTCAGCCGTTATGAAAAACTTAAAATAATATTATCATTATTTAATGTTTTTTTCCATAACGAGCCATTTCACAAAATCGAGTGACATTATTGCCCTCTTCGAACCGTGTAATGTGTTTCTCATTACCCGCCACATTTATTTCTACCACATTGACCTCACATTCGTCCTTAATTAACCCGAAATTGTGCTATCAAATAATCAATATTAAATATATAGTCTGCATTTTTTTTATCTCTATTGCCTATAATTATACCTACCGACTACGGTTATTGTGCTATCTTATTTAGATCCACTCTCTGAAATCTGATGGAATTCTGTCACGAATGTAATACACGCGAGTGTGTAGTATAAATAGGCAATTAATAATAATTTTCTCATACCTTTGTTGGTTATCAGTAAAAATCAAAAAAGGTATAAGCACATTTCCTATGATTCAGTACCTATTCAATGCACTAGTAACGCTATCTAGCGGTGAATAGCTATACCACGGAATAGAATGAGATTATTATACGACAAAAATGTCTGCACATCATAGACTCCGTCATTTAATCATTCGTCTTCAGTTAGGAATTCGTATAAGCGTCAGTATCAGCACAGGATAGGTACATTATTTTTAATTCTCACACACATCTGTTCCAGGTGCCAGGTGTGGAAGCTTTCGACGAAGGCGGGGAGGCACCTACAAGAGTTGGCGGTGGTGGAGGAGGCTGGCAAGAGACAGGTGCAGCGCGGGCCAGGCTTGATGCTGGTGGAGCCCATGCAGGGCTTCTAGGAGGCAGCCCTTTGACGCTACTACAAGGGATTATACCAGGTAACCATCACGAATTGTTATACTAGGCGGAGTGAGAGACAGTGCCGGCTGGTGGGAGACCAGTGCAGCAGGCATAGCTGCTGGGCAGTCTGCTGAGACACCACGAGAATCATGTTGTGGCTCAGTCATTCGTAAAAGAAGAAAGCTAACAGCTACTTAAGTAGGTAGGGAATAACATTTGCCCAAGAAAAACAATGTCTTTCCTATAGTCTAACGTTATCCTGTAAATATTCCATCTTCACAAGAACTGATTATGTATATTACTTCACTCCAGGTACAAAATGGTGTGGCACGGGTGACATAGCCGCTGATTACCACGACCTGGGCGCGGACAGGCGCCTGGACCGCTGCTGCCGCACGCACGACCTTTGCCCCACCAAAGTCCGTGCCTTCTCCAGCCGATACAACCTCACCAACAATTCGCTCTACAGCAAGTCACACTGCACCTGTGACGACCTGCTCTTCGAATGCCTTAAGACCACCAACACCTCGGCCTCACACCTCATGGGACACATCTACTTCAACCTCGTCCAAGTTCCCTGCCTCGAGGACGCCGTCGACACACGACGGTTTCGTAATGCTAAGCTCGGCTTTTAACTCCATCTAGCGGAGTGTAGCGAAATTAAACTCATTAGCGCCATCTAGTAGTCACGATAGTGTGTCATGCATGCACAGATTTTTTTGATGCTGTAGATTTTGCATTTTACTAATCTTCGTGTTATTCTCTGATTGAGATTGTAAATAATGTTAAATTTTAATGTTCTTATAAAACATTAGATATCAAGCTGTGATACGTCTGTGCCTTTAAATGTACTAGAGAATATTTTGTTAGAGGATGGCGCTATACAAATAAAAAACATTGTTATACCTACCTAAATAGATAATAAGATATTTATTTGTTACGAACACTCATGACAATGATACAGATTCTCTATTGTTATAATAGTAACAGTAGTTTATTCGTTTACCAAGATATTATAAAATAATGTACCTACCTAGAGAATTAAATTAAAGTAATGTGAATTAGTTCATACCAAATAAAGTTATTTATTTTAAATCGTGTGTCCATTGTTTTATTTTTCTCGGCTTACCAATGAATTAAAAAATCTTTCGTTCAATCGTAAAGTGTAGGATCACTCCCTGCCCTGACTTCATACGTTACTGCAAGGGCGCTAGAAAAACTTTTAGGGAGGTGCACTCCATTTTTTTGGTCCGTGTTGGAAATCCTCATGCATCATCGTGGAGATAAGGGGGGGCATGCCGGACTCCCACCAGCTAAAACCAATGCGGTTTTCCACCTCTGCCTATTCGCGGGGGTGCAAGATTCGCATGAGCAATCACCGCTTCTAAATGGCACCTCCCATCCCTGCATTTTCTGAACACACAAAAAAGCATTTGCCGGCGCATATGCTTTGCTGGCTAACTAAATACATTTGGTCAAGAGATATTATAGTGCTCTAGTGTATTCACTAGCACAGGTGCAGGTACGAACACCCTTCTTTCACTTTCACAGTCCGATGAAACTGTAACCGTCACGACTGGGGCGAGATCAGGCACAGGACCAACTATTTTACATGCTCACCGAGGCATGGGGGTGTCACACCACCAACTTCTAAACTCCGGATTGTTACTGAGAAACTTCTATTGGAAGAACCCAACAAAACTTTACTCAACATGGGAATTAAACCTAATAGGACCCCACGCGCAGCAGCAGCTATCACTATTAGAAATACCTACTAACCTACCTATCTGCTAATAGGTAAGTTAGCACTCTCTGATCAAGTGATTACTCAATACTCATCCATTCACTAGGGATGAAAAGATCACTGACATCACCCCTTGTTCCTCGTTTCATTTAGGATCCAGTGCCGCGGCTGCAGAGGCATTCCCTATTTTTGAATACCTATAATATATTATATTATCACGACATCACATTTATATTTATAACCTCCTCAGTGTCGCGATATCCTGCTATCCCGCCCTCTTAAGGGTGTCCTCCATCAAAATATGCTTTATGGAAAAAATAAATGGTAAACCTGTAAATGGTTTATTTGGAACTTGCCTTTGCCCGCTACTACGTCCGCGTGAATTTTCTCAAGGATCTCTAATTTTTTGATAATGCAAAATAGGCAATAGCACAGCACTGAGGGATAACGTAGCTTCCTAATGGTAAAAAATTTTTTGAATCGAGTAGTTTTTGAAGATTACCCCCTACATACAAACTTACAAACCTATAAACTAACAAACACATGTTACCTCGTATAATATTAGAATAGATCAATGGTTTGAGTTTTTTACAAAATTGTCACTATTTGTGTAACGTTCATAATAATACTACAAATACGTCCGTTTAAATTCGGAACGCAGGTTACGTTTTTTAATTTGTCAATGTCAACACCACACAAGAACGTCAGTCAACTGACAGAAAGAATGAGAAACGTCAAATAGTTTTTTAGTGATTTCATCTTTTTCTCTGCATTATATTCTTAATTTCTTAACTTTTGAGGTTTCAAATCTATGCAATAATGCGAATAATTCGAAGACTACTATCATTTTAGCAATAACTAGAGTTAATGGACAGCCAGTCCACGATGTCAAGTGAGACAACAGAGATTGCCAAAGGTGTGTTATTTTGTTCAACTGTTTGTTAATTTAGGCTGTTAAGTCTACCGAAGAGGCACTGAATGGTGTTTCTGTTTCAAGTGGAGGCCGCGGGCGAGTGCAACGGCCCGGCCCCGGACCAAGCGAGAAGGTTGCTTGAAGAAGAATTTAATGTTCAGCGAGCGAAAATGAAAGAGTTGTTCTTGCAAAAAGAAGGTTCGTTGTCTGTTATCAGCAGTGTAGGCCGTGCGGGTGTATCGTAGGCTTGGTTCTGGTTGGTTGAAATGCATGAAATTCCAATTATTCACGTGATAATATTTTTTTGTTGTGATTGTATGTCAAAGTTACCCTAACTCAATGATTAGTTTGTAGACTTATACCTTTGTCCTGCTAATTTGGTTCCCTGGTGGTTGACATCCTGGTAATTATGTCATGTACCTGTAACCCTGTCTTTGTGAGTACCTGTGATACCTGCTCCTGTAACACAAACTAGATTGTTCGTAACATCAGGTAGTGGGCCCCTGTAACATTATTCACTAACAGCATTTTAGATTTTTGAATGCATTAATTTTGCATGTTTACTTCCTACTAAACAAAGACAACATTTACATTTTTGTCACCTATACATTTTAACTTCACCTTGTTCAATGTTTGTGTCACCTTCCTAAAACAATGTTTGTTTTGTTATTTACTTTTTCTTTTGTTACCGATTGTGCCATATTTACAATTCATCTATAACACTTTAACTGTGGGCGGCCGTAATTCCGCGCTTGCGCCTATCTGTGGCGCCTTACTGGGTGTCCGCATGCGGTTCCGACGCCTCTGATTAAAACGACGATATCTCCGAAATTACGTTAGTTAACTCGTTACCAGTTATATCATTGGAATCGTTATTAAATTTGCTAACAGGTCATGTATGGTTTAGTATAGTTTTGCCTTGTAATGTATTAGTAAATAACATTGAGAAAGTTAAAATTATACCTAGGTTGTTAAAGGTCCAGAACAAAGAGGTTTTTATGTAATTTTGTATAATGCAATAAAAAGCCTCTATTGCCAAGCACGAAATAGCGAAGGTATAGTTTTAAAATTGATTTGCAAGTGATGGTTTATCTCATATATTACTAACTTCTGCCTGCAACTTTGTCGGCATGGAAGTCTCAATACTCAATACATTTATTGCATCCACAAGTGAACTTAGATGGTAGGTATAAAATTGAACATTGTGGACCCTGTCGTGCACAGCAAAAATAAAAGTAGGAGAGAGGAAGAGTCATTTTGACAACACTGTTGACGCAGAGGTTGAGCAATTGACTGCTACAGTCGTGTCATGGATTTGATTCCCGCATGGAACAAATATTTGTATGGCCTACCGATAGTTGTTCCGGGTCTGGCTGTTTGTGTATGTGAGTTTATATGTTTGTAAACGCACCCACGACACAGGAGAAATTCCTAGAGTGGGGCAATGTTTTTAAAAAGAAATAATATATCATTAAGCATAATTATGACATTTGGTAATAGTGTAGCATTCTACTAGTGAAAGAATTTTTGTAATCAGACAAATATTTATAGAGATTACATGCTACATCCAAACATACAAATTTGACCTTTTAAAATTGGTATAGACTTCGACAATAGTAGATATTGGCCCACCATAGGAAAAGAAAACCATCATCATCTTTCTAGCCTTTTCCCAAATATGTTGGGGTTGGCTTCCAGTCTAACCAGATGCAGCTGAATGGCAGTGTTTTACATAGAGTGACTGCCTGTCTGACCTCCACAACCCAGCTACTGGGTAACACTATACCTCTTGGTAAGACTGGTTGACAGACTTTCCGGCTTCTGACTACCTATAACAACTGCCAAAGATCTATGAATGACAGCCTGGGACCAACGGCTTTACGTGTTTTTCGAGGCATGGAGAGAACTCGGTATGATATGTATGGTCACCCATCCACAGACCGACCGCGGCAAGCGTAATTTAACCTCTGACCGATCAATCTGTCCGGCGTTTACTTAGCTATGAGCTCCTCCTTTAAGAAAATAACCCATTCTGTAAAAGAGCAATAACTTTCAGTGTCAGTCTGTACCATTTTTCCTTAAGAGTAATTTTATTAGCACTTAAAGTGAAGTGGTATAGAACCATTTAACAGTGTAATTTGCACTTAGCAAAACACATGGCGTTGTTATGTGCTACATAGGTGCTAGTTAAGCAGTGAAATAGAAATAGAGTGGTTACAGTACGATTCAAACTTAATGGCGGCTCTGAACACAAGTGGCGTGGCTGCGCAGTAACGTCTTCACGTGTCAGCGGGTGTAAGGGGCGGGGTACTGCGCACTTCACAGCCGCCTTTAAGTTAGAATCAAACTGTACTAGTGTTTAGGGAATAATAACAAAATAATAATTACAATTTGTGATGGGTAAATTAGAGATGTAAATGTAGACTTCCGCATTAGCCTAGCTATTAGTTGGACCCACGTACAATGGTTCATTTTAAGGACTAAGTGCGGAAATCGAAACCCCCTAACATAGAACATAGATTTGAATGTTGATCTGTTTGTCTGATTCAAGTGATTTATTTTTCGTAACTTTTTAATTTTGTTGCATCATTTCAATTTGGGCTTCAGATTACACAATGCATCTAGTATTCGACCACCTGTTCCATGGAGTTGATTAATTTCACACTCACACTCACACAAACACAACACCACCTGACAGAACTTTGCTAATAAAGAATTAAAGTGTGTTACCTTTACTCTTTGCAGAGGACATGAGGAAGATGCTCCAGGACAAGGAACAGTTGGAGTCAGAAGTGCTGGGGCTCCGGGCTGAGCTGCAGCAGCTGCAGACCCTCAGCGAGAACCAGAAGTCTGAGATACAGAGCTTGCAGATGCTTGTTAGTGGTACGTAACCCTGCTCAACACTGGGCATTTCTCTTTAAGGTGCTAACAAGCGACTTTTGCAGATTTTAAACTGACAATCACATCTAAATGTGCAGTGTAAATGTTTTGAAAAAAATATATATTAAACTAAAACATTCTCTTAATCATTTAGTATGTGAATATTTTTGATTAAGTTTATATTAAATAGTTTTAAATCATGAAGTTGTGTCTAACGCGGACAAAACATTGATAATCACACAAAATCTACCAGGAATATTTAAACGAAACTTTTACTATCTTACAGACAATTTTATTATCTATCTTTTTTTATTTATTTTTTTCGTCTAAACTTTGAGAGATTTGGACGCAGCGCATACGATTCTCTGGTCGCTCAAGGTCGCCGGCGTATATCGTCGCCTTAATTACTTGTTGTTGATAGGGATATTTTAATATTTGTTCATCTGACTTGAGGAACTTCATATCCTTGTTTGTATGTCATCATCATCTTCCTAGTCCCTAGTAGTTTAAGGGTGGGACTCGAGACGAAGTTTCAAACTATAGACCTATTTCAGTTCTTTCATCACTCTCTAAAATCTTTGAAAAAATATTGAACAGCCGAGTCATGAAGTATCTTGAAAAACACAACATTTTATCAAACTGCCAATTTGGTTTTAGATCGGGGAAAAGTACTGAAGATGCCGTGACTGCATTAACAGATTATGTTACTACACAGGTCAATTCCAAGAAAAAATGCTTAGGTATATTCCTTGACCTAGCCAAGGCATTTGATACCGTCTCGATTCCTGCACTTGTGGACAAGTTAGAACGTATCGGTATCCGGGGAAACGCGCTCATGATTTTAAAAGACTTTTTAAATTGCCGCACACAACAAGTCAAAATCGGTAGCCACGTTAGTACCGCTGTTTCGGTGGTTTATGGGGTCCCACAAGGCAGTATCCTTGGCCCAAGTCTCTTTTAATTTATATTAATGACCTATGTCAACAACAACTTCTTAATGGCCAAATTTTTACTTATGCTGATGACACAGCCCTTGTTTTTTATGGTGATTCTTGGGACGAGGTCAAGCAAATAGCTGAGGTCGGGCTTCATCGAATCAGCCGATGGCTTAACACAAACCTGCTAACTTTAAATCTTTCAAAAACCACGTACTTACAGTTCTCGTTTGCCAAAACTACCCCACCTAATGTTAATCTTAAGGTACATTCTTGTAAATATTCTCCTAACACAGATTGCTCATGCCTCTCAATAAGAAAATCTAATAATGTTAAATATCTTGGGGTTATACTGAATGATAGAGAGTTGGCGTCCACATATTGACATGATTACAGCTCGTACTAGGAAGCTTATATGGGTGTTTAGACATTTGAGGCATGTTGCCGATTTTCATCTATTACGGACTGTTTACTACGCTTTAGCTCAGTCAGTTCTTGGGTATTGAAAAAGTCTTGCACGCTCCTCCCCAGAGGGAGGAGCGTGCAAGACTTTTGTGTTACGCCTAGAAAGAGCACAACGGTCTTTATTAAAAGTCATGACACACAGACCATACAGATTCCCAACAATAACGTTATATGAATCATGCCAAGTTCTTTCAGTAAGGCAGCTGTATTTACTGCAACTTCTCACTAAGCAACATAAAATCACCCCATATAAGTCTTCAGATTAATACAAAAAGCGAACTATCAGAGACGTCTGTCTTTCAATAAAATGCCATACAGCATCTGCTAGGCGACAACAATGCTTCATGTCTACATACTTATATAATAAAATAAATAGAATACTAAACTTTCACCCACTATCACATCGTGATACTAAAGTTTTACTAAAGCATTGGCTACTAGGTTTAGACTATGACCAAACTGAAAAACTGCTACCCTGAATACACTCCATTTTAAGAATGTAATGTAATAAATGTACATCATACTCACGTCCACACTTAAATTATCGAAAAACACAACACATATTCCTACATCCACACTACACACTAACACTCCACATATAAACACATTCCAACTTTTCTTTTTGTTGTAACTGCTTTTATTTTTGCGTTCGTGACAGCTATTGGGAGAGGACACTGACTCCTGTAACACAGGTCTTTGAACCTAGCTCAGGAGTCAGGGACTTCATAGGGCTTGTGTATTTTTTATGTGAATAAATTATTATTATTATTATTCACATTCATTTATTTTATATACATATTAAATTACATTTTTAAATATTCATATAAAAACAAAAACATTTAAAAATATAAAAAAAATAGTACCTCACCGGTATCGGGAACAGGGTCCAAGCTACCGGCGGTCAGGGCTCCAGAGAGAGGAATCTCCTGACAATGCGGGCCGTGTCCAGAAGTACTGCCTTCTGAATCAAGCCCTTGATCCAGCCGTCTAACGAGAGCCTCCTTAGATGTTGGTCGAGGCTCTTGGCAATTAAGCCATTGGCTGTAACAATTATCGGCACAATGATCGCTGAGTCCACATTCCACATGTCGACAACCTCATGGGCCAAGTCAAGATACTTTATCTGCTTGTCTTTCTCGGCCTTCATGAGGTTCTCGTCATGAGGAACAGCTATGTCAATAATCATTGCGCGCCTCTCCAATCGATCCACCACCACTATATCAGGCTTATTGGCTACAATAGTCCTGTCAGTGATGATGGATCGATCCCAGTACAATGTGACATTGCCATTTTCAAGAACTGGATCGGGCACATACCTGTAGTATGGAACTTCTGATTCCACGAGGTTGTAATTCAGAGCAAGTTGCTGATGGATAATCCTGGCCACAAGGTTGTGCCTGTACAAGTACTCTTCGTTAGCAAGACGAGAACATCCAGAGATAATATGACGGATTGATTCACCCGGCCGGTGACATGCCCGACAAATGTCAACCGTGCCATCCTTCACAATAAATCTCCGGTAATTATTCGTCAAAATAACTTCGTCCATAATTGCACACACAAAACCTTCGGTTTCTCCAAATAGATCACCGAATCGTAGCCAGGTTACGGACGCTAAGAAATCCACATCGGGCCCGTGTAGGGCCCGGAAAAAGCGTCCGTGAAGCTCCTTACTCTTCCACACCTCGCGATCATTAGTCTCAAGCACTACAGGCTTGCACCAGTTCTCTTTAGCCAAGGAGAGCGGGGTGAGGCCTTTGTCCACTGCAACTACATCTCGGTGCATCCCCACGTCGGCTCCAAGGAAATATTCCCTGAGACTGTATATCTCACGGTTGTGCAGAGTCTTAGCATTTAAGAAGCCACGACCTCCGCACTTCCGTGGGATATACAGTCTCATTACCGATGACCGTGGGTGATGCATCCGATACGCTGTCAACAATGTACGGACTCTTCTATCCAGGGCATCGAGTTCCGTTTGTGTCCATTTGAGTATGCCGAAAGAGTACATCAAGACTGGCATGACCCACCCGTTGAAGGCGCGCTCCTTATTTCCGCCTGACAAAAGACTATTTAATACTTTCTTCAGGCGGCCAAAGAAGCGGTCCTTCAACGATTGCTTCATGTCAGCAGCATTGATGCCCAACGCTTCCGCCATACCCAAATATTTGTAGGTCTCAATTGAAGAGAGGGATCTAAGGTTTATGGAATCCGAAAGCTGAACTCCCTCAGATTCCACAATCTCCCCTCGCTTGACATGCATGACCGCACATTTGTCCACGCCAAATTCCATCCTGATGGCGCCACTGAAAGTTTCTGTTACTTTCAGTAGCTCCATCAGCTGTGAACTGTTGGTGGCAAAGAGTTTTAGGTCATCCATGTAAAGGAGGTGAGATATTACCTGACCAGCAGTGTGCTTAGAGGATTCAAGGCTAAGCAGAACCAAAGTGGACTCAAACTGTCGCCCTGAAATATACCCCGCTCAATCCTTATCGGTTCACTATTCCTCTGGATATGTCGACATCCTGGATAGCGAAGGACCGTCCTCCACTGCCCCATACATGACATCAGGAAGGTGCGCAGAGTGGTATCTATCTTATACAACTCTAGCACCCTCATGAGCCATGTATGCGGCACAGAGTCATAGGCCTTCTTGTAATCTATCCAACATGTCGACAGATTCCTTCGGGATCGGCGAACCTGTTGACTAATGGCCATGTCAATCAGGAGCAGCTCCTTAGTACCGCGGGACCCATTCCTACATCCATTTTGAGAGGGAGACATGATAGCGTTACTGTCTATGTGTTGGTTAATTTTCGCTCTCAAAATAGATGTAAAAACTTTATAGACCGCCGGCAAACATGTGATCGGTCTATAATTTGCAGGCTCCGCAGTACTACCTGATTTATGCAGCAGGTGGGTTATTCCTGTCGTCAAGAACTGGGGTAACGATCCTGATTCCAAGGCTGACTGGAACCGAGACGCTAAACAAACGTGCGACCTTCTAAACCATTTTATCTAGAAGTTGTGCAGCCCGTCCGGCCCTGGAGACTTCCAATTAGGCAATGGACGGACTGCACGAGCTACATCATGGGGGCTGATAATGATTGCCCCCATTTCTGGTATCGGGTCGCACGCTCGTTCGACTTCCAGAGTCCAATCACCCTCAGTGTGACTGACAGGCACCGACCAGATGTTGCGCCAGAACAAACACATGGCGTCATCATCCGGCAGGTACGTATCAGTCACACTTTGAATCGGTCGCTCCCAAGTCCTATAAACCCACCTTTCATCGCTCTGGAATGTGCGATTCTGAGTGTATCGTTCCACCCGCCGCTTATACCTTCGAATACGGTTTGCCCATGCATACACCTTCTGCTTCAGGAAGTCGATGCGCTCTGTGACCCAGGGCATATAGTCTCGAGGACTGATATCAGTCCCCGAGAATGCCCGCCTCACAAAGCGCATCACTCTAGGGCGAGTATTGCCCTCCCTAAAGCAGATAAGTTTGCCGATGAGCACTCTGGCCTCACTAATACGCTGCTCAATTCTGCACTGCCACGCCGGTACGGCAGGTTTTGGTCGTGTAGCTCTATCATCATTAGGAAATTTGACGTGAGCCACACGACATGCCGCAACAGCCGCGCAATACAGAATCGAATGCGCATCAGTGAGGTCTTCGCAACCATCAAAATAATTTGATAACTGCGAATCCAGAGCACACACCAGCACCCTATTTTTTTTATGCATGGGCAAACGAGGTAAACGTGGTCTAAGCTCAGGCGAAATGAATCGATATTCTCGAATCGCACCCTCCAAAGCGCTCCTCAATTCATCATTGCACTGAGTACTTACTTGTGTAACCATGTCATCACTCCCATCGCTTCGTGTTGCGGTCGGCTGTGGTTGTGCCACTTCCACAATCTGCGGCAGGGGAGCAGTAACATGGTTTCTCCGCATTTCAATTCGGAGGCGATCAAGTACAATGTCATCCAACATACGATTGCGCTGGATGACCCGCACCTGATCCGATAATCGTTGTGCCGAAACGTTGACAGCTGGCTCAAGCACCTGAAACAGAGAGAGCATTCGAACAAGGTACGCGGTCAGATTACTTCCCCCCTCTGTAGCCCCATAGTATGCGCGCATGACATTTTCGTTGGTGGCTTGTGTCCATCTCATGCGCTGCACACTTCCGCCGGAAGCGGGGACCCTATCAGAGACCGGTGGGTCTCGGGGCTCCAAACTATCCGGCGGCCGGCGTCTTCCCCGCCGGCGCACAGGTAGTGGCGTCGTCGGCGGAGAGAAATACTCGTCGCTCGAGTTCGACGCAACTGCCGAGGCCGGTGTCACATTACTCACGATGGGGCTGGGTTCCGGCGGCGGCGAGGCGGAGCTGAGCGACGAGTCCGGTGGTGGTGGGCGTGCTCTTCGCGTTGCTGACCTTGTTATCATCCTTTGCTTACTTTATGTTACGTTTCATCATCCATATACGGTATACGTATTTTCATTGTGAACACTGACATCATGACAGATGTCAGTGAATTTAAAAATGATTTTCAATTACTAGGTATTGCTTGCATATAAATGGTCCATTTCGTTTTTAATATATTTGGGGTGACTTAATAGCTGTTTATTATGGTATAATTCGTTTGTTGATCCAAATTTATGTTGATTTTATAATTTATGTAACGGAGTGAAGAAAAATTGCAAAATGACATTACAGTGTTGTCAGTGTTATTATTATTATTATTATATAGTCCCATGTTACTTTGGGTCAGGTAATTTTGTTCCTTTCCGTCTTGTCACCTATCATATTAACACTGATTCCCTTTTCTTTCATAGCATTTTTTTTCACAATCCATTCATCTTTTCTTTGGCTTTTCATTGACATTTATATTTATAACGCTTTTAGTCACAATATTCTGTGTTTGTGAATGTGTTTTATTCCTCTTCACATGACTATACCAAAACACGAGTCACTGATTCTATACATTCTTGTTTATAGTATTGAAATAATGTATAAAAGTAAGCAAATATTATTTTGGATTGGTAATAAGTCTTTATAACTTCATATATATAAATTGAAAAATAATGTTGTTTAATGACAGTATACATTTTGAATGTTGTTAACAGCAAGTGCCTATTACTTTTTTAAATATCAAACAAGATATAGTCCTGACTGAAATGATTGCAATATTTTTTATGACACACAACAATGTGTAATGTAGTTAATTAGTTAACGTGATGGGTAGTCATGCAGAACTGTCTGTTATCAAATTATTCTAATCAGTGAAGCTGATACTAGCACAGTTCTCTGAGTTTACTCATGAACATACATTTTAATGCTATGTTGCGAATACATACACTTAGAGCCTGATAATAAATATTATGTCTAAATCTCAGATTATGAAACAAAAGGCAGATAGACCGTCCGACCGCGGAACTCTGAGATTGAAGCCACAAAAGCAAATACAAATTCAAAAACGGATACCTACAATTCCCTTCGTGCTGTACTGACACGAGACAGTACAGCACGAAGCGAAGCATTGTTAAAAAAAAACATATACCAATACAAATAAAAATTCAAAAGCGAATACTACAAATTTAGTAATATTCGTTACTAAATTTGTATTTGCTTTTGTGGCTTAACTCGCACGGTCTATCTGCCTTAGTTTCATAATCTGAGGTCTAAACATACTTATTGGCGGAAAGCTCTCAAAGTTCCTAAGCAAAACATGAATGGTTGGAGAGAAGAGTTTACGGAACAAACTAACTAACATTATTCACATACCTCTGTATGGTAAAAATCATACATACATCACATATTTAAAAATTTTGGTTGATAAGCCATTTTCCTTATTGACTTTTGTGAACAAGTACAGAAGTGAACAATGTTGCAGGCATTTTGTCTAGGATGGGGTACCAGAGGTAATTCTGTCAAAATATCAATGGAAAATATCAAGTATAAAACAAGACGCATACGCTGTCTATACACTTAAACTTCGCAACGGATTTTAATGCAGTTTTCAACAATAGATAGAGTGATTCAAGAGGAAGGTTTATACGTAGTTTGTGTCCACATTGCACCCAGGCGAAGAACTTTTTATTAAGAGCGCCCATCCCCATCGAACGAACTTCAACGCGAGCGTGGTTGATTTTTTTTTTGTTTCAAACAACGCAAAGCTCGAAAACAAACGAGTGAGTGAGAACGCGATAACATTACAGGAAAATTGGCGCGCGGAAATTTCACAAAACTTGTTCCAGGACATACGTGTTTTTGAAAAAGCCTTACAAGTTTTTGGTAAAAATGTTTGTAATTTAGAATCTCCATTACATGTGCAAGGTTTCTATGAAGCTGTTTTTTTACTTTTTTAATGTATGAGTGCATTATGACCGGCCAAAGTTCAAATAAAATTGTGTAAAAAAGCGGATTTTCGTAAGTGTTTACTGAATTTGTTTCTCAAATAAGTTTATTTTTGGCTTCATACAAACCTAGATTTAAACCACAAGATACCTGTGTGTTAAAAATATTTGGAAAATAGTTTGTTATAACGCCGTAATCGCGTACGAGCGTTTGTATGGGATATAATTATGTCGGGTTGGGCGCTCTTAAGAGTTATTGATAAATTAAATATAAAAACACGACACGGTTGACGACACGGTTGGCGCAGTGGCTGAGCGATCGACTGCTGCGCAGCGTGTTGCGGGTTCGATTCCCGCCCAGGGTAAACATTTGTGTGATGAGCACTTGTGTTTGCCTTGTGTCTGGGTGTTATTCATCTATCATACGTATGTATTTACAAAAAAAAAAAAAGAATTGTTTATGTATATCAGCTGTCTGACACCCATAGTACAGGGTCTCCCTAGTTTGGGGTCAGATGGCCGTGTGTGAAAATGTCCCTACATATTATTTATTTATTTATTTATTTATTTATACTTCATGCACAAAGGTACAAAGGCGGACTTAATGCCTTAGGCATTCTCTACCAGTCAACCAAGGGTGATGAAGAGATAATATGGCGGGTGCATAACAAAAAGTAATAATTAAAAAGATATATATATATACTATACTTATATTATTATTATTATTATTATTATTAAAAACAAATTAAGCTAATGATTGTTTTTGTGATTGAAGTGGGTGTTAAATGTAAATAGCACATAAATGGACAGCTTGATGCTGTATCCCCATTTTGTAAAAATCAAGCTAATAAGACTAAAAGCTTTACTTGCAACTGAGAACTTGTGGAACTGGGTTCGAAGAAACCGTGTTGTGGAAGAGGCAGCTATCGATTCCTATTTTTCTTGTAAATTTTGATGTACCAAAGTGACTATTAATGGTGTAATTAGAATAATAGTAATGTCTTTGATTTTGTACTCTTAACACGTCTTACACCTCCCATCAAAGTCAAAGTCAAATCATTTATTTCAATTAGACCATTATAAGGCACTTCCTACTACTATTATAAACATGAGGATAGACGGAGGTTTGATCTCCTTTCACGCTTAAAAGGCTGAAAGGAATAAGCTAGACTTGATCTAGCTCATCACATTCAATAATTTGTCCCTTTCTGTGTTGCCGTGGGCGAATTCGCAGGCAAAACTGCAGAAGTCAATAACTGCATAAATATATAACACTAGCTTCTGCCCGCGGCTTCGCCCGCGTAAAAAAGAACGATTATCCCAAGGGAACACATTATCGGGATAAAAACTATCCTATGTGTTAATCCAGGAAATGGTCTACCTGTGTGCTAATTTTCATGCAAATCTGTTCAACGGTTTACACGTGATTGAGTAACAAACATCCAAACATCTTCACAAACTTTCACATTTATAATATTAGTAGGATTAGCCACATAGACTTCAATAAATAAAACCATTAAACATTGCACTGAGCACTTGTGTTTGCCTTGTGTCTGGGTGTTGTTTATCTATATATGTATGTATTTAAAAAAAAATGTATTTGTGTATGTATATCAGCTGTCTGACACCCATAGTACAGGGTCTCCCTAGTTTAGGGTCAGATGGCCGTGTGTGAAAATGTCCCCACATATTATTATTATTATTATTATTGCCAACAGAAACAGTGGAAGTGTCGTCTTCGGGTACGGAGGAAGTTAGAAGACTGCGGGCCAGGAACATGGAACTGGAACAGCACTTGAACCAAATGAGACAACAGCATCAGGCACAGGTAAGCAAACAATTTCCAATATCCAACCTTTTAAAAACCTATTTAAATATTGTAACATCTCACACACTAACTTTGTAGAATTTTACCGGCACTAGAAAGAAGCGATATGCCTCGGTACGGGCTGTAGTCGGAGGCATCTCCTTTCCCGTTGTACAGCTTGCAAATTGCTGCATCTTTGCAGTCCTGTGGAACTTCATCATTTTCCCACACCTTTTCGATTCTGCATGCCAATTTTACTGTATCGGTTATAACCGGGTATTTAAAACCAAATTCGGTATTGCGAGTCATAATAATACGCAAGAAAATAGTTGTTAAAGGGTCGCCGTTATCGAAATCGATAAGGAGGACTATAGTATGATGATGACATGATAACATGATGACTGAATCTAATCCTGACTGATCCGACATATTATGTCGGGTATAATATGGGTTTCGTGCAATGTAAACACACTGGGTATAGGGTACAATACACGGTGTTTATTAAAACCACAATTTAGCGCAAACTCAATTTAAAATAAAACCAGATTCACATTAAAATAGACATAGTTCACTTCACTTCAACAACGAATCGAAAGTACAGTTTAGGTACGTATTAGCTCCAAGGCGATCAGACACTGGATTCTGAATGTCTTTCTCGCTGTGGGCTGAAAACATCACGACTCTGGAAAAGCGCGCCAAAAGTATCGTTAGATCACGTGTTCTCGATAATGGCGCGCTTGCGATCCGTTTCACGTTCATACTATTGACCGGATACGACATATATAACTGTGTAACCTATGTTTACAAATAAAAAATCTGATTCTGATTCTAATATCCATTCGAAACGATAGAGGATGACATGAGAACTACCTACTGCATGTGATAAGAAATACCTGTCTCAGCCATACTTAACATTTAATGAATAACAATTAATTGTTATTGACGGCTGGCGCAGCGACTGAGTGGTTAGCTGCAACGCTGCGTGTCTCGGGTTCGATTTCCACACGGAACACATATTTGTATTGCTTACAAGTAGTTCTTTCTTGTCAATGTACCCACAATACAAGCAAAAATCCTATTACATTAAGGTGAAATGTACCTGCAAGGTACCTTAGTGTCTATTTTCCGTTTTAGTTCAAGTTTTCGAAAAAAAACTAAATGTCGTTGGTTCCTTCACTACTATGATTAATTTACGAAACGTAGTAGGTTTAAGGAGCTAATACATTTATCTAATTATCTATGTAAGCTTTAGTGCAGCCACAATAACACACGTAGGTTACTAACATACGAAGCTTAAATTATAGAATATGTAATTGTGGCTTAAATGAAAACATATCAAAAGAAACCGATAGGAATATATTAATTAAGAGCGTCCAACCGGTACAAACGCTCATACGCGATTACGGCGTTATAACAAATTATTTTCCAAATATTTTTAACACACAGGTATCTTGTGGTTTAAATCTAGGTTTGTATGATGCCAAAAATAAACTTTTTTGAGAAACAAATTCAGTAAACCCGTCCGAAAATCGGCTTTTTTGTTCAATTTTATCTGAACTTTGGCCGTTCATAATGCACGCAAACATTGAAAAAATAAAAAACAGCTTCATAGAAATCTTGCACATGTAATGGAGATTCTAAATTACACCATTTTTACCAAAAACTTGTAAGGCTTTTTCAAAAACACGTATGGCCTGGAACAAGCTTTGTGAAATTTCCGCGCGCCAATTTTCCTGTGATGTTATCGCGTTCTCACTCACTCGTTTGTTTTCGAGCTTTGCGTTGATTGAAACAAAAAATTTTTCAATCACGCTCGCGTTGAAGTTCGTTCGATGATGGGGATGGGCGCTCTTAAGCTAACAAGTGGGTATTTTTTTCCATTCGATTTGTGTCTACCTCTTTTGTTTTTGTTTAGTTTTTTTTGTGAAACTGATTTAATTAAAAAAATGTTTCTTGACTTTAGCATGACAAGCTAGAGACATCATGGGAAAAGGGAAGGTTGGGTTATATTATTTAGTGGTAATTAATTATGTCAAATTGTATTATTATTCACAAAAAGTTGTGATATTTTAAGAAATAACTAATCACCACACATGCCAAATAGTAGGTAGGTAATGTCAATTTGATAAAGTAAAGGTTAATATTACTATAATAACCATAAGTAAAACCTATAAAATTGCAATTTTATTCATCACCACACTTGTCAAAAGGACTGGCGATCATATTAACATGCAGCTGGGGTGTAACTAATCACCTTACTTGCGAAATGGGTAGGTAATCTTAATTTGATAAAGCAAAGGTTGATATTACAATAATCACCGTAAGAAAAACCTATGATATTGAAAAATTATGTAAACTAAAACCAGTCTTTTAAAACTATAAACATACAGAAGTTTTTTTATAAAAATCACATTGTTTATGGTGATGTTGGTTGTAACGAAACGCACGGGAGGGCCACCCCAATCTATTGTTTCCGTCACATAGATAACCGTTATTGATGAATGTGAGACACCTTTCAAAAATAGATAGAAGCATATTGTCTTCCAGCAATAGCGATCTACATTTCAGTGAAGGTAAGTAATTGGGTTTAGCCGTTAGACCACAAAACTACCTGACTATAGATCAATACCTACACATAAAAACTGCTTACGGTTTTACATAAAAACAAAACAATAATAAACTTACTGGTTTTTCGCCGCCATCGTGAACACCACAATTGCACTTTTTGTTTCGTCAAATGACAGAAAAAATGGCGCCAAAACTTTGACGTTTTATTTTTTTTATAATGCCATAATGTTAACAAACCGAATAGTACCGTTCAAATATCAATTAACAATATTTTAAGTCAGTACAGATAATAAATAACCTGCCGTTTTAAAAATGGGGCGGTGAGCACATATGAGGGTCGAAATTTGCTGTATTTCACAATTTTAGTTACGCGGAATAGGGTATTTTACTCTATACGTGAAAAAATCTATAAATATGTTAATGAGACAGTTAAGGCATACAGCAGTCGGAAAATGTATGTTTTAGTTCATAAAATAACAAAACAATTTTTTAAATGCAATTCATAGTTTTCAGTATTTTTAATCTGTTATAAAACACCGTGAAATAGTAGCGGCCATGTTATTACGCCGTACGGCTGTGTAAACAAAAAATTGTCAACTGTCAGTCAACCGATTGGTGTAATAGAGGCTTTGTACTTTTATTATTTTCGTAACCAACGTAATTTTTTGATTGTTACACCTATTACAAAATATGCTTTTAATTATTTTTAAATCATATACAATTATCATAATTAATATGAGCTCATTTGATACAAAACGAACTGACGTCATTTACGCTGAGTAATATGGCGTCCAGTAAGAAGCGTTTTCGTCAAACTACGCGCGAAATTTGAAAATTAAAAATTTAGTGTCATTTTTATGGCACTTATCGATTGAATAAAAATTTTGTGTTTTTTTTGGTGGCATATTAGCACAACAGAATTTCATTGAGACACTTTTCAAAAATGGGTGTAATACCCTATTGCAGTGTACCGTGTCAGCTAAGTCCGCATGTTATGTTAGCATGTTTAGCCCGTAGTTCGCCTTTCTTGGGTGAAGCCGAAGTACAAAATTTCATCAAAATGGGTTCAATAGTTTATTCGTAAAAGCATAACAAATAAACTGACTTTCGCATTTCTAATATTAGTATGGATTTACAGTTTGAATTGCCGGTTGTTGCTGAACATACATATATTAGGGTACCAAACATTTTCTAAATGTGACAACAGATAGTGAATCCTTCCGTTAACTTTAACAGACAACCACTTTGTTGTTTTTTATCATTTGTAGGTACGCCATGTTGACTGAACAGACTGTGTACATATTCGGGTACAGGCTGTTTTAAACCGAGCGATATTACAGCTGTAAAAAGACATTTAACTAAACCGAAAATTATCATCAAGTTGTCATCTGTACAAATAAATTGAAGTGTCTGTTTGTAATGTTAAAATTACAGCTGTTTACTAAATGCATATCGTCGTTGAGCGTGCAATTCCGCGAAACTAATTTAAATACCGCAAATTTCGACCTTATGTTAAATCAGCGAAAGTGTATTTTCGCGGTATTTAAACATTTTAGTTACGCGGTAGGCACGCCCAGCGACAATATGTAAGTATATACGATACTTATATAAAATAAAAACAATTTTTAAACATTTTGTCTGTCTGGCTGTTTGTTTGTTCCGGCCAATCTCAGAAACGGCTGGACCGATGGTGACGGTACGGATGCTGATGTTACAAGAAAATTTCAACCGACCTACCGACCTAATAAAATTTCTCAGGATGTGTATGAACGTAAATAAACGAATACTGCTTAATTTCCCAGAAATCACTACTCTATGGTCAAGCCACTGACAGGAAATATTTTAGAAACCCCGATTTGTCTGTGATAAAACTATACAAACTCTTTTAATTGATTATTTTGAGCAAACGAAAACCGTTCTAATAAAAAAAAATTTTCAAAAGACAAAGACAACCGCGTTCAAAAACTAAAAAGTGATAAGTAACTTTAGCACAGAACACACATGACTTTAGTTTCGGAAGTCGGTGGCGGTGACTTTTTGTTGTTTTGTATTGCCACCGATTTTCGAAACGTGGGACCGTTTCGGAATAAAGCCCTTTCGAACAAAAAATAATTTTTCAAATCCGTCTATATTTATGACGGAGTTATGCCCGAACATACATAAAAAAATAATAATATAAACATCCGAATTGATAGCCTCCTCCTTTTTGAACTCGGTTAAAAATGTCTTACATCTCATATTACCGTAATCAAAATACTCAAGTATGTTTTCCAAATCAATATTATTTTTCCTTTTGTTCCTATTAACTTACAGTCTGCGCTTACGCCGGTGCCTCCTTTGCCAGACTGATAAAAAATAATCATTGAAAAACTAACTCGATTTGCATTCACACAACAAAAAATGCAATGAGGAAAAAACTGTTTTAAACACACCTTTTATAAGCTTAAATGAATATAACATGTTTTGAAAACCTTTGACGTGCACTCTAGAATTAAACTACACGATAAAGTTATCGCCACTGTACATAAGTTAAGAATACCGGTTCGGATAAGTAACTTAGATGTAACTTATTCCAAGTGTTACTTATATAACAATGTCGTAACTTAGGTCTGTCGTGCGGTTATCGCGAAAAATTGTCATATCGGCGGATCCTTGCAGTGAAACAAGTGTAGAATTACCATACTTACTTACTCGAAAATACTTAAGTGTGGTGTTATGTTAGACTTAGAGGTCATATTGTATAGTGTTTGCAGAGCTGTGTTGCGAAAGTCATATTAATAAGTTCTGGTGTTTTCGAAATGTGTATTTTTCGTTTTGTTAACAATTGACATTGTGGAATATGGTTTTAATATAAAAAGTGTTTCATGTAACAATTTAACAAAAATTTGGGCACTGACAATAATACTTGAATTAAAAAAACGCTCTCTTTCTTCTATTGTTGACATCATGTTTGGCTCATCCTTATAATCCCTTCTAAAAATTCTTAGTTTTACTCTTTAAATAATTATTACAAAGTACTCCATCTTTCATAAATGTTACCGATACATTTCACACTCAAGTTTCTGATGCAAAAATCTTGCCTCAAACGTATAGTACCGTCTCCATCAGTCCGGGTTCGAACTGATGTACAAAACTCCACAATCCTGAACTCCCTACCTCCCCCTACACAGTTAGTGTACCGTGATGGATGTGAGCCACTTATTAAACGCTCGCGCTGTGTGGCAGGAGGTGTCGCTGGCGCCGGCCAACATCGTCCGCTCGCTGGCCAGGAAGCTGGGCGCTGAGGCAGAGGAGCAGCAGCCTAGGAAAGTACGTACTGTTCTTTATTATACAGGGTGGATTTTAGAGTCTGGACAGTTACAGAAAAACGTTCATAGGAGAGACCATCCATCCAATTTTTCTCTTCTTCTGTACGAATGTAAAAGAATAATAACTGAGTGGCTGAAAACCCTTACATACGAGGAAACAGAAAATATCCTGGTCAGGGTAATCTAAAACACAAGTTAACCGCAACACATACATAATACATGCACTCCTACACTAGTATAGTATAACACACACACACACACACACACACACACGCGCCTGCACACTTTACAGACACCCCCGCGCACCAGACACACTCAGAGCTGCTAACCTAATATTATTTCATGATTTCTAATTTTATTTTTTGTTTCTTTAATTTTCTTTTCTTTTAAAACCGGTCTCATAATTGATCAGATATCAATTAAGGGAAGTAGCGAGGCAGCTCCAACACAAGTACTTCTGTAACTTACTGGGGCTGTCTCAATTCATGTATGTATGATCTGTTTTGAGATGAAATAAATATTTTTGTATTTGTATTTGTAATTTTTTGAGATATTCCGAACTACATTCACAGATTTTGGAAAAAATGTACAGTCAAGGAAATAAATCCATAAAAAGATTTTGATGCCAATTGTGGATCCTTGACCATTGAACAACCCTCATTGACCATTTAAGAGCGCCCATCCCGTCATATTTCCCATACAAACGCTCGTACACGATTACGGTGTTATAACAAATTATTTCCCAAATATTTTTACCCAGATATCTTGTGGTTAAAATCTAGGTTTGTATGAAGCCAAAAATAAACTTTTTTGAGAAACTAATTCAGTAAACACGTCCGAAAATCAGCTTTTTTGCACAATTTTATCTGAACTTTGGCCGTTCATAATGCACTCATACCTTGAAAAAGTAAAAAAACAGCTTCATACAAACCTTGCACATACAATGGTGATTCTAAATTACAAACATTATTACCAAAAACCTGTAAGGCTTTTTCAAAAACACGTATGTCCTGGAACAAGTTTTGTGAAATTTCCGCGCGCCAATTTTCCTGTGATGTTATCGCGTTCTCACTCACTCGTTTGTTTTCGAGCTTTGCTTTGGTTGAAACAAAAAAAATTTCAATCACGCTCGCGTTGAAGTTCGTTCGATGGGGAAGGGCGCTCGTAAGGTATGAGTACTAAGAAAGACAGAAATCGCCAATAACTTTTCCCATCAATTTTTTGCGGGAAAACGATCAATCGTCTCTGAATATTCTTTGTTGCCAAACGACAACTTCTTACATACGACATGTATACGTGAAAACGGTGGTTATTTTGAGCAATTTATTTCGTATTGTTATCTATTTACGTAACTGTAACTATAACGGTTAAGGTACCTGCCCTGTTCCGTCTCAAAAATTCCACCTTGTATACTACGCGGCCACTTGAACAACTATGGGCCATGATGGTCGAGTGGCCGGGTACTGCAGAATGTACAGACGCCACAACATAAAGCCATACTTTTTCTTCCCAATTGAATATTAAGCCTATTCTTTAGTAATAAAGTTGAAAATCTATCAAAGAAATTTGACGGATTGTTGTAACTTTGTGCCTCTGTACATTGTTTATTAGACAAATTAAACAATAGGGTAATTGACATAATCAATCAAGTGACATACTTTTTATAACCTGTCAAAACACGACTCTCCCTTATGGCAATTTGTACTAATGACGTCACTTATTTACCAACTCAATTGCAACAAAAAAAATAATTTTACAATAATTTGATAATTAATCGACTTTACAGGGCTAAAATGAAATAGAGTCATGAAATTATTGGTTTATTGTGTCATCTACCTAATTCTATAGATTCTCTATACCGTTTAGTTATCCGGAATTTATTAGGATGAAAAAGTCATTAACTTTTTTTTATTCCAAAACTCGTTGCAAAATGTACGTTGTGTATAAACCGAAATAATTTAAAAAATATATAACTGTAGTCAGGTCGCCGCTCGTTGTGGCGTTCTATGGGGGAAGCCTATGTTCAACAGTGGTTCTTTCGGCTGATGATAATAATAACTGTAGCCCAAAAAAACCTTGACATATTATTTCTAAGGCACTTCTTAGGCATAGATAAAAAAATCCTAATTATTTGAAATTTTACTGAAGATATACACAACAAAATGCAGCTCCTTCTAGAAAGAAAGAAAGAAAAAGAATTTATTCGCCCCCCAGGACAAAAACACACAAAAATAACATTAAAAAATAAAAAAAAACAAGAAAATGTAAATTGGTCCTGTATGAGGTTTTGACTGAAGATATACACAAGTATATCTTCAGTGAAATTTCAAATAATTTGGATTTTTTTATCTATGCCTAAGAAGTGCCTTAGAAATAATATGTCATGGCCTTTTTGGGTTGCAGTTATTATTATCATCAGCCGAAAGAACCACTGTTGAACATAGGCTTCCCCCATAGAACGCCACAACGAGCGGCAACCTGGCTACAGTTTTAGATTTTTTAAATTATTTCGGCTTATACACAACGTACATTTTGCAACGAGTTTTGGAATGAAAGTTAATAACTTTTACCTCCTAATAAATTCCGGATAACTAAACGGTATAGAGTACGCCTACCTTCTACCTTCTAGAGGCAAGATGTCGTAACTATTTATCTGCATGTAGGAAGAAGAGCTGCTGCGCTCCATCATCCAGCCGCTCGAGATGGAGATCACAGCACTCAAGGGCAAGCTGCGGGAAACTGACGCTCAGCTACAAGATGCGATGGCAGTAAGTTATTACACCTGTCTTTATTTTATTAACGACTTTTTGCTCGCGATTGCACCCACGTGAACTTTCTTCCAGAACCCTTTTTTTATAATAAAATCCATACTAGTATTATAAATGCGAAAGTAACTCTGCCTGTTACGCTTTCATGATGAAATGGGTGAACCAATTTTAATGAAATTTGGTATGAAAATAGCTTGAACCCTGGGGAACGACATAGGCTGCTTTTTATTCCGTTACTTCGTCTGCATCCACGATAACCGACTTTCACGCGGACGAAGTCGCGGGCAAAAGCTAGTAGTCTATATTTAGCACTCAGTGCCGCGTGGTGCCGTAAATAGCACCACTCCATTTCTACCCGTGGGTGTCGTAGAAGGCGACAGAAGGATATTGACCAGAGGATAGGCAGCAGCGACTTTCTGAAACCTACTGCGATCGCCAACATGCATTGGCCAAGCATAGCGATTACGGCTGACCGTCCCCTGTATGCTCATTTTTGGAATCGTATGAAGAGTTTCAGTGATTACCCCCTACATAAAAACTTCAAACAATCAAATTTTACCTCTTTATAATGTAAAGATTAGCTTTTGCCTGCGACTACGTCTGCGGAAACAAAAGTTATCCCGGACGCAGTAGCGGATTAACATTTTGAACGCCAGAGCATAACGCGCGCGCGTGTCCTATAAGCTAAGGCACTAATCTCCGCAAATACCTACAAAGAGAAATAAAAAATAACTAATGGATATATCTTTGTGCCCTTTTACAATATTTAATTAATGTAGTTTCAAATAATAGGAAAAAAAAATACTGAAAATTTAATTTGTATATTTATTTTGTACTTAAAATGTTACGTGTAAGAACCTATGCACACCAAGTTTTTTAAACGCGCCGGTGAGTCCCTGCGTCTGACACGCGAGTCAGACGCAGCCTGTAGACCTTTGCACACCTGTATAAATTCAAATACGCGTTTGTATACAGACGTGCGTGTGTAGCGATACAGACGCGATGCAAACGCGCGTGTGTATCGATACAAACGCGCTGGCATATTGCGTTTTTAAGCAAAACCTCGTCAACAGTAGCAAGCAACGTATTATGTGTGTAAATGTTTACATTTGTTCTTAAGTAGTATCATAAGTTAGTTAAGGTTAGTCTTAAGATAATTAAAATGTAAGCAATTTGGTCGCAAGCACTGTCAGCTTATGTTTTTAAATAAATAAATAAATAATAAATAAAGATGACGTCGGTCGAGACAGCATTGATTGCATGCGCTTTGTTATTATTTTTTTTAAAAAGCAAGAAGAAAAATTACCGACGTTTGTGGGTACACCTATTTACAAGCGCGTTTGAATCGATACAAACGCGATGCTAACGCGCGTGTGTATAGATACAAACGACTACAAACTGCTCTGTAGGATAAAAGCGCGCCGTCGACGCGCGTCACCGGCGCGTTTATAAAACGTGGTGTGCACAGACCCTAAGGGTGCTTACATAAAGAAACGGGTTTCCGGCACTGACAAACCCGTGCGGATTGATATCGATCGCTGGAGGGTTCACCAGCATAAAGAATAATTGGTACCGATAAGTTTAAACCTGTTTCTTTATATGTGAGCGCATAAGATGACATGGGAATATTATACCTGCACCGATCGGTACATTCGGTACTAACCCGCACAGACTCGCCTGCACAGGAAGCCTGTTTCTTTATGTAAGCACCTTAACGTTTTCTTCCATGATGCGCACGTTGTCATTGTCGTATATACCCAACTGAGGCGCCCTAAAGGTTAATAAGTAGGTAGCCTATATCCTTGTACATATTGACAAAGTTTCTTTCGAATGTATAGTTTAGTGCGGATGATAGACAACTGACGGTCGTGCTGTCGTGACACCGCGTGATGTGACACCGGCTTTAGTAGATTCTAACAGTAGACAATATTTTTAAGTTTATTTTTGTTTCAGAAAGCGAAAACATCAGCCGTCGCCACGTCGAGCGGAGACGCGAAACCAGAGACAGGTTCGTATTTATATACAATCTCTTGATCGGTTTCTATCGATACATAAAAATAAATATTATAAATTATATAATATAATATGTACTGCGATTGCACGGAATAATGTCCCTAAAAGTACCTGATATTAGCATTGTTTTTGACAGCTGATAATCCGCTGCGGTTTTACATATACTCAGGTCTCCGGTCCCTTGAAGCTGTATAAAAATTAACGTGAAAAAAAGATACGGCCGTTTATGCCGCAAAAAAACGTATATTTCAACACTATCAAGTGAATCAAAATTTATGGGGTATATCCCGTTGACCTAGAACTATGAAATTTGGCTAGTAATATCGTCTTATACTACAAGTTCAGGGAGAAGTCTGAAAACTTTATATTTGTAATTAAATCATAAAAAATATAGTCTTTAAATTTATAACTATCTTTTGCCCGCGATAAAGTCCGCGTGAAAGTCGGTTGTCGCGCATATGCAGATAAATTTGCGGATTAAAAAGTAGCCTATGTCCTTCCCCAGGGTTCAAGCTATCTTCATACCAAATTTTATCAAAATCGGTTCAGCCGTTTCTTCGTGAAAACGTAACAGAGAGAGTTACTTTCACATTTATAATATTAGTATGGAAGTATGGATTATGTACCTACAAATATGTACGGAACCCTCGGTGGGCGAGTCAGACTCGCACTTGTCCGGTTTTTTTTGAGTGGCTGGAAATCCAGGCGTATTTAATCAAGCAATTTGTTTCCCTTTGAACTAAGTTTTATTCTGTTTGGGTGATGATTACACAGACGGTTTTTTATCGATCGAAAATTACACTTTCGGTATTTATAATCAAGAAAAATATTTCCATAATGCGACTCAAAAAAAGAAAATTAATAAAAACATCTAGCTCCTAAACTACTAAAATTGCAGAACATACAATGGGGGTGTTTTGGAAAACCCATGAAGCTGCTAAAATTTTCTTTTAGCCATTCTTATTTGGGCCTCCCTGTATACGTCTGAAATCGCCAATCCGCCTTAAGAGCGCCCATCCCGTCATATTTCCCAAACATACGCTCGTACGCGATTACGGCGTTATAACAAATTATTACCTAAATATTTTTAACACCCAGGTATCTTGTGGTTAAAATCTAGGTTCGTATGAAGCCAAAAATAAACTTTTTTGAGAAACTAATTCAGTAAACACGTCCGAAAATCAGCCGTACATAATGTACTCATACATTGAAAAAGTAAAAAAACACCTTCATACAAACCTTGCACATGTAATGGTGATTCTAAATTACAAACATTATTACCGAAAACCTGTAAGGCTTTTTCAAAAACACGTATGTCCTGGAACAAGTTTTGTGAAATTTCCGCGCGTCAATTTTCCTGTGATGTTATCGCGTTCTCACTCACTCGTTTGTTTTCGAGCTTTGCGTTGGTTGAAACAAAAAAAATTCAATCACGCTCGCGTTGAAGTTCGTTCGATGGGGAAGGGCGCTCTTAACGCCTGCTCACACGTGGTGATCAATGCTCGTGTCTTCTCTGAATGAGAAGAGGCTTTTGCCCAGCAGTGGGACAATAATAGGCTATTATTATTTTATTGTTTATATTTCTAGAGACGAGCAGACAATGCGACATGTGTGCGAACTATGAGAAGCAGCTAGTCCTGGAGCAGACGAAGGCAGAACAGTCCAGGGACCGCGCTAATATGAAGGAATTGGCGCTCAAACAGGTGGGTTCATTACCGGTCCGAGGGTGACGTAGGGGGCATGAGTACCTCCTCCAAAATCGCACGACATTGACAAACCTAAAAGTTGACAATTTACGTTTTTTTTTTAATTTTTATTAAACGCAAGTGGCTCAAATATTACCAACCGATTTGTGAAGAAGACTTTTTCTTTTGTGATTTCAGTTTGTCTTTCTTTTTGGGTAATAAATTCAGATTATTTCATTGAAAAACAGCATTACCGCTCTCGAAACTACTCCTGTATCGTGGGTGCGTTTACAAACATAAAAACCCACATACACAAACAACCAGAGTTTCTTGCTCATTCTTCTCGATAGAGACCTACCTACGTTTTGGTACTAGCAACTAGCTTCAACTTTCTGACTAGTTAACCAACTCCTTGACAATTCTAGAGTGCCCGTAAATGGTTTAATTGAAATGTTTGACATGACTTTGATGACCGGACCCCAAACTCTTCCCAAAGTCTTTCGCTACGCGGCATCTGAGGTACAACTTCTATTTACTTTGGTAAATTAAGCACATTTATTTTTAATTAAGCAAACACATTAAGTACATAACGACATTTATATCTTTATTGACTTTTGCCCGCGAGTTTGTCCGCGTCAATGTTGACTATCGCGAATGCAGACAAAGTCGCGGCAAAAGTAGCCTATGTCCATCCCCAAGGTTCAAGCTATTTTCATACCAAATTTCATCAAAACCGGTTGAGCCGTTTCATCGTGAAAGCGTACCAGACAAAGTTAACTTTCACATTTCTACGCGAAATACGCGCTGAGACGTGGAGTTGCGGACGTCAGCCCGTTATACCATTTTGTTTTTATCATCTTTGTGCGGCTGTGGTGTCATTGCGACCAAAGTTATCTATCGCCGCTTGTTTTGGTTAGAGACCGCCACCAAACCCTGCAGCTGTGATGAACTGCAGGATCTGCTTTGGGGCGATCTCCATTAATTCAATCGGGCTTAACAGGTGTTTGCCCAGATGATTGTTGCGCTTGTGAATTAGTGCTCCGCATTTCCCTAGAAGATGAAGTGGCGTTTCATCAGCTTCCTGACAGCGTCTGCTTGCCTTATGTATACCATTCCATACTTTTGCTTTTATAATACTAGTATGGATTTTGTATTTTCATAAACTGAATTTTTGTCGGCTCTTTACGGTCCAGCCGAAACGTTTTCAGTCTAAAATTTGACCCGTGTCATAACTTCCTGACTCAGGCGACAGACGAGCTGGAAGGCGTCCGCTCACTCCACGACGAGACGGTCAGGTCGTGGCACTCGGAGCGCCAGTCGTCTGCGCAGGAGCTGGAGAGTCTGCAGGCCGCTGTGAAGGCGGCGCGCGAAGCCCTGGAGCTCCACGTGGCGCAGGCCCAGGCGGCCGAGCAGAGAGCCCTACACAACGTCACCGAACTCACCGTAGACCGGGAGACGTTGCAGAAGAAACTTGACAGGTTTGTGTGATTTGTCGTAGAAAGCAAATTATATTCTATTTCTTTTGTTAAACTATTCTGTCCCACTCCTGGGCAAAGGCCTCCCTCCATGCCTTCCATCATTCCCGATCCTGGGCCTTATCACACCAGTTTTGGTCTTCTTGCTCTGAATTATTTTAAAATCGTGTTATTAGTATTAAGCGTTACACATGCCTCGCCTACTCCTGCAGTGCTTGTTAAAATACCCATACCACTGGCCATACCCCTTTTTGTTCTTTTCCTTTTTTTTTTTTCTTTTTCCAGAACTAAAACTATACCACTCACCTAATCTAACTCAATTCACTTCTTCTTCTTCGTATGGCTGACACGACAGTTTTAAATTAACAATAATTTCACTAACAATAGAGGGGATCTGGCGCTCGGCGGCCGCTACCGCGGCACCACTCGCTTCGCTCGGCGGCCGCTACCGCGGCACCACTCGCTTCGCTCGCCTTGGGGTTTTAATGGTCACAGTTCTAACCTAATCTAACCCAAACGATTTTCTCAGTGGAATAGACCATAACAACATGGCACAAAATATAAAGGTTACAGAAGGACCGCTCCCGGCATTCTCAAAAATAAATACCTAAACTAGCCGGACTCACTAGGGCTGCTACTGTATTGACTTTGTAGGTTTTATTTGTGACAATATGAAATTTTATTGACACTGGTTGGAACTCTTTGCGATTTTTAACCGACTTAAAAAAAGAAGGTTCTCAGTTCGACCCGTATGTCTGTCTTATGTATGTATGTTTGTCCGCGATTATCTCCCGTTTGGCTGAACCGATTTCGATGCGGTTTTCAGAAAAGTATTTGTTACATTCTGGAGAAGGTTTTAATATACAACAAACCGAAATTTATTTAGCACGTTTTGAAAAAGCAACAAAAACCGAGAGGACGTTCGACGTTCGTATCTTTGTTTGGAGGACCTTCAATCTCTGTTTTAACAGTGTTGCCGTTCCTTAATGGATTTGGCTGGAAAGTGGAAAATAAAAACGTTTTTGAAAAAAGAACGACTTCAAAAAAAAACTAAAAAGTGATAAATAACTTTAGCACAGAACACACATGAAGACAAAAAAAACAACAAACAGAACAAAGCCACCGACTTTCGAAACTAAAATCATGTGTGTTCTGTGCTAAAGTTATTTATCACTTTTTAGTTTTTTTTTGAAGTCGTTCTTTGTTCTCTGTTTTCAAAAAAGTTTTTTTACAACAACATTTTCCTGTTTGTCATGAAAACATCATTTATTCATTTAGACAACACGTGACAGTCGAGACTGAAATCTGCTTGAAACTGCTTTAGAATGCCTATAAACGTAATGTCAATGTGTGCGTGCTTAAAATGGCGGTTTGTTCTGAGTGGTCTTTCTGTACTTTGTGACCAGTGGTGTGGTGGGTCCGTACCTGTTACGTTAGCAGGGTACAAGATACTTATTTTGCTAAAACATGGATGGATTCAGCAGGATAAGAGGAGAGGAGGATAGGAGGTCGCTTTTTGGCAGGAATTCGACGAATGGAGAGAAAAAAGCAAACAGTTCTATACCCTGTTCACAATAAGATTAGACATTTACACAAACCTTTTTTACAGTCCGTTCAACCGATTTTGACTTATATTGCGTTGGTAGCATGACAAATGGCAACTGCAGTAAACAGTTGTTATTGTAACCACTTTTTTGCCTCTAATGTCATCCTTAAGCCTACGGAATAGTAGTCAAAATCGGTTGAAAGGACTGTAAAAAAGGTTTGTGTTTATGTCTAATCTTATTGTGAACAGGGTATAATATAAGTATAAACGCGAGGACTTCTGACTGGCTTTCTGTCGACTATGGTTTCCTTTTAAATAAACAAACACTCGTACAGTTACAAAACTATTCATATGCGTAAATACTTCTTTTGTTATAAGCCAACTGTTTTTTTTTGCTTGCAGTTTAGAAAGAGACAATGCGATGCTTATGGGACAGTACACGAAAAGAGCAGCCGAGATGCAGAACGAAATCATAGACTTACCTGACAATGTGGAGGTCAGTACTGCTTGTTTATCATATTTGTGATAAATAGCATATCACTGTTTTGTATTGCTGGAAACAGATTTTAATATAGTGATATAACCAGCATTTTGTAAAAAAATGAGTGTCCGTGGAGTTTCTTGCTCGTTCTTCTCCATAGAGACCTACCCTACGTTTTGGAACGAGCAACTAGCTTCAACTTTCTGACTAACTGACCGACAGCTTGACAGTTCTGGTTTGAAATTGAAATTGAAATAAGTGCTTTGACTTTGATTCTAGTGAATTTGTTCAAATGTTGTCAGCAACACGTTTCCTGCAACATAAAAACATGTTTCCGAGTTGTGCAAATTTTGTTCCCATTAGCATGTGCCTTTATTATTTTGTTATCACATCAGGAGCTCCAAGAACAAACGTTGAGACTTCGAGAGCAGCTCATCTTCTGCCAGATAGGCAGAGAAGAAGCTGCAGATGCGGAGAGAGAGCTGCGCGCTCAGCTGCTGGAGCAAGGCAGTCTGTTCCACAGCCAGGAGCTGGAGCTCAACAACCTGCGCGCGCGCCTCAAGGAAGCCAGGTGAGATACAGTGCAGCTGAGCAAGGTTACTGATCACCTGGACGCTGAGACAGGTCTTGATAGGTCATCAGTCGGGGGTTGCGGAAGTGGCTCCAGTTCCCACGACCCCCGACGTAGTATAAATATTAGTACTAACGTACAGTAGCGACACGTTCCGCCTTCTTCCGAAACTGTTCCTCACCTCTTCCCGCGTTTAACGACTGGTACTGGGAACTGCTTTTAGTTCGAGCGGTGCGTAGATACGCACACACACGCACGTATTTGTACAGTCGGTTATTTTGGTAGTAGTGTAGGCAATTATATCGTTTCAGTAGGCCTGCGTAGCACGGCGTAGACCTGCGTAGCACGGCGTAGACCTGCGTAGCACCTCGTAGAGCAGCGTAGTACGAGGCATGCCATGCCATGCCATTGTCGTTTGAAGATAAAAAACAACTAGAACCTTATAGTACTTTTTATTGTTTTTCAAAGTATTCACCACGTAGCCTAATACACTTTTCCATTCGCTCAAACCAGTTATTATAACATTTATTCCACTCTAAAGAGGGCTGTGTGGGTGTTCAAAATGGCTGACTTGAAAGCGTCGACTGCTTCTTCACCGGACTGGAACCTTTGACCACGAACACTTTTCTTAATTTTAGGAAATGTAAAGAAATCGTTAGGGCTTAGGTCAGGACTGTATGAAGGATGGTCAAGAATTTCTACTTTTTCCTGCTTCAAATACTCAATCGTTTGACGAGCGCTTGCGCTGTCGTGGTGCAGGATGATGCGTCGCTTTGAGTTAGATTTTCGAAGTTCGGCGATGACTTGTGGTAAACAAACTGTGGTATACCACTCTGCATTAACCGTTCTACGATCTTCAAGTGCAATAGTCGCAACATGGCCGGTTTTTCTAACGAACGTGGCCACCATCTTCTTTGAAGTGCTTCGAGAACGAACAACTTTAGTTGGCTTTGGCTCGTCTTGAAAGACCCAGATTGTAGATTGTTGTTTAGAATCAGGATCGTAGGCATAGATCCAAGAGTCGTCACCACTGATGATATCGTAGACGTGATTTGACTCTCCTCGGTTGAGCCTTTGCAGAGTTTTCTTACACCATCTGACGCGGGCCGCCTTGTGATCGTCGGAAAGCAGATGCGGTATCCAACGGCAAACTAACTTTCTCACACCAAGCGCTTCATGCAAGATCTTCTGAATGGTTGTCCCTGAGATGCCTAATAGAGCATCTATCTCTCGATACGTCACATGACCATTTTCGAGAATTAGTTGTCTCACAGCAATGATGTTATCTTCAGTAAAGGCGGATTTTGGGCGTCTTTCGCGAGATTTGTCACTAACACTAGTATGTCCACGCTGGAATTCTAAATACCAGCGTTCGATCCGCAGACATGGGGCTTCATCTCTGAACAAAGATGTTAGCTCTTCAAAACACTGAAGCCGTGTCAGGCCTCTTCTAAAGTTGTAGAAAATTATTGCACGAACATTTTCCTTAGAAAGATTCATTTTCGTACGTAACCTGACAGATTCCAATCGACGCTGTGACTAAACAATAGCATTAATCCTAATACTTTCAACTGTTTTGAGATTCAACATTTAAACACATTCGAATATAGAACAGTTCCAAATTCAAAATTGCCGGGAAATATGGAAACGACAGAACTTAAAAGGTATGCCTCCTACTGCACAGATCTGCGTGGCTCCTTGAAGATCAGTTTAGTTTGCAACCCGCCGCGTCGTCACTATAATAAATGCATTCCATTTAAAACTGTTTATTTACATACTAGCTGACCCGACAGACGTTGTCCTGTCCCTATAATCTACTTCCATGTCTTCCTACCTAACCCTATCGTATATACCTACCTACCCTACCCTACATACCTACCTACCCTACCCTATATACCTACCTACCCTATCCTACATACCTACCTACCCTACCCTATATACCTACCTACCCTACCCATCTTACGTCACCTACCTACCCTACCCCACCTACAATTATCGGCACGGATCTTGAGCGCTGACCTTCACTTGCGCGAAAGTGAGTTATTGGGTCCCTTTGGTGGTATGAAGTGAGGCGCGGTAGCGGGGTATATATATTGTCGTACAGTGATTGACCCGTCGCGCGTCGCGATGCGCAAAGCGATCCCCACTACCGCCGAGCGCTCAAGATCCGTGCCGGTATCTGTACCTACCCTACCCCACCTACCTAACTACCCTACCTACCCTACCCCACCTACCTACCCTACCCCACCTACTTACCCTACCCCACCTACCTACCCTACCCCACCTATCTACCCTACCTACCTACCCTACCCGACCTACCTACCCTACCCCACCTACCTACCCTACCCCACCTACCTACCCTACCCCACCTACCTACCCTACTCCACCTACCTACCCTACCCCACCTACCTACCCTACTCCACCTACCTACCCTACCCCACCTACCTACCCTACCCCACCTAATTACCCTATCTACCCTTTTTTTCTCGTGAAGTTTTCGAATTTTCTAATAGTTATCCTGCTTTGGGGCGGAGACAAATCCAACAAACAGTAACGAGAACATAGCATGTCGGTGACGCCACCCCCATTTTGCCCCTATCAAAATCGTTCAACGTGACTAAAGAAGTCTTCAATTCTTTATTTGTAAAAAACGTTTGAACAATATGTAAGCAATCTGTTACAGAGAAGAAGTAGACAGACTCCAAACAGAACACGAGCAGATGAAGGATCTGGGCGACAAGCTGCGCCACTCCAACGACATGATCGAGAGTCTGCTGGAGGACAAGAAGCGGCTGCAGACGTCCCTCCACGAGGTGCGCACGCGCGTGTCCGTGCTGCAGCAGGAGCTCGACAACAGCGAGAAGGTGCAGCAGGACTTCGTGCGGCTGTCGCAGTCGCTGCAGGTAGTACTGGAGAAGATCATCATTATGTCAAACTTTAGACACCTACTGCTGGGTATAGGTTTCCTCCAAGGAGGGATTCAGCCGTAAATAAATACCGCGAAGGTGACAGCGCAACACACCGTTGAGATTCTAAGGCCTCTTCATAGTGTAGAACGACGAAGCCTCACGGCTCAGTCGACGCAACGCACAAACAACGCTCGTGTGGCATCACTCTAAAGCTGGGTTCCCGCGGTGCGTGATTCTGCGGATCATCACGCACAGCCCGACGACCACGGACGGCAACGCACACAGACAGGGCTCTTCAAACGGAATGATTCGAAAAAACTTAAGTTGTTCCGAATCATTCCCCATTAAAATAGTCCCATATTTTGGGACTATTTTAGTAGAACAAACAAGTTATGACCTGTGGGGCTGTCTTCTGTGCTACCACGCACGAGACACTTCCCACGGCGTGTCGTGCGAGCTGGTCCGCGTCCGTCCGCGATATCACGCACCGTGGGAACCCAGCTTAACGCGTCAAAATGCACTAATATTACAAAAATACTGTTGTTCTCTGGTGACAATTAACTGTTAATACGACTCTTTGTGCCTCTAGATGAAAGGGTATTTCTTAAGTAGGTCATCATCATCATCATCTTTATGTCAGTAGGTTTCCTCCAAGGGGGGGGTTCAGCCGTATATAATTACCGCAAAGGTGTCGGCGCAACAGACCGTTGAAATTCTAACGCGTCAAAATGCACTAATATTACAAAGACACTATTGCCCTCTGGTGACAATTAACTGAAGTTAAACGACTCTTTGTGCCTCTAGATGAAAGGGTGTTTCGAAAGTAGGTCATCATCATCTTTATGTCAAACTTTAGAAGCTTACTGCTGGACATAGGTTTCCCCCAAGGGGGGTTTCAGCCGTAATCGCTATGCGGCGATCGCAGTAGGCGTTATGGTACTCAGTAGGACGCTGCTGCCCATCCTCTGGTCAATATCCCTCTGTCGTCTTCTACGACACCCACGGGTAGAAATGGGGTGATGCTATTCGCGGCCACACGGCACACACTGGACTCCTCAGAACGTAACTACCCCGTTAGTCTAGTGCGTAGGGCGATCCCCAGGTCGTGCTAGATATTGGGTCTTTCCCCATTAAGAATCTCTCAGGAGCACCACGAGTTTGCTAGTTAGGTGTGGGAGGGGGAGGGGTTGCGTACGTGCACGTGTCGGCGCGTACGCACCCCCCATAAAACATTTGTGTGATGAGCACTTGTGTTTGCCTTGTGTCTGGGTGTTGTTTATCTATATGTGTATGTATTTACAAAAAAAAAATGTATTTGTGTATGTATATCAGCTGTCTGACACCCATAGTTCAGGGTCTCCCTAGTTTGGGGTCAGATGGCCGTGTGTGTGTGAAAATGTCCCCACATATTGTTAGCCGCTGGGTCCGCAGTAAGGTAGATGAAACCACCAATCAATAGATGTACTTTTCATGACCTGCCAAAACGCGATTCTGCCATCGATTTTGTATGGTAATTTAGACTTATGACGTCACTTCTAGTCAAAAGTTTACGAACTCATTTGACTAACTATTTAATGACTTCAAAGCAACTAAAAATCTAATTTTACAGTAAATTAAAAATTAATCAGCTTTCTTAAAGCCAAAATCAAGTGTTTTCAGAGAAGTTCTGTCTTGGAATTATTAGTTAATTGTGTCGTCTGATCTGTCATCCGCTCCAGAAAATATTATAGTGTCTTCACATACTGACACAGAGTAGATGGTTACTGTTTTGACATAACCTTTCAACGCGGCGTAATCCACAATTTTTGAAGTTGGTTAAAATATAATAATGTAAACTCAAAGCATTAATTATTTCAATTAAACAATTTACATACACTTTCCAATTGTCAAAGAGTCAGTTAGTTAGTCAGAAAGTTTAAGCTTTCTCGTTCCAAAACGCAAAACTTCACATGGCAGACACTCAATTACGTATATATATAAATTTAAACGTAATTAAATAAATAAAAAAATAAAATAAGTTTATTTCATAACATATTTGGCTTACAATTACATGTCGAGGAGTCTCCATTTAGGCATAGAAAATGCCTGTAGTTGAAGGCTCCGCTCTTTCCTTACATTATAAACGTGGAAATAATATGTATATAAAATAAATAAAAATCAAAACAAAAACAAATAAACGGAAAAAAGACATGATCAATTGAAATAGTGCGGGGGTGTGGGTGTATGTATGTGCGCGTGTGTATGTGTGTGCGCGTGTGAATGTGTGTGTGTGTAATATGTGTGTACGTATGTGTATTGTGTGTGGGTGTGTGTGTGAAAGATATAGAGATTTAGAGTGTACATGTGTGATTAAATAAGCAAATAACATTACTCTATATTATTTATCATTAAGTCACACGTTGTAAAAGTAACTCTGTATCACTATAATTTAAATTTTGTAGCCATATTATTAACGTTTTTTTACATTCATATTTTTTTTTATCGTAAATATATATTATTTTATTAATTTTATTATATAAAAAAGCTGACCGTTTATTATATTGTCTGCTGGCAAACTCTGTTTTTGTTGAAGGAACGTTTACTATGCAGTGTTTATTTCTTTTTCCTAGTATTTTTGGATCATATGGTATCTCTTTGTGCGTTTTAAGGATGATAAAAAGGATATACAATTTTCTCACTGAAAGCAGATTACATAATTCGTAAAGCTTGTCAGAGGAAAATATTCTTTTTTTAAACTACATCACCTTAAGTATCGCTCTTTGAGCGCGTTCCAACTCTAGAAAACGAGATTTCGCTGCTCCACCCCACGCAGTTATGCAATACGCTAAAACAGACTGGACCAAAGATACATAAATTTCATTTAATAGATTTCTTTGGTTATCATTTTTTTTATTTCTATTTATTCTCCTTGGTACAACATATCTCAGCTCTTTAAAAATCCATATGAGTTTTCGTACTCTACCCATGACGTGTTCCAGTTGAGGATACCAGGAAAGACGCTGGTCCATAATCACTCCCAGATATTTTGTTTGGGTTACTTGTTGGATAGTAGGGCAACCGCTGCAAGCTCTATCTGTAGTAATTAAGCATGTGTGGATTTTTATATTAAATTCTTTATCAGGTTGAAACTGATTATAAATACTGAAACGAATGAAGTTGGTTTTGCTAGTGTTCAGGGTGAGCAGATTTTTTTGTAACCACGTAGCTATAAGAGCAAGCCCTTCTTCGGCATAATTTTTTACATCATCCCATGTTTTCCCTGTGAAGACGACAGCTGTATCATCGGCGTATGATAATACTTAGGCGTTATTAATCCTCATGTTGCAGAGGTCATTTATGTAAATTAGGAACAGCGTAGGTCCTAGTATACTACCTTGTGGTACGCCGTATGATACATCCGCGTCCTCACTAACAATTTGTTCAAGCTTTACTTTTTGTGTTCTACCAGAAAGATAATCTTTAAAAAGTGCCAATGGAGTTCCACGAACTCCAATAGCTTCAAGCTTGTGCAAAAGGATGGGAATAGAGACGGTGTCAAAGGCTTTCCTTAGATCCAGAAAGGCTGCCAAGCATTTGTTTCCCTTATCGAGTTGTTCGGTGACTAGAGAACTTAGTGCTATAACAGCATCTTCAGTTGACTTTTTTTGCCTAAATCCAAATTGAGAAGGTGACAGAATATCAAATCTATTTAGATACTGCAAGAGACGAGTATTTATCAATTTTTCTATTATTTTTGAAATTGCAGTTAAAACTGAAATAGGTCGATAATTGTTGACATCGTCTCTATCACCACCCTTATACACCGGTGTTATAATGGATTTTTTTAACGTAGCTGGAAAAGTACCTTTTTGGAGACATAGATTGGCAAGGTGCGTGATAACAATTTCGTTTTTAGCAAGTTTCAAGAAGCAAGTGGGTATATTGTCCCAACCTGGGGCACTGTCAGATCGTAGATTCATAAGCGTAGAACAAACTTCGGATTGATCGGTTTCCAGAAGTACCATAGAGCCTACGTGTGATGGCGTTTCATTTAAGAGTTCGCTAAATAAGTTAGTACCAGATGCTATGTATTGGGCCAGATCACTGCCTATACTTGCAAAATATTTGTTTATAAAATTAGCGGATTCTATGGGAGATGATTTAACTTGCAGCAATTCTAAGTTCTCTGTTCGTGATTTATTAGTGTAAGTGATATTTTTTATATTTTTCCAAAGAAGTCTATTGTTTTTGGTAGCGCTAGTAATTTGTTCCCTATTATATTTTCTTTTTAGCTTTTTTATGAAATTATTGCAATAATTTCTATACCGCGTATATGTCATTTTGGCAATTTCATTGTGAGGATCACTTCGTGCTTTTTTCTGTAACGCATTACGATTTTGGATGCATCTCAGAATACCTTGAGTAATCCATGGTTTTAATAAACGTTTACTGCTTGGCACGGTAATAGTGCGTGTATTAGAAGCCAAAGATTCAGTTATTTTTTCTATTAAAGAGATTGTAACTACACTTGGGTCATCAATAAATAGAAGTTCAGCTAAATTTTTATTCTGCAAGTCTAGGAGAGCACTATTAAAATCTGTAGTAGTTTTAATTTCATCTGGGGTGATTTTGCCTTTTGTTTTAGCCAAAGAAAGAAAGGTGGTATAGTGGTCTGTAGTGGTAGTGCGTAAGATAGCTATAAAAGCAGATATTTTTTTCGGATTAATTTTTAGCATAAAATGATCAAGACAATTCATTTCTCTAGTGGGTAGTGTATGCCCAGCCAGAATTCCATACGACGATAACATAGTAAGGTACTGTATTCTATTTTTGCGTTCGTAGTATTGTTCAGTTTCCCTGGGCCTCAAGTTAATATTTATATCCCCTGCAACCACAATGTTTCTTTTTTGTACGTTTAGTGATTCCAAGTGTAAGCTTAAAGAGTCAATATAGTTATCTGCGCTTAGATTAGCAGGGGACCTATATACACCAAAGACAATGTTATTTAGTACCTCAATTTGAAGACAAGATACGTGTAAGAGCTTAACTTCGGTAACTTTGTGTTTTAAAGACTTTTTCACATACGCGACGACTCCGTCATGTTTATTTGAAAGATTTGTGGTATAATAACAATTGTAAACTCGGCAATGATAGTACCAATACCATTTGATTTTTCATGTGGCTTTATTCTGTAAATGTCTTTGATTTCAGTGTCTCTGATCTCACCATCAACTGTCTTGCCCAGTACAGACATAAAATTATTTAGTTGCAACATAAATATAATAGTAATTAAACATAAATAAAAAGGCAACCGCCTTCTCAAATATGTATGTGGTGGCAATACTAAACAAAAAATATAACAAAGCCGCCGACTTGCGAATTAAAAGTTATTTTTTACTTTTTGAGTCGGTTGTCTTTTTCCCAACTATGTTGTGGTCGGCTTCCAGTCTAACCGGATGCAGCTGAATACCAGTGTTTTACATCGAGCGACTGCCTATCGGACCTCCACAACCCAGTAATTATAGCGCTTTCAAAGTAGCGTATTCGACGTAGAGTTACGCACACCAGCCCATTAAAGGCCCGTTATGCTATATTCGGCACGCTGCGTGTCGCGGGTTCGATTCCCGCACGGAACAAATAGTTGAATGACCTACAGATAGTTATTCCGGACCTAGCTGTTTGTGTATGTGAGTTTATAAACGCGCCTACGATAGAGGAGAAATTACTAGTGTTGGGCAAGATTCATCAACCTTTTAACCGCCCGACTTCATATCAGTTGTCGTGCCTCCAGCGCCCGGCACAGTACGGTATTACACCCATTTTTGAAAAGTATCTCAATTAAATTCTGTAGTGCTAATATGCCACCAAAAAAAAAACAAAATTTTTATTCAGTCGATAAGTGCCGTAAAAATGCATCAAAATTTTAAATTTTCAAATTTCGCGCGTAGTTTGACGAAAACGCCTCTTACTGGACGCCATATTCCTCAGCGTTAATGACGTCAGTTCGTTTTGTATCAAATGAGCTCTTATTAAATATGATAATTGTATATCATTTAAAAATAATTTAAAGCATATTTTGTAATAGGTGTAATAATGAAAAAATTACGTTGGTTACGAAAATTATAAAAGTACAAAGCCTATATTATGCCAATCGGTTGACTCACAGTTGACAATTTTTTGTTTACACAGCCGTACGGCGTAATAACATGGCCGCTACTATTTCACGGCGTTTTATAACAGATTAAAAATACTGAAAACTTTGAATTGAATTTAAAAACTTATTTTGTAATTTTATGAACTAAAACTTACATTTTCCGACTGCTTTATGCCTAAACTGTATCAATAACATATTTTTAGATTTTTTCTCGTATAGAGCAAAATACCCTATTCATCTAACTTCGGATATTATTTTTAGGACTTCTAATTAAGAGACTCAAGTGTATTAAATTGTCAATGATTACTTAATTAACTATTTACCTAATATAAACATCTTCTTGATAGAATACAGCGTAATTAAATTTAAATAAAAAACGAAATGTGTGCTGGGACACATAGTAGAAGTGAAACTTCACCGCTGCCGCCTCTCACCACGCGCTATCGTCTACCCCGTCCACGCGGACGTAACGCTTTTTCGCGACAGAAAAATCCTAATACTCCCGGTCTATAAAGAAGTAGATATTTGGTTGAAAATATAATAATAATAATATGTGCGGCTGTGGTATTTGGTCGGAAATATTATAATAATAATAATAATATGTGTGGACATTTCACACACGGCCATCTGACCCCAAACTAGGGAGACCCTGTACTATGGGTGTCAGACAGCTGATATACATACACAAATATATCCGAATATATCCGATATATAATAAATAAATAATAAAAAGCTTTTATTAATTCCTTACAATAACTTTAACAACACGTTAGGACTTTATCATACTAAGAAAATAAAAAATAGAATAAAATGTTAGTATGTTAGTCTAATAACTTATCATTATATGTTAGTGCTATGTGTTAGTATCTTCACTGTCGTTCTCAATGTAAGGACCGCCTAAGGCGGTAAAAGCCTCCTCCAAATGCTTCCATTTATCCCTTAGTTTGGCTGTTCTGGCCCAGAGGTTGCCAGCTACTCTAACTATATCGTCTTTCCATCTTTTAAATGGTCTGCCTCTTTTTCTTTTTTCTTTTCTGGGGATCCAGTTTGTTATAATCTGGGCCCATCGTTGTGGATCTAGCCTCTGAACATGGCCTGCCCATCGCCATTTAAGCTTAAATGCCTGCCTAGTCACATCCTTAGATTTTGTTGCTTTTTTGATCAACGTAGTTTTCACTCGGTCTCTAAGTTTAATATTCATGAAACTACGCTCCATACCTCTTTGACATGTTCTAATTCTATTTTGTTGAGTTTTAGTTAAGGACCAAGTTTGGCACGCATATGTGAGGCATGGTATCAAGCAGGTACCCAAAGCTTTTGATTTCAGGCTAGGTGAAAACGAACTTTTAAAAATTTCTTTCATGGCCCAGTACTTATTCCATGTGTTTTTTATTCTTGTATTTATTTCTTTTTCGCTACAATCTTTAAACGATATGACGTGACCGAGGTATGTGTAGTCTTCCACATATTGTAGAGGTACTGAGTTGACACTTATAGGAACGTGTTCTTTGTTAGTCATTAGTTTAGTTTTATCTTGGTTGACCTCAAGCCCAATCAGTTTACTTTGTGTATTAAGGTTCTCTAACATCATTTGTAGCTCTACCGGATCTTCAAAAAAAATTAAGATGGACGTGGATGTCGCCTGATGGAAAATATAAAAATGAAATTGATTTCATAGCAACAAACCAAGCCAAAAACATAGAGAATGTCGAAGTGTTACAAAGGTTTTTGCATTCGAGCGATCACAGACTTGTTAGGATGACGTTCACCTTAAAAAACTTAAAGAAATCACGATCACATTACAGGAAACACGCACAAAATTCCATAGATTACAGCAGATTTGAAGAAGAATTTTCGATTCCTTCTGAACCTACTAATGAAACAGTACAAACATTTTATGATAGATTAGAAACAACACTGAAAAAATGTTCTACATGCTCTAGTACGCCAAAAAGTAACAAGAAATTAGAGTCAGTAATAACACAGGAAGTAAAAGAGTTACAAAACCAAAAACTTGAACTGAAAAACAAAGAAAATAAAACAAAACATGATAAATTAAGACTCAGTAAAATGTATAGAGAAGTTAACAAACTAATAAAAACTAATTTAAAAAAATATAGGAGCGATTTTCTCTATAGTTTTCTTAAAAAGTCAGGAGGCATCAAGAAAGCATACAAAAAAATAAACAGTACTAAAAATATACTAATGCACTTATGCAATGCTGAAGGGACAACTGTAACAAATAGAAAGGACGTTATGACAGTGGCTACACAATTTTATAGAGAACTTTACAGCGAAACTTGCGAAGATAAACAGGTCCATACAGACAACTGGGCAGGAAACAACGACTCGGTCCCATCTTTCTTAGAGAGCGAGGTGGAATTATCTATTAGAAAGCTAAAGGCGGAGAAAAGCCCCGGCCCAGACGGTGTGACTAATGAAATGATCTTATCAGGAATTGAAAAACTAACCACCCCACTCAGCACACTATTTAATTTAATTTTACAGCAGAAAAAAATACCAGTTCAGTGGTCATATTCAGAAATAGTTCTTCTATATAAGAAAGGAAACCCAAAACTGATATCAAACTATAGACCTATTAGCCTAATGTCTTGTTTTTACAAGGTTTTCACATCGACCCTGCTTCGAAGAATAACAAAAGTCATAGAAGAGAACCAACCAGTTGAGCAGGCCGGATTTCGTGCAAATTACTCGACAGTCGACCACATTCACACTGTAAAGCAAATTTTAGAAAAATACATCGAGTATGACAAACGTCTATATCTCGCATTCATAGACTATTCCAAGGCATTCGACTCTATATGCCACCGCTCTATATGGCAATCACTAATAGAGCAGGGGATTAACATCGAATACATAGAGCTCATAAAAGAAATATATAAGCACAGTTCAGCACGAGTGAAAATCGAAGTGGCAGGGCCGCCATTCAAGATTGGACGAGGGGTCAAACAGGGGGACCCCCTCTCCCCTAAACTTTTCATAGCAGTCTTAGAAAATGTGTTCAGGAAATTAGATTGGAGATATAAGGGAATTAGGATAGATGGAAAATATTTATCGCACCTCAGATTCGCGGATGACATTGTCATACTGTCGGAAGATATCCGATATATACGTATCTATAAAGAAAACAAAAATATTTGTCGAATTAATTTGACGTAGGCGGTTAAAAGGTGAAAAAAATTGTATTATATTTATATATTTATACTTCATGCACAAACGTACAAAGGCGGACTTAATGCCTTAGGCATTCTCTACCAGTCAACCAAGGGTGGTGAAGAGATAACAAGGCAGGTGCATTACAAAAAGTAATATTTAAAAAGTGAAAAAAGATATATTTATATATATATAAAATATTCTAACGTAGTCCAATGCAGGTCAGCAGGTGGTATATTGGTGGTAGGTGGTTTTTTTTACCTATTGAATCTGTTTTTAATCTGCTTTTATTTAATTGTATTTGTTTTTTTATTATTTTCTTGGGTGTAATTTACCTAAAATATTATTATTATTATTTTTTTAATTGTTGTTTAGGTGCAGCTGCAGCGCATCCGCGAGGCGGACTCGGAGGTGCGCTGGCAGCACGAGGACGACGTCCACGACTGCCCCGCCTGCCACACGCATCTGCCCAACAACAAGAAGAAGGTACGACCACAGTATAAAGATATCAACAGTATGGAAACTAGGCCTATTTGTTGAAATACAGTACGGTCAACGTAACTTGGCGCGTCTGAAGTTAGCCGATTAGCTGCGCAGTAGACAATTTCGTTCCTAAAAGTTCCATTGCGCAGCCAAACAGCTAACTCAGACGCGCCAAGTTACGTTGACCGTATTGTAATTACCTACGCTCCATTGGAGCGTTAAGGTTGTCACTCTTGATGTCTGTAAAATTGATGTGTTTTATTGTAACAAACTTTTTTCACGCGTTCAGCGGTTACAATTTGGCTGGTTATCTTACCCTCCTTCTGGTCAAAATGTAAATCCAAGATAGCGACTGTCATTTTTTTTTATTTATTTGTCATGGGTGTCATTTTCGTCGTTTTCGAGGGTGCTGCTAAAGCCAATAGTGAGGTCAAAACGTAAATCCAAGATGGCGTCTTCAAAAATTTTAAATTTTTATGGTTTAAGACATTTATTTTTCTCAAAAGATTACATAAATCACTTACTGAGAAAATACAATAATTATGTTAACAAAATAACCGATTAGCGTTTTAGTAGGGTAGATGTTAAAAATTGAGTGTAGATTAGTGAGGGAGTAATTTTTTTTAAATGTATGTGAATGTATGTGTGTTCATAGTTTTCGAGGGTGCTAAGGCCGATAGTGGGGTCAAAATGTAAATCCAAGATGGAAGCTGCGAATTTATAATTTTTTTGGCATGGGGGTCATTTTCGTAGTTTTCGTGGATGCTAAATCCAAGATGGCGACAACGAAAATTTTAATATTTTTCGTCATGGGAGTCATTTCAATAATTTCGAGTGAAGCCGCCAGTTTGGATTTACACTTTCACCTCACTATTGACTTTAGCACCCTCGAAAACGACGAAAATGACACCCATGACAAATAAATAAAAAAAAATGACAGCCGCCATCTTGGATTCAGATTTTGACCTCACTATCGGTTTTGGCACCCACGAAAACTATGAAAACGATAACCATGACAAAAAATTAAAAAAAAATTTGTAGCCGCCATCTTAGATTTACATTTTGACCTCACTATATTGGCTTTAGCACCCTCGAAAACTACGAAAATGACCCCCATGACAAAAAAATTATAAATTCGCAGCTTCCATCTTGGATTTACATTTTGACCCCACTATCGGCCTTAGCACCCTCGAAAACTATGAAAACGACACCAGTGACAAAAAATATGAAAAATTTCCCAGCCGCCATCTTGGATTCAGATTTTGACCTCACTATCAGTTTTGGCACCCACGAAAACTAAGAAAATGATACCCATGACTAAAAATTTAAAAATTTTTGAAGCCGCCATCTTGGATTTACATTTTGACCTCACTATTGGCTTTAGCACCCTCGAAAACTACGAAAATAACACCCATGACAAATTAATTTTTAAAAATTTTCAGTCGCCATCTTGGATTCAGAGTTTGACCTCACTATCGGTTTGGACACCCACGAAAACTATGAAAACGATACCCATGACTAAAAATTTAAAAATTTTTGGAAACGCCATCTTGGATTTATGTTTTGTCCATGTAGACGTCGCTAAGTTTGACAGTGGATAGTAGTATTATAAAGTCCTTAATTTGTATGAACAACTAATTCAAATTTGTCCAAAAGCTCATTTGTTGTTGAAACAAAATTAACCCCTAAGACATCTGACAAAGAATGTTATAATTATACATATTTTTCCGCATAATAGGGTATTACACCCATTTTTGAAAAGTGTCTCAATGAAATTCTGTAGTGCTAATATGCCACCAAAAAAAAACACAAAATTTTTATTCAATTGATAAGAGCCAAAAATTGCATCTAAATTTTAAATTTTCAAATGTTGCGCGTAGTTTGACAAAAACGCCTCTTACTGGACGCCATATTGCTCAGCGTAAATGACGTCAGTTCGTTTTGTATCAAATGAGCTCATATTAAATATGATAATTGTATATCATTTAAAAATAATTAAAAGCATATTTTGTAATAGGTGTAATAATGAAAAAATTACGTTGGTTACGAAAATAATAAAAGTACAAAGCCTATAATACGCCAATCGGTTGACTGACAGTTGACAATTTTTTGTTTACACAGCCGTATGGCGTAATAACATGGCCGCTACTTTTTCACTGTGTTTTATAACAGATTAAAAATACTGAAAACTTTGAATTGAATTTAAAAATTTGTTTTGTTATTTTATAAACTAAAACTTAAATTTTCCGACTGCTTTATGCCTAAACTGTCTCAATAACATATTTATAGATTTTTTCATGCATAGAGTAAAATACCCTATTGTGACGCGGGATAGCTGCATGGGCCCTTCCACTTGTTTTTCTATTCCGTGGTAGTATAGCAAGTTGTTATGTGCAGGTCCACTGCCGGCACTGCGGCCGCATCTTCTGCTCGAGCTGCGTGCCGCACGCGGTGCCGGCGGGGCCGCGCGGCCTGCCCGCCCGCGTGTGCTCCGTGTGTCGCACCCTGCTGCAGCCGCACGCCGCGCCCTACTTCAGCACCGACCCGCCGCGCTCCCCCGACTAGCCTAGTGCTCCACTAGCTGCACAGGAAGAGCCGCCTAGTGCACCACCAGCTGCACAGGAAGCCCGCCTAGTGCAACACCAGCTGCACAGGGAGAGCCGCCTAGTGCACCGTCAACTGCACAGGGAGCCCACCTAGTGCACTACCAGCTGCACAGGGAGAGCCGCCTAGTGCACCGTCAACTGCACAGGGAGAGCCATCTAGTGCACCACTAGCTGCACAAGAAGAGCCGCCTAGTGCACCACCTGCCGCCACCACCACCACCTCCATCACTAACACTCTTGCTTGTGGAGACATCATTTGGACGTGACCTCATCCAGAATGCAACTTGACGCAAGATGGTTATTCCAACGCTAAAAATCTATGGCAGTTATTGTAAAAACTAAAATAATACGCCATTCTATGGCATATTGTGTACACGTTCAGTATGAACATGGGTAATCCCTAAATTGGTGCGCATTACGTTAAAGACGACTACTATAGTCCCACCGCTTAACTGGTACCGTTTCTCAGGTAGCTGCGCGGTGCGGGAGGGGTGTGCTGACGTGACGCGAGAACTCACTGATACGTCAACTTGTGACAACTGACACCCCTCCTGCACCGCACAGCTATCTCAGAAACGGTCTCAGTTAAGCGATCGAGCTATAATGTAGTCACCCTAACTCCTGCCTACCTTATAATTCTGTGGCATCTAAGCTCGTTATCAAAGAGCAAGAACAGAGCTAGAACATTTGTTGAGTCTTACAAAACTTTGGTTATGTATAAATTCCTCCACTATACTGTAACCTACGTACTAAATTATTTTATTAACAGTTCTGACCAGATTTCGATGTAAACAGCCCTATTTGTATTTTCCTTACTTCGTGATACGCAAACGCAATTTCTGCTATAAATATTTATAGTAGGTCTGTACAGTACAAAGATGACAAGAAAAACAAAAGTCGAGCCGTGATCGAAATCTGATCGACGCTTCTTGAAATTAGGTGACTTCCCTGCACTCGGATGGATTTTTACTATACTTTGGTTGTACTATATCATGCTACTATAGTGTGGATGACTAAGGGCGAGTTGTTTCAAACAGTTAACGTTACGTACGGACGGTTAAAAATTACTATATCGTGAGATGATTAACGTTCGTTAAATGTAACGGGTTGTTTCATGACATAAAAATCCGTCAGTCAAAGTTATTCATAAAGAGAGTCCATAATATTTTGATGTTTGACGTAGCTATTTGACAACACAAAATTACGTTAACTGGTGGATGAAGCCACAAAATATAAAGGGTACAGAAGGACCGCTCCCGCCATCTTCAAAAATAGTTACCTAAACTTACCAGACTCACTAGGGCTGCTACTGTTTTGACTCTGTTGGTTTTATTTGTGACAATTTGAAATCTTATTGACACTGATTGGAACTCTTTGCATTTTTTTATAACAATTTTTTTCTGTTCGTCGTGAAATGTCAATGTCTCTCATTTATTCATTTAGACATTTGCATTTTTTTATAACATTTTTTTTTCTGTTTGTCGTGAAATGTCAATGTCTCTCATTTATTCATTTAGACAAAACGTGACAGTCGAGACTGATGTCTGCTTGAAACTGCTTGAGAATGTCTATAAACGTAATGTCAATGTGTGCGTGAGTAAAATGGCGGTTTGTTCTGAGTGGTCTTTCTGCTCGGGCGCGCCGCTGCCTTACGTACTTTGTGATGAAGCATCGGTTATGGTAATAGTAACTTTTTAACCTACGTTAAGGCCACCATTTTGTGAAACAATCCATTTTTTGGCTTGACGATAGTTAGGGTCATTTTTTACTATTACCCGTCAGTAAAGTATAGTGAAGCAACCCGCCCTAATACCCTTAGGCTTATCCACATGTCCCCCATCCTGCGCGGTCCCTATAGATCATGTCCCTCCAACCGACGCGTGCGCATCCCGTGCTCAAGTACCTCATATAACAAGGAATTCTGTTCACCTCATAGGGTAAAGTCATAAGTAGAACAAGTGTAGCTAGATGATAGTCTTTGTGTTCAATTGTTTTTGTTGTTGAATGCGTGGTTGAAGAGTTAATGATAGTAAGGGTCGGTATACATATAAGCGGGTTCAGACATTCGGGCTTTAAAGGTTCCGTACCCGGAGGATGTCCAACGGGTTCTTATTACTAAGTAACTAATAAATTAAAAATAAAAGGCTGTTTACATACAAGAAACTTTTTGAAGTGAAACTTCTATATAAACGGCGGGTATTAGGATATTTCTGTCACGAAAAAGCTTGAACTTTCACTTCGGCTGTGTCGCAGCACACATTTAGATTTTTTTTTTTCGGCGACCCTTTGACTTTCTGCTGGCTGTATCTTTCGAACTGTAATAAGTAGACACTTGAACTTTCTACAGAGTGACTATTACTATGGCCGTGATAGCAAAAAATAATAAAATATTAAAACGTATAAGGACTTTATACAAGAAACTGGCGTTTAAACGATCATTAGGTGGTACGGAACCCTTTATGAGCAAGTCCGACTCGCATTTTACCAGTTCAAAGTTATTAAAGGTTACATTAACCTTTCGACCGCCAGTCATGTATAGATGACCAACCAAAATGTGTCCAGCACGCCACGGTACGACTACATGACAGACTTCTATACGTAATGCCATAGAGTATGTTACTTAGCTTAGCGTCGAGGGCACATTTTTACTTTTTTGACGTGGTGACCTTTGATAACGTTGTTTTGAAAATCGGCCAAGCAGTGCCGGATTTAGAGCAGGCAACAGGGGTTCCGGCCCCTGGGCCCCCACAAAGAAGGGGCCTCCACAATTTATTTATTAAAAAAAAGATACATTTTCTTGTCCGTCAAAGAGAGAATAGAAAAATTTCAGGCCTCCACTTCTTGCTTGGCCTAGGGCCTCCACAAATTTAAATCCGGTCCTGCGGCCAAGAATACCGACCTGATATCTCGCTTATGTATAGCGACCCTAAATCAACAGCCTTATGAAAGGTAATCGATAGCAAAGATGTTACTACTGGGGTAACGAAGGGCCAAAATGGTCGTCACATACGTGACGGTTAAAATAGTCTATTAAATTAGCAGAAATAATTATAATAAATATCGATTGTGATTGCAAGGTTTTGTCAAGCCCGTCGGGTCGAATGACAGCTCACTTCACCTAGAGATCACCGAGGGAGATTTTTACAGAATAGCACTGCAAGAATCTCAGGATGTTAAGTGCCTCTTCACAGTATTTCGGCTGCCAGGTAGACGTGTTAGGATCAGCGCAAACAATTTGTGATTTTTTGTGACTTCAGTTCATTATCATACGTTAATTGATAATACTGACATGTACTGGCGCTCTCGCTTTCTGTATTTCTAGTGAGTAGTCAATTTTGTAAAGGTATTGCTCAGTCCATTCTCTTTGTCTATGGTGTGCACCTAGCGCCCTCTACCCGGCAGCCAGAGTACGTAAGGCGGAGCGAAGGCTGTTGATTTTAGTCGGCAAGTGACGCGACTGCCAAGTACAGTGATATATAGAGGGCAGAGCTAAGGAGAACTTCTCGTATGGGAGGAAAGTTGAAAAACTGTCCAGCTCAAGCAGTAAATAACAATTCCAAAATGGCGCTAGCGTGGGCAGTTGTTGACAGATTGAAGTATGCTAAGTGAGAAAATTTTTACCCGGTCGCGATTGTAGCGCCACCCTTAGGGTATTAAATTACTACACCAATCGATCGATGCCATCAATCGACTTCCATCGACGTTGATCGATTGGTGTGGTAGCTTTGGCCGATCGACGGATAGCGTTCCACTAACCAATCGATCGGTTGCCTGTGGATGGCATCGGTCGACATTGATCGATTAACCCCAGCTATAATCCATCAGTAATAATAATCAAGCAGCTGTATCGACGTCGGCTAATAAATTCTACCATCGATCTACCGTCGATCGGTTGGTCTGGTAGAAACTATCGATCGACAACTATCGATCGACGTCGTCTAATCTATTTACCATCGATCGATGCCGTCGATACCGTCGATCGACGATCGATCGATTGGTCTAGTAACACCCTTATGTGGCACATTTTAACTGAAACTTGATACACAGACTGCCACACTCAGAAACGTCACTTAATAGTAATGAATCATTAACTTTAATTGACCAACATTACTTGGCACATGTCAACAACAATATTTTTGACTGACAGCGTCCCAAGTTATGTTGGTCAATTAAAGTTAATGATTCATTTTCTGAGTGTGGCAGAGAGATAGTTCTCTTTACCTCTACTCTCCATACAGTGATAACGTGTGCTGGCTGGCACTTAGACAAATTATGACATCTAGCTATAGAGTAGAATAAGGGTCAGCGAATAGACCAGCAATATGCTAAGCAGTTTAAATGTATTAATTAATAATGAACCTTAAGACATACAAGTGAGAGTTAAAAATTGTGTGCAATATATAATTCGGCATTTATTATCTTGCAAGCAATTACTCTAGTTACAACTGTATTCCTGTTGTGTTTTAGTTCATTATCAAATGTCATGTGTGACCATATTGCCGCTCTGTCGGCGCTGACTGTAAGAGTTGTAATATAAAGATATTTTATTGTAAATAAAAGAGCTCCATATTATGTTTATGTGTTTTGTTTCACTCTCATTTTACTCCTATTTCATCCTAGCCTTTTCTTATGTTGAGAGTCTGCTTCCAGTCTAACCTGATGTAGCTGAATACAAGAGCGTCGCCTGCTGATGACGTATAGGGCCCCGGGGGCAAGTTGATTATTATAGTTATGGAGGGTAGGAAAAGTATGAATTTTAAATAGTCAAGGCACATGAACCTTTTGCATTCTCTAGGAGGGGGCATCTGGCCCTCTCCTGAGCTCCACAGCCCAGGTATACTGGTCAGACTTTCTGGGTTCTGACTACTTGTAACGACTGTCAAAGCTCTGCGAAGACCGACGACTTAACGTGCTTTTCGAGGCACGGAGGGGTATAGGAATGAAATGGATGGTCATCCTTCCACGGAATTACCGCGGCAAGCATTGACGTATACATCTGTACGGCTTTTATTTACTCCCTACAATACCGTTCCATGGTTACTGCGGCAGCTATGCCAATTTTTTACTGACCGTCGCTTCCAATAAATATAGCGCAAGTAGTCTGATTTGCGCGCCCAGTCAGGCTGCACGTAATTAGACTGTGTGTGACTTAAAATAATAACGCATAGAAGGACAGTCTCTATACGCTGTCTATGAAAAATTTACGCTACAATAGAAGGTTATGTGTGAGTGATCGGCATGTATTTACGCACACACGTAAAAACATGTTGCTAGGAAATATTTTTTTCCCAGATTCTAGGAAAAATGATAATGCATTTGGGCCATAGCACGATTGCATTTAAAAAATGTTACGTACGGATACAACAGATTTACATTATTTACGCTTTCAGTTGTTAAAATTATTGTTTAAAAAAAAAATCACTAAAAACCTGAATATCGACAAAAAAAACCGCAGATCCATACAGCTACATTAATAAATAATTATTACGAGTTTTACGAACATAAATGTATGTACAACACTGGCAACACTTCATTGTAATTAGGTTATGAAAATTTTTATTCAGAGATCGATTTACTCAAACTCAAACTCAAATCATTTATTTCAAATAAACCATTTACAGGCACTTTTGAATTGTCAAGGAGTCAGTCAGTCAAAAAGTTGCAGCTAGTTGCTCGTTCCAAACAGTAGGTTTCTATGGAGAAGAACGAGCAAAAAACTCCATGAACACTCTTTAAAAATCAATAGAATATTACAAATTTAGGTTACATCATTCATGTTGAATCTAGGGGTACAATGTGAGAACAATGTAACAAGTTGTGCACGTTAAAAGAGGTCTAGTGACAATGAAATTAGACAATTTAAAATAACCGAGTTAGCTAAGACATGACCAGTCTCAACTAACGGCGCCCGTTCACGAACATGACGCACGGATCGGCACCATTTAGCTCAACCATTTTGAAGGGAACCAAATGATCCAACACTTGCGCCACCATCAGCAAGACATTCAAGTGAGCATGACAAACTCTCAACCGCCAGGGCATATTCAATCAACGAAAGACATATCTCGTAAATGGTAGCTTTAAAGTACATAGTGCTCACATGTATGTGCTATGCAAAATTATATATAATACTAATAGTTTGAGTTTATACAATGCAAAGATAATGTAGTTTTAGATCTTCAGCAGCTCCAAAAATAGTCACCAATGCTAATCAATAAATCTATGAACCCATAAGGCTGTGGAGCTAGACCAGCATCCGTAAAAGCATTACGTAAAAGTAATAGATATAATGTTACTATTTACATGTGAAATGTAATTTTATCACATTCTTTATGTTTACCGGTTGTGCTAGGGCAGTATTTTACGCAACAAACAGTCATTTTAAAATATTTCTTGCGAGCTGTGTTCAACGGAGCGTGACCTTGAGCACTGACGGCTCGCTGCGACTACTAAACCATTTATGGTAAGGTATGAATACGCGTACTTTTGAAGCTCGTACTAGGTTTCTATGCGTTATTATTATTCTAAGGTGTGTGATTTACTCGCAACTATTTCTGTGTATGAATGTGCAGAGAATATGTGTATGACCGTTTCGTAAATCCTAGACAAACCAGGTACGTGCATTATTATTAATATTTAAACTAAATATAAATATATTATTTTTCATTAATATCTAGCAACTTTACAACCATTGTTCGTTACAGGAGGTTCCGTTTTCGAGTTTGTTTTCAGTTTATTAAAATAATCATGACTGATTCCTAGAATTTGAATCCTTTTTGACCGCCACGTCAAAAAAGTAAAAACAAGCTAAAGCTACGAACGACTACCTACTCTATGGAATTACGCTTCTATACGTAATACCATAGAGTAGTAATTCGTCTGTCATGTAGTCGTGACCGTGGCGCGCTAGGCAAGTTTTGATTTGTCACTTAAATGACTGTGGCGGTTAAAAGGTTAGCTAATATCGTAACTACCAGACTATGATAACTCACCTGTTTCGCCCTATAGCCTATGACAAATGGTGACGGGTATTTGAACGGGATTGCCTCCGTAGAAAATAAAGAAGAAAAAACACATACAAAAAGATAATTATCTTATATTTTAAAGAAAATTCTTAATTAATTATTGTAGTCTTAACATTAATATAATAATCAAACCGCTAATTGTAGCGACAACACAGTGTGACAATGAGGAATGAAGTAAAACATCAATATAAAAATATGTTACAATATTAAAAAGTAATGTTCGCAGCTAGTCCGGGTACGCCTCCAGGCTCAGGGTCATTACGTCGCTCACCAGACAATCCGCCGGCTGGAACAAGGAGACAATGTTGTTTAAGATCATGAGGTTTAAAAAGGGGGAAGTTGGAAATTAATTTACATAAAACATTTATATTAACATAAATTGACGTGAGCAAAAAGGCTGCCCGGCTCAAATTGGACTGGACGGGTCACGTCAGCCGCATGCACAGTGACCGCTGGGCAAAGATCTCGCAATGGGTGCCTGAAGATGGTCGGCGTCGCCGGGGGCCCAGGAGGTGGCGAGATGACCTGAAGTGTACTGCGAGGGCTGGTTGGAGGCGGCGCACAATTAATACATGGAACGACTCGGAGAAGGCCCTTGCCCAGCAGTGGGACACAACGGGGTAATAAAAAAAAACCAACTGAAAGTGACTGGCATCAGTGACAGAAAAGTTTTTCTGTCACTGGCGCCACTTTCAATCTGTTTCTTTAAGTTTAAAGGGAATGTGAGTTCTAAGAGAGAGATGGGTTATGAATATAAATGTGGATCGATGGACAGGAAGAACAAAGAAAAGTTAGATAGATTGTGTGAAGAATGATAGGAGAGAAAAGGGAGTCCGTGATAACATGCCGTTGGACAGGACGGAATGTAAGAAGAAAACATGTTGCGCCGACTCCAAGTATGCAACATGGGGGCACAAAGTACGCGCGGCTGCGTCACGCCCGAGCAGAGAGACCACTCAGAACAAGCCGCCATTTTTGACACGCACACATTGACATTACGTTTATAGGCATTCTCAAGCAGACTTCAGTCTCGACTGTCACGTGTTGTCTAAATTAATAAATGAGAGACATTGACATTTCAAGCCGAACAGGAAAATTTTGTTTTAAAAAAAATGCAAAGTGTTCCAACCAGTGTCAATAAAATTTCATATTGTCACAAATAAAACCTACAGAGTCAATACAGTAGCAGCCCTAGTGAGTTTGGCAAGTTTAGGTAATTATTTTTGAAGATGGCGGAAGCGGTCCTTCTGTAATCTTTATATTTTGTGATGGGCAAGGGCAAGGGCAGGAAGATGATGATGATTATAAATAAATAAATTACATCTTTACTGCTTATATTTAAGTCAATGCGATGCTATAACTACGAAGGTAGCAAAAGTAAAAAATGTGAAAAAACATTCTCGTGAATTATGAAAAAGTTAAGTATGTGTTGGAAGAACTTTAGCTATCTGAGGCATGGGGATACCCCCTGGGCCCATTCTACCAACTTCCGAACTCTGGGATGCTATTGAGAAATGTCTCATGAAAACACCTAATACAATTTTTGTCTCAAATATATTATTATACTTATGTGGTAGGATTAACAATTAGGATCATTATGGACCCTGTCGGGTACAGCAAGAAATTATTAGAATGATATCTAAAAGGAACTATATTGTAACTTAAAAAATATTTAATTCTTATTTCTATTGTTTAAATTCATCATTTAAATGTTAATTGACTTCCACACACTCTCTCTCTCTCTAAATCTCTCCCTCGCTCTACCTCTCCCTCTCTCTCTATCTCCCCTTTTCTCTCTCGTAACTCCCTTGTTTTCGTCTTCCCTTTTCTCTCATTTCTCCCTTTCTCTATCTCCCTGTTTTTCTCTATCCCCTTTATCTCTATCCATCTCCCCTTTTCTCCATCTGCCTTTTTCTCTATCTATCTCCCTTATTATCTATAGTCAGTGTTACCTCAGAACAGATCCCGACCAGCGCGTCCGCACAGCCGTAGAACTCCTCCTTGAGCGAGATCACGATGGTCTGCAGGTTGCCCTTCTTGGAGCGGATGTAGGACGCCACCTTGCCGATGTTGGTGTTGTCCAGCGCCGCGTCTATCTCGTCCAGCAGGAAGAACGGGGCGGGCTGGTAGCTGGAATTAAGTATTGTGATGTGCTGAAGATCTGGATTGGTTCACAATGCCGGTGTACATGAAATTATCGCGAGTTTGATATTTGTTCCCGCCCAAGTTACGAATATTTCTGAACGCAGTGTCTGTACAGTTATATCTGTAAAATATCTGTGAATGCAGTTCAAAATATATCAAAAAGTCATGGCTGGTCGCCCAGGAAAGGTTTCCTGTAACTATAACGGTTAAGGTACCTACCCTTACTGTACCGTCTCAAAATCCAACCTGTATTGTAAGGTAGATATACACTTTAACCCGTAATTAGTGCTATATATAATTTACTCCTACTTTGCCATATGCGGACCCTCTCGGTTACACAGATACAGTTCCGGTAAAACTTCAATTCGGAAAGATAAGTGGCTCAGCCCTTGAGTCTGTTTGTTTGTCGTCAAACTCCATGTTTACAAAAGAGAAATTCCTAGTGTGGGGAAATACAATTTTTTGCTGTTAATTTATATTTGAGACATAAAAACTACACTTAGTGTTACCTGTGTATAGCGAAGAGCAGCGCAAGCGCAGCCACAGTCTTCTCCCCGCCCGACAGGTTGGACATGGGCTGGAAGCGCTTGCCGGGCGCCACGCAGTTGTAGTTGATGCCGTCCAGATACGGCTCCTCGGGGTTCTCGGGGCCCAGGAACGCTTGCGCGGACTGGTTCATCGCTAGAGCCTGGAACACAGCGGAGATCGTTTTAAAAAGTCCTTTAAAGGAATGAGGAACAGGGTGTTAAGTTTCTCGTTCCCCGTTGAAAGAGGAGGATCCTCCGACCAGACGGGTCTTGGGTCTGGTGGGCTACTGCCCGACAATTGTTTTCGGAATTTTGTATATTATTATGCGTCGCGGAAAACTTTGATAATAATATTTTATTATAATAACGTTTACAAAAAGTGTACATTTATTGAGTAGTATATTTCCCATACAAATATAGTGCCTAAAAATAAATAAAAACTACAATATTTATATTACAGGTGCAAGTTATGCTGGATCGGAACTATAACGTTACATTGCCACGCACCCGATCTAGGTTAATTCAAACCTGTGTTTCAGGCCATCAATAGGGTATTTTACTCTATACGAGAAAAAATCTATAAATATGTTATTGAGACAGTTTAGGCATAAAGCAGCCGGAAAATGTAAGTTTTAGTTCATAAAATAACAAAACCAATTTTTAAATTCAATTTAAAGTTTTCAGTATTTTTAATCTGTTATAAAACACCGTGAAATAGTAGCGGCCATGTTATTACGCCATACGGCTGTGTAAACAAAAAAATTTCAACTGTCAGTCAACCGATTGGCGTAATATAGGCTTCGTACTGTTATTATTTTCGTAACCAACGTAATTTTTTCACAATTACATCTATTACAAAATATCTTTTAATTATTTTTAAATGATATACAATTATCATATTTAATATGAGCTCATTTGATACAAAACGAACTGACGTCATTTACGCTGCGCAATATGGCGTCCAGTAAGAGGCGTTTTTGTCAAAGAACGCGCGAAATTTAAAAAAATAAAATTTAGATGCATTTTTATGGCACTTACCGATTGAATAAAAATTTTGTGTTTTTTTTTGGTGGCATATTAGCACTACAGAATTTCATTGAGACACTTTTCAAAAATGGGTGTAATACCCTATTTGTTAAACTGATATAAAATAATCTAATAACAATTATGAGAAAACGCATAAATATACAAAAATAAATAGTTCCGAGGGACTGAATTATCATACATGTCAAAACTTCTAGAAGTACTTCTGTGTGTTATTGTTACCGTGATGTAATTGAAATGGAATAGATGTCGCCACAGATGTTTTAAAAGATACCTACGCTATAGCAACAATCCCACAAGTTTGCAATACCAAATCATATACTGTGAAATGTGTAAGTATATTCACCTTGTAGATAGCATCGATTTCATTGGCCACATGTTCGAAACACTCTATGAACTTGTCGTGACGCTCCTTCTTCACCTGAAATAGTAAAAGCCATTGGTCAGTTCATAATAGGGTATTTTACTCTATACGAGAAAAAATCTATAAATATGTTATTGAGACAGTTTAGGCATAAAGCAGTCGGAAAATGTAAGTTTTAGTTCATAAAATAACAAAACAATTTTTTAAATTCAATTCATTGTTTTCAGTATTTTTTATCTGTTATAAAACACCGTGAAACAGTAGCGGCCATGTTATTACGTCGTACGGCTGTGTAAACAAAAAATTGACAACTGTCAGTCAACCGATTGGCGTAATATAGGCTTCGTACTCATATTATTTTCGTAACCAACGTAATTTTTTCATTATTACACCTATTACAAAATATATTTTTATTTTTTTTTAAATGATATACAATTATCATATTTAATATGAGCTCATTTGATACAAAACGAACTGACGTCATTTACGCTGAGCAATATGGCGTCCAGTGAGAGGCGTTTTTGTCAAACTACGCGCGAAATTTGAAAATGTAAAATTTAGATGCATTTTTATGGCACTTATCGATTGAATAAAAATTTTGTGTTTTTTTTTGGTCGCATATTAGCACTACAGAATTTCATTAAGACACTTTTCAAATATGGGTGTAATACCCTATTATCATGTCAATTGATATATGGCTGTGATTCGTAGATCTTTGACAGTCGTTATGGGTTTTCTACAAATATAATATATATAATAAATCTTGACTAAGGCTACGTAGGTGATCATTGGTGGTGCCTAGATCTGTATTATGTGATCATGCACTTACCTTTTCGAAGGCTAGTTTAGCTTTGTGTGCTCTCTTCCTGGCGGCGACAAACGCTTCGTTCGTAGCGTTCACCTTCTCCCGCACCTCGTTCAGTTTCTGCATCGCCTGGAATACACAATATGTCAATTTTTGTATCTTTATCTATACAAATAAATAAGATTAAAGTGTCTGTTTCTATATCAAAATAAAAGTTTTTTACTAAATGCATATGAAAGTAAAATTAGAGAAATATTGACGGAAGTTGGTCCATTTTGGCAAAACTAAACACAAATACGGCGTGAATTGTGGCATTTTATGGGGGAGGCCTTTGTTTAACAGTGGACGTCTTCCGGCTGATGATTTATTTATTTATTTATTTATTGGTTCACCAACAATTGTTAACACTGATTTCATGCTTATGGGTAACATGTAAAAATGTATATGCAGCAGTGCAACAATCACTTACAGGTAAACTCACGCATAAGTTGTACAAAATTGTATAAATTATCTAATCTAATCTAGTTTTAATAAATTAATCCGGTTTACATAAAAATAACATAAAAAAGAACATTTATTTTAAGCAAGGTAATGCGAGATAATAAAAGGTGGTGTATTCAGGTAGGAAGATACTTAAGAAGATTGGATTTCAATTTGGCCTAACTATCGAAGTGCAAATCAATTTGATCACTGTAGCTATTTACAACCTCGCATAACCTTGCATAGGGCGAATTGGCACCTAGAACCGCCTTCTTCTCTGAGGCGGACAGAGTGATGATCATGATGATGATGAAATAGAAGTACCTGAGAAAAAACCTAGGGTAAGAGCATTCAGTCAGTTTCATAGATGATAATCATACCCTCATGTTCGGGGCCTGTATCTTGTCCACAGTGTTCTGCAGCGAGTTGATAGCTTTCTGCAGCTTGTCAGCCTTGCGCTTGATCTCGTCCGGTTCCTCCAACTCCTTCAGGTTCTCTGATAGCGACCGGTAGTCCACGCGGATCCTGGATACAAGCGGATATTAATTATTGTTCTAGATTTGTGGTGGGAAGTGTTTTGTTAACTTACAACAGTATCATAGCCATCCCATGGATTCGATTCTCATCTTTCATTATGGATTCGAAGGGCATAGTGAGAGATTTGTAACCTATTCGATCGCGTTTTCATGTCGATTTGTATGGAATAATTGTTGCCACAAGACGATGCTGTTTTAGTTTCGGTACAAAACGCGTATAAAAACTCACACTAGACACTATTACATGATTCTATACGCTCCGTTAACGTCTTCCGTCGGTAATTTTGTATTTAAAAAGACAGGTCCATACAATATTACAGCACCCACACGAGAACCTACAAGAACGTATTTAACGTTGATTCCCAAGCGAAGTCGCGGGCAAGGGCTTATAAGTTATTCATAATTACAGAACAAGAAAAAAATACATTATTTTAAGAACTTTTAAAACTTTATTTTTAGACTTAAGTCCATAGCTTCGTAAGTATTACTTATTTGTAAATGTACACAAAATCCACAATTCTTTGAAAATTGATCTTTATATACCATCATTGAATAAATCAACGACGTACCTCCAACCTCCGCCAACGTCGGTAAACTATTGGCTCAGCAGATTCGGCCTAGTAATAATGACTCTATAAATCAACATGCCGAACTACCAGTCCAATGCAATACTTTTGTCCTCCTCGATACTGACCCCAATGAAGTTGATCGAATTTTGATGGGACTTAAATCTGATAGTGCCCCCGGTTGGGATAACGTATCGACGAAATTTCTAAAATACGCACGAAAGGAAGTTGTACCAGTAATAACTCATCTTGCAAACCTCTGCTTTCAAAGTGGCATTTTCCCTGACCTATTAAAACATTCCATTATTACTCCCGTCTATAAGGGGGGGGACAGAGATGATGTCAACAACTATAGGCCTATATCTGTTTTGCCATCCATATCTAAAATACTAGAAAAAATAATAAATAATAGATTAGTGAAATATCTTTCTAAATTCAATATTCTGTCACCCTCCCAATTTGGGTTTAGACAAGGTTTATCCACGGAGGATGCAGTTACAGCGTTGACTTCCCTAGTAACTGAACAACTTGATACAGGTCATAAATGCCTGACTGTTTTCCTAGATCTTAAAAAAGCTTTTGACACCGTCTCTGTCCCCGTCCTTGTGAGCAAACTGGAAAAAATTGGAATAAGAGAAACCCCACTGAAATTGCTAAATAACTATCTCCTGTCCAGAAAGCAGAGGGTTAGGGTGGGTGAACTGACCAGTATTGATGCTGAAGTCACATACGGCGTTCCCCAGGGCAGCATACTGGGCCTTACACTTTTCTTAATTTATTTAAATGATCTCTGCAACATGTGTATTAATAATGCAAGAGTTTTCTCTTATGCCGATGACACTGCTGTCGTATTCTCTGGGAGCTCCTGGCAAGATGTGAAACTCAAAGCTGAGAAGGGTATGGCACAAGTAGTCAACTGGTTAAACAATAACCTACTCACTTTAAATACATCAAAAACGAATTACATATGTTTTAGTATTAACAAAAGTAGCCAACCAACTGAGGATCTCAATCTAAGAATACACACATGTGGAGATGCTAATAACAGATACTGTAATTGTTCATGCATTAAACAAGTAAAACAGACTAAATATCTAGGTGTGATAGTCGATCAGCGGTTATCCTGGTACCCACATCTTGAACAGGTCTCGAATAGGGTTAGAAGATTAAGTTGGATCTTTAAGTCACTTCGACATATTATTCCAAAAAGTATGACCACTAAGCGAGACCCTCCAAGAAATGTTCTCAATGAGATTTACATGGCTTTGGTGCAGTCGGTTTTATTATACTGCATTCCTATTTGGGGTGGTGCAGCGAAAACTAAGTTTATTGACGTGGAGCAAGCCCAACGAACCCTGATAAAGATAATGTATTTTAAAAATAAAAGATTTCCTTCTGAGACTTTATACAAAATTAGCGATCTACTTTCCGTAAGAAAAATGTATATTGTCCAAACTGTCTTAAAAAAACACAAAACCTTGCCATATGATAAAAACTTATCACGGAAAAGGAGGGCTGACATTGTCGCCCAAGTTCCACAAACTAAAACCACGTTTGCCAGTAGGCAATTGAATAAGCGGTCTGCTCAACTTTACAACAAAATTAACAAAATTATTTACATATACACAAAAAGAAGTTATGAATGCAAGAAAACCATAACTGATTGGATAAAGACACTTACATATGGTGACACGGAGGCACTTTTGGAGCACATAAAGTAGTAGATACACTCTCACTTACACTCCCACAAACAAACAGTCTCGCACTTACTCTCATATACACTTTCGCATTCACTCACATATACGCTCGGATACACTCTTACATACACTCTCCCATGCACTCTCACATACATTCTCACATACACTCTCACATACACTCTCACATACACTCTCACATACACTCTCACATACACTCTCACATACACTCTCACATACACTCTCACATACACTCTTACGTACACTTGCAGACACCCAAAATTTTGTTTTAATTTTAATGTATTTTTTTCTTATCTTATATGTTAAGTACCAACGGTTTTTATTAACTAGATAATAATGCTGTACTATGGAAGAGCGGAGTCTTCTAACACAGGCATTGTTTGCTTAAAAGGAGGCTCCAAACACTAAACCCTTGTTCTAAACTGAAGCATTAATAAACTTATTATTATTATTATTACCTTTATAACACTTCATCTAATTATGTGCAACTGTTATGGAATTTAGTGAATATAAGTTCAAGAACATGATACAGTTCGAACTTCAAACTTAATGGCGGCTGTGAAGTGCGCTACTGCCTGCGCAGTACCCCGCGCCTCACCCCCGCTGAAATTGTTACTGCGCAGCCACTTGACTCATGTTTAGTAGGCATGGGTAACTCCGGACACATCTATATCTTCGGATATATATCCCTAAGCGGACACATATCCACTCCTTCCTTTTCATAAAAATTAACATATCCTAAATCCGAGTAACTCCGACCCACTCCGACTCCGACCGAACGGAATGACGAACGATTCAATGTACTTACCTACTCTGTGGATACTGAGTCTGACACTCGGATGTGCATATGAATTAAAATTTTTGAAATCAAAGCGTTTCTCTGTTACTGTTTTTACTTTTTGCAATAGTATTTGCAAGTTTTGAGCGAAATTACATCTCCGCTTTACCTTTTCGCGGATCTATTAGTCTTGAGCTACATTGGAACGCAATGATCCCTGGATCTATTTAAAGTCGGAATTAGCTATCTAGCCCAGACCCAGACATAATCTCGCTCCATAGAGTTACTTCAATCCCGGATATATTAAGCGGATATGGATATGTTAATCGGATATATATCTTTACTTGGAATGATATACTACATATCCAATCTTTCAACGGATATAGTTAGCACATGCCTAATGTTTAGAACCGCCATAAAGTTTGTATCGTACTGTAACTTGTTGAAAGTCAAATAAGAACTTTCGATTTTCCATATCATAAGAAATTGCTGATAGACTTACCTGGAGTCCTTGCGATACTGCTGCGTAGTAGACATTGATGAAGGATCCGATTCACCGTCCGCCGTGTCTTCCAGGTTACCCTCCAGCAATGGAATTATTATGTCGTCGATCTATTTGGAAAATAACTATTATAATGTTTTCTAAAATAGTCTTTATTTAGTACACATCAAGAGGATTAATCAGAAAACAACAGAAAATAATTCTGGAGACCGCATTTAAATTTAAAAATATTAAAATAGAGTGTAAAATGATTGTGCAAATAATCATATGTGTACGATGATAGTCAAGGGACGGTTGAAGCCGCAATACGGTTCAATAGACCAACACTATTGCATCGTAGCGTAGTTCCGACCGTCCGGGTTGTCACCGTATTACAGGTAGCTGCAACCACCAATGAATAGTTTATAGCACAACGCTGGAACGTCTCATTTACTTGTAATTTATATAAGAAGTACAACAGAATAAAGACAAGACACAATACATTGCATAGGTAACATTGAGTGTTAGAAGTTCAAGTCGAGACTGTATTCCTAATAGGGTATTACACTCATTTTTGAAAAGTGTCTCAATGAAATTCTGTAGTGCTAATATGCCACCAAAAAAAAACACAAAATTTTGATTCAATCGATAAGTGCCATAAAAATGCATCTAAATTTTCAATTTTCAAATTTCGCGCGTAGCTTGACGAAAACGCCTCTTACTGGACGCCATTTTGCTCAGCGTAAATGACGTCAGTTCGTTTTGTATCAAATGAGCTCATATTAAATATGATAATTATAAAATCATTTAAAAATAATGAAAAACATATTTTGTAATAGGTGTATAATAATGAAAAAATTACGTTGGTTACGAAAATAATAAAAGTACAAAGCCTATATATTACGCCAATCGGTTGACTGACAGTTGACAATTTTTTGTTTACACAGCCGTACGGCGTAATAACATGGCCGGTACTATTTCACGGTGTTTTATAACAGATTAAAAATACTGAAAACTTTGAATTGAATTTAAAAATTTGTTTTGTAAATTTATGAACTAAAACTTACATTTTCCGACTGCTTTATGCCTAAACTGTCTCAATAACATATTATTTATAGTTTTTTCTGGTATAGAGTAAAATACCCTATTATGTGTAAACAGCATGACTATTACAAAAAAGTAAACATGTAAGGAAACTTGATAAAATGGGTACCCATTCATATTAACTAAACTAAATATATATATGACTACCTGCAGAACAGTTTATACATAACATGCATTATTTTATAATTTTAACATAATTTTCTAAATAGGGTAGGTGACACCACCATCAATTGGTGGTGTCATACTTTTTAAGAGATGTTAGTTTTAACCATAGATTTTGTATGGCAGTTTATACTTATGATGTCACTTGTAGTGAGTCATTTGCCAACTCAAACGACAAACTATTGCCATTTTGTTATTTTTTAACTATGCACCCAGATACAGAGAATGCCTAAGGCATGAAGCCCGCCTTTGTACCATTGTGCATGCAGTATTAATAAATAAATAAATAAACTATTTATTGATTTCAAAGCAACTAAATATCAAATTTTACAGTAAATTGAAAATTACTCGGGGTTTCAAGTTCAACCCGCAACACTATTCCCAAACCACTGCAAGTCCTAAAACTAAGAGTCAACAGTGGCCACCAGAAAAGCGTCTAGGCAATAAAGCTCGACGAGTTGGGGCCAAAGACAAGTGTTTTTTCAGAGAAGTTTTGATTAATGGTGTGTTCTACCAACAAACCGGAAAACGACAGAAATAGAATGTATGTAATGTAATTATGTTGTTGTCGATAAGAATATTGTAATGCTAGGCGGCACGTACCTTACACTGTCGCAGTATGTTGTGTCGGTCGCTGCGTTTGCTCTCGATTCGCGCTTCAATGCTGGCGATCTGTTTCTGGATCGTCTGGATCTCTTTCTGGACGCTAGTCAAGTCTTTGCGCGCCTGTTGAAAGTGGAAAAGTTGTAATTTTAATAAAAGGAACGGGTGTGAGTGCCGAGGTACTCACGAGAATTGGTGTGCACATGAATAACAAGCCTTACGGTGACGTTATCTGACGCTTACGTGTCTGATGCTCGAAGTCTCAGCTAGCCACCGTTTGCCAAGCGATAACATGTTTACAAAAAAAAAAACAAATGTTTGGGAGAAATACTTAAGCATTTGATAAGTGTTAAATAAGTGTAATTTTTAGATTTCTTGATCGCATTCATTCTTTAGTGTTCTAAACTTCTAACAACCAAGATTATTTACAGACAAATGACACTTTGATCCGAATACGTAGTCACACTAGCCCACAACTTGGGAGCGTATAATACGCCAAGAGTTAGGTTATATAATAGGATTAAGTAATAAAATAGATTTTAAGCTTAAAAATCTTCATTAGTCAATCCATATTCCTAGGTATAAATAAGTCCAGTATAAACATAATTACAATGACGTATACAACGTGTCACGGAAAGAGTATATGTATACAAACGGTATGAAGAGTTTCTGATTTAGAATATTGTATTCAAAAATTTAGCTCAAAATCAATAACTTTTAATATGCACATTTTTTTATTCTCACGTCTGCGCTGCGTAGGTCCATGTCGATGTCATGGCCACAAAATATAAAGATTACAGAAGGACGGCTCCCACCATCCTCAAAAATAATGACCTAAACTTGCCAAACTTAGTAGGGCTGCTACTGTATTGACTCTGTAGGTTTTATTTGCGCCGATATGAAATTTCATTGACACTGGTTGGAACTTTTTGCAATTTTTTAAAACAAAATTTTCCTGTTTGTCATGAAATGTCAATTACATAATTTATTAATTTTGACAACACGTGACAGTCGAGACTGAAGTGTGCTTGAAATTGCCTGAGAATTCCTATAAACGTAATGACAATGTGTGCGTGAGAAAAATAGCGCATTGTACTGAGTGGTCTCTCCGCTCGGGCGCGCCACAGCTTTACGTATTTTGTGTCCTGGTGTTATTATTATTATTATTTATTCTTAAGGCACATCAACAACATAAACACAAACATCTACAAATAACAGAGAACAAGGACATAGACCAGTGTTTACGTCAATTACAGACGTGCACAGCATTCACAACTAAATAGGATAAAAAAAACACAGTATTCACGTAACACACTGTATGTTAGCCCTGACCTTGTTGACGGCGTCGTCGGCGTGTTCCTGGCGCGCCCTGGCCGCAGCTCGCTCGGCCTTCAGTGCGTCAGCACGGCGCAGCTCGGCGTCTATCTCCTGGCGCTGCTTGGCCTCCGCCTGCCTCCCCCCTACAGTATCACGTAACACACTGTATGTTAGCCCTGACCTTGTTGACGGCGTCGTCGGCGTGTTCCTGGCGCGCCCTGGCCGCAGCTCGCTCGGCCTTCAGTGCGTCAGCACGGCGCAGCTCGGCGTCTATCTCCTGGCGCTGCTTGGCCTCCGCCTGCCTCCCCCCTACAGTATCACGTAACACACTGTATGTTAGCCCTGACCTTGTTGACGGCGTCGTCGGCGTGTTCCTGGCGCGCCCTGGCCGCAGCTCGCTCGGCCTTCAGTGCGTCAGCACGGCGCAGCTCGGCGTCTATCTCCTGGCGCTGCTTGGCCTCCGCCTGCCTCCCCCCTACAGTATCACGTAACACACTGTATGTTAGCCCTGACCTTGTTGACGGCGTCGTCGGCGTGTTCCTGGCGCGCCCTGGCCGCAGCTCGCTCGGCCTTCAGTGCGTCAGCACGGCGCAGCTCGGCGTCTATCTCCTGGCGCTGCTTGGCCTCCGCCTGCCTCCCCCCTACAGTATCACGTAACACACTGTATGTTAGCCCTGACCTTGTTGACGGCGTCGTCGGCGTGTTCCTGGCGCGCCCTGGCCGCAGCTCGCTCGGCCTTCAGTGCGTCAGCACGGCGCAGCTCGGCGTCTATCTCCTGGCGCTGCTTGGCCTCCGCCTGCCTCCCCCCTACAGTATCACGTAACACACTGTATGTTAGCCCTGACCTTGTTGACGGCGTCGTCGGCGTGTTCCTGGCGCGCCCTGGCCGCAGCTCGCTCGGCCTTCAGTGCGTCAGCACGGCGCAGCTCGGCGTCTATCTCCTGGCGCTGCTTGGCCTCCGCCTGCCTCCCCCCTACAGTATCACGTAACACACTGTATGTTAGCCCTGACCTTGTTGACGGCGTCGTCGGCGTGTTCCTGGCGCGCCCTGGCCGCAGCTCGCTCGGCCTTCAGTGCGTCAGCACGGCGCAGCTCGGCGTCTATCTCCTGGCGCTGCTTGGCCTCCGCCTGCCTCCCCCCTACAGTATCACGTAACACACTGTATGTTAGCCCTGACCTTGTTGACGGCGTCGTCGGCGTGTTCCTGGCGCGCCCTGGCCGCAGCTCGCTCGGCCTTCAGTGCGTCAGCACGGCGCAGCTCGGCGTCTATCTCCTGGCGCTGCTTGGCCTCCGCCTGCCTCCCCCCTACAGTATCACGTAACACACTGTATGTTAGCCCTGACCTTGTTGACGGCGTCGTCGGCGTGTTCCTGGCGCGCCCTGGCCGCAGCTCGCTCGGCCTTCAGTGCGTCAGCACGGCGCAGCTCGGCGTCTATCTCCTGGCGCTGCTTGGCCTCCGCCTGCCTCCCCCCTACAGTATCACGTAACACACTGTATGTTAGCCCTGACCTTGTTGACGGCGTCGTCGGCGTGTTCCTGGCGCGCCCTGGCCGCAGCTCGCTCGGCCTTCAGTGCGTCAGCACGGCGCAGCTCGGCGTCTATCTCCTGGCGCTGCTTGGCCTCCGCCTGCCTCCCCCCTACAGTATCACGTAACACACTGTATGTTAGCCCTGACCTTGTTGACGGCGTCGTCGGCGTGTTCCTGGCGCGCCCTGGCCGCAGCTCGCTCGGCCTTCAGTGCGTCAGCACGGCGCAGCTCGGCGTCTATCTCCTGGCGCTGCTTGGCCTCCGCCTGCCTCCCCCCTACAGTATCACGTAACACACTGTATGTTAGCCCTGACCTTGTTGACGGCGTCGTCGGCGTGTTCCTGGCGCGCCCTGGCCGCAGCTCGCTCGGCCTTCAGTGCGTCAGCACGGCGCAGCTCGGCGTCTATCTCCTGGCGCTGCTTGGCCTCCGCCTGCCTCCCCCCTACAGTATCACGTAACACACTGTATGTTAGCCCTGACCTTGTTGACGGCGTCGTCGGCGTGTTCCTGGCGCGCCCTGGCCGCAGCTCGCTCGGCCTTCAGTGCGTCAGCACGGCGCAGCTCGGCGTCTATCTCCTGGCGCTGCTTGGCCTCCGCCTGCCTCCCCCCTACAGTATCACGTAACACACTGTATGTTAGCCCTGACCTTGTTGACGGCGTCGTCGGCGTGTTCCTGGCGCGCCCTGGCCGCAGCTCGCTCGGCCTTCAGTGCGTCAGCACGGCGCAGCTCGGCGTCTATCTCCTGGCGCTGCTTGGCCTCCGCCTGCCTGCCCCCCTCCAGCTCGTCCTCCGCGTCCTGCACGGCGCGCTCCCAGCGCGTCACGTTCTCTGTGAGGGAAATCGACAGTCAATACAAGCGCGCCACAGCGCGTAGCGTTGGAATAGGGTATTTTACTCTATACGAGAAAACATCTTTAAATAAGTTATTGAGACAGTTTAGGCATAAAGCAGTCGGAAAATGTAAGTTTTAGTTCATAAAATAACAAAACCAATTTTTTAAATTCAATTCAAAGTTTTCATTTTTTTTAATCTGTTCATAACACCACGAAATAATAGCGGCCATGTTATTACGCCGAACGGCTGTGTAAACAAAAAATTGCCAACTGTCAGTCAACCGATTGGCGTACTTAGTCTGGCCATAAATACTGTTACAATTAAAAATAAGAAAGATATTACATTTGAATTTGGAATCTGTCATTTTTTTATACGATTATTCATTGACTTTTCTAATTTTGGCGCCAATACATTGTACAATATTTTGCGATATTAAAATGGAGTGGGGTGAAAAAGAGAACCGAATCGCTGTGATTGCATTACACAAAGTTGGTATGGAGCCAAATGCAATTTTTAAAATTCTCCATACGCTTGGTATTAGTCAAATGTTTGTGTACCGGGCTATTGATAGGTACAATGAGACCTCCTCTGTTTGTGACAGAAAAAGATCTGGCCGTCCACGTGTTCGTACGAAAAAGGTGGTCAAAGCAGTAAGGGAAAGAATTCGAAAAAATCCTGTCCGAAAGCAAAATATTTTATCTCGGGAGATGAAAATAGCACCCAGAACCATGTCGCGTATTTTAAAAGATGACTTAGGACTTGCAGTCTAAAGGAGACGCACTGGTCATTTTTTAACTGATAATTTAAAAAGAATAGGGTGGTAAAATCGAAACAACTACTGAAGCAGTACGCAAAGGGAGGTCATAGAAAAATTTTGTTTAGGGATGAGAAAATCTTTATAATTGAGCAACATTTTAACAAACAAAATGACCGTATTTATGCTCAAAGCTCTAAGAAAGCTTCTCAATTAGTCGACAGAGTGCAACTTGGGCATTATCCGACTTCAGTGATGGTTTGGTGGGGTGTTAGCTATGAAGGAGTGACTGAGCCATATTTTTGTGAAAAAGGTATCAAAACATCGGCACAAGTGTATCAAGATACCATTCTTGAGAAGGTAGTTAAGCCCCTTAACAACACCATGTTCAATAACCAAGTATGGTCCTTCCAACAAGACTCGACGCCGGGTCATAAAGCTCGGTCCACGCAGTCTTGGTTGGAAGTGAACGTTTCAGACTTCATCAGAGCTGAAGACTGGCCGTCGTCTAGTCCCGATCTTAATCCGCTGGATTATGATTTATGGTCAGTTTTAGAGAGTACGGCTTGCTCTAAACGCCATGATAATTTGGAGTAAACAATCCATCAGATTGGCAATGAAGAATTTTCCCATGGAAAGAGTGCGTGCTTCTATTGATAACTGGCCTCAACATTTAAAGGACTGTATTGCAGCGAATGGAGACCACTTCGAATAAGCTGTTTTATATTTTAAATTGTTTTATATTTATGTATTAAACTAACACACTGTAAAAGAAATAAACATTATTTGCAATAAAAATAAAAAATCTTCTTCGTGACAATATTTATGGCAAGACTAGGTATATAAGCTTTGTACTTTTATTATTTTCGTAACCAACGTAATTTTTTAATTATTACATCTATTACAAAATATGCTTTTAATTATTTTTAAATTATATAGAATTTTCATAATTAAGGGGCTATTAAACGACTTTTACAGATTTTAAACTGACAATCACGTCAAAATGCGCAGTGTAAATGATTTGAAAAAAAATATATGTTAAACTAGAACATTCTCTTAATCATTTAAGTGTGTGAATATTTTTTATTATATTCATATTAAATAGTTTAATTTAATCGTGAAGTTGTGTCTGACGCGGACAAAACATGAAACTGACACCACACACACACACACTGAAACAAAAAATACTACTCTTATTTAATTTTTTCGACTAAACTTCGAGAGTTTTGGACGCAGAGAATCGTATGCGCTGCGTCCAAAACTCTCCAAGTTTAGTCGAAAAAATTAAATAACAGAAGTATTTTTTAACTTAAAAAAAGGCGTATACTAAAAGATAGATAATAAAATTGTCTGTAAGATGGTGTCAGTTTCGCTAAAAGTGGTCAGTGGTGGTGGTTGGCGTTAAGCAACGATTATTTTTATGAAATACCTACAAAGCAATGGAAAGTCATTCGAGAAATACTTCAGGTAATTTACTAATTAAGTACTGATTTAGATTATTTAAATTTTGATCTGATTTAGGAGTTATAGGAATAAAATGATGGGTGGCGCTAGTTGGCTGTTGTAAGCCCCTTAAAGAATCCGAGGTTGTAGCTATAAGGAAACACAGAATAAATACAGTTAGAGTGATACTTACTCTGGGTGTCTCTGGAGCGCTCGAACTCCAGGTTGGAGGTGATGCGATCGATGTGTGCGTCGAACTCCATGCGCTTCTTAGCGCGCTCCTGCTGCGCGCGCAGCTCTCGCTCCTCGTACTGACTGCGGAGCACAGCATTACTCACTCACCACTACAATACCACAGTAGAACTAATCGTACCACCGTACAGGGCCTCCAGTCTGCTATTACAATAGTGTCAGTATGGTCTATCATTGATTTCATGATTGTTGATTTTGACAAGTTTGGTAATCTACTAATATTATGGCGTCATTATGACTTTCCATTGGTCAACCACTGACACGCCATTGAAAGAAATGATATAGAATCGTAATCTCGTACAAAATGACAAATAAATGACAGACTTCGGCGGTAATCTGCTAGAATTTTGACAACTCCTTTGATCAGTGACCTACCATTAGAACGTCATTATGCAGTCATTGCTTTTAATTCGACCAACCAATGATCGACCATTATGAATTTAGCAGATTACGAACTTTTAGCTAAATGACAATGGCATCGTGTTGGAATGACGAAATTATAAAAAAATAGCAGACTTAACCCCCAGTAGCGACACGCTCCGCCTCCCTCCGAAACATAGTTCCTCACCTCTACCCGCGTCGAGCCTGCTTTTAGTTCGAGGCGAGACTCGCGGCGCGTAGTGACGCACACACACGCACGTATTTGTACAGGTCCGTTATTTTGGTAGTAGTGTAGGTAATTAAACAATTTCGTTTATATGGAGTGTCGTAGGTGTGACAATACACGCGGTATTTCAATAAACCGTGGTATTTTATTCGTCTTACAAACGCAGTCCACTTAGTGTACCTGACATAGAATAGGTACCTCTACAAGCGATTAAAAAATTGTTAACATTGGTTAAGAAAAATTTTCTGACGGTCCTAAGCCTGTAAAAATAAAAGAAAGAAAGAAAGATAAGGCATTTATTAGCCCGCACAGGACAAAACACACAAAAATAACATTATTAAATTGTAAAATAAGGAAAGAAACGACATTGGTCCTGTACGAGGCCAAAAGGCTCCTATCTCAGCATGGTGCTGTAACATTAAAAAAAAAAAAATTGAAGGAATTTTTAGAACTGAGTGAATTTTAAATACTTACAAACTGCTACATGCTGAGAACATTAAAATTTCAATAGTAAGAAATACATTTTTGCGCTTGGGTGAATGAACTCTGATAAAGATGTCGCCGCTGCATTCCCCATCGCCCTTGGAACGCAAGCCTCGGGCCGCACTCGTAACAGGGTCTTGCAAACTTCGTTACGCGCTATTATTACTCAATATTATTTTCATATTTTTAATAATTCAAATGTTAGTCATTTTTTTTTTGGTAATTAATGATTAGTAGGCATTATATACATGAAGTAGGCTGCAGTTGTAAGACGATTAAAATGCCACGATGTAGATTTACATACAGTGTTTTATAAGTTTTGCCTGTCTGGAAGGCCCTTCCGGGTCAAAGTCAAAGCATTTATTTCAATTAAACCATTTACAGGCACATCTGAATTGTCAAGGAGTCGGTTGGTCTATAGTCAACGCGAGCACGATTGAAATGTTTTTGTTTCATCCAACGCAATGTTCGGAAACAAACGAGCGAGTGAGAACGCGATACATTGCACGAAAATTGGCGCGGGACGATTTCACAAAATTTGATCCATGAAGGCCAGGTTCTTGGTAAAAATGTAAGTAGTTGAGAATCTCCATTCCATGTGCAAGGTTCCTATGAGGATGTTTTGTTATAAAATATACTGATTTTCAGACATCTTTACTTTAATTTTGTTATTTAACGAATTTGTTTCTCAAAAAGTTTATGTTTTATTACATAGAAACCTAGATATAAACCACACGATACCTGTGTGTTTGAAATATAGAGGAGGAACATTTGTTACATTGCCATACGAGCGTTTTATTGGAATTATGACGGGCCGGTTACCACACAGGAAAATCAGGTTATGCAGCCAACAACGTCCTAGGTCGACCTGCCTATGATCGATATTCGGCCGAAGGAAAAAAAAAGGACAATGTTGGGCAGTGTTGGTCAGTGTTACCGTATGTTGGCGACTCCGATGTCGCGACAGAACCCGCGGAACACGACGTCCTCAACATTGTTCATGTTCTCCTTGATCTCCTGTATCTTCAGGTCTCGCGCGTGGATCGTGCGCTCTATATCCTCTATTTGAGGCTGCAAAAAAATTATCATCATCATCATCATTATCATTTCATTTCAGCCCAAAGACGTCCACTGCTGGACATAGGCCTCTCCAAGGGGGGGTTTTGCCATAATCGCCACGCTTGGCAGGCGGGTTGGCGATCACAGTATGGTTGTTACAAAGGCACAGAGAACGCTGCTGCCCATTCTCTGGTAATTCCCTTAGTCGCCTCTTACGACACCCACGGGAAGATATGGGATGGTGCCATTCTTTACGTTCGACACCACACGGACAACATTAACATATTAACAAAATAATTATTATTAACAACATTAACAAATTATCACTTTATTTTAAAAGAAGTATAGTTTAAAAAAGTATTTGCAGTTCAAATAATTAATGAATTCATTAGTTCAGCCTGGATTTTCCCACTGCTGGGCAAAGGCCTCTCCACTCTCCTTCCAACTCTCTCTGTTAAGGGCTATTTGGGGCCAGTTTTTTTTCGAAGGAGTCTAGATCATCCCGCCATCTCCGCCTGGGTCTGCCGCGATGTCGCTTGCCATGTAGAGGAACCCATTGGGTTGTACGTTTGGCCCAATGATCGTCTGACATGCGGCAGATGTGTCCAGCCCAATTCCATTTCAGCATGACAGCTTTCCGAGTGACGTCAGTTATTTTTGTAATGGAACGGATGGTGGTATTCCTAACCCGGTCTTGCAGTTTTATACCCAGAATACTCCGTTCCATAGCTCTCTGGCAAACCGAAAGGGTGGACCTCTGTTGATTTGTCAAAGACCATGTTTGTGAACCATATGTGAGGATGGGAAGAATACACACGTCGACGAGCCCTTTCTTAAGGGACAGTGGAAGAGTGCCCTTCATGAGGTCTTTCATTGCCCAATTACTCTTCCAGGCATTTTCCGTGCGTCAACTTCTTTGTTTTGTCTTGCCTGGAAAGAGACTATTTGACCAAGATAGAGATACTCATCGACGTATCCAACCTCCTCACCCGCTACTGTGATCCTGTGATTCTGTTCGTCATCGACTTGGTCTTCGACATATTCATCCGAAGTCCAACCTCTAGGCTTGCCGTGCTAAGATCGTTAATATTAATATTTTATTTTTCCAGAATATCGGTACCTGTGAACTTATCTGTGAAAATTGTGAAATGTCAGTGTTTGGAACGAATATTATGTAAAAGTGTGTTGTATTGTGTAAAAGTACTATGTGTGCCGTCTGGTGCCGGCCGAGAATAGCACCACCCCATTTCTGCCCGTGGGTGTCGTAGAAGGTGAGCAGAGGGATATTGACCAGAGGATAGGCAGTAGCGTCCTTCTGAGTACCATAACACCTACTGCGATCGACAACATGCATCGGCCGAGCATGGCGATTACGGCTGAACCCTTTTATTTTTATTTTTTTTAATTATATACATTCATAATAATCATTTTGTTTGTTGCTAAAATGCTTTTTTCTGTGTAAACAGGAGTCAAGGGTTTAAGCTGAAAACCAGCGCTTAGCAACCCTTTAGGGGGGGAACCTAAGCATAATTCTGACGCTTGAACCTTTTGCTTCCGGTATTATAGTTCTGTGTATGTACTACTACTAGCTGTAATACTGGAGACAATAAACGTTTATTCTATTCTATTCTAACCCCCCTTGGAGGAGACCTATGCCCAGCAGTGGGCTTCTAAAGGTTGACATAATGACTATGTAAAAGACATAAGGTCGTCTTTTGTTTGAACCATTTATTAAACAGATATCTTAGTTGCATTGCACATACTATATAGTAAAAGTGACATAAGGTTTCATTATATTCGACTTTCTAACCGTATTTTAAAGTGAAAACTTCTGTAACCGCGTTGAGCGATTTCTGGTAGGGCGTTTTCTGGGGGACGAATTAATTTCCTAACCTATATTATTATTATTATTATTTTTTAACCTAGGGGCAAAACTTATAGGTTCGCATCACTGACATGTTGTAACCTCGTACTACTAAAATATCAATCCTATACGTAACGAAATACAGCTTTAAATTAAAAACATTTATCTATATATATAAAAGAAAGTCGTGTTTGTTACAACACTTATAACTCGAGAACGGCTGAACCGATTTGGATGAAAATTGGTGGGGAGGTAGCTTAAAACCAGGAGACGGACATAGGATACTTTTTTTAGGGTGTAGGGTAGGTATAGGGTAGGTGTAGGGTAGGTGTAGTGTAGGTGTAGGGTAGGTGTAGGGTAGGTGTAGGGTAGGGGTTGGGTTGGTGTAGGGTAGGTATAGGGTAGGGTAGGTAAGTAGGTAGATAGGGACAGGACAACGTCTGTCGGGTCAGCTAGTTATTCTATAAATACCATAAAACATTATGTAGTATGGGTATTTGATTACTACGCGGACAAAGTAGCGGGCAAAAGTAAAACATGAATACTTACGCCAAACATTTCAATCTTCCTCTCGAACTCTGCGAGTTCTGCGTCCAAAGCTTTTATTTGTTTTAACTGAAAATAAAGATATTAATTATAATCAAAATTAAAACAAGAAAATTGCTGTATTATTAGAAATTTACTAGAAATTTGGATTAATGAAAAAATATAACAAACATATCAGAGTGCAAGACTGTCTTTAAAAGCGTATATTTTTGTCTATGAATCTGGTGTCTCTTTTGTTACGAAACGAGGTCTTCTCACTGTACATGTGCTGTTGTATAATAAAATTACTGTAATCACAGGATTGTTTCTAAATAAACCCTAGAACTAATATAGGGTAAATAACACTAATAATCAATTAACATAGCAGTAGTAGTAATCGCACCGGGGAGTGTCGTCTCTTTCTGATTACAGCATTTTCTGAAGACAGCATTCCCCGACTCTATGACGTATTTTCTCCACTTCAACTATAAGCTTCCTGGCGATGGTTATTGTCGTAGAAAATCTACGGGCAATCGCTTTTTGACATTTATAAAAAGTATGTCAATTGACAGGAGGTATTATCTACCCAATTCTTTCACTAATCGAAAGCTACTCTGTGTCTACTGCTACTATTGCTGTGTCATAAGAAATGTTTTATAGTACACTTGACATCGGAGCGAGCGACGTCGTTAGAAAAAATTGTAAATAAATAAGAAAAATACCGTGGTATCCCTGTCAGTGATGGCGTACTTCAGTCTGGACTCGAGCCCACGTATCTGCGAGTCCACGGTCGTCAGCTCCGACTCCTTGCGAGACTTCTTCATGGACTCACGAAGCTCTTCTGTCAGTTTTTCCTGTGAGAAAAAAGTCGAGTGAAAATTCACTATGGAGATTTAGTAAAATAAATAATTTTGTCACTCCTGCGCTTGTAATAACTGTGACATAATAGCATAACATTACCATCACAATAAGAATTTATCTTGTTCGGTGGGTACGTTTACAAAACAACATTTCGGGGAGTGTGCTTTGGAATTGTACAGTTTAACTCCCCCATCCCCATTCCATCATCGGACGAGCAGAGATACGGCGAAGCGTCACTGCTATATGGTTGAAGTTCCACGGTCTCGAACCAAGCGCTTTGACTCCACATTTACTGTGCGAACTGCCAGACTATGGAATTCACTGCCCACCTCTCTGTTCTCTGATAAGTATAATCTGGGTATCTTCAAGGCACGAGTGAACCGGTTCATCCTAGGCAAGCGTGTTCCAACTTAGGCCGCATCATCACTTAAGATCAGGTGAATTGCGGTTAAACGCAAGCCTATTAATTAATAAATAAATAATAAAACTCGTACTCGGTTTAAATATTATCTTTATCTTTACACGAACCTTCTTAGCTTTGAGTTGTGAGAGGTGTTTCTCGTCCCAGCGCTTGGCCTTGCGCGCCAAGTCAAGTGACCCTCCGGAGATGATACCGGACTTCTGGTAGAATGTGCCGTCCAGCGCTAGGGCCTACACAAGGAATAAAAAACTTTAATAATACACATTTTTCGTCCCTTATGCTGGGGCTACACTAACGGGAAATGCCATTAATTATCGCGATAATGGACGTTAACCATAGGTGTAGCCACAACTTAACGGGATAATTTAATAATGGCATTAACAATGCCGGTCGGCGTTAGGCGATAGCTCAAGTGGCGGTACATCAAAGAGATTAACGCGAGAATTGATGCGATGAAGTGGCCACACTACGTATTGTCAGTGTGCTTCGAGAGCGCAACGGGAGCGGACGTGTTTGTTTTTTGTACGACGGATTTGCCTCCGACGTATTTCCTGTACTATTCCTGTGCATTTGTATCATCCACCACCTTTTTCTTTGTTTTCGTTTTCTCTTTATTCGGTAATGATTCAATAAAGTCAAATAATATAAATTTACACTCATGAAATATAGAGCTCTGTCGACGTCCATCTTGCTTGAATTGAAGTAAATTCAACGCCGTTTTTATCGCCAATAATGAGCATTCATGTTGACCGTTGAAGTGTAGCCACCCACTTTAATGCGGTAAAAATTATTGCAATAACTATCGCGATAATGGGCATTGACGTTAAACGCTAGTGTGGCCCCAGCATTAGACTTTGATAATATGTTTCATCTTAAAAAAAGCCACGAGTGGTAATACGGGAAAAATAAAATCGAAAACCATAATGAATCAGGTGTCCTGACTAAATGTCGATACACTTAAGAGGGTCACACTTAAGACGGTTTTAATCTTGAAACAGTCAGTTTCTATTGTAACATGTTCCAAGTTATGAACCTCACATCATATCTGCTGTTCTTGGAGCGGTCGAGGTCGTAGGCGACGCGCGACGCGTCCTCGGGCGTCTCGCACACGAGCGCGTTGTTGGTGACGAACAGCACCGCGCGGTGGATGGCGGGCGGCTCGTAGCGCAACACGTCGAACAGGAGCTTCACGTTCTTCGGCTCTTTTATGTCCCTGTAAGATTAAATGGCGCGCTAGTCTATGAGATCACAAAGGTCGCAGAACGGTGGAGAGTACTGTGGAAACTGATATACCTCAGATAAAACAGCAACAGCAAGTAGGTGATAGGGATTTTAGAGATATAGAGCTCGAACCAGATATACTGCAATCTGAAGTGGTCAATGCAATCCGCTATCTAAAATGCGACAAGGCTCCTGGTACAGATCTTTGCACAGCCGAATCCTTAAAAGCGTTAGGTGGGAGAGGAATACGAAGATTAACGGATCTGTGCAACTGTATTTGGAGATCTATGGCTTGGCCAATAGATTGGACCCATTCTTTAATCCTGCCTTTACACAAAAAAGGATCGAAGAAAAGATGTGAGAACTACAGAACGATTGCTCTAATCTCACACACAAGCAAAGTTGTACTGCACATTATTAACAGCAGACTGCGGCATTTTCTGGACAGGTACAAGCTGGTTTTGTCAAGGCAAAAGGGACGCGAGAGCAAAGCCTCTATGTCAGCTTAGACTCATAGTCGAAAAATGTTACGAGTTCAATACTCCAGCTGTTTTGTGCTTCGTCGACTATCAAAAAGCCTTCGAGTGTGTAAACTGGCAGCATCTCTGGCATGTACTAGCAGAAATGGGGGTACCTCTGCACATCACGCTTATTAAAACCTTTATGGCATAGCCAAGGTCAACACTGAAAGATCCACCACGTATAGATTTGAGAAAGGAGTCGGAAGGGTTGCAGCATCTCTCCAAAACTGTTCAACGGAGAATACATTATGTGTAAAGCACTCGAAGGTTGGGGAGCTGGTCTCACAGTAGGCGGTCTTAAAATCACAAATCTACGCTATGCCAATGACACCACCTTACTGGCTAAGACCAGATCGAAAATGGTTGAGCTACTAAACCACCTTGACTCGGTCAGTCGCGAAATGGCCTTAACATAAATCAAGCCAAAACCAAGATAATGGTCGTTGGTAGATTCAGCGCACTGCAAGATGTTCAACTGCTCTCTCAGTACGACATGGTCGAGGATTTTGTGAACTTGGGATCGAATATATCAAATAAAGATAGAACAAAAGGAGAAATGACTGAGAGAAATTAAACTCGCAAAGGTGTGGAAAGATCGAAACATTCTCATTAGATCCAACATCTACATCGTTTGACTTTGGTCTTTCCCATCTTCTTGTATGGAGCAGAGTCATGGATGCCTCAAAATGGCAAACCGACGATGTATCGATGCTTTTGAGATGTGGTGCTGGCGGTGAATGTCACGCATACCGTGGTGTTTGTCTTATGGGCTGCCATAAGACAAACAGATCGATCCTTAAACAGCTGCAGATACCGCAAAGGCTCTCGAGCTTCTGCCTCAGGAAAGTGCTGCAATACTTCAGCCACATAGCCCGAAAGCCGTCTGACAATCTGGAGAAACTTATTGTCACAGGAAGTAAGAAGGAAAACGACCTAGGGACGCAGCCCAACTAGATGGTCCAACCAAATAGCCAAAAGCCTAAACACGACGATCACATAAATATGCTCTAAAGCACGCCATGGATCGAGGTAGGTGGAAGCAGCTCTGTCGTGGAGAACCTATCTGGTGGACGGGAGCATCACGACGCTCAGCAGTGAACTTACGACTCGAGGAGGAGAAGCAGGAGGGAAATTTAATTAGTTTTTAAAAAGGTGGTTTTACAGTGAGCATGCGACCGGCGCAGACAAAATTATATAAAATACTTTACAGTAAGTTTTGTATAGCTTGTCGATAATAATGCTTCAAACATTATTTTGAAGCAGTAGTTAAGACAAGTCAACTGCTGTATGTAATTGGCTTTAAAACTCACCTCAATCTCTCCCGAAGTGGTTTGGCTTGGATGTAGTCTAAGGGCAGAAACGTTTCCGGTTCCAACATCCTCTCTTTAAGTACCTAGAAACAACTTCAAAATAAAAATCTTGACCTTTCTATGGCTTCGAACAAGCATCGAACTTTTCCAATGCCTTGAATTTTGTACTGAGACTTTGGCTTATCCATATTCAACTTTATTTAAATAGCTTATGATTGGTAATTCGTGTTATAAGATAAAACTGTTCTAAGAAACTAAGCAATGAATTTTGTTATAATCTACATAATTATAAATCAAATTTGTGTTCGTCCGGGATTATTTCCGGAATAAGGTTACGCAAAGCTAATCTTAGAGGGCGCCACCGAACTTAAACACTATTAGCGCGGAAAAATTCCCATTTTATAGAAGTCGTTTCACGAGTGTTTTGTTGTATTATACGAGTATTATCAAAAATGGATAATAATAACAGACGTGTAACAATTATGGAATTAAAAAAAGCTGATCCGGTAGCAAAAAAATAATTTTGATGCATAAACAAAAAGTATGATCACGTCAGTATCGCTTTGTTTACGTCACAGTTCGGTGAGGCCTCTAGCGGAAAAAATTGGCAGTAAGATTCCTAATTCCTGGTCCAATTCTCAACATACTTTGGCTAATAGGAAACTGAGTGAGACAATAATTAATTATAAAAAATTGGGATCCGGAACGAAATTCACGCGGACAAAGGGACAGGCAAAAGTAAGTCTGGTGATCATACCTGAATACATCTCCTGGCCGTCTTCTCGGTGTCGACGACGATGGCCTCCATGTACTTGCCGAGCACCTTGGTGATGGCCACGTTGTACCGCTTGTGCGTCGGCTGGCACATGTTGATCATGCGGTCGTACTGCACACAAATATCTCTTTTATTTTTGAAGTGATTTTTATTCAACCGCGTTAAGCGAATTTTGATAGGGGGCAAAACTTATGGGTTTACGTCACCAACATACTATGATCTCATTACGGAAATATGAATCTGATGTAAATACAACTTTCGATAGAATGCATTTATTATAGTGACATCTAGCGGCGGGTAATGGAGCTTGTTCATTAAACTTTTCCTAGAGGAGGACGAATAGTAATGACGAAAGAAAAACACAGTTATTCCAAAGTCGGTGTCTCTTCTGTCGGCAGACCCCATGATTATAATATATATCTTTTTTAGACGTTGCCCCACACAACAAAATTCTCTAGTATTAAGGGTGCGTTTATAAAGATATTAACTCACAACAAACAACCAGGCCCAGGCCATAATAATATTTGTTCTGTGCGTGTAACGTGTATTCAACCCACGACACGCAGCGCAACCGCCAACCGTGTATTTATTACAGACAGGTTGTCAGACTTTCTGGCTTCTACCACAGTATAAAGATATGAACAGTATGGAAACTAGGCCTATTTGTTGAAATAATTACCTACGCTCCATTGGAGCGTTAAGGTTGTCACTCTTGATGTCTGTAAAATTGATGTGTTTTATTGTAACAAACTTTTTTCACGCGTTCAGCGGTTAGAATTTGGCTGGTTATCTTACCCTCCTTCTGGTCAAAATGTAAATCCAAGATGGCGGCTATCATTTTTTTTTAATTTATTTGTCATGGGTGTCATTTTCGTAGTTTTCGAGGGTGCTAAAGCCAATAGTGAGGTCAAAATGTAAATCAAAGATGGCGTCTTCAAAAATTTTCAAATTTTTAGTGATGGGTATCGTTTTTATAGTTTTCGTGGGTGCCAAAACCGATAGTGAGGTCAAAATCTGAATCAAAGATGGCGGCTGTCATTTTTTAAAATTTATTTTAAAAAATATGATGATGGCGACAACGAAAATTTTAGATTTTTTCGGCATGGGAGTCATTTCAATAATTTCGAGGGAAGCCGCCATCTTGGATTTACATTTTGACCCCACTATTGGCTTTAGCACCCTCGAAAACGACGAAAATGACACCCATGACAAATAAATTTTAAAAAATGACAGCCGCCATCTTGGATTCAGATTTTGACCTCACTATCGGTTTTGGCACCCACGAAAACTATAAAAACGATACCCATCACTAAAAATTTGAAATTTTTTGAAGACGCCATCTTTGATTTACGTTTTGACCTCACTATTGGCTTTAGCACCCTCGAAAACTACGAAAATTACACCCATGACAAATAAATTAAAAAAAAATTACAGCCGCTATCTTGGATTCAGATTTTGACCTCACTATCGGTTTTGACACCCACAAAAACTATGAAAACTATACCCATGACCAAAAATTAAAAAATTTTTGGAGACGCCATCTTGGATTTACATTTTGACCTCACTATTGGCTTTAGCACCCTCGAAAACTACGAAAATGACACCCATGACAAAATAAATTTAAAAAAAAATGACAGCTGCCATCTTGGATCTACATTTTGTCCTTACTATCGGTTTTGGTTTTGGCACCCACAAAAACTATAACGACACGACACCCATGACGAAAAAAATAATTTACACGAACAAATAAAAAAGCCGCCATATTTGTTTTACAAATAAATTCACGAATTTCATGTGAACTTATTAGTAAAACAAAGATGGCGGCTGCTAACATGTTACATATTCAATATTAACACCTCACTCCCCCCCTGACCCGAGAAGTGGCCCGCAGCAGCGGGCCGGCACCAGCCGAGGGTTGCGGAATTATCAACAATAATCATTCTTACCTTTCAATAATAAATAAATGTATTACGCGAATACTCGACACTCGTTCAAACACGGCATTCGTGAGGCCGTGACTGAGAGCACCGCGACTATCGCTTAGGATATCGTAGATGCGCGCGTCTGTGTGAGTGTGCCGTTTCGAACGGTTTGTTCGTAGTTTCCGTACTGTTCATAATCTTTATACTGTGCTTCTACTTACGACTACCCATAACGACTGCCAAAGACTACGAATGACCGCCGACCAACGGCACGTTTTCCGAGGCGCGAAGGGGTCTCGATATGAAAATGGATGGTCACCCACCCAGAGACTGACAGCGGCAAGTGTAGCTTAACCAAGACCAATCATCATCAAGCGTATAGCTTTTATTTAGCCACCACACCTCGAACGACCCGTGGGTGTTCGGGTTACAATAGCACCCACCCTTATCATCCACGGGGTGTAGTAGATCGCCTTCTACTATCCGAAATCACAGCGACAATCTCACTGCGATCCCCAAGACGCCTGCCAAGAGTGAGGATTATGGCAACCCCCCCACCCCTCCTCCTTTTATTGGGGAGACCTTTTTTCAACAGTGGACGTCTTCCGGCTGATATGATTCTGAACATCCACATTGGCATGTGATTCCTCAATCCAAATCACCTCCTCCAGCTGCGACTGCAGTGTTGCCTCTCAGACTAGGTTCCTATGATGACTCACCACGCCAGGTATATCTCTCTTGAAGCTCTCGACGATCTCCTGCTTCTTCCTGCGGCGCGCCTCCTCGTGCTTGTCCACCCGCGCGTCTCCCAGCGCGGCCGCCACCTCCTCCAGCTGCGGCTGCAGTGTTGCCTCTCAGACTAGGTTCCTATGATGACTCACCACGCCAGGTATATCTCTCTTGAAGCTCTCGACGATCTCCTGCTTCTTCCTGCGGCGCGCCTCCTCGTGCTTGTCCACCCGCGCGTCTCCCAGCGCGGCCGCCACCTCCTCCAGCTGCGGCTGCAGTGTTGCCTCTCAGACTAGGTTCCTATGATGACTCACCACGCCAGGTATATCTCTCTTGAAGCTCTCGACGATCTCCTGCTTCTTCCTGCGGCGCGCCTCCTCGTGCTTGTCCACCCGCGCGTCTCCCAGCGCGGCCGCCACCTCCTCCAGCTGCGACTGCAGTTCTGCTGCTCGGCCGCGGCACTCGCCTACGTCGGCCTGGACAGTAACAACTTTATACAAATTGCCAGAAGTCACGAGTGTGAGTGTCAGAATCGAGTGTCGCGAGTCTCAAAAGTGTCAGATTCAAGTGGCGCATAATGTCGCGAGTGTCAGGAGTGTCCGAGTGTCAGAGCCGTGTCGCGAGTGTCAGTCAAGTGTCACGAGTGTCAAGAGTGTCAGTTTCGAATGTCGCGAGTGTCAGGAGTGTAGTCGAGGTTTTGCAAGTGTTAAAGTCGAGTGTCGCAGTCGTAAGCGTCAGAATCGAGTGTCGCAAGTGTCAGAGGCGAATTAGACAAGTGTCAGTGTCGAGTATCGCCAGTTTCACGAATATTAGGGTCGAGTGTCGCAAGTATCAAGTCTAGTGTCGCAAGTGTCAAGGTCAAGTGTTACGGATGTTAGAATAGTGTCGCCATGTCAAGAGTTACAAGTGTCAGAGTCGAATCTTACACGAATGTCAAAGTCGATTGTTACGAGTGTCAGAAGAGTGCATAAAAGATGTGTAATAGTCCCAACCTGTAGTTCAGCACGCAGCCTCCTCTGCTCCTCCAGCGCTTGCTCCGAGCTCTTGATGTGCTCGTTCAGCTTGTCCACACGCTTCATAGCCTCGTTCCTTTCATGACCCTGGGTGATTAACAGTATGGTTAGCACATGAACAGTACAAAGTCACATTTATGTTCGCCATCATCATTGTTTTCTAGCAAAGTCAAAAGCATTTATTTCAATTAAACCATTTACAGGCACTTTTGAATTGTCAAGGAGTCGGTCAGTTAGTCAGAAAGTTGAAGCTAGTTGCTCATTCCAAAACGTAGAGTAGGTCTCTATGGAGAAGAACGAGCAAGAATAACCCCAAGCAGTGATTCCATATGCTATTATCGACTGGCATAGTGCAAAATATACAGAATAAATTCTTTTAAAAATCGGTATCAGTTTACGTATGCGAGATTTTAGAATATTAATATGTTGTTTCCAATTTAAATTTTCAGCAATATCAACTCCAAGGTATTTAACACTTTTACTTGGAGATAAGACAGGACATCCGCAAATACTTGCAACAGAACAATTAGAGGAATGAGCTTTAAAGTCGGTAAGAGGCTGTAAAATATTTTTTATACTAAATGCTATATAATGCTATACATTTTTTTTAAGATTGAAAGTAAGCCATTCAATTATATTTTATAAACCACTTTCGGCTGACAATTTGACATCTCTCCATCTTTTTTGTTGAAATAATATTACAGTATCGTCAACGAAAGTGATCGCTTTCGAACCGGGTAATTCAATGTTACAAAGATTATTCACGTATAATAGGAATAATGTAGGTCCAAGCACTGATCCTTGCGGAACACCGAAACAGACATTATGTTTAGAGCTTATAATATGTCCAATTTCTACAGCTTGTGTCCTGTTACTTATAAATAGTTCTTGAAAAGTTGAAATGGTAAACCTCGAATACCTATATAGCCTCTAGCTTACAAATTAGCAGGGGGATCGAAACAGTATCAAAAGCTTTAGCTAAATCAAGAAAAACACCAACACATTTTTTTCTCTCCATTTAACAACAACTCTCTATAACGCCATAAATACACAGTCTTCTCAGTCAGCCTTCAGTGTCGTTATATAGAGTTTACACTGTATTTATTTATGTACTTCTTAGTATGTCTATGAAGAAACCGATGGTCAGTCATGTAATACCTTCTGGCGATGTTTATTCTCGAACTCGCCCTTCCTCCTCAGCTCGTTATCAAGGCGATCCTGATCCGCCTTCTGCTCCCTGTTGACCGAGTCCAGCTCCTGCAGGTAGCGCGCGGCCTGACGGGACGCTTCCATCTTCAACTCCTCGTATTCACGGATCTGGACACGAAAATGAGGCAATAATAGAAACGGAGTGAGCGAAGAATAGTGTTTGTTATACACTCACCACGCACATAAATACAGACCTTCGCCACACACACACACACCGTACGTGAACATCTCATGCCTTCACACACTTTCCATCCCATTTCATAATTTATGTAATAAAGGTGAAAGTGCTAGGGTGGCTCGCGACATTTAGTAATTATTGTAATTTAATTTATTTGTTACTAAATTTTTTTATTATCATACAACCAGATGTTGAGCTGTAAATTGTAGGTAGGTGGTGGTTGGGTGTGGATATCTAAGAAGAGAGTATGTCAACCATTTAGCATAATGTACCAGTGATGTGTACACTATACTTAATGTATACTTACCGTAGTAGTAATGGTAACGCAAAATACGCGCTGAGACGTGGAGTAGCGGTCACCAGCCCGTCATGCTACTATTACTATGTAATTATTTAAGCAACTACTGCATTTACCTGTGCCTCTTCAAGATGTACATCAGCCCTCCCCGTGTGAGTGGTTCCAAGAGTAGTCAGCTCCCACTGTGCCTTCTGCTCCTCAATCTGGCGCAGTTCATCTTCCAGCTTCTTGATGTCAGCCTGATGAGCCTCGTGGGCCTTGCGAGCCTGTTCCAAGGTCTTTAGGGCGCTCTCCAACTTCTTTTGGGTGTGGGTGACGCGTTCTTTGGCTTTTATGAAGGTTGGACGCTTCTTTGTGATTTCAGCTTCCTGTAGGCAAAATAGTAATTTATAAGTAATCCATAGTAATATTATAAAGTCAAAGCCAAAGTCAAATCATTTATTTCAATAAGAACATTAAAAGGCACTTTTGAACATCATATTTTAAAATTTGAATCTAGTTGCCCATTCCAAATGGTTGTTTCGTATGGAGAAGAATGGGCAAGAAAATGCGAAAATAACTCTCGTCTGTTATTTGAACGTCTAAACCCATTTGGATGGAGATCGCTTGAACCCTGAGGAAGAACATAGGCTAGTTTTTATTCCGCAACTTCATCTGTGTTCAGGATAACCGACATTCACGCAGACGAAGTCCCAGGCAAAGGCTAGTCTTCTATATAGCGAAATACCACTCACTAATTGATAACGAAATCTCGAAACCTACTTGACCAGATAAAGCTGACATTTGGTAGGTAGGTCGTTTATACATAGGAGACTTCGAAATCTATAATTCATCGTTCATCATCATCATCAGTCGGAAGACGTCTAGTGGACTCCCCCAAGGCGGGAGTTACCATAATCCCCACGCTTGGCAGGCGTCTTAGGGATCGCAGTGAGGTTGTTAAGTATGTACACGGAAGCCGCTGCCGCCCGACTTCTGGATGTTCCCTTAGTCGCCTTATACGACACCCTCGGAATGAAGGTTGGCGCTATTCTGGCCCAGGCACCCCACGGGTAATAATTCATCGTAAAAATAGAAAACTGTTTTATTTCCCCACTCACCACTTCCCGGATCTCCTGCTCAATCTTGGCAGTCTCTCTCTGCACGGTGCCTGCCTCCTTTTTCTTCTCTTTCAGAGCTTCTTCCAGCTTCTGCCTCTTCTTCTCCACCTTGGTCAACTCCGTCTGCTTGTGCTGCAAGTCCTCCTCCATTGACTGGATCTCTTTCTCGTTGTGGTATAGATGGTAAAGTTGCAGTTCTATTTTTTGTTCTTGCTATAAGATGAATAGGAAAATTTCCATTAAAAATAACAATTATGTAATGATTACTTCTCTTTTCTTTAGATAAAGTTTATTATTTAATTTATTTAAGGATACACATTACATTTTTTGGGAATTAAATAACAAACTTCAGTGTTGTCTCATGAATCTGTTATGTTTTTGCTTTTCTCGCTTGTCTCAAATGACTTATTGAAACAAGTAACCATAATGTGTGCATTGTATTGTGTACGACTTATACGACTTGCAGTACTTTTAAGTTAGCTTACTTTGTTTTTTGTATATTACAAATTTAAAACAAATTAGATCTTTTAAACTACACAATGAATTTTCATGCGGTTTTCAACAATAGATCACTCAATCATCAATCACTCTGATTTAACATTAGTATCTACATTGCACCCGCGCGAAGCTCAGGCAGGTCGCTAGTCATAGATGTGGTGATTGTAAGATGATGGAGTGATAACACTGTGTGAACGAGCGAGCATGAGTGTGAGAGCAAGACGGATGAAGTGAGTATCGGGTGTCAGAGATAGAAGAGGAACGACGGAAAGACGTAAGACGGAAGGTGTTATTTTTTGAGAAGAATTTAATAAATATACACATTAAGAAGTTCAATTTGCTTGCTCTATTTTATTTACACACACTACATAGATAACCTAGAATAGCCATAATCTTTATATTTATATATCAGTGAATACAACTTCACAATCTAACTCACCAGTTCCTCTTTGAGCCTGGTATACTTTTCAGCCTCCTCCTTCTCAAACTTGGCCTCTTTCCTCTCAGCAGCCACTCCCTTCTTCTTCTGGTAAGAGAACTGAGCCTCCTCATCAGCACGATTTACTTCTGCACGGCAGTGTTCATACTGTTCCTTTAGAACTCCAGATCTGTGGGGTTGCCATGCACACTTTTAGCAGACCTTCTTAATAATACCTTCTAATTTGACAAATGAACTGTATACAACACGTTTATTCATACATAATAATCTAGTATACATTTTTAGCTCTCTTAAAATACCACAGTAACTAAACCTACCCACTGATCTCTTCAAACAGTGCAGTCCTTTCCTTAGGGTTTTTCATAGCAATGCTCTCAACGGCTCCCTGGAACACCAGGAAGTTCTTGGCTTTCACATTGATGCCAAGCTTTTCCAGCTCACTCAAGTAGAGAGATGTGTTTACTGACTGTTGATAAAAAAATTATATGCTAAGATTACTCAAGTTTGCACAGATTTATATTCGATTTTCAGCACTACAAAGCTACATTATCCCTTATTTTTTTTTATGAAAATATAGCCTAAACACAGCTATATTTTAATACAAAAAAAATAGGCACCCAAAGGAAAATTCATACTGGAATGTTGCAAACAAAGTTCTAAAGGTTACATAAGACAGAACTGACCTGCCCATCAATCTTGTGCTCTGATGACTGTCCAATGACTGATCTCTGGAACTGCTTCTCTGTCAGGTCTTCAAGTACAAATGTAGCTGTCACTGATGCACTGCAATGAACACATTATTTTCTTCTGCAATAGTTGGACACATTAATTTTAAATTTATGGATCCATAATTTTAAAATTAATGTGTACCAATAATAATATGATGTACACCCCCCTGCTTGGCTCTAGGGATGAGATATACTTGTTAAATTCAATACCAGGTCTTCTAAATTTGAGTATCTATACTAATATTATAAAGCTGAAGAGTATATTCTTTTGTTTGGTTGGTTGAACGCGCTAATCTCAGGATCTACTGGTTCAAATAGAATTTTTTTTTATGTGTTGGATAGTCCATTTATCGAGTAGCCCATGCGAAGCCGGGCCAGGTCGCTAATGTAAAATAGAGTCAAAAACAAAGCAAAAAAACTTGTATGTGGTGTCAGTCAATTTTGTACCATGCTACAATCTTGTATAGCTGTTACAAGTCCCACTCTGCCCGCGGCCGACTCTTCAGTGTCCAAGGTGGAGGAAACTTGCATAGCAAAACATGTCTTCAAAAAATTTCCTATTCAAGTTCCTATTTTTTACTGTAATAGCTAAAGTCACAGTTGCGGGCAGAGGGGCTCATGGAGTTGGTAGCACTACCAAAATGTCAAGCCAAAATAATTACAAAATGTTACGTTGGTGCGTCTTATCCTTACTTACCTCAGACAAGGCAATCTTCTAACTCTGAGTGAGTTACTAATATGGGCCAGTAGTGTATTACATTTTTAAGCTGTCCTAATAAAAGTATAGTGCAGATTTCACAAATGTGTATACTTTAAAAGAATTTGTTTTGAAGAACAATGAATAGGTTACCTTCTTGACACAGGTTTATTAATGGAAGCCCCGTGTATCAGATCACTAAGACGTTTCACACGGAGTAGAGATGTCTTCTCCCCCATCACAAAACTCACAGCATCCATGAAGTTCGACTTGCCTGTGAAGATATCATGGCTCTATAAGTGTTATTGTAGTCCGAGGTCACACTTACACAGGTCATAACTGTTGTACAGGTAACCAGTGGCTTAACAAGTTACATTTTGAGGAAAGAAAAAATCATGCACATTTACACATTTGTATTAATTCTAAAGTTTATTGCATATTCTGTAATGTATTAAAAATGGTACAAATGTGATGTTTAAGTATATTTTTCCACTCCACCTGATCCGTTGGGGCCTACAACCGCTGTGAACGATTCCATAGGGCCTATGCGGTGGTGCCCCCGATAGGACTTGAAGTTTTCCATATCAATATACTTGAGAAACGCCGGCATTTTGGCTGCTGTTCGATAATTATGTACCACCATTCGAAAATAATTGTGTTAAATCACATAGGTAAAATAATAGCGCCAAACATCGTCACATCAACAATGTTTGCTGTCAAACAAGTGTCCAAAGTGTCCATCCAATCCAATCCAAGTGTCAGCCATTCTGCCATTTAAAACTAGAGAGTCTGGAGATTTTAATAAACCGTAAACAAATTTAGTCGATTAAAGTGTCATATACAACAAAGCACTTGTGAACAAATTCTTTTGAAAGCTTAGAGGATCCATGAAATGTAATAAACAATTATCTGAAGTAGTTTATTTTCACATTCACCATTAAATTATTTATATATTGAACTATATTATGTTGAAATGTAATTAAATTCATTTAAAAATTGTTGTTACACACTTGTTACTAGCTTTATTGTTGAAGGTCCAGTCAAAAATAATGGAAACACCCGAAACCAGTGTTGCCAACAAGACCAATGGAGAATATGCCAAAATGGTGTGTAAAATATGCCAAAAATATGCCAATTGCTTTATAAAAATGCTAAAAATTATGCTAACATTTTTTAATGTCTAATAAAACGTAAAATTTAAAATGTTTATATTTTTTTATTATTATATTCAAAGAAAATAATTTATTAAATCTATTTTTTTAAATATAAACTCGGTAATAGAGCTAACATATACTCGCTGTCTCAATTATAGAGGCAATTTATGATATAAAATCGAAATAAGTAATCCCAGATATAGAGGTTTGTAATGTCCCACAAACAGAGGTAATTCAGGGCTAAAGTGTCGTGTCACAATCGGTGCCAGCTAGGGTTCCCAACTATATTGTTAAAAACAGTATTATACTGTTTTTAATATCACCACACAGTTGCACGATGCAGCGCAGGCCTCCCTCGTTTCAGAAAGTACTGTACGAACAAAATAAAGCACTGTTCATTTTATTAAAATACTGTTGATTTTCTTTCTCCAACCTGAAGAGTTGTTAACCCTAGTTCCAGCTATGGAGGTTTCACACTTATACAGGTCCCACTTAACCAAGTTTTACTGTATATCCTATTTTTATCTCACTTCCTTCATACAAGGAGGGAGTGAAAAAATGCTGCTTGTCTATTAGTATATTGAATGATGTGTGTGGTGTGGGTAGGTGTGGGTGGGGAATCCCCACAATACGGTAGAGAGTATTTGACGTCAAGATTTAAAATTAAAAATAAATTAACTAATTTAAAAAAAATATTTAATTTAATTAAAAATTAAATCCCTTTGCTATATTGTTGGCACCAGGAGAGCCAACAATATAGCAAAAAGATTTAATTTAAATGGAAATAATTACGCACGCATTTACGTAATTTTCATGGTTATACTTTAATTTTATAATTATTTTATATGCTAAAAAAATATGCTATATGCTAAACAACAAATAAATTTGCTAAACCACATTAAAATATGCTAAATTTAGCATAAAATATGCTAAATTGGCATCACTGCCCGAAACACACACAAGGATTCAATCGTTGCAGTGTTGCCAAAGATAATTGGTATGGAAATGGCAATTGGGTTGTAGAGATATTATAATTGGGTTGTGTATTTTGGAATTATTGGCTAATGGTGTCACCATTAACCAATAATTCCAAAATACAACTTATCGGATACACTTTATTTTAGCCCCGAAAACCCAAATAATTTTCAATTAACTGTAAAATTCGATTTTAAGTTGCTTTGAAGTCAATCAATAGTTAGTCAATTGAGTTGGTAAATAAGTGACGGCACAGGGAGCTATTGTCATAAAAAAAGACTAAATGCAAGGCGGCCTACAACTGCAACTCCATAGCAAAGCAACCCGTAGCAAATTCTACACCTTCTGGCTATTTTTATGATAGGTATAAGTAACATGCTCAGTAATATTTTACTGTACGCGGTTCATAAAAGTGTTTTCAACCGACTTCAAAAAAGGAGGAGGTTATCAATTCGTCTGTATTTTTTTTTTTTTTTTTTTTTATGTTTGTTACCTGATTTCTCGGGACTGGGTGAACCGATTTTGATGATTCTTTTTTTATTTGGAAGCTAGTGCTTCCCGTGTGGTCCCATTTTAATTTGGTCTAGTTCTGACCATGGTATCCATGAGAAAACCGTATAAGTCTTAAATTTGCATTAAGTATGTGCGCGATTTGTTACGCGATTTCTCAGGCATACGTAAACCGATTTTGAAAATTCTTTTTTTTATAGATAGGGTATGCTTCAGGGGTGGTCCCATATAAATTTTATCGAAATTGATTCAGCACTTTATGAAAAATCAAGAAATACCCAAAAATTTTACATAGACGACGTTTTAGTTTCATCAACCTTTGTAGTAGTTAACTTTCAATCTCTTCTTAATAGATTTGAATGAGAAGGAGGTACTAAAAAGCGGAAAATAAAAAGCTTTTTACAAAAAAGACAACCGCCTTCAAAAAGTGAAAAATAACTTTAGCACAGAACACACATTGACTTTAGTTTCGGAAGTCGGTGGCAATACAAAACAACAAACAGAACAAAGCCACTGAATTTCGAAACTAAAGTCAATGTGTGTTCTGTGCTAAAGTTATTTTTCACTTTTTGAAAGCGGTTGTCTTTTTTGTAAAAAGCTTTTTTAACAAAAAAGACAACCGCCTTCAAAAAGTAAAAAATAACTTTCAATGCGCAAGTCGGTGTCTTTGGTTTTGCTTATTGTTTTGTATTGCCACCGACTTGCGAATTGCGAAAAGCGAAAACTTTTTTTCGCTTTTTACTTAGTGCCTGTGAACTTTCTGCGATACGATGGTTCTACTTTTCGATTATTATGCATATGAAATGTATGCCAAATGATGATACTGACTTATGAGTTTTGAATGTATGATAAATGAGTGTCTGCCAAACAATTTTCTGCGAAATGAAGTTTATGCTATCCGCTGTTATGCAAAATAATATTATGACATAAAAAGTTCTGCTATAAAGGGTAGACCCAGAAGAATCACATAAATCAGATCATAAATCTCAGCGTAATTGGTGTACATACATACATTTAAAAAAATACCTATCGAATTGAGAACCTCCTCCTTTTTGAAGTCGGTTAAATAATCATTGGCAAGTAGGCAACACTCAAAAGTCAAACGTCATTCATTCATTCGACAACATCGACAGGCTGGTGTATAATATTGACTGTAAAAATAAATATATTGTGTTTTTAATAATATGGAAAAACATTCCATTTAAAATTGATTACTGCTTATACTATGGCAGGTGACCTCAGTCCTGAAAGTACTGTCGACTTAACTGATCCCGAAGTTGTGCTAATGGATCCTATAGATCACGATCGCTGTCGTTACCCTTACTGTATTGTCTGGACGCCTATTCCTGTGCTAACGTAAGTATTCATATTTTTTTTATTAATAGCGACCCTATGGTTATGATATAAATGAGTACCAAAATAAATCGGTTGTACCCAAAGGAGAATTAAGTGAAGAAGGAAAAGTGTTTCTTTCTTTCTTCAAAATTATCGTCTTTTGCGTAAATTTTGAATAAATTCCAATCATTCCATTCCACAAGGCCTGCCTGCTCTTCAAGGTCAAACGTTACTCTAAAAAATTGCGAGACACCTTGTCAAATCATGAACTAATATTACTAAAACATTTTAATGTGTAATTTTAGGAACATCCAGTTTCAAATTAGAATAAGCTATAAAAATAATGTGATGATTATTGGTAATGTGCTATGAAGTTATTGAGTTATTATACCATTAAATGGAATCATAGCAATTTAAAATAACAAACATAGACCTGGCTTATCAATTTGTAAACCAATTTTCCTTTTATTCATAGGTGTATGCAATAACAACTTATTTATACTTGCATGATCATAAATTTATAGTTAAATACAATAAGGATATTATTTTTCAGATGGATATTTCCATTCCTCGGGCACATCGGAATTTGTACCTCATCAGGAATAATCAGGGATTTTGCTGGTCCATACTTTGTGTCTGAAGATTTGATGGCATTTGGGAACCCAACAAAGTACTGGCAGTTGTCACCCCAAAAGGCTGTGAATGGACAAGCAGGGTGGGATGCAGCTGTCTTCGAGGCCTCGGAGATTTATAAAAAGAGAATGGTACCTGAAATTCCAAGTATTGTCACTCAATTTAACCTAACAGCCAAATGCTCCAAATAGCATACCAAATAACACTGATTTACATATCTTTGTTATTCATTATTCAGTAAGTAATAAATTTGTAATCCATGAATATTTATTTTGCAGCACATTTTGTTCTATGACAACTGCCACTCCCACGTGGCGACTGCTCTCAATATCATGAGCTATGGTGGCTGTAAAAATTGGAACATGGTGAAACTGGCTTTCTACATGATACCATATTCCAGATATGTCAGGTAATCTTGTCATTGTAGATAATTTGCAAATACAGCAGCTATAAAAAAAGCCGCCAAAGTGCAAACTCACACATAAATAATTCCATATTACAGCACAATATTTGAAACTACTACGTTAGTATTGTATGATCTGTGACTTTCTGGTATGGGGACCCACTTGAATTTTTACCTAAATTTTATTTTTATTATTTAATTTTGTTGTTATAGCGGCCATAATCTCATGACCAAACACTCTGTGAAAAAACAAAGGTAAGTGTTTACCTATTACAGTTCTAAATATACAACCCTATGACAGACGAACGGACAGGCATTGGGAAGATGGACAACAGAGTCTTAGTAATAGGGTCCCTAAAATTTATCTGTACCAATTACATACACAATAATAATTATTTAAAAATTACCATTACCTCATTTTTACCTTGTATTTTTTTGTAGTTTCAGAGCATTTGTGAAGACTTGGATACCATTCCTGATAATTGTATCATTAATAGTTGGATTGGCAGCAATCATATAAACAATGGTACTAAAGCTGTAAGTCAGAATGAGGGATTCAGTAAAGAATCCATGTTTTCTGATGTGACTGCTAATTCAAGACTTTGTGTCGGAAATGATTGGTGCTGGTTGTGTGACGGTGGAAGGTGGGAATAGTGGAATATTGTGCTGTGCAGGATGGAGTATAGTTTCAATGTATAACCAGAATTAATAGTTGTTATTAATAGTGTAATGTGGAACTTTGTGTAAGCTTTGTCTGTTGTAGTACATCCTCGATGGTCATCATTATCATTGTTAATATTCTAATTTTATGCAAAAGTTGTAATGTGTCTCTATTATATTACAAATCACCTTTGGCACATTATTGTAAAGATATACATATTGTTTTTGCCTTAGCATATAATCTGATAATGTATCTAAATTATATTCTTTTATTTTTTATTTATTGAAGTAAGTGTTTTCCTAAAGAAGTGTAGTAAGAGGCAGTACTTTTAAAATAAATGTTTGAGAGTAATATATTAAAATATTTTATTATTTACATTTTTATAACTTATTTACATTCTTCATTAAATCATTACTTACATTTTTTTATAGCTACAATTATTATAAATTAAAGATTTAATGTATGAAATTCTTTAAATGCCAGAAGTGGAATTTACATATCCCTGTTGGACACTATTGTTGTAGATATCAAAAACATGGGGTTTTAGTCTCTGTATATGCTTTATATAATATCACATTAGTTATTTTCGCCTGCTTGAACATGTACTATTTACCAGACTGAACTTAAAATTTCTTTAACTTTCTGAAATAATAATGTGTAATTTTTTGTCTGGTGCAAAAAAGAGAGGTTTAACATATGTACATAGTTGACTTTTAGAAGCACATAAATCTGTAAAGCATCACATTCAAAGCATGAGATAACAATATGTAGAACCATCACTTAGATTTGTTTAGGCCTACTTGAACTTTTAATTAATTATTATTTATTATTAGGCATCTGGCTTTTCTAAGGCTAACCTGGCTTGAAAATCAGCCAAGTGCGAGTCGGACTATGGACTTATGAATTCAAATAACTAACTTACTTAAGCCACAGAATAGTACTACGTAAACGCTTAAGCTTACTTTTCTTTTTTGCGAAAATTAGGGTTGCGGTCACTTCCACCCTCTTGGCATTGTACTTTTTTTGCACTTTAGTTACTACAAATCTACAAACAATACATTTACCTTACACAAACACTTTCTGATTGTTGATTCTATACCAATATAATCTTAACTTTATGGTAGATTAAACCCTATTTCCTATTTATATATAACATCATATCAATAAATGTTTACTGTAATGTGTAATTATACCAACTCACAGTTGATTATCTGTTTTGTCTCCTTGCCATAACAGGTATATTCTTTATTTGTCAATGCTGCCATGTGCTTTAATAATAACATACAAAACTTCCTCATATTCTGTACAATTGTTAAACTTATAATAAATTTAACAACACAAATGCATTATTTTAAAAATCCGCATACACAATTATATTGTTAGTTTCATTGCTATTCATTTATGCATTGAATATCAACATTCCTTCAAAACACTCCGTTCTACAGAGAAGTCATATTCATAACTGTTCACATTGATTTTGTTGGTTAAATATTCAAGAAGATCTGCCGTTTCCGTAGCATACGTATCTTTGTTTGAAGCCATCTGCAGTGTTTTACACATATTGAATGGGACTCCTTGTAGGTAGTGAAATGTAGGATCTATTAACGCAGCTCTTGGTTTTGGCACAGCCGGCGCTGGTCTGTGCGCGTATGGGGCTGCGATACCACCACCATCACTCACGTTCGGGTACAAGCTGTTGCCGGGTGAGTTAGGATCCACAACAACAAACCCATCGTCCGACCGTGCTCCAGGAATCGGAGGAGTTTCTCCTTCCACTTCTACCTCCACTGGCGAAGATCTCCGCTTACCAAATATTGATGAAAACATTTTTAGAGAAATAGTACTACCTCACAGAAAGTATTACTCAAAAAGGACCCTATATATAATGTACTCTGTGAAAAGGACTAATGTAAATGTATATGGTATTACTTGAAGATTTTGTTTATTTGTGTTTCATTTTATTGATGAGTAAGAGTATGACTCAAGCAGTCAGTCAAGCAAGAAATCAACACTTGTCAATAATGTCAATGTCAAGTGGTCAATTCAGCCATTGTCACTTGTCACGGTGAGTGACAGTGACATTAGAGTATATTCATCTGTGTGCGTTTCGACCGCGCGGCCACGGCGATATTTCGAAAAAAAAAACTGTTCCAAGATTATGTAAAATTTTGTAAAAGTTGATTCCCAAAACCATAAATTTGTCGAAGATATGGTTAAAAAGTTATAAGGGTTTGAACGTGGCCACGCCATTGAAACGCGGTGAACCGCGCGGCCACGGAGATCTTTAAAACTAAGCGTAGCAGAGACCTAAAATTCAGGTAAATAACAGATTGAATTTGTAAAAAAAATGTAAAAATACAGAAAAAAATCCTAGGTATATATTTTAGGAGCTGCAAGACGAAAACCCCATGGCCGCGCCATTGAAACGGTGAATAACACGTCATCGCCGATATCACGCTGAAAATGCATCGCAGACGTTTGAAATTCATTGTAAAATCTAGATTTGTATTTGTCGAAAATGTAAAAAATATACAAAAAATACCTACGTTTATATTTTAGGAGCTGTAAGACTAAAACCCCATGGCCGCGCCATTGAAACGGTGGAAAACACGTTATCGCTGATATCTCGCTGAAAAAGCATCGCAGAGGTCTGAAGTTTTTTATAATACCTAGATTTGAATTTGTCGAAAATGTAAAAAATATACAAAAAATACCTAGGTTTATATTTCAGGAGCAGTAGTGCGGTATCGTGTAAAAATAAGTTTTGATTATCTATCGAAGAAAGTAAGTATTAGTGAGTTTTTTTTTATAAACAACGCCTATTAATATGTAGAACTACCGATAATATGCAAAACATATTTTTTATTCATAATACAAAGCCTTGCAATGTGTTTTGAATATTTCGATAGGGTGACCATGCCTTGTTGTTTACAGAAAACTTTCCACCTGTTGTAATAGAAATCATGTCCCAAGGATTCTAAATTGAATTAAAATGAAACGAAGAGATACAAAAACGTAGTAATATATCTTTATTTCTTAAAAAAAAAATATTGACGATACGAGGTGGTTACCTCATTTTATAGTTTTGGTTTGTGTGAAATGTAATTTTTTTTTTGCATGATTTCGACAATTCTCCTCTCCATGAGGTCGTATTAATAAAAAAATATTTAGCTTAGTGTAGTAAGCAAACAATCTGTGATTTATGTGATTTTTAAAGAAATAAAGATATATTACTACGTTTTTGTATCTCTTCGTTTCATTTTAATTCAATTTAGAATCCTTGGGACATGATTTCTATTACAACAGGTGGAAAGTTTTCTGTAAACAACAAGGCATGGTCACTCTATCGAAATATTCAAAACACATTGCAAGGCTTTGTATTATAAATAAAAAATATGTTTTGCATATTATCGGTAGTTCTACATACTAATAGGTGTTGTTTATAAAAAAATCTCACTAATACTTACTTTCTTCGATATATAATCAAAACTTATTTTTACACGGTACCGCACTACTGCTCCTGAAATATAAACCTAGGTATTTTTTGTACATTTTTTACATTTTCGACAAAGTCAAATCTAGGTATTACAAAAAACTTCAGACCTCTGCGATGCTTTTTCAGCGAGATATCAGCGATAACGTGTTTACACCGTTTCAATGGCGCGGCCATGGGGTTTTAGTCTTACAGCTCCTAAAATCTAAACCTAGGTATTTTTTGTAAATTTTTTACATTTTCGACAAATTCATATTTAGATTTTACAATGAATTTCAGACGTCTGCGATGCATTTTCAGCGTGATATCGGCGATGACGTGTTATTCACCGTTTCAATGGCGCGGCCATGTGGTTTTTGTCTTGCAGCTCCTAAAATATAAACCTAGGATTTTTTTCTGTATTTTTACATTTTTTTTACAAATTCAATCTGTTATTTACCTGAATTTAAGGTCGCTGCTACGCTTAGTTTTAAAGATCTCCGTGGCCGCGCGGTTCTCCGCGTTTCAAAGGCGCGGCCACGTTCAAACCCTTATGACTTTTTTACCATATCTTCGACAAATTTATGGTTTTGGGAATCAACTTTTACAAAATTTTACATAATCTTGGAACAGTTTTTTTTTTTCGAAATATCGCCGTGGCCGCTCGGTCGTAACGCACACTATTCATCTATGACTTGCTGTACAGGAGATTTGACATTTATAGCTTGTGTTGCAAGGTCCCACACAAACATGTTTGTTGAATGTCTCAAGTGTAGACTACATGAATAAACAAAAAAGAATTTAAGCATAGAAGATTTGGTGCCCATTTTATGCGATGCGATTACTTGAATACGCCTGGACCGATTTGGGGAAATTATTTTTTTGTTTAATAGGGATGACACACTTCACAGATGGTCCCTTATAAATTTTATCGAAAATGATTCTGCACTTTTGGTATAAACCGACAGAAAGCAAAAAATTATACATAGATGATAGATTATATTTTAAGTTTCTCCAATCTTGTACCTTCAATCTCTGTTTTGACTGTGTCGCCGTTTCGTAATGGATTTGGATATTAAGGCGATACTAAAAAGCGGAAAATAAAGACCTTTCAAAAAAAGACAACCGCCTAGAAAAACTATAAAGTGATAGATAACTTTAGCACTCGTGCGCGCGGAATAATTTGTTTACTCGTTAAAACCTCGCGCCCCGCGCTCGTACGCACCCGCGGCGTTAGCACAGACCACACATTATTACTTTAGTTTCGGAAGACGGTGGCTTTGTTCTGTTTGTTGTTTTGTATTGCCACCGACTTCTCTTCCTTCTTGAAAACAAGTGTTTATAATCAAAAGAGATAATTCACTTTAGTTTTACACAAAATCAACACCTACTCCTAGTGTTACGAAGTTTAATTTTAAGGAAATTAATGCTTATGTGAGTTTTGTTAGGTGAAATAAACGACTTATTATTTATCTATTATAAGTATTTAATTTTTTTTTGGTAGTGTAGTAGGTAGTGCTGTAACACTGCACGGTTAACCGTGGATCTATTTCCTCATATCCCCCCTAACCCCATATTTCCCTTTAACCTTTTGACCGCCACAGTCATGTATAGATGACAAACCAAAATGTGCCCAGCAAGAAGCTTATAGATTAATCTACAGCTTCATGGTGCCCAGCACGCCGCAGTCACGACTGCATGACAGACAGTAGCTAGCTTGGCGCCGAGGGTAGTTTTTATTATTTTGACGTGGCAGCCAATACCTAGGTTAGAATAAAAACATACATTGGCAACATTCAACAGTCAAACGTCATTCATTAACTCGGGCGGCAGTATTCATTGGATTTGAAAATAAATGTAAATTTATTGTGTTTAATATGAGTATGGGAAATCTGTCCATTCAAAATTTATGTCTGCTAAAACTATGGCAGTCGACAGTCCCGGAAGCACTGTCGATTTAACTGATCATAGTGTATGTGAGTGTGTTTTATCTGATCCTGGAGTTGTGTTAGTGGATCATATAGACCACATTCGCTGTCGTTACCCTTACTGTATTGTTTGGACACCTGTTCCTTGGCTAACGTATGTACTGATAATTTTTTTATTACGGATTACGATATTTACGATTATCAATCAATAATTAACGATTAAGTGCCTCACCGGACCTCTGACCACGCTTCAGCCTACCACGCCCATCTGAGTATGATCTAAGCTGAGCCCTTAGCTTTCAATCATTCTGTGTTGTATAGAGGAACCGCGTGGTTCTGCGTAAACACACTCTTGACACAGATTTATTTATTGAGGAGGTCCGAGTACAACTGTCTTTCTCCATACGACGCATATTCATCTATGATACGACGCAACTACTGGCGACAACGCAACCACATCCACATTTTGTCGGAGCCGCAGCGACATTATTCACACGTAACCTGCTTGACCACCTTTTGTCGCTGCGATGCTGTGTGGTTGTGGTATGTGTGAAACAAACCTTAGAGTGCCTATTCAAATATTGTATAAATTTTAAAACCACTTTCATAAGTTCAATACAATAAGGATAATAAACAATATATTATTTTTCAGATGGATATTACCATTCATCGGGCACATGGGCATTTGTACCTCATCAGGGATAATTAGGGACTTTTCTGCTCCACAGTTGGTATCTGAAGATAAGATGGCATTTGGAAATCCAACAAAGTACTGGCAGTTGTCAGCCCAAAAGGCTGTAAATGGACAAGCAGGGTGGGATGCTGCTGTTTTCGAGGCGTCTGAGATTTTTAAAAAGAAAATGGTACCTAGAATTTTCATAAAATTTAAAGTAACAGCAAAACAATCCAAATAACAAACTTAAGAATACTGATTTATATACTTTGATATATCTTTGTTATTCATTATTCGGTTAGTAAATAAAGTAATCCATGAATATTTATTTTGCAGGCTGTTTCGTTCTTTTATAACTGCCACTCCCACGTGACTACTGCTCTCAACATCATGACCTATGATGGTTCTAATAACTGGAACCAGCCGAAACTGATCTACTGCGTGATATTATATTCCAGCTATGTCAGGTAATCTTGCCATTGTAGATAATTTGTAAATGTAAGGTGAGTCTGTACCAGGGATGTTGCGAAAATTCGCATCCGCATCTGCAATCGCGGAGCTTCCGCAACTATTTGAATGCATCCACATCCGCAATAATCATTGTGGATGTTCATGCAGATGCACATGTAGCACAGGTAGAAAGAAAATTTGCCAGGATTTTGTTTGGTGACAAGATCCGACGAACTTAGTATTATTTATTGTTAGTGTTAGATTACAATGGTCCATAATGTTTTGGATCATTTGTTTCAAACACCAGAAAATGGTAGCGCTCTAGCCGTGCTTAAAATGGAATGGCTTACTTAGTGTAAAGGGTTAATGTAGGCGAAAATCCTGTTAAATGGTGGAGCATTCATTGAGAAGATTTGAAACTATTATCACCAACATCACATTGTTATCGACACCAGTGTTCCTAGCGAACAACTGTTCAGTAGCGCAGACTTGACCGTAAACGCGGCAATATTACTTTTCATTAAATATAATGCGCCAATTCCTTACTTTTAATATATTAATATAAAAAAATTATATTATTATTGTATTTCTCCACCTTCATAAATAATATCTTATGCTACCACTTCAAATCAGTGATGTGATTAAACGTTAAAAAATATTAATAGTTAAAAGTTAAATAAAAATAACATGTTAAATAGTTAAAAATATAACTGTTAAGAAGTTCATTATTTTTAACACGACCCGTGTCTTGTTATTTTTTATGAAATCCTAAATGTTTAAGCATGTTCCGTTGGTTATTGGTGGTATGAGTTGGTATGAGTTCCAAATTACGGCATTAATACGTCTTGAAGTCATAATAATAACACAGGTATCTCACTATCACAGACAAAAAGGCAAATTTTATTCTGGTATTCATTGATTGTGTTCATGAGGAACACAATCAATGAATACCAGAATAAAATTTGCAGGAAATAAATTGACATTAACATCAAACATTAAAAGTTGTTTTAAGTTTTCAACCAAAAACTAATACTATTTCCATAGCATAAGACGTTAATTGTTAAAAAAAAATATTTTGTTAAATTAAGCGTTATAACTTTTAATGATCATCTCTCACATGGCATATTTGTGCAAATATTCGCCTTACTTGGATAATACAAAATAGACTTTATTACAATAACAATAGGGTACACTTTGTATTATCCAAGTAAGGCGAATATTTGTACAAATACGCCATGTGAAGTGCCGGCATTACGACCCGCAACCGCATCCGCGGATGTGAAAAATCTGCATCCGCAACATCCCTGGTGTGTACCTCCGTACCGACCACCTCTACATGAACTGTAATGGTTTAGAAAATAAACAGAGTCTTTGTAATAAGTTACCACATAGCACCATTTGCGTGTATCGTCCCAAAATAATGTGTGCCCAAGCTTCGTACGTTTTGACATTAATCGCTCCACTCCATTTTTACACAGCCACCCGTCAGTGCACATGTCTGAACTGATCGAAACGTAAACAACGGCCGAAATGAACAACGCTAGTCTGACCACGCAGCGCGATATGTTAGCGCGCTAAAACCCCTTTGACGTACCGCCACCCGTGCGATAATACACACGCAGACCGAATGTTCGCGACGATAATGGCTGGTCACAACTGCGTATATCGTGTCATGGCGCGCGCGAAGCATCGTGACGATATACGCAGATGCGGCCTAAGCATTACAAACTCACACAAAAATTATAATTAAAAAATAATTACCACCATCACATTATTACCTTGCATTTTTTTTAGTTTCAGAGCATTTATGAAGACTTGGATACCATTACTGATAATTGTATCATTTATAGTTGGATTGGTAGCAATCATAAATGGGCACCATCATAAACATTGGTACTAATGCTGTAATTCAGAATGAGGGATTAAGTATAGAATCCATGTTTTCTAATGTGACTACTAATCCAACAAGACAAGGTGGAAATTATTGGTGCTGGTTGTCTCCTTCGCTTGAACTTGTAATTAGCGCGAAAAAGGCATAAATCCTTAAACAGTCGCCAAAAGGATGTCACGCTGATAATGCGACCGTGGAGCTGAATTCTGAACCACTGGAAGAAGTATCGCACTTCAAATATCTCAGGACTCAAATCTGCAACAACAATAGGCTTGTGACTGAAATTTCAGCATGGATCGCTAAGTCAGCCGCCACCTTTGGGCAACTTCACAAACGAGTGTGGACATCGCACAACCTGAAGCAAGAAACCAAACAGAACAGCCAGTTTAGCCAGACTTCTGGATAAAAAAGCCAAACACCCTAAATGGATTTTGTGCCTTAATTCGAAAATGATCAACATTATTGAATTTAGCTTTTTTGATAACAAAATTTAATAATAAATGAGTTGGTCTTCTTTAATAATTATACAATTCTTTACAATTTGGCCGGATACGCTTAAAAATGTCCAGTTTTATCCAGATGCCTGGAAAGCCTACTCACAACCTTAACCGATTCAACAATGGTTATGTACAAATCAGACAACCCTGTAAGGACTTAAAAACTAGATTACTGTACATTTCCCACATATTCATATTTAGTATAGACGCACTGCTCTCCTTCAACAATAAGATACAACAGACTGTAACCAAAGGAAGCGCCACCAAGCCATAGCACTAACTTGATCCCGAGGCCATCTAATGAGCTAAGAGGTTCTAATTATCTAAACTTACTATTATAAGTAATTATGCTATTAATTTGGTTCCCACTCTGACATATATTATTTTATATCGTTTTTGCCATGTCAAATAATCTGATTATGAATATAAATTATGTTTTTTTATATATTTTTTTGTTAAAAGTGTGTTTTTGTACAAAAGTGTAGCAAGAGGAAATACTGCCTACTTTTAAAATCAATGTTTGAGAGTAATATTTATTAAAATATTTATTATTTACATTTTTTTTTAATTTTATTTACTTACATTCTTCATTACTTCTTACATATTTATAGATAGCTACCATTATTACATATATCAAAAATAAAATAGATGATAATTCTGGCATGATGAAAATTGAAATCCTTTAATTACCAGAATATAAAATAACATGTTTCTGTAAAACTGTTTTTGTGAATGCCTACCTTAAACATAATAATATATAAAATACATGGGGTTTTTTGGTCTCTGTTTATGCCTCATAAATCACATTAATTATTTTAGCCTTGGACAGGTCTGCTTGAACATGTATTTCACCAACCTGAACAATAATAATAATCAAAATTTCTTTAACATTTTAAAATGAAATAAAAATGTGTAATTTTTATGTCTGGTAAAAAAGTGAGGTTTTAATAGAGATGATTTTTAGATAGAAGTACAAAAATCCATAAAGTATGAGAAAAAGTTAAGGTTCCTCATGACCAGCATCTTTATGAAGTCAAATTGAAATATAGCAAGTCAAGTATTACATTCAAAGCACAAGATCATATTAACCATAGCTTAGATTTGAGGCCTACTCGAACTTTTAAATAATTATTTTACATTGTAGGCATCATACTTTTATTGCACTTTAGTTACTACAAACATCACTTATACCATAGTAGATAAATTTTCTAATTGCAATCTGATTCTATACATATATATTTAAAGCGTCATATCAATAAATGTTTACTGTAGTGTGAAGTTATACCAACTTAGATAGTAACAGAGATTATATCTTTATCACTATATATGTTGCATTTACTAGCATTCAATTACCTTGATTTTTTCACCTTGCCACAATAGGTGTTTTTTTTCGTCAACGCTTCCTGCATCATGACTAACACCACAAAAGTTAGCAGCACAATATGTCTGTATCGATTGAAAATTTGATTGTTAGTTTCATTGCTATTCATTTATGGATTGAACATCAACATTCCTTCAAAACACTCCGTTCTACAGAGAAGTCATATTCATAACTGTTCACATTGATTTTGTTGGTTAAGTATGCAAGAAGATCTGCCGTTTCCGTAGCATACGTATCTTTGTTTGAAGCCATCTGCAGTGTTTTACACATGGTGAATGGGACTCCTTGTAAGTAGTGGAATGTAGGATCTATTAACGCAGCTCTTGGCTTAGGTGCAGCTGGTGCAGGTCTCTGCGCGTAGGGGGCGGCGATACCACCACTACCACTCACGTTCGGGTACAAGCTGTTGCTGGGTGAGTTAGGATCCACAACAACAAACCCATCGTCTGACCGAGCTCCAGGAATCGGAGGAGTCTCGCCTTCCACCTCTACTTCCACTGGCGAAGATCTCCGCTTGCCAAATATTGATGAAAACATTTTTATAGAACTAGTACTGCGTCACAAAGTTTTTGTTATTAGTGAGTAATGAGAACACAGAACATATATACCCTATGAGAATGAGTCAATGTAAGTAATCCTAAAACCATTCAACGATTCAACCCATCAACTTGCCGTTTCGTCATGTCACTGGTGTGTCACTGACTCACTGTCACCCTCACTAGTGTTGTGTAACTCCGGGGTACTGAATCCAACGAATTAGAACCGGTGCCGGACACGATTTATTAATTATACTCTTGTTGTTTTTTGATTTTATCGGTTTGTCTTTTCTGTCTTTCTGTTCCTGATGTTGACATTGACAACACAAACACTGTCAAGAGTAAATCTGTACCTATCCATGCAAATAATATTATGTAAAGTGGCCATCCAGTATCAATAGACCACAGAGTAATATAATATACCTATACAGGATAATATAATATAATATAATATAATACATACAATACAATACAATCTATTATACCAATAGACACTGCACGTCGTTTAGGTTTTGTTTAAATACCTTGGTTACCTATAACAGTCATGTCAAATAATAAAACGATATAATATGTAGGTCTTGCGTATATTTAATTGATGAATAAATCCCTAAATAAAGTACAAGCATACTATGTAATATGTACATATTGAGCGCAATGTATCACAAAGATGTAGAAAAATTAGCCAGGCTCAACATTTTATTATTTCATTGAGTTATATTTTCTTTTTAGTACAAACCTGTCCGAAGACTGTAATAGCGCCAAGGCGTAGAACTGGAATAGCGTGAAGTCACAGATTCCTCAGACAAACGATTTATGTTATACCTAATATGAGAAAGGCAAATCCCTTTCTCAATAAAACTCAATATACTTCGAAATCGAAGTCTATCTAAGACCTTATCACTGATCAATATGGGTTCATTTTCAACGGATAGGTTTATAGGGGGAATACTACGTTTACGGGAAAAGACAACTGCGATACACTTGGGGACAGATAGCTTTAGGCCATGATCGACAAGCCACTGATTTAAATATTGAAGGGCAGAGTTTAGGCAAATTGAGGCATCTGAAAAAGAAGCTGAACTGAAGTAAAGTGCAATGTCATCGGCGTATTGTAAAATTTTGCAGAAACAGCTGACTGAAGACTCCAAATCGTAAGTGTAAAGATTATATAAAATAGGGCTTAAGACCGACCCCTGACTTAAACCATTCCACACAAGACGGGATTGTGAGAGAATGTTTTGATTGCGGATAGAAATAGAGCGGGACATAAGAAGATTACAAATGATGTTGAGTATCCTCACAGGGATACTCAGCTGTAGCAGTTTTTGCCTGAGTATTAGAAGTTGGACATTAACATAGGCTGAGGCTATGTCTAGGAAAACACCAAGTCAAGAACGCTTTCATTATTAGAAAAAGCAATGCGGACATCAGATAAGAAGACACTGAGGCTATCTAAAGTGCCCAAGCCTCTTCCTAAACCGAATAGGGTATTACACCCATTTTTGAACACAAAATTTTTATTCAATCGATAAGTGCCATAAAAATGCATCTAAATTTTATTTTTTTAAATTTCGCGCGTACTTTGACGAAAACGCCTCTTACTGGACGCCATATTACGCAGCGTAAATGACGTCAGTTCGTTTTGTATCAAATGAGCTCATATTAAATATGATAATTGTATATCATTTAGAAATAATTAAAAGCATATTTTGTAATAAATGTAATAGTGAAAAAATTACGTTGGTTACGAAAATAATAACAGTACGAAGCCTATATTACGCCAATCGGTTGACTGACAGTTGACAATTTTTTGTTTACACAGCCGTATGGCGTAATAACATGGCCGCTACTATTTCACGGTGTTTTATAACAGATTAAAAATACTGAAAACTTTGAATTGAATTTAAAAAATTGTTTTGTTATTTTATGAACTTAAACTTACATTTTCCGACTGCTTTATGCCTAAACTGTCTCAATAACATATTTATAGATTTTTTCTCGTATAGAGTAAAATACCCTATTGAGACCTGGCTAGGATGTCTTTGGTTTCTAATAACCATTCAAGTCCGTTCTTGATGAGGTTTTCCATGATTTTAGCCAAGACTGAGGATAAAGCGATAGGACGATAGGAAGCAGAATCTTTTGGGTCTTTACCAGGTTTCAAAATGGGGATAATAATTTGGGATTTCTAGGACTCTGGGACTTGACCAGTAGCGAAAAAGGAATTGATTAGGTCGAGGAAGATTCATTTACATTTTGGAGAGGATTTGGAAATAAAGGAATAAGTTATTCCATCGCCGCCCGGAGCAGAATCACGGAGATGTTCCAAGACACATGTCAATTCTAAATTCGAAAAAAGGTCATCAAATCTATCAGAGGAAGAGGGAGAAGGGGGATCTACAGTTGGAAGGCAATCAAAACTAGGAACGAAAGGGGGGCTAATTTTATAATAAAGTCCTCTAACCAAGAACCAGGGTCATTGGTTGTGTCTTCATAAGACTGACTGGCACTAGCTCTGCGGTAGGACTTAATTTTTTTCCATACAAGGGAAACTGGAGAGCGAGGAGAAAGGGGTTCACAGAACTTGAGCCAGCCAGACCTTTTCTTTTTTGCCATTAACTTGCATACTCTTGCAAAAGTCTTTTTAAAATTCAAATAATCAGGCATATTCATCCAAGCTAGAGGCAAAAGTATTTTCTGCTTCTTTACGTTTTCGAACGCCATCAGATCACTCAGCATCCCACCAAGGAGGGGACGATAATAGGCGGCGGGCAGAGTTTTTAAGGGGCAGTAAGTATGTTATAACTTATAATAACTTTTGCTTCGTACCACTAGTCCACTACCCACTAAGTATATAAAAAAAGGAAATTACAGAAAAAATCATGAGTACGTACAGACTTACGTAGTAGTAGGAGTAGTAGTATCACGGGCTGGTGTCCGTAACTCCACGTCTCAGCACGTATTTTGCGTACAGGTGGAAAGTAAATCATTTAATCCACCCGAGCTCCCCAAGAAAGGCCAGCAGCACCTTGACGTCGCTGGCGATGTCCCGTAGGTTACCTGGGTTACCGAAGTACTTTACCTTGTTTGAAGCGACCTCGGGGCAGTTCAGAAGCACATGGTCTCGTCCGCCCGCATGCTCTGCACTGCACAGTGGGCTGTCTGTCACTCCTATGACAAAAGGATGTTTATTGAAAGACCCATGGCCAGTTATGGTGGCTGTGACCACACGCAGCTTTTGTTTAGACAGTCGGATGGTTTGCCTCGTGAAGCGGCTCTCGATCGCAGGAAGTGCCTCCTTGGCCTGCTTGCACTCGCCAAGTTCGGTCCACAGTCTTTGGTTCTTGGCGAAAGAAAACGTTTCTTAACATGGTGCGTAGGTGACCGAAGGGGAGTGGCACTATCCTTACCTACCGCGCTTGTACTCGACCCCCTTCTAGCGAGCTCGTCTGCAGCAGCATTACCACGCGAACCGCTGCATCCTTTGATCCATTGAATAGTTATATTATTGAGAATACCCACCTTATTCAGTTTTTGGTAACATTCGTATATCAGTCCGGAGTTGACCGTGTAGCTGTTTAGAGCTTGTAGTACTGACATGCTGTCCGACAGTATGCGAATCGGTTGTCCTACTACCTGCCTCTTTAGTATAGCTGAGGCTATAGGTGAGTGACCTACTAACTCATTCAAGATTAGTAGTCTACTAGATCCGTCAGCTTGGGTCTTATCAGGCTGCGGGCAGAAAATTACTTTTATTTATATTTTTAATCTTGATCTAATCGTTTTTATTGTGCCTGTAAATGTTGCACATACTTATACATTTTAAATTAAATAAATTTGTGTTTATTAATTTTGATTATTTACTACAGAACTAACATTATAAATCCATAGCGTGGTCTTATGGTTCAAGCACAGCAAATCGATTTAAGAAACCGTATTTTAGTAATTTTACCGGTTTTCTGCAAGCTGTAATGAAATGAATATTATTTGCTGTCATCACAAAACGTGGTTTGATTGGTGGTATCATTTCAAGTTTTCCAATAAGACTCTGGTTGGCCAATAAAACGCTGTACAATTTGCTTATTAGTGACATGGGAAAATGCTATTGCGAACAAACTGATCATTCGACGTAAGTATTACGTCAAAATCTGGTCAAAACATAGATTTTTGGCTTGTTTTGAAGCGATCTTAAGTGAACTTTAAGATTTTAAGATGAATTCGTCATTAAAATGTGGTTATTTGTGTCCATTGTGACGTTAAAATAATACAAATTAGCATGTAAAACTGTAAGATTGTGAGTTTTATGGACATTTTATAAGATTGATAGTTTGGAACCCCAGCTGGTGTAAGCAAGGTACATAGTTTATAATAGTTAGTGTAGTGTGGTTGTTTGTCGTACTTAAGTACCGCATTAAGTTATTTCAATTGGATGGAGGTCATTTTTTCTGTATACGATGTAGTGTTTGTTATTGAAGGCTCACCTTGTTGTTATTGTATGTTTCACATCGCACACTGATCTATGGCATTTATTCTTAAGTCTATTTAAATTTTAGAGAGATATTTGAGTTGTTGTCATTGCACTTGTTTCCCCTTTCAAACTAGAATCTGAGTAAAACCAGGCTAAATAGGTGGTGATGTTATTTTCCTTAAAAATTTATGACATGGTCTTGGAAAGGTAGTATTCTTGTTTACTGGAATATAATTTAAGAAGGTTGTTTATTTGTTGTTGATATTGATTTATTTATGTAGCCATAATAAAATAAAAACAGTGATATTCAGGTAAACATTTTATAAAGTACTTACTAAGCTGTGGTTGCATAGCATTGTAATTGTTTTTCATTAAGAACCTTCTATGATAGTTAATGAAACCAAACACATACCTACCATCCAACTATATTTCTTACCATTTCCAACTTTATAATTACAATTTTATGTACATCTAGATTTCAAGAAACAGCAAAAGGAGCTTCAATGTTTCTTAATTGACCTAGAATCATAGACAATACCTTAGACATTGCAGTTCCAAAACTAAAAATCTTTTATTTGCAAATTAAACCAATAAAATTGTTATAAATATGTACTTATTTGTATTATATTTACCATATTATTGCCTTTTCATGCTAATATATATTATAAATGCAAAAGTAAATATGTCTGTATGTTAGTTACACTGTAACGTATAAAGCACTGAACCAATTTTGATAAAATTTGGTACAGACTCAGCTTAAACCATAAGAAAGGATATAAATACTTTTTAATCCGAGATTTGACTGTATCTGCGATAAGCAACCAAATATAATTGAATAACTAACGGTTCCTACTTATCCCAAACTGATTATAATGTGATGTTACGAGTGTGGTCAGCTGTAGCTAGGACATAATTGTTTCAGTTGATAGGCTGTTTTTGTTATCTAATTAGTTTTATTGCTTGCAGGAAGCTGGAGAAATGGCTGATGAACCTGGCCGCTCTTCAAACAACTCAGGTATGTACTTTGTTATATTTTATACAAGCTTTTGGTATTAAATACATTCAGGCCTGGGGGATTCGGGCTGCAGAACCTTAACACTCTCCCCATCATGTGCTCATATAATATGATTCATGGTGGTTGTCAGTATTGTGTCTGCTTCATAGACTATTGTATTGGGCTGGTGTCCACCAACTCCACATCTGAACCCTACGGACAGTAAAACTTTTAACAATAAATGTAGTATTTTTATTATTTTACTACCTTATGTTAATACATTAAAAAAACGTAATTTCTTATGTAGTAAAATATTATCAAGACTAAGAATGTTAATATGTACTTAGCCCTGATAATATTTTAGCTTCAACAACAGGTGACCTGAAAGCTTTACCTTGACTACCTCAACATATAGACTAGTAGGTAGGCTGTACAATTTATTTATTTGCTGAGATTGGACACACCTTTTATACTTGGTCTTTTGTGTAGAGCATAAAAGTAATGTATTTATAGTAACACATATTAAGAACATAATGGAGTTTTCATATACAGTAATTTAGAAACAAATATTTTGCTGAGAATATCAATAATTTATTTGATGTCATACCTACTCAAATTATTCTTAAAATGAGAATGCATCTTTAAAACCAATTTATTAATAAATGCAACTGCATTAGTATTTTTAAACATTACCTGATTCATTAAATCAATAACCTTGGTTCTAATGACGTAATATGAGATACTCAGATATTTCGTCACCGGGATTAGTGATGGACCAACTATGAGTTGGCCAACCAGTCGGTTGCAAAAAGGCCGACTAGTCGGCCAGGCTGATCATTGTTTTCGATGATGTTCGGATTCGCATTGGTAATTCAATAGTGATCGTCCCGCGCTTCAGTTCCTTCGCAACCGCCGCGCGCGCTTAAATGTACGATACGAACAGGTTTTTGTTTATTTAGCATTTTGTTCTAGTGTTGTTTACGTACGGGCTGGGTGTCTGTTACGCTTTCACGATGAAACGGCTGAACTGATTTTGATGAAATTTTGTATGAAGATAGCTTGAACCCTAGGGAAGGACATAGGCCACTTAGGCTTCGGAAGGACTTAGGCTTTTTAATCCGCGACGTCGTCTGCATTCACTATAACATTCACGCGCACGAAGTCGCGGGCAAAAGCTAGTGAATAAATAAAAAAAGTCATAATGAAAGTAACTACTTAATTAACCTTTTGATCGCCACAGTCATGTACAGATGACAAACCAAAATGTGTCCAGGACGCCACGGTCACGACTACATGACAAACTTTTATATGTAAATAAAGCTGACTTGAGCTATCATATATACTAATATCATAAAGCTGAAGAGTTTGATGGTTTGTTTGGTTGTTTGTTTGTTTGGTTGAACGCGCTAATCCAGGATCTACTGGTTCGTATTGAAAAATTATTTTTGTGTTGGATAGTCCATTTATCGAGGAAGGCTATAGGCCCATGCGAAGCCGGGTCGGGTTGCTAGTAATTTATATTAGTTGAACTTCTTCACCGCCACCGTTTATTGCCGACTATTCGCCGACTAAACTAGTGACCGACTACTATATACTAGATAGTCGGCTTTCCCGACTATTGGGTACATCTATCAGAATAGGTAAATAGTGGATATTCGATTAAATATTCAAATAAACGTTTCAAATAATTTTGTTAATTCGAATATTTTACGATTGGCTGAAGAGAGTGGGCTGGGCCAGCATTCTAATATATTTTTTTTATAGTACTACAATTCCTTTTGTTTTAAATGGAAAAAAAAAACGGTGCAAGTGAGCCCGACTGCCGCTAAGCCGAACACCGGTGAATATCTCCCGCCTGCACTACACCACTAAGGCGGTGGACATCGTAGAGTACGTGCGTCGAAAGACAAAGTACACGCCGAGGGTGCAGTTACTGGAGTCGCGCCACAACGTTAACTTCAAGGCGTTCGTGGTGCGAGTACCGAATTGTTTCCTGCCCCTCGTCATGGAAGAAGACTTATGGCCGCAGGACGTGGTGTTCCGTCGCTTCCGCGGACTAGTGCCACAGGACAGCACACAGTCAACTTAGTGCAATTTAGTGAAGTGCTACTAACATAGTCTTATGTCGTCCCTATTAACACAAGTTAGAAATTATGTGTTTAGGTTAAGGTATTTATCTATTGGCCTATGCAGCCTGAAATAAATGAATTATTATTATTTCGAGCCCATTTTTGACAACGTCGTCGTTGGCTGCGCAATTTGTATTTCCCGCGCGAAATCGTACGTTACCAAGAACCGTGGCACGGTGCATCATCTTCGCAGAAAAATCAGTGGAGAGTGTCATTCGACCGCCTCAGCCAATACCAGCGCGGGTGGAAGTGGGTGGTGGAAGGGAAACGGAGGGTGGATGGGGCTCCACTCCACAGATATTAATGCCTTGGTGTGAGTAATCATTTGATAAATCTCAGTTGTTGCTAGGGTCCGCCTTTTGGTCTTACATTTCCATTATATTAAACGTAACAAGCATCAACAATAATGATAAAATAATTCAATCATTTTATCCGTATTTTAATATCGCATTACATCTTTGTTCTATGTTTTCTAATCTCTTTCCGTATCCATTGGGAATATTTAAGACCCTTTTCAAAGCAGTTTTCAGGCACATTTCTTAGGCGGATAATTTTCCACGCTGCGTAGTACAACCGCGCTCGGGGGCTCGCCACACACACCCATCTGTCGCGACTCGCGATCGATGGCGCCAAGGCCACGGGCGGCCTATCGATTTTATATAAATAGAAGCAGCCCCTCGCAACCCCCGCCCCGAATGCGCTCTGCCACTCGCCCGGGAACTGGGAGCAGCAGGTTCGATGTCCGTCCTTGCGTTCCACGTGTATTGTTTGCTTCCTTTTAATTGCTTTTGAGGGTAGTTCGAAATCAGTTTGGTGATTTCTATTTTCTTTGTTTTGTAACGTAGAATATACTTATTGTTTACGTTTTTTTGTATGATACGATATCTTTTGTTTTTTCCAAGGTAATTATTGTGGCATCTAAAACCCGTCGAATAGCATAATTGTTTAATTATGTATTCGATCCGAATGATCCCAGACGTAGGCACCTACTTTGAACGTTTTACAAATTAGATGCCTAATTATGACTAACTCAATTGATATGACGTTTAATGGGAATCAGTCAGTAAGGATCCTACTAAAGCGTCCTCTTATTTCTCCAAGACCTCTTACTTCTCTATCATTGTAGGAACTTTCCGAGTACCATAATATCTTAACCTACAATATACCCATTTACTATTGGCCTTTCAAATTCTTGGAAAAGTAAATCGTTACCTATTGTATAGAGAATATTGGATAGGTTGGTTGCTAGGATACTCCTAAAGCGGGCCCAGACGATCACGTCGCATTTACTACATTGAAATATCTCCCTTGCTGGTATTATGTGAATCTGTAATTTATAATGCACCTCTTTTCGAACCTCACCTCGTAGTGTTCAGCTGTTTTGCTGGAATTACTGGTCCTCCTGGGTAATTATTACCTGTGGCAGTCTCCAATATCTGAATGATATTTAACGTAGATCAACTACGGAACAGTTAAGATTTGATAGCTGACTTCATTATTAAAATAAAGTCGATTTCCATGTTTGTCCTCTTAGTTCTTCTAAATATTACGCAATGGATCTTCATGCGGTTTTGACCGAGAAGTTATTCCGGAATAATTATGTTATGTGTATTCTTAGACAGCGATTTTGATGTTTTGAATATGTCGCCATATGCACCATCGCACACATGCGGAGCAGGGGCGGAACTCTTGTCGTTTATAAATCTTCGCCGATTCTATATATATATAAATTTAATATCTTCGCGTCTAGTCGACCATCACCTGCCTCCCTGTTACAGGATGGTTGGCTTCTAGACCGACCCTGTCTGAAAATAAACATTTTTCACTTGAAGACTCCAACACATTATCAAGCATTATCGACATTATCAAGCCTTGTAAGTTGCGTCATATGACGGTGTAGGTGATTATGATTATAACAATATTTAGGGGGCAGGTGAAAAGTATCTTCTTTTTTAAAAACGACCTATTGTGTTAAGTTTCATTTTTTATCTTTAAAAAAAAATAAGAGAGATTTGATCAAACATGTTCATCGATACAAGCTGACGTTTATGCTGAGCGTACACTTTTGACCTTAGACCGTGTTGCGATACTTCCCCATTATAAAATCTTGTACAGGTGTATGCTAGACATTAGAATGGCCCATCATTTTAACGGGATATTCGGTAACGCCTAATGATTCGTTTGGGTAATACCCGGATGGTATCGTATTAGTGTAGATATGAATTTAATGTTAAAACAATTGACACTTTCCGACCTGTTTCGGTAAAATCCCAGAACATTAATAAACCTATAAACAATCTGGTGTCAAGCCAGTGTGGCAGAATCAAGTGGGCGGCGCCTCATGGCGTCCCGTGCCGGTCCTATTTGACCTTAGCTCTGACATATTCTATTATTTCGGTTGTCGGGGTCAGATGACACATAGGTAATGTCAGCCCGTAATACTCCAGAGCGGGATATGAGCTTTTCATTACACCATCAACATATGAATTGCACTAATCATGGATTGGTGTAAACCGTGTTTGTGAGTTTGTATGTTAGTAAAGGCACCCAAGATACAAGAAAAATAAAAAATGGGGCAATAAAGGAGGACTCCGATCGCCATTCGAGGCGGTGTAAGTGGACCTTAACATATGAAATTATGGAATTTATCTTGTATCATATCGAAAATTTATATTAGTAGATAACACGAATAACAAGATAAATAATAATGATTTCTATTAATATAATCTCCGAATCTATCCAACCAATAAGATATCTAGCTTCGCTTCTTAGGATTACTTATCGGAGTTTTGAGAAACCCCCCAATGATTGACCTTTAGGTTCCATGAGGTACTTGTCCTATCTTTATTGTGTTGCCAGAACAGAGGTCAAAGAAGGTAATCAAACATAAATCCTTTTGTTTTGGAAAAAATAACGGTTTTTCGACATAGTCAATTAGTTGACGTAGTTGCTTCAAAGTTTAGTTACGATATTTCTTGCCACGTTTCAAAAAGTTTCTTTTTTTGTAAAATATTTGATATAGCATTTCGTCGTATGTTTGGCAATAGAGGACAGAGGCTTCAACAACGCTAACATCGAGATTGTATGCTTTTCGTAAGAACAAAATAAACCAATTATGTTTTGTTTCGAGCACCCCTTTCAAAGCTAAGCGCTTTCTGAAGGGTGCACCGTTGTTTTATCGCGAAGCCACTAAAAGCGCGGAGTTCTGTGTAGGTCTCTCGTCGCTTACACCGCGCCACGCTACACCACCCACGACTTGTTGGGGGGTGGGTTGTGGTGGGGGGCAAAGCACTTAGTTTTGATCTTTTCCGTGGGTGGTTTGTAACTGAAAGTAAATAAGTCGTAACTCACTACCGATCCAACGCTGTAGGTATTGCTTATGTGATTTATTTTCTTAAAGCCGATAGCGATAGAACTTAGGTATCTACATTTCTGCTAATGTTATCTATCGCCGGACACTCCTGTGTACAAGCCTCTACCGTCAGGAGTGTACTAGTAGTTGTTGCACCCTATGAACTATCACCACACCTATTCCTGCCGCCAAGCAGTTTTGCCATGTTTTGATTTATTAGATAGTGATTGGTTGGAACTTGTGGCTAGAAGCCGTACCTACAGATCGATCGGTCAAAGGTTAAGCTACGCTTGCCGCGGTTGGTTTGTGGATGGGTGACTATCCATTTCATACCTACCGAGTCCCCTTCGTGCCTCAGAAAGCACGTAAAGCCGTTGATCCCGGTTGTCATTTGTGAATCTTTGGCAGTCGTTAAAGGTAGTGAGAAGCCAGAAAGTCTGACAACCAGTCTTATCAAGGGGTATCGTGTTATGCAGTAACTGGGTTGTGAAGGTCTGATAGGCAGTCAACACTGGTATTCCGCTGTAACCGGTTAGACTGGGTGAGGTAGATAGGTATTGATTGATACCGGCAGGCGGTATTAAAGGCACATGAGAAATTAGAACTTTGTGTTGGGATTGGGCCATATCTCTGGTATTTTGGTATCTGTATCAGTTTCAAAACGGCGTCTAAAGACTACCTGCTTATTCTCCAGCATAAACTTGCATTCGATTGAAAGCAATATGTAGGTTACTTGACCGCATTACTTGGCACCGAGCCAGAATATGTCAATATTGAACTAGTGTTTATAGACAATACGATATCCTATGCCTAATGCCTTTTTTCGACTATGTTGGGTCAGCTTCCAGTCTAACCAACTGCAGCTGTGTACCAGTGGAGCGACTGCCTATGTGACACCCATAACCTGAACCCAGTTATTGGGTAAGAGTGAAGCCACACTTCTCCGTTGCGTTGTCTTGCGCTGCGCACGTGTTTTTAACCGACTTAAAAAAAGGAGTTCGACCCGTATGTTTGTATGTATGGATGTATGTATGTATTTATTTATGTATGCATGTTTGTCCGCGATTATCTCCCGTTTGGCTGAACCGATTTTGATGCGGGTTTCAGAAAAGTGTTTGTTATATTCTGGAGAAGGTTTTAGTATACAACAAACAGTAATTTATTTAGCGCTTTTGGATAAAAACAACAAAAACCGAGAAGACGTTTTCGTTTCTTCCATCTTTCTATCTTTGGCGGACTTTCAATCTCTGTTTTAACTGTGTTGCCGTTCCTTAATGAATTTGGGTAATAAGGAGGCACTAAAAAGTGGCAATACAAAACAACAAACAGAACAAAGCCACCGACTTCCGGAACTAAAGTCATGTGTGTTCTGTGCTAAAGTTATTTATCAATTTTTTTTTTTTTTTAAAGTCGGTTCTCTTTTTTCAATACAGTTATTTTTCTCTGCCAGTACAAAATTAACTACGTTGCCGCTCCGCATCACCTCCCCCCGCTTCGTCTCGGCGACGACGCAATACGTTCGACAACGCAACGCAACGCAACGCAACGGAGAAGTGTGACATGTTTTAAAATGTATATTTTAAAACATGCAAACGGCTTTACGTTCTTTCCGAGGCACGGGGGGGTCTTGATATGAAATTAATCCATTGACTGACCGCGGCAGGCGTTGTTTGACCATGATCGTCCAATCCGTACGGCTGTTTTAGCTACGAACCTCCCTATACTTATATTGTGAAGGGACAAGACACAATACAATATAAAAAGTAGTAATAATGATGTGGTTCTTGGAAACGTAAGTTAGGTAAAGGCGTAGGCGTAGGAGAACTAAGTGGGTGTTTAAAGTTGGGTGGTTCTCCGAAATGTTTCGTCTATCAATACCTAAAAACAATAGCAAATCAACAAATTAAACAGAAATAAATCCTACAAAGGTTTAAATTTTCATTAGATAAATTATTATCATCTGCGTCGCCTTTTGCCAATTATGTTGGGGTCGACTTCCAGTCTAACCGGATGCAGCTAGATGCAGAATACCAGTGTTTTACATGGAGCGACTGCCTATCTGACCTGCAGAACAGTCTTACCAAGGGGTATCGTAACGTGTTACGATATTCCTTGGTAAGACTGGTTGTCAGACTTTCTGGCTTCTGACTACCCTTAACGACTGCCAAAGATCCACAAATGACAGCCGGTACCAACGGCTTTACGTGCTTTCCGAGACACGGAGGGAACGCGGTTTGAAATGGATAATCACCCATCTACATACCGACCGCGGCTAGCGTAGCTTAACCTTTGACTGATTGATCTGTACGGCTGTTATTCGCCACGAGCTCCAAATACCGGGATCCCTTCCTTTCGCATAATGTTCTTTTTAACCCCCGACGTAAAAACGACGGGGTGTTATAAGTTTGACGTGTCTGTGTGTGTGTGTGTGTGTGTGTCTGTCTGTGGCATCGTAGCTCCCGAACGGATGAACCGATTTTGTTTTTGTTTTTTTTATTTGAAAGGTGAATTAGTCGGGAGTGTTCTTAGCTATGTTTAATGAAAATCGGTCCAAAATGGCCGCCGCTACAAAATAGCTAATCACATATTTTTTCACAACTCCATCAATATGGGTATCAAATGAAAGGGCTTCACTAGTAGAATACTTTACACTATGATAAATTTCAAAGCCAAGATGACCGGCACCACAAAATGGCTAATTATATATACCAAACGCATTCTGAGGGTGATATCTATATCAAAAAAGATCCATGTGACGAAATACAACTTTAGACGTATCTACAACTTCTCAAAACCAGACTAAATTACATTTAAAAACTTTCAAATAAAAATTAAATTAAAAATTTAAAAAACCCCCAACGCAAAGCATAAAAGCAATTATTTAAAAAGTAAAAAATAATATCTTTTGTTGAGCCATCAAATGTTTGTTCATTGAAATGGCGCTATAATGTCGCGGCGGGGTACCGCTAAGTCAGCAATAGCTAAATAGGTAAAATAGCGAACTCATGGATTTGCAATGAGATTTGACTTACGCGGTACCCCGCCGCGACATTATAGCGCCATTTCAATGAACAAACATTTGATGGCTCAACAAAAGATATTATTTTTTACTTTTTAAATAATTGCTTTTATGCTTTGCGTTGGGGGTTTTTTAAATTTTTAATTTTTCCTAATATACTTTGGCATAACTAGTTTGGCATAATTGGTTTTACCATAATAATACTATGCCATATATATACTTTACATGCACAGAGTGCCTATCGGACGTCCACAACCCAGTTGCTGGATAACACGATACAGGTATGATTAGAATTTTTTTCGAGGGCGCAGCTATAGAAGCTTGCACCGGGCGCATAAAAGGCTATTACAGCACTGCCCCTTTGTAAGACTGGTTGTCAGACTTTCCGGCTTCTGACTACCCATAACGACTGCCAAAGGTCTAGGCTACCAATGACAGCCGAGACCAACGGCTTAAGTTCTTTTCGGACTCGGAGGGAACTCGGTATGAAATGGATGGTCACCCATCCACAAGTCGACTGCTGCAAGCGTAGCTTAACCTTGGACCGATCGATCTGTACGGTTTTACTTCGAGCTCCGCGAGCTAGATAGATCGTGGAAACTAAATATCATTGCATGATCTTATTAGCTTATAGGTTTAACAGTATTGTCCTCTCTCCAACATAATCGTCAACTGATTGTTCCCCACATGTGCTGCGCACACGCCGACCACAGGTACGTTGATCACGTATTGACAAACCTTCTGATATCGACGTTATCACAACGTAAGTGACTTACGTCACTAAATCGTGGACTTATCAAGGATTACTCAACATGAACTGGTTATATGTCTTACTTATTGAGTTTCATCATCGAATCACTAAGAGCTGTTGATGAGTTGCTGAACACAAGGGCGTCGCCAGGACTCGCCAGCTGATGGCCTAGGGGGGGCAAATTGATATTTGGTGGATAGGAAAAGTATGAATTTTAAATACAGTCAAAGGCACATGAACCTTTTGGAATCTCTAGGGGGGGGGGGCAGCTGCCCCTACCGCCCCCCCTTGGCGACGCCCTAGGCTGAACATATTTTGTATCACAATGACTGCTTCTTTATCTCTACATAGTACCTATAAAATAAAGACACTCGTACGCGTATATATCTTTTAAACACGCAACGTACTTTGATGCAATTTTGAGGAATAGATAGAGAGATTTAAGGCTGCTCTCTCGTAAAAACCTTGAAAGAAGCATGCAGATGAACCAACATTTCGTCGGCACTTACAGAGAAATTACATCTGAAATTGTTAGTTAGTTAGTGAAAGTGTTAATCTACATGATATGATACGTAATTTGGTTTAGCCACAATTGTTCTATCGGTATCACATAATAAGAAAAAGAAAATGTCAAATCACCTCCACATCATTTAGATGAAACCATTTTACTCCTTAATTTCTTATCAAAAGAGTATAAAAAAATATCTACTGCTTTGCAATACAAAGGAAAATGATTTGGTTTTGTTACTTTTTACAAATATGTATTATTTTTATTAAAATAAATTAAAAATGCGTCCGTATAAAGACTGCGTCTACATCACCCCTGCACTCGTCCACAAATTCTCAAGTGCTCAAATGCTCAAGGTTATTGCCATGATATAAACATGAGCATAAACTTTCCTCGTAGGTCTTGTAGCCCTAGGTGGAAAGTTTATACGTACTGTTTGATTTACGTTGCATCCGTGCGAAGCTGGGGCGGGTCGCTAGTTAATTATAATCTTCTGCCCGCGACTTCGTCTGTGAGGCTATAAAAAAGTCAGTAAAATATGTAGTCATAATATGTAGCATAAAGCAATCGGCAATAAAGTAGCTTTTAATCAGTAAAATTCGTTAAAAAATGTTTAATAAACAACGAGATAATTGTTGCTAAAAATGGAATTCGTGGTAAAAAATGCAAAAAGGCTAATTGATCATTGCGAATACGATTGCGTCAGGACAGCACCTGGCGGCTCGTAGTGCGCCGTGATACGGAATTTTTATTTTATATCAGACGAAATATCTTAATTAACAAGTTTTTAATCAAGAAATCACGCTTTGCCGATATTAATAATTATGCTGCAGGTACAAGTGTTAGAAAACCACGTAAATATATGAAGTACAAATGGACAGCTGTGTAAATGTAATCATAGCACTAATGTTCATTTTCTTTTTTTATATAAAAGATAAAGATAATTTATTTTTCATAACATATTATGCGTTTACACACAAACCAAAGCATGCAGGGTCTTAAAAAAGGCAGATATATGAAGTTCGTACGGTTTCTACTTGGCGAGGCGTACAATTTTTTTACATGACGAGACAAAAATATAATCTAAGTAAACCATACTTTGTTTACGTAGAGGCCAGCACATCAAGCTAACACGATCTGTCAAATTTATTTGGTAGTTTTTTGACTTTATTACAAAAGATTAAGGTTCATGTTTAACTGAGAAAATTTGACAGTTTGGTATAGCTTCTCTGTACTGTACATCCATCATTAAATTGACAATTAAATTCAAGAAGTATCCGTCAAGATGTGCATTTACATTGTAGTAACACTTGTCTGTTAATAAACTTCTGATCTTATTTTTAAATAGATTTGCGGGAAACTTTAAACGACTGTGGTATTTTATGGAGCCTAAAAAAAACTTTCCCCCATAGGCCCCATAACAGCAGATTTATTACACTTATTCTTGTGGAAAATTGTATTATCTTAGTAGACCCATGTTTCTCCAGTGCTAAGCATATCTCTGTAACCAAAGTATTTATAAAAAGGTTACATCAAAGCCCTGAAGATGACGTATTTTAAAGTTTCGTAGGCCGCTACGAGTCGTAGCCCGTACCCCGTAGCCGCCTACGAGCTGCCCAGTGTCCCGAATATTATATTATTATCAACACGACGATAATGGCTTCAGGCTGTGCCTGTAACCAATATCAATATATGTAATTTTTTAACCGACGTTAAATAAGGAGGTTTGGTTATCTTGGCTCAATTTGGTTGTACATTTTTTTTGTTTTATGTTTTGCACTTCTGAACTCCTTCGTTTAGTCTCGTACAGGTAGTCTCGTTGTCCGGGTCTGGTGATTTGTGTATGTGAGTTTAGTGGCGGGACCTTCATACAAGCCGATAAGCCCGGCTTGCACTAAGAAGCATAATATGAGCTAATCTGTAACTAAGCAACTTGCTGATTTTTTCTTAATCATAAAAAATCTATCGGGCTTGCCCTACCCTTGACCCCTAGGCACGCTACTGTGTGAGTTAATATGTTTGTAATCTCACCTTTGATACAGGAGAATTCTTAAAAGAGGGGAGTTACTTTCTTTAAGAGGCGAAGACTTAAAAAAAAGAAATCGATTTGGAAAATATTGTATTTTTATTTTTTAAGTATTATTTGGAGATAAAGAAATACTTTTACATTGTACCTATAGAAATTTAATTAAAATCAGTTCAGTAGTTTGGTTTTTGAATGAAAATAACGGGAAAATATGTCATCCAAGTAAACGATTTTGCATTATATTTGCTTTCCTGTGGCTTTTCAGAGGTGTTTACGAGTGTTACGATTTCTACTTAAGTAGTAGTAGGGTTCCGTAGCCAAATGGCAAAACCCGGAACCCTTATGGATTCGTCACGTCTGTCTGTCCGTCCGTATGTCACAGCCATTTTTTTCCGAAACTATAAGAACTGTACTGTTGATTTTATTTATTTATTTATTATTCACAAAATCCACAGCTCTTTGACAATTCATCTTAAAATATAAACCGGTTTTACAGCCAATTACGGTTTACAATTTAATAGCTATAAATACATGCAGCAGAAACAGACATACATAATGTAGAAATTAACTGCTAGCGCCAACTAAGCATTGCTAAGTGTACAGTGTGGGTGAGTGTGTGAGGAGTTGCAGGTGTGTCTGAGGATCGTGTATAGCTACTGACCCATGTATACCTACTATGCAATTAAATTATTTTGTTTGGTTTAGATATTATTTTGATTGGTTTTAATTATTCTGAAACTCGATAAGTAGATGTATTCTGTGAACCGCATTAAGATTTTCACACAAAAATAGACAAAAGACAATAAATTTTGGGGGTCCCCCATACATTGAGAACTGAAATTCAAAATTTTTTTTTCATTAAACCCTTACTTATGGGTGTCTATGGATAGGTCCTCTAAAATGATATTGAGGTTTCTAATATCATTTTTTTCTAAACTGAATAGTTTGCGCGAGAGACACTTCCAAAGTGGTAAAATGTCCCCCCCCCCCCCTGTAACTTCTAAAATAAGAGAACGATAAAACTAAAAAAAATATATGATGTACATTACCATGTAAACTTCCACCGAAAATTGGTTTGAACGAGTTCTAGTAAGTAGTTTTTTTTTGGATACGTCATAAATCGTAAACCGCAATTTACCTTTCATTCAATCAATTCAAATATAAAAATAAAAATAAAACTTTTATATTATGTTACTTGCTGCTACGGAACCCTTCATGGGCGAGTCCGACTCGCACTTGGCCGCTTTTAATTACTATACGAAACGCAACCAGTGGCGCCATCTGTTGACAAAGTGTAAGTACTTTGTTCTTGATAAGAGCTTTTGACTTCTTTCTTCCTTTTCTGCTTTTTTGTAATATTCTAACCCATAACATTGTACCTTTTGCAAATCAATCTAATAGTACAGAAAGTATTTTCAAATTAGCCATTACAATCATTGAGCTACAAAACCTTAATCTTGCTCCCCGGCTGTTGCTAGGGGCCTACAATCACGGAGCCATCTTCAAAACAAATCTGTATCAGAAAAACAAATTATCTTCCATCCCTTGTTGTGACTGCGGTTGTTTGGTTACCAAGGTCAAGGGCACATTTGGGCAGGGGACGGGCGGGAGCGGAGGGCGCGATGGGCGTGGCTGAGCTTGGGCCAGAAATAGACACAGCAACGTTTGTCAACACACGCCTACGCAGCGTGGCTCCGGCCGGGGGAGATCCCAGGAGCGAAGGGGCCGAAAGGGGGAGAGAACCCCCCTCTTCTCAGAACTTGGGGGAAAATTTTGCTAATACGTTCCTGGAAACCAGAGTGTTTTAGAATATGATGGATCGTTGCTGTAACATCGTGGCCCGGCGTAATGTGAGCTTATATTTAAATGATGTAACCTGTGATGTACCTGCTCACATCTACCCAGCATCACTCATGTTTGTTTAAATATCTTGAATTAGTGTAAGTAAATCGAAGTTACTCGTACAAGTGCTTTCTGTTCATCTTGTTTTGTCATTTTAAACCAACATTGTTTTATTAATTGCAACGATTGCCATCACTAGTATGTGGTCTCTAGTAATATAACCGCGCCCTAATTAATTAGTTTTGATTGGTAGGTACTTTAATTGGACCTAAAACTGACACAATGGAGGGTTGTATACCAATCACTCACGTTGGTCCCTAAATTTAGAATTTCAGAAACCAATAATGTTGTTTAGTCAGCATACATAATGTTCTAAACGTAATAGGTATTACATAAGTTTTAGGTCTACTAAACGGGTATCTGATATTATATACTAATATTCTAAGACGTGAGATCACGCGTCTCTTGTAACACAACACGCTAAATTAAAATTACTCCTACAGGAAAGTACCTTGGATTTACTCGGGGTGAATTTTACTTTTTAATCATACTAAGTTTTTTATCCTGCATGTCTATTCTGTTACAATCTACTCGGTGAACACCTAGGTGAAGTGAGCTGTCATCTGACATTGGGTCAGATGACAGCTCACTTCACCTAGGGATTTTTAAAGCACTACAATCGGATTATAACGACTTATAATGACCTAAACACACAATCACACACTCTCACACACTCACACGCCCACACAATCACCCATACTACACATCTACTAACATCCGTCTCGCATAGGTAACCTAGATTTAAAGCAAAATAAATAAAAGCTATGAAATGTCTTAAGATTCCTTACTACATTCTGTCAGCTTAATAAGTACATAATTTAAGAAATGTAAATGTAAAGGGGTGGGATCCTGGTAGGGTTGCCAACCCTACTATATAATATAGTATCCTACTATATTAGAGGCCCGACTACTATATTTTTGAAAAAAGGATATAGTAGGCGAAACTACTATATTTTAAAAACATCAAACTCTAAGCAATAATATTCGTTTCAAAATGTGTAAACGTAAAACGAATCGTCAATATTCTTGTAGATAGAGAAGCAGAAAGCTGAGCTAATGGTATTTTGTAATTTAGATTGCAATAGTAGCTATGGGGCATCCTTAAAAATAAAAATAAATATTAGTAAAGGCTAAAAACTGCGAAAAATATTCTTTTAAGCAGTATAGTAATTAGTAAGTACCTATTTTGGAGCCCACTATATTTTTGACCGGCAAAGAGTTGGCAACCCTAGATCCTGGTGTCCTGAGACACAGGCCGCGAGCCTAGCTTAGGCACCAGTCTCCCACAATATATACGTACTTACCTGAATTGTGTGTAATTATCTGAACAATTTGAATTGATCTCCTTTCAATCAATCAACTTTATTTTTCTCACCAGAATATATGTTATTCTGGTGAGAAAAATAAAGTTGATTGATTGAAAGGAGATTTTAACAGAATAGCACAGCTGTCGTCAACAATCAAAGATTCATTCGCATACTAGCGAACCGCCCCAGCTTCGCACGGGTGCAATGTTTTTTCGAAGTTCCCAAACTTTCTTTCATAACCTTGCGGTCCAGTCATTCGCAACTTACAGGCGTACAGACATTCCGACGACTTTGTTTTATTCTATGTAAAGATTTAGATATATTATTAGGTAATAAAAGGGTGGCGAAATTCGCTTCTAAAAATAAAATGAAAATTACATAAATCTTTTTTTGAGATTTTTTTCGTTATTTCCTTCTTTCTGGATGATTCCACTGAAGTTTATGGCGTACCTTCAGTATAATTAGCGGCAACAACTGATTCGTAACAGCTTTATTTGAAAAAGTTCATTACCTACGTCTATACAATCTTACCTGCGTAATATGTATAAGAAAAACACACATTTTATTACCTTTTTAAACCTCTTAAAAATGATAAGATTTCAATCATAGTGTATTGTCACAATCAAAACTCTTAACCAGTCAAAACTACTTTTGACTACAAAAATCAGTCAAAACTACTTTTGAATGGTGAAACCGTTCAAAAGTAGTTTTGAATGGTTTATTAGAAACCCATTAGGTTGGTACGTTTTTTTGTGACCCTTTTAAAACTTTTGTTTTGTAGTGATTCTTATAACAAAGGCGTTCCGTATTTTTGTCTTTGTAAGGTTTTGACTGAAGTCAGTCAAAAGTAGTTTTGACTGGATAAGAGTTTTGACTGTAACAAATATAATTCAATTTGTGTAATAAAATTTTGGAATTTTGCTACACAAATCACAATCGAATTATAATTGTTTATATAAAATACCAGCAGCTCTCTCTACCTATCTTTTACCTATCTTGAAGACGGTTTCCAGTCTTACCGAATGCAGCTGAATAACAGTATTTTATGTGGAGCGACGGCCTATCAAACCTCCACATCCTAGTTACTGGGTAACACCATATCCCATGTTAAGACTGTCTGTCAGACTTTCTGACTTCTGACTGTCATAGATCTGCGAATGACAGCAGGAATCAACGGCTTTATGTGTTTTCCGAGGCACGCAAGTAAAGTAATAAGAAACGAAGTCAAAGTCAAATCATTCATTTCAATAAGACCATTAAAAGGCACTTTTAAACGTCATTAAAAAAAAATAAAGTTGATTCTAGTTGCCCCTTCCAAAAGGTAGTTTCGTATGGAGAAGAATGGGCGAGAAACTCCATACTTACACTTTAAAAAAATAATGTGTACAATATTTTGCATTGACAGTTTATAGTTATATAACAATACGTGAATGCGATGGACCCTGCATAAAAACACTATATTGAAGTAGTAGCACAAAGTATTACAAGATAAAGAATGACAGCTAAGTTGTATACATAGAGACATAGTGTTCACATGTTATTAATAAACCAAAATCAGATTATTTTATCAAAGTACACGAGTGAGATATTGGCTTACACGCACAGCCTAGCCGCACCCAGTCTGACTAGAGTCTAGATATAAACAATCAACAGACAATTTCACAAGATGTATGCTCAAATACCGCAGCGAGGCTACAGGAGATCGTTTCTCAGCGAGATGGATCGGTAAACAAGTTTGTTCTATTGATTCTCCATAAGTATTCACTACAAAACTTTACTGTAAGCAAACAGGTTATTTTGACTTTATTTTGATTTAGTATCCTGTCGTGTGGAATACATGAAGTTCATAACATTCAATGGTCTTGTCACGTACCTATCTGATGGATTGCTCATGCAAAGTGATTCGGTTCCCTTCAAAATGGTTGAACTAAGTGGTGCTGATCCGCGCGTCATGTTCGTGAACGGGCGCTGTCAGCTGAGATTGGTCATCTCTTAACTGCCATGGCTTTTATATTAATTTATTTTTAATTAGAATGTTTTGGATTTCTCTTCACTTACATTGTTTTCACATATAGAAGCAACAAGAATAATGTAGCCTGGATTTTGTAAAAGCTTGATTGAAAAGAGTGTCCGTGGAGTTTCTTGCTCGATCTTCTCCATAGAGACCTACCCTACGTTTTGGAACGAGCAACTAGCTTCAACTTTCTGACTAACTGACTCTTTGACTATTCAAAAGTGCCTGCAAATGGTTTAATTGAAATAAACGCTTTGACTTTGACTTTAAAATTGGTGAAACTAATGTTGAATTTTTGATCTAATCATCATCTTTCTTTTCCATTCGTTTAGGGTTTAGTAGGGTTTCGTTTAGGGCTGGGTTTCTTTGTCTAGAGTGTATAGTGTGAGTTTTTATTCCAACTTGAATAAAACAAATAAAACTTATCTTATCTTATCTTGATCGCGTTAACGTAAACGATCGCTTATGTCAATTTGTTTGGAATAATTGTGTTTCCTACTGTTGCCTCTAGACGACGCTGTTCAAGTTTCAATACAAATTGGAGATTACGTTAACGCAACCGAGTTCGAATAAAAACTCACACTAGGCCCTCTGATTGCCTAGTGCGAGTTTTTATGCCTGCTTGATCGCGTTAAGACGATTATTCTAACTTTGTTTGATGATTTTAATAAGTAGGTATAAACTAGCGATCCGCCCCGGCTTCTCACGGGTGCAATGTAGATGGTGTCAGTGTGGAGTGATTAATAATTACAAAAGAATAAGACAGCATTTTCTTTGAAAGCTTTCAGTCGGTTTGATTTCTTCCGACATCTTAACCAGTTATCGACATACTTCAAGAAATAGGGTATTACACCCATTTTTGAAAAGTGTCTCAATGAAATTCTGTAGTGCTAATATGCCACCAAAAAAATCACAAAATTTTTATTCAATCGATAAGTGCCATAAAAATGCATCTAAATTTTAATTTTTCAAATTTCGCGCGTAGTTTGACGAAAACGCGTTACACTGGACGCCATATTGCTCAGCAGAAATGACGTCAGTTCGTTTTGTATCAAATGCGCTCATTTAAATATGATAATTGCATATAATTTAAAAATAATTAAAAGCATATTTTGTAATAGGTGTAACATGGCCGCTACCATTTCATGGTGTTCTATAACAGATTAAAAATACTGAAAACTTTGAATTGAATTTAAAATTTTATTTTGTTGTTTTATGAGCTAAAACTTACATTTTCCGACTGCTTTATGCCTAAACGGTCTCAATAACACATTCATAGATTTTTTCTCATATAGAGTAAAATACCCTATTAACACAGAACAATATCAAACTATACGTGTATACCTTCCTCTTGAACCACTCTATCTTTTGATGAATTTGTTTTAGTTTCAAAGATCTAAGTGTACACAGGGACTGACGGCGGGAACGACCTTAATGTGTACGTTCACTTAAAGAGGTATTTGTTTGTACTTATGTATACCTCCGGAACTTTTGATTTCAAAAATTCTTTCACCAATATGAAGCTATGTTATCACTGAATGTAATGAGTAGTCTATATTTTTTAAATTATAGATTCGTAAGAATATGCAGGCGAACGAAGTCGCGGGTAAAGTGCTAGTATGAAATAATTGTTTCCCTTTGTTGTCACTAGACGGCGCTATTTCATTTTTAGTACAAATTGAAATTGTCTACGCGATCGAGTAAGTACGTATAAAACCTAGCCATTCTGCTATTTAAGAACTAGTACTTTTCCCGCGACTTCGTCTGCGTATATTTCGTACCTACTTCCCCTAAAAGGACAACCCGCACCCCCAACAACAACCCCTTATGAGGCAGGAAAAAAAAATTACGACAAATTGTATTTTTTACCTATGTTGGCATTTGCGCCAAGCTTTAAGTTGATTAGTTACTGGTACAACTCCACTTGGTGGTTGAATTTCTAAAATCTGCAGTTTTTATTTGATAATGTTGACATCAATAACTTCAGCGGTTTCGATTTTTCTCATATCAGTTTTTCACCCTTTTCACCTCCTTAGGGAATATCCTAAAACTTTGAAATATGTATTTTGTTGAATACCAATTGTCACATTTCTAACTTAATAAATAACGGATTTCAAATATAAACCATTTTTCAAAGAAAGCTGATACACTTAATTTTTTATTTTTAACCACAAACCTATTTACCGACTTTCATGTCTCTAACTACAAAAATGATGGAGTTTCATACAAACTTTCATCTTCAATTATACATCCTTTGGGGGATGAATTTCAAAAAAATCCTTAGTGCTCGCCTACATTATAAAAAGAACACGTATGCAAAATTTCGCGTTCCTAGATCCAGTAGTTTCGGCTGTGGGCTGATACGTCAGTCAGTCAGGTTCTCATTTTATAGATAATGAAAAAATCCTTTTATATGTATCTTGTCTCTCTATATTTTTAATGTTCTTTATACGATTTTAGTATCTTGTACTTTACTTAAAGAACCGTCTCTTTGTAAAGTTGTAAAGTTAAAAATCGTCAACTCTCATCGCTTTCTTTAAAACCATTCGACGGAACAATCTGGCAATGTTGTGTAAGAATATTGTATATAATGACTTATTTGTAATTTAGCACGTTCTAATTTTATTTCATTTTTTGTCCTTTAATCATAATTTGCATTGCATGACAATTGTATTGTATGTTAAATGAATATATATAGCATAATAACCTGTCACTAACAAAACATCTTATGCACCTATGATGCACAATAAATGATATTGATTTGAAGCCTCTCCAAAGCTTGCTGCTTGATGTAACACGTCATAACCACCTCATGACGCATGCAGTCCACCACAGCTTCCTCAGGCTGCAATCATGACGCCTTTGACCTCAATCATAACTACAAAATAGCTAGTACACCAGTTACAGCTACCAGTTACAAAAAATATACAAATACATTTAAATTACTTCTGACGGGTTACAAATCTGCGTAGGACGAACCACATAACGATTATTATAAAACACTTTCAGGGCTCCGACGTTAAAAATAAACAACAATAGCGAACTGAATTGAATACAATTAACTGTATTTGGTAACAGTGAGCTAAAATGAAACGGCATTGTATTCGATTTGGTACTGAAATAGCAAGTAAACAGAAAGTTTTGTGAGAACACGTAACTTGATTGGCACTCCGGTTGTTACCCAAAGGGTATGAGCGCCTGCCCTTTGTGGAGCTAAATATAGCCAGATGGATCTGTTTATTCCTAAAGTTGTTGTTACGTTTGATTAAGTTGTTCTGTCTCAGCTTAGAAATTATAAGAAAAGGAAAGCGAAAAGAGGAGGTTCCTCAACCCAAGATAAATGGCAGAAAGTGAGTATGAATGGTATTATACTTAAACTATTACCCAATATAAGATATGAGCATAATGATTAATGGTATCGCCGAAGTAGAATTTATGATGATAAATGAATAGAATGGGATACAGTACCGATTTATACTTTACTTACAGTATCGATAAGAAATGAAACCAGCTCCACATCGGTGTTCGGTGAAAATCGTCACTTAGCTACCTAAGTGACACATCAATTTGCCTGTTAGCAAGTTTGGCAGCAGGACTGCAAAACTGCCATTTTGCGTAGCAATTAATTCAGTAGTCAAATAAAAACTATACAATGACTTGTTTTGCATAGTTACTCAGATTGAGTCACACATAAAAACCTTGATTTTGTGTGCGAAAAAGACACAAATGACATTGTCACACATGTAATATGAAAAATACACGCTTAAAATACATGATCTATGGCTGCCGGCAGATTCAATGTACCCAGAATCACCAATTACTTTGGTGACAGGACCCTAAAAAAACGAATACCATACCTATTGAACAGTCTGCCGGCAGACATAAGGAGTGAAACCAATAAAAACACGATTTAAAAATAGATTGAAAATGTAATAATATTTAGAAATTTGTTAAAGTGCTACCTATAATAAGTCTTAAGAAGAAGTGTATAAAGGCTCTCCAGACCCCGCAGTCAAACCATTACTACAGTTTTGTGGGGCTTAGTTTATAAGTTATTTACAATTATTGTGAACTTATAATAAATAATAATAATAAAAAAACCATGTATCAGCGTTGCGTCCGTAGATTGTACTAAATTAGTCAATCATATTGACATAGCTGCCTCGTTAATGATCGTGGGGTGTTGGGCTCAATCCCCGAGCCAGGTATAGATAGTGCAAACCACGAAGACGCGCCCCACCAATTTTTGGTTTAGGGGATTTTCGGATTTTCGTGACGCTCTGTCCTGATTAGTCTATTCATTGTAGTGTGCGCGTGCACTCATAGGTAATTAGTGTGTACCGATAACACTCAAACATTGACGGAAGCTTGCACACATATTCTACAAACGGTTAGGAGGTATAGTGGGGCGCGTCTTCGTGGATTGCACTATCTGTGATGATTTATTTGGATTTGGAGAACATCTGAGCTGGTAAATTATTATCAATTTTCTTCTAGAACGTTCGAAGTGGTCCTCGTTTACGGGTTTATAGGTGATGAGTAAGTAGAAAGATGTGAATATACAAGTCATGAATAGGAACAACTTTTTCATATTTCAGAGTTGGAAAATGTCAAGATGACTGATGTAGTCCAAACTAAAAAAGTCAAAATATTGTCAATGTTTTAAAGTCACTCGGTATGTATAGGTACAACATTTTATTTTAGCAATAAAACTTGTAAAATTCCCCATTTAGTCAGCTAACCACAATATTACGGTGTTTTTCCATTAGCAGTGTGCTCAAAGCTATTGCATATAGTGTATGCAAAAAAGGTAAAACACGTTGTTTTTTGCTCAAATGCACGTAAGCAGTTTGATGCTAATTACTATTAGTAAGTTCGTTGACTTGTTTAAATCCTGAAATATATACCAGTAGATTTTTTACAATTTACAATATAAACCAGTCTTTTGTTTACCTGAAACGAAACTGGGCAAATTATAATTTGCCTCATTACTGTCAGATCAGTTATAATGACGTCATAATAAGCATCAATTCTATCAGTTTATGGTCACTTCTCATACAAAGGAGTTGTTTCAAAATGTATGGAGCCTGGGCCCAGTCCTTGTACACCATACTTAATAATAGGGAAACACATTTTAAATAGTTCTCAACTGTCCATTTAATTTAAAATAGCTTTGTGAGCAGGTAAAACACAAGAAATTGCACTTGAAATTGCAACACACAACAAAAAGCAGTCATGGCGGTAAGCTGTCATTTTGATAGATTAATGACGTTTGACATTTATAATTCTGATTTTCTGCGTCGATTTGTGGATAGCCAGGTAAACAGATGAAAAAGAAACGGTGTAAAATTCAAATAAACGAAAGCGAGGTTGTTATAAAGTACTCTAGAAACTAGAAACAAAACGAGACGAAAGTGACTGAAGTGAGACTGTTGTGACACTGACAGCTGACAGTTCTCTTTCTATGATCAATGGTCGATCTATGGTTTATAGAGTAGCTGAATCTGAGTGACGCCATGTTGAAAATCCATAAAAAATATTGTTAAATTACCAATTTACTACCACTACAGTATACATTTAAATGAATTATCTGTATTTTTCCCTGATACTACGGATTTTTCTCTTTTTTTGAAGTGGTGTACATAGACTGGGCCCAGTATGAAACATGTCCTTTGCCCCTCTACCAAGTTGTTTTCATAAAACGTGCTTCCCGCTTGAAGTGGAGCACCGTCTACTTTAATTTTCGCAATCCCTAAGTCCTAAGAGACAAGGCTTAGCAAACGGATCTCGCAATGCGACGTTATCAGTGATCGGTTGGATGTCTCTGTCCATCCAGTTGATATAATCCCTCCGCTTGAGCACCCCTGGGATGAGAGGGGAGAGAGATGGGGGGCTTGGTTACCGCCCGGTAACAGTTGATCAGGGAATCTATCAATACCCACCATTCACTTTAGTATTGGAAGACCGCGTAGTGTGTAATTGCTGCTATGTCTTGCTCAAGCTCCGAGGGATGGCTTGTAGTTTACTTATGGTGGTGCACACAATCGTCCCTGATAGTATTAGAACATTGCTTAGTCATTTTTTAATTCAGAACTAGATATGAGACGAGATTAGTAGGAAATAAGTGTGTCAGGTATATCGTGCAGTCGTGCTCTAATGGGGGCATTCATCTCTTGCGACGGAATTTAATCAGTTGTAATAACTTTGTGTACATAAATACGTACAACTCTATGAAAATGAAGCACTGTTAGCCCATCCTCTAGGTCGAAACCATTTCCAACTTTCCACTTCAATATTAAATGTGGCGATTTGGTGGTAGTAAACAACATAAATAACGTAGTGGTCCCGGAAGTGTGTCAGTGTTACGTAAGGGGTGGCCAGTGGGGCACTCATCCGTGTGCCGCGCGGATGCGGCTGCAAGGGGGGGGGGGGGGGGTGCAGTGGGCCCCAAGGCGGCGTTGGAGCGCTGCAGCCATATCATTATATTAATTAAATGATGAATCACTACGTTATAACTTAGAAACGTTCACTCATTAAATGAGTTCATGAGTGAACGAAATGAAAGTACAGTATGTTTTAAGATAAAACGTTCATGTAAGTAACGCTAAACAACACTGACAGTGTTTGATAACCAGTCAGCCAAGAAATTGAGAACCATCTATCTTCGTCACAAAAAACCATTATTCAACCTGAAAACAAATACCTTTCAGCAACGTTCGCTAAAAGCTTTCCGTACTTTAATTACTTGGATGGATACAAGAAAACCGCCAAGTGTTGCCAAACCGCGATCTAGTTCAAACAACCATAACTACACACTGAACGGACACAGTCAACTTGTTATTTGCGAAACTAGAGAAACAGCATTAGGAGTTCCACAAATAGAAACTTTGAATACACTGCACTGTACACCAGTTATTTATATTAAGCTGATAGCAAAACATATTTTGCCAAACAAACGGGTTACGTATGCAGCGCCTGGGCTCTAAAAATAGCAACAACCCTTACTTACATAATTATTATTGGTGGGAGGCTGTGCTTCCTGGCCGCATCCCTACCCTACCCGTCTCCCCACCCTGCGTGAGGCGGACGGACCTCCAGTCGAAGTCGGCTGCTCGCGGCAAGCACACGTCCGCGGCCTGACGCTTCTCTCTTCACCTGGAATGTATTACGAACATTTTTGCTTAATCATTTAATAATCCATGCATGATTTATTGGGCTCATTAACCGGTAATATCTACTGATGATGGCGATAATTTGAAAACAATTGGTGTCCGGCATTTTGTAGTGGCGCCCGATAACCACGAACTATGAAACTTTATTTCAAGTAAATAATTGTATGTTATATTGGTAACAGTAAATTAATTAATATCGTGCTAATATAGGTTTAAATAGCCATGTAGAAAATTAGTTGCAAGTGAAAATAACGTGTTTAATAATAGTGTAGTTGAACTTTTAAGTGTGTTTGAAGAACATCAATTAAAAATGTCGGACAATCCTACTGCTGTTGCTAAAGGTAAAGTTTTAAAAGATAAGAGTAGTACTCGTTTCAATGTTTTCCATTTTCACACGAGACAGCCTGGTCGTAATGTGATAGCAATTACTCTTAAAGTTGATAACAAGCAGGAGATTCGAGATACTCTCGCATGCTCTTGGAGATTAAATGTCAGTTTATGTTGGCTGTAGAAATGAAATATTAATTATTATTAGTTTTCTTTTATGTGTTAAATGTTGTGGTTCTGGTTAAAAACAATACTCTGCATGTTGTAATATTTAAGTTCGAAAAAATCACGGTTGACTGACGTTGCAGATAATGCATGAATATTGAATGTTGTTTGGTCCGGACCGACCGTTGGGACGGTGTGGCACAGCTACATTAATTGTTGACCTCTTTTTGAGGCATTTGAATACGCGATGGGTACCCAATTAATACGGCTGGCCCTTTTAAACCAGACACCGGTATTAATGGGTCTACCCCTGACATGTACGATAAAAATCAATGCAACACGACCATTTGCCAGTACATTATTTTCTTCTTCATTGATTACTTTTAGTTCTCTGGGTTCGTTTCCTGCGCGCTTGACCTAGAACTTGGGATGGCCACCAAACGGCCGCAAGGGCGGGTCGCTTCGAAGTTCAAAGTGTCAGTTTTCGTTATTTACAATGTTATTGATCTATACAGTTTGTGACACCTGTTTGTGTTCACGTGCCTGTTTTACTAAATTGGTGCGGCTATGATGTACAAGTAGCCGAATTATTAGTATGAACACGCTGTTCATTTCCATATCGTCATTCGTGCCTCACAATTGTGCAGACATTTTTATTTCAGAGCAGTTATTTATTCTGTAGATACATAATGTGTCCACAGAAACATGACCACGATATGAAAATTTTAAATACATCAATTATTTTTAATACTCGTATTAATGATTTTTTCTGTAAAACATCGCAAAAACGTGTTTAAATAAAACTTGAAACGTCTGTAGTTACAAAGAAATGGGTGTGGTTTTATGTTAATTTAAACAGCAAATAAAAGCAATAATTAATTAATACGGGACGACACATTTTAGTTCGGTAACTAACCATTGCACTAAAACAATTTGGGATGAAATGCATAACTGAACATATTTGTTCTAATTCAATATTATTATTATTGTTTTTAATTGTTGTATCAAACATAGCTATACCTAATATGTAGTACCTAATTCCTGATGTTCTTGTTTAACACAGTAATAATGTAATGATAATGAATTTTGCATGCCGTAAGGTAAAATGTACCGGGACTCTCCTTCAAAATGAACATCATATCTGTTTACCTACATTATGGCGAATCAATGATTTCTATTTCTATTTCATATCTAGCGCATTTTGCCAGGCGTTTTTCGTATAGGCAATGTTTATCACTCATTAATTATTTTTTGTTCGATTCCAAGATCGTTTCTGAACTAGTTTTCTGAACTATGTAATACATATTGGTATAGTACAATGCCAGTTTCTCTTCCGGTATGGTTTAGTTACAAATTATTATATGTAAACCTACTGCAGCACAGAGGCTTCTCTTAATAAGATTTGGGCAATTTACATTGGCCATTTGAGCTTTAACATTGCCCATTTGGCCACCTAAATTTTCCAGTTGCCCCCAGTTGGATACAAGAGTTGAAACAGCACATTGCATATCATTATATTCAGCAATTGCAGCTACAATGTGCCACTACGTTTCGTGGAGTTAGGAATATTTTCGTTGTAATTAGGTTGACACGCTTCTTATGCCACAAACGAGTTCATTGCTCCTATTTCAATAGGGTTGCTTCTTCAACTGTTTGTTATCCTATAAGCTGCTGCTGCTGCTGCTGGTAAATGAGTTTGGTTGAGTCAACAGATCAGAACAGAACAGCATCTTGTTACGGACTTCAAGTTAATATATATATTTAGGCTAGTGTTAATTGTTCTTTGCTTAGGTTTACAAAAATAGTCAGAAAAACAAACTTTCGAAAGGGTTCTCACCTACTTACAGTAGATACTTAGTTTCCAAGTACAGTTCTTGAACGGTCGCCTCTGTGGTCTGTAATAATACAATGCAGATGTCGTCCAAATAGCAACATAGTTGTGTGCGTAGATAACTTACTAAAACATTTATTTAGCATGCCTTTCATTCACCTTGTCTTATTCCGGTCTGTTTCGCAATACTTTATAAGAATATTTATGATACTTATGGTCATCATTTGGTGAGACCTCGAGAGGAGCTCGTGGCTTAGTAAAAGCCGTACCGATCGATCGGTCAATAGTAAAGCTACGGTTGCCGCGGTCGGTCTGTGGATGGGTGACCATCCATTTCATAACGAATTCCCTCCGTGCCTCGGAAAGCATGTAAAGCCGTTGGCTGTCATTCGTAGAACTTTGGCAGTCGTTATGGGTAGTCAGAAGCCAGAAAGTCTGACAACCAGTTTTACCAAGAGGTATTTGTTACCTCTTTGAACTGGGTTGTGAAGGTCTGATAGGCAGTCACTCCATGTAAAACACTGGTATTCAGCTGCATCCGGTAAAACTGGAAGCCGACCCCAACATATTTGGGAAAAGGCTAGGCAGGTGATGATTTGGTAAGACCTCGAATCCTCCGCACTTAACTTTAGGGAAATTAAGTTTACAGAAGAAGATTGTTCAAGACACAAGTACTGTTTTTATATTTGTTTGCTTACATATGTTTTATTCGTAACTAGCAATAATAAACATTTACAACGACATTGACTTTCAAACTGCAACCAGCAACCTGTTGCCAAGTACTCGTAAACCGTTCTTTGTTAATCTTTATAATATATTTTTCTTTATCGTAAGGACCTGCCAACGAGATTCGTAACACAGGTAGGTTATGGATTGGACTGTTGTTATCAAGAAACAAATATAAGAGGAATTTCCCAGCCTCGGTACCTACAACTGCTGAAAATAACTAATCACTTATCATCAAATCGGAAGCTCGAGTAGAAGAAAACTAGATCATTCTCCTCCTCCTCGAGTCGTAAGCTCACTGCTGAGCGTCGTGATGCTCCCGTCCACCAGACTCTGCACGACAGAGCTGCTTCCACCAGATCATTCTAGTTACTAGCAATTTATGAGATATGCTGATGAGACTAAATGGTGTTGTTGGTCCGTTATCTTCTTCGCAGGTGTCACTGCTATTATCATGATCACTTCAAGTGATTCCATTGTAGGCCCTGTCTCGGGCTGATAACGGATGCACTGAGACAAACAAGTATGCACTGATGTTCAAAAAGTTCCTTGCCAGTTGAATTTATATAATTTTTGCTCTGTTCAGCAAGATGTGGTTTTTAATATTGTGTTTTAACTAATCTGTTATCTCTTAGAATGGCAAATTGATGTGTAACTTCATATTTTTGTCTTTATTTTCTGAAATGATTACTGAACGAATAGATTACTAAAGAGTAAGGAATTTCTTGCTTGCAATACACACCTTTTCACCATGCCCGTCATAGTGTTTGCTTGTTATCGCTGAGGATGTCTTCCCACGAAAACTATTCAATTCATTTGCATCTTTACTTTTGTGATGAAGCCACTCTCTTTCAGTTTCCCTCAATTAAATTCGTATTTGTTTTTGTACCATGCAATTTATGATACTTTTTTTACCTACTCATTATTACTTCTTTATCTCTGTTGATTATCACGGAACGTTTAAATGGAATTACGTGTTATTTAACTGATTAAACAATAACAGTGTTGTTGATACCGATTAATATATTGGTGCATTTTTGGTCCTTCTCCAACCAACACGCCAAACAGCCCAAAGTCGATCATGAGGATTTTGTAGGTCATAAATGATAAGGCGGCCATGTAAGAAGCATTTCAAATATCTGAGGTAGACTGCAGGAGGAGCCCTTGATGATGTAGAATTTAGAAGAAGAATTTTATCATTCTCATTATAATAGTCTGGAAATATGCCACCCAGTGCTTGCTACACAGCATATATCATATTTTAAACGTTTTGTATTAGTAAAAAAAAACACCATGCATAAAGACTGGCGAATGGTTTAAACGTGAGTCGCTTACAAAGGGGTATTTTTAAAATTAACAATTATTACTAAATTCTTGCGCTGTTTTATTTGACTTCTTTTATAAAAAATAACAATCTAAAATGTTGTTCTTTTATGAATTCTAAAGTCGATTGCTTGAAGCCTTTAAAATAAACAAAGTTAGGGGTAGATTGTTTCATTCGGCTCGAAGGACCAAAATTATAATTATTTGTAATATTAAATAATTATCTGTATAAGAGCCATCATTTTGTATCCGCAATAATTCTCATGTATCAGGCTGATTCTAAAAACATTGTCTGCTTAACCTTCTCCTAACTATATTAGGCTCGGCTTCCAGTCTTAATGGATGCAGCTGAATACCAGTGTTTTACATGAAGCGACTGTCTGTCTGACCTCCACAGCCCAGTCACTGGGTAACACGTTACCCCTTGGTAAGACTGTTTGTCAGACTTTCCGGCTTCTGACTACCCATAACGACTGTCAAAGATTCGCGAATGACTGCCGGGACCAACGGCTTTACGTGCTTTTCGAGGCACGGGGGGTCTCGGTATGAAATGCATAGTCACCCATCCACGGCCGACCGCGGCAAGCGTAGCTTAACCATGATGTGTGGCTTTTACTTAACCACGAGCCCCTCGATTCCAAAAACACGTTTAAATAAAACAAATTAAATAAAAACGATTCGCAACAGTGGCGCCGATTCCCTTGTTCACAAACTAAAATTAAACAAATGGCATCTCTTACTGCCAAGAAGCTGAAGAAAAGGCCGGCAACAGATACCAACTAAGTTAGAGATATAATTGTATGAACATTTTAGATCAACTTAAATTGACAGCTCTTATTAATATCTGTCTCTTTCTTGTTATTATTGGAGAGAAAGGGATATAAATAGCTTAAAATAAGTTAAGTTCGTGCACAACAGAATTAGCACCAGTATCTCATTAGCTTTAGCTTCATTGACGTATACCTGTGAATAATTACTAGATTTTCTTGCTTTGTTTCAAATGTCAGGATCACCTCTAAACTCGAAAATAGTAGAATGAGCGTGACTTAAATATTAATGACGACATTTTACATTCACGGTACACGTATTTTGATGACTGACGTTAGCGATAGTGACGTGGCCGATACGTCACTCTCATTAAGGCGGTACCCTGAGCAAATAACCTTGAGCGTTCGTTCCCTCTGCGCCGCGCAAGAGATACTGTAGCAAAATAAGCTCAGATTTTAGAATTAAATCTTTATAAAATCACATATTGGGATTTTGAAAAAAAAAAATCTACCAAAATGTTCATTAATAAATTGCCTATCCATTAGTGTTAGTAAAAAATCGAATTAATGGTTACTTGCCGAGGAGATGCATGTTTTCAATAATTATTTCTCATTTCTGTGGTTTCGTTGTGAGGAGATTAGTTAAATACTATATTTCGTAAACAAAAATGAGATCTACCATTTTGGAGTCAAGATTATGTAGAAATTTAATCTATTTTTTTTTGTTGATATTTCTTTTGGATACAGAGTATTTAGGTCCGAAAAACTGAACAAAAAACGGCTAGCGCTGCGTTTTGCACAGGGACGCGCCTTAATCCCGGTGTATATCTCCCGCCTGCACTACACCACTAAGGCGGAGGACATCGTGGAGTACGTGCGCCGAAACACGAAGTACACGCCGAGGGTGCAGTTACTGGAGTCGCGCCACAACGTTAACTTCAAGGCGTTTGTGGTGCGAGTACCGAATTGTTTCCTGCCCCTCGTCATGGAAGAAGACTTTTGGCCGCAGGACGTGGTGTTCCGTCGCTTCCGCGGACAAGTGCCACAGGACAGCACAAAGACAATTTAGTGCAAAGTGAAGTGCTACTAACAATAGTCTTAAGTCTTTACTACTAACAAAAGTTACAAATTATAAAATATGTATGTTTAGGTTAAGGTATTTATCTATGGGCCTATGCAGCCTGAAAATAAATGGATTATTATTATTATTATTAATGAATTTCGTGCTTACTAACTTCAATGTTGGAAATTATTGTGAAAACTAAGCTCGAAACACAGAACGGGAAAAAGTAAAGTTAATGTGTTAAAATATATGTTATGTATTTAAAATGCATTTAATTGTAAGTCAATTCAATAGAGACTAAAATGACCGCTTTTGGTTTTAGTCTTTGGCTTAATTTATGTGATTTGAAATCCTATTAAGCTATCCATATCTACTTATCTACTTCTACTTAATTCTACTTTTCTTCTTAATCCATACTTAATATTATAAATGCGAAAGTAACTCTGTCTGTTACGCTTTCGTCATGAAACGGTTAAACCGATTTTTATGAAATATGGCATGAAGATAGCTTGATCCCTGGCGAAGGTAGTCTACTTTTTAGTACGCGATAACCGACAGTCACGCGAACGAAGTCGCGGGCGAAAGCTAGTAACCAATAATAAAAATGGGTTATAGAAGATCGCCGTACGAATCAATGGTGTCGAAAGTAAACGCAGCGAGATCAACAGAGCCATCGTAATGATATCATTTCTTTATAACTCTCTCTTAACTTTTTAATGTCCCAGAAAGGATCAGTGACAAAGTCCAGTTCTTGTGGACAATCATACACTATGAGTACTTACTATAGAATTGGCTAACAATAATGGCCACTGATCGTAGTGGTGACGTCAATGACGTGTACGGTGCGTGACCAGTCTCGCGTGCTACCTACCATAGAGAACTCACACCGCCATATTGTTCCTGGAACTATACTCAATGAACGGATCATACGTCACTTGGTGGAAAAATGCGAATTAATGTTATGTTGAAGATAACGAAGCAAATTATGTTACGACAAAGATAACGTCACGATTACAATATTTTTGGAAATCAAAGGTTATATAATTGCTATGCTGATATTGGTGTACCTACTTGATGAGATGATGTCAAAAACATAATTACCAAGTTCGCTATTTGAATAACTTAATGGCGCAATTACACTTGGTCGTTAGTCCGTATTCGGGTGCTCGAAAGACTTTAAGTACTCGAATTCGACCACTCGATGCATTCATTAAACTAGTCATCCCACTGGAACGAAAGCAGGACTAGATTGTTCGAAGATTGGCGTACTCGACCCCATTCATTTACACTTAATAGTTGATCCGAATTCCATAGGCAATCGAATTCGGGCAAACGAAAAAGTGTAATAGCGCCATGAAAGTGACAAGTTAACAAGGAAACAGATACTCGGAGGAAACTATTTTATTAGCTGGCCTTCGTGTACTCAACCGCAATGTAAAGCAGCTGAACAATAATTTAACAGAAACAATGTAAATACCTACACCCAAAGACTAAAGCTGAAGCCGTAATAGTAAAAACCCAACTTTCCATTTTTAGAGCACCCAAGTATTTGCGGTTTGACAGCTCGATGCACAATGACCCTGCACAAAGTTAATTCATTGCGGTCCACTTATTGGAATGGAAGAGTTGATTAATATGATAGTCTGTTCATAACACACGGAAGAGCACTACTCCTAGTTAACCGCCAACTAAACGTGTATTTAGGACATTGACGCACGACGTGATGACTGTCTGATGCCCCAGGGCTGCCAACATCGTAATAAGCAAATTATGTTTTTGAGTAACGTCCCTACGTTCCTGCCTAAAGTCATTGTCATTACGCCAAAGACGGCTTATAATATATACCTAGGCCTCTCTCAAGTCTCGCAACAACAGGCCGATCCTGTTTTTCCGTAATCATTGAAATGCTAATCCGTTCAAAATTCCTGAACTTTAACGTCTGAAATCGCCATTCTGCCTTGAGTAAGTGAGGTGATCAATGTTCGTGCTCCCTCTGTATGAGAAGAGGCCCTTGTCCTGAATTAGGAGTATGGGACAGTAATAGGCTGGTATTATTATTAAAGTGAAACTTGTTATGCGACTTCCAACAAGGTTGCGTTAACGTTTAACGCTCCTGGGGAGGGGGAATAGAAAGAGACAGACCAAGAGTGAATGTGTGGCACTCGAACGCATGCGTTTTCATTTCCACATTACGAAGGTTTACTTCTCCCGCGCGGAGGGACTCTACGCACTATTTTTTTTTCATTAGTTAATTTTATAAAGACTACCTTCAATTTTAAATGGAGAGGATCAATCTATATAATATAAAAATGAATCGTTGTTCATTAGTCTCACAAAACTCGAGAGCGGCTGGACCGATTTGGCTAATTTCGGTCTTGAAATATTTGTGGAAGTCCAGGGAAGGTTTATATGGTAAGAAAATTGAAAAATCGATTGACAGGACAACGTCTCTCGGGTCAGCTAGTAATTTATAAAGTAGCTGGTCTTTGGAGACTTGGTTCTCAATGTTCTCAGGTATGTAAAGCCCCGAGTTTAAGGATCATATCCAGAAGTTAGTGGTAAAGAGTTGTCAGAAGCTGATGGTTCATAAAATACGGAAAAGCGACGCTTGTTAACCGCGATGTTTTTGGTTTATTTAGGGCATTGACGCACAATGCGCGCGCAATTACCGTCTGCCGGCAACAGGGTTGACACATTTACTATTCACATGTCACATTATAATGAAACGCATTTATTTCGAAATATTATTTTCAGTAGTTTCCTTAGCCAATTTTTTTATGAATCTATACTAATATTACAAAGTTGAAGAGTTTGTTTGTATGTTTGTTTGGTTGAACGCGCTAATCTCAGGATCTACTGGTTCGAATTGAAAAAATATTTTTGTGTTGGATAGTCCATTTATCGAGAAAGGCTATAGGCCCATGCGATGCCGGGTCGAGTCGCTAGTAATATATGTATATAGTTCTTGACTTGACTGCTGTTTTGATGCAGTACTATAAAGAGTTAAAAATACAAAATATTCAGCGCCTGATTGTTAGCAGAATTATACACTGTGTTTTATGACAAAGGTCAAAAGTGTGGTTTTCAAAATATTTCATATCGTTGTAAAATCTCAACTCTTAATAGCAGACCTATTGCCTTCGTTCGATGTGAGCAGTCATGTTTTAATGTACAAGCTATTGGCCTTTAAATGAGTTGTAAATGTAGGTTACATAACCAGCAGCCCTGTTTACTACCGGGATTTCCCAGAGGAGTGACTCACAGCTGTAATGTCAACTGCCGAAATAGTAACTTCGATACGATATCTAGGTACCCTAGATTTGAGATGCTTCGTTGGCTTGTGTTTATATTACTTGTTGGTCTTGCTGACATCTGGGACTGGCACTGTTTGATATGAACTCACTCTGTTCCACAAAATAGGGTTTATTACTCTATACGAGAAAAAAACTATAAATATGTTATTGAGACAGTTTAGGCATAAAGCAGTCGGAAAATGTAAGTTTTAGTTCATAAAATAACACATCAATTTTTTAAATTCAATTTAAAGTTTTCAGTATTTTTAATCTGTTATAAAACACCGTGAAATAGTAGCGACCATGTTATTACGCCATACGGCTGTGTAAACAAATAATTGTCAACTGTCAGTCAACCGATTGGCGTATTAAAGGCTTTGTACTTTTATTATTTTCGTAACCAACGTAATTTTTTCATTATTACACCTAATGCAAAATATGCTTTTAATTATTTTTAAATGATATACAATTATCATATTTAATATGAGCTCATTTGATACAAAACGAACTGACGTCATTAACGCTGAGCAATATGGCGTCCAGTAATAGGCGTTTTCGTCAAACTACGCGCGAAATTTGAAAATTTATAATTTAGATGCAGTTTTATGGCACTTATCGATTGAATAAAATTTTTGTGATTTTTTTGGTGGCTTATTAGCACTACAGAATTTGATTGAGACACTTTTCAAAAATGGGTGTAATACCCTATTATTTTGCATTTGCGTCGATTCAATTGGCTATCAGATAAATACAACCATTAAAGCTTTTAAATATTGAATATCTACTTACATAACCATTAAAGTAATTAACAGTTCGATCGTAAAAAAAAACTGACGCCCCTGTTAACTGTCGGGATTTCCCAAACGGATGAATCACAACTAATGTCACCTGCCGAAATAGTATTGTAATAGTGCGCACACGCATGCATGTCAGCCATGTTGTTACATTTGTTTGTGTGTGCGGATCAGCTGTTCCAATCCGTTTTGGAAGTTAATTCATTGAAGACACAACATCCGTTTGGAAAGTTTGGCTCGGATTGTGAAACTTTGTGTCTATTGCAGATTTATACCTATAATGCGCCATTTTCTTGGTAATGAAGATGACAATTTGTTTTGTTAGCATGTGTACGTATGGAATAACTATTATTCAATATTTATTTATTGAAAAAGACAGTTCAAATACTCACTCATGAAGTCACGACCGCTTCTTCATAGAATATTGATTCCATAATATCCCCAGCAATTCTCTCATGGCGCTCGTGTCATGAATTCAGTTAATTATTTTATATAGATGCCACTCAATATGTTGTAATTGTTATCTGTAAAGACCACTTGCGTATTTTATGAAACAAAATAGATTTGTTTTCTTTTTTGGCAGAGATCCAAATCCAATACAATTTAATCACTCAATTAGTATCGCCAAAATATCCGTATCTATATGACATGTTTTATATGTCAAAACTTCTAATTAATATGAGATCTTTTTCGACATGTTCGTTTAATGGGATTACTATATTAAAATATGTCCTTCACAATTAAATCTACCGAAGTTCAGGCAAATAAAAGCTTCCTATCCAATTACCAGTAAAACGTCTTAAAGTTAACCCCTTTTAGCCGTCTGGTGCCGGTCGCAAATAGCACCACCCCATTTCTACCCGTGGGTGTCGTAAAAGGCGACAGAGGGATATTGACCTGCAGCGTCCTTCTGAGTACCATAACACCTACTGCGATCGCCAACTACATCGGGCAATTATGGCGATTACGTCTGAACCCCCCTTTGGGGGAGACCTATGCCCAGCAGTAGGCTAATGAGTTGCAGGTCCTCGTCTCACATGTTTATGGAAGACGTACATTTCTTCCAATGGTTGTAGCTAGAATTTACACCATATACGATACCGAACCATACCTGTTATTCTGGTATTCACTTGTTAAGTTTGACTAAAATAGTGGCTACGTGCATATGATATGCCCACGCGCGCATACTAATATGATCAGTGTCATTTGTAGGAGAACCACTTGTTATGCTATTTTTATAGTTTTAGTAGGTACACAGCATGCATTTATTAATATATTATATTGAATAACAAAATATACTACTTTTGTGTGTTTTAATTTATTGATTTATACTTCATCGTCAACGGTTTATAGCTTTAATTAACATTTATTGGTATTGCTCATCAATCAAACAATACCAATAGAATAGTGCCAAGATTCTTCATTGCATTCAATTCCTCAATTTTTTTTTGTCTACGCTGTAAGTCTTTTTCTTACTGGCAGTGCTCAAGGTGCGGTTATTATTTTAACAAATAACAAAGACTTCTATCTTCAAGTATCTAAAATAGTAACTGTATAATTTGTCAACTTCTAGCAATTTATATGGACAGATTACAGTTGTACTAGTAAACAAGCAATAGGCGGGCAATCTGTGCCATTAATGTCAACTTGTTCAAAGTGATCATGCAGTGTTTATCATCAAAGCTCATATTATTATTTCTATCGTAAGCTTACTCCTCGTTGTAAAGAGTAACAATAAGATTTCCTCACGCCAGTGCTCCCGCTAACCGAAAACGATTTTGTTTCAAGTGGGCTCCCGAAAATAGTTCAACCTTGAATCTACGTTTCGCGAGTTCCAGGAAGAAAGGGGCGATGATTCACCTAAAGCCGTGTATTCAATGGACGACAGATGATGTAACACAGATTGTCTGCAAGTCCTGTAACATCGCTAAATGTTGATAGACGATGCATAGAAAATTACTCACGCATCAGCATTTTTTCCGCGTTACAATGCTGTAATTTATTTGTAGAGTGTAGTAGCTGAAAATTTCCGCATTCATAAACATCCTGTAGCCATAGAAAATCTTGGTTCCGCGCGGAAAATGAACACCGGGATCCTTAGCGTAGAATATTTCTCCGTCATCCTCTTCAACAATTGAATCATCGATTTTCCTCTTTCGATTCTCTTAGCTGTGTAAAATCTGTCGCCTAGTGAATGTGTAACTCAGCTATTAGATCGACGATGACATAAATATATTATAACACTTATATCACCGTAACGAGATATTTTGACATGGCGCCGGCTATAACAGTTTATGTTAGTAACCGTGAGTCGGTGGCAGTGACGGTCCGGCGGACGGCACGGCGGCGACACGGCGACGCGACGATCATGCGTTAAATATAAACTGATGAGTTAGGTACTGATGTTTAGCTCATGTGTGGATGATGTGGATTGTTGAGTAATGCCTAGTTTGAGAGCAGATTACTTTTTGGCTAGATGCTGATGGTAATTTTGAAGTTATCGTAGACAGGGCGTCACTGTGATGTGACACTTTTATTGGATCTACTTGTTTAGCTAGTGTTTTCTCTGAACTTACGATGAGTAATGATTTCTTACTTTTACAAGCAGGTCATTTTAACCTGTGGAAACAGAAGTATACTATATCTGTTTCCAAACAATGAATGGACGAGTGTACTTTGGAAAGTATCAAAATTGAGAACCAAATAATGCTATCAGTCACGAACTCTCGACTGCCATTGAAAATTATAAACACTTCAGATCCGATAAGTTTTTTGAATAGGTATTATATTTCTTTACTAAGATTTTTGATTTCGATGTCAACAGTACAATCAGGAAGCTTGTTCCAGACGTGCGAAGGAAATGAGCCGCGATTCAAGGTTGGAAGACACGGAAAGACATAAATAAAATAAATAATAAAATGGCACGCGACGTCACTACAATTATTACTTCTCTCTTCTCCACTTCATCTAATCCTTCATAATTCCTAGGCACAGAAGAAACAAAAATACTTTTAAGAAGACCAAACATGTGACTTGAAGGCAAGAAGTAAGAACTCTACATATTTTGGTTACTTTGTATGGTTTTAGAAAGTCCAATTTAATTAAGCAATGCTGTAATGGTGGTATTAAGGCCACTACCATAACTCGTCATGGACCATGGCTAAGTAAGATGGCTATTATTGACCATGATAGCTAAAATGAAGCACATTTCGCCATAATATTGTTTTAATTATAGATACCTGTCGGTAAACTAGTTCTTATCTTGCAATGGCAAACGGTTGATGATCGTGGTTTGGTTTTTCTGTACTTGATTGTATTAAAATACTGGTCTTTCCCTCCTCTTGGAATAGCCCTGACTACTTCAGTGTTGGCTCCAAAATGTTCTAGGTAAACCGAAATTCTTTTCGGTCTACTTAAAACATTTTGATGTCCGGTAAATTACCATGATAGCTAAAACGAAGCACCTTTCCCCATAATATTCTTTTAATAATAGGTACCTGTCGGTAAACTAGTTCTTATCTTGTATTGGCAAACGGTTGATGATTGTGGTTTGGTTTTTCTGTACTTGATTGTATCAAAATACTGGTCTTTCCCTCCTCTTGGAATAGCTCTAAGTAAACCGAAAAAGATTTTCGGTCTACTTAGAGCATTCAAGCGTTCAAGTAGACCGAAATTCTTTTTCGGTCTACTTAGACCATTTTGATCTGGTAAGGCCCGTTCCTCTTTACCTAAGTGTCGCAACGTGTTTCTACTATTTGACAAACATTCAGAAAAGGATGCTTGTCAGGAGAATTTAACTTATTTTGGACTCTCATCGGTACTTGATTTTCTTCTACCAGAGTCGGAGTGTCTACGAAAATTTAAGAATCCCCGAGTAGAGTATAGGAATACCTATTAGTATTGAGCCACGACTCAATTTCTTTCTCTGTGTTTTCTTCTAAATGTGTAAAGTGGACCTGAAAACTGTAAACTATGACTAATAATGAAGTAGTTACGTAAATACCGGTTAGTCAAGTTCGGTCTAGACAAGGTTGATCACCCACGTCGCGACCGGCGCCTGCGCTCCCAACCGTTGTACTTTATTAGTTCGTTGAAATTATAAGTTTATTAATAGTATAGGATTATCTCCTAGTGTTTGTCTCCTATCTAGAGACCTAGAAAAACGGCTTTTCAACCGTCTTAAAAACGCTTATACCTATTCTCAGTTTAAAACATCGCTTGTATCAGTGAGTTGACCTATTGAATGTGGCTTACCTACATAAATTGTGATATCGATTTTCGGTAGGATATATTCTGGAAGCGAATTGTCATTTACTGATGCTTCTGATTTAGTATGATTTATTTATTTATCTGTATCTACAATACCTTTATTGCGATTTCTTTTGCCACCACGTAATGAAATCATTCTTTTACGAAGAAACTGAAACATAATAAATTCATTTAATATTAATTTAACAGACAAAACATGTCATCTTAATCATGAACACGTAGACAAAGTGAGTTACAGAATAAACTGTATTTTGGCAAGTGAGGGTACAAGGTTGTGTGTGTCACCGAGTGACGCGTGCGCAGAGTTAAATCAAGAAGTTAGTGATTCAAACTGGTCTGTCTCTGTTGTGTTATTTGATACTGGTGAAGCGTGATATAATGTTTATTGTATTTTTAGTCCACTCCTGCTTTTTACGCCGGGTGTGTCAGTTAAGTTGAAGTTTTTCATTGTCAGGGTTACAATGTTACGGCGGCAATACTACAGGCATTCTTTCAGGTTTGTCATCTTATACTTCTGAGATTTAAATGATGATGGATCAACTGCCATTGCTGGCATGAATAGTGTGATATTTACACGATTGGTTACATCGTCATCATTATCTTATTAACCTTTAGACGCCCATTGCTTGGCATAAGTCTCCCCCCAAGGGGGGGTTCAGCCGTAATCGCCATGTCTGGCTGATGCATGTTGGCGATCGCCGTAGGTGTTATGGTACTCAGAAGGACGCTGCTGCTCATCCTCTGGTCAATATCCTCTGTCGCCATCTACAACACTCACGGGTAGAAATGGAGAGGTGCTATTCACGGCCGGCGGTTACATAATGTGGACCAATCCAAAACATTCTTGTGTTAGGTTCGGTGAAAATGTTATATCTTATTTTATTTCCGTTACTTCCTTCCCAAATATAAATTCTTAGTCACCAGTAGATGATGTTAACTACGAAATGTTACACGTTTCGTTAGAATAAAACTAAATATTATTTTTATAGTTAAAATATGCAAAGGTCATGGGCTGCGCTCGTACAAGGTTATGTTTAGTGTTTCATAATGATCGCCGCCTCTCACTATTATGATTATCTATCTAAAATAATGTATGGAGTCATCATCGAATTTATAGACGTACATACTTTAGGTACAGATACCAAACTGTAAAAGAATCATGCCGAGATCCATACATTTATTTGCATGAAAAAAAAAAAATATTTAGAGGGTTTAAAATATTTTCCAATGTGAAAAATACATTACCGGGAGTAGATTGATACACTTAGCATATTTTTGAACCCCCGCATAATTAAAATATTACGAAATTAAAATAACACTTTCGTTTCAACTCGATGACCAGTTTGTGTTTATAAAAAAAAAGAGACAAGCGCTTAGAATTGGCAGACAAGTGATGTGACAAGTGTGTGGAAAAAAAATAAGCATTATTTGTGATATTATTTCCAATAAAACGATGCAAATTCATTGTAAGAACTGCGAAACGGCGGCTGTCAGTGTCACTGTTACTGTCAGTCGCCGTTTCGTTCTGAAATAATGAGCTTTTCGTTAAACTATTAACTGTTTTTTTACGGGGTTTTAAAAATTATTGTAAATGCTTGAAGATAGATACTCTTTAGGTACTCAAGAATATAAGAATTTGAATTTCAACTTCTCTAAATGTTTTATTTTTTTTTGTACAAATCCTGCCATGATTCTTTTCCCAATTGAATATGGCCCTTTATCTTTTTGTAATAAAGTTGAAAATCTATCAAAGAAATTTGACAGATTGTTGTAGCTTGATGTGCTAGCCTCTGTACATAAGGCTAGAATCAGGGGCTACAGCCCTCCTAGCCAAGTTACAAACGTTTCGTATCGTTTCTCTTTCTACAATAATTAACGCTTCGTCGTAATCCATTTTTGAATTTCGATCACGTGACTTATCGTTGAGATGACGTCATTCACATACATTTGATTAGTTTTTTTAGCGTTATCGATTGTAGATTAAGAATAATAATCATTTATTGCAATAAGTATTGGTAGGTACAGCGTTGGTCTTAAAGTTAGTAATTCGGTTCCTAATATATAGTCAGGTAAGTGACATGCAAAACATATTTTTAATGCTACAGAACAATATGTATGTCCAATGGCATGCTTTAATATTACAAAATTTTACAATATATACTTCCATACTGACACGGTTGGCGCAGTGGCTGAGCGATCGACTGCTGCGCAGCGTGTTGCGGGTTCGATTCCCGCCCAGGGTAAACATTTGTGTGATGAGCACTTGTGTTTGCCTTGTGTCTGGGTGTTGGTTATCTATATAAGTATGTATTTACAAAAAAAAAATGTATTTGTGTATGTTTATCAGCTGTCTGACACCCATAGTACAGGGTCTCCCTAGTTTGGGGTCAGATGGCCGTGTGTGAAAACGTCCCCACATATTATTATTATTTAGGTGTGTTGTTTGTTCTTCTCAGCTCGAGGCTGGTATTAGCTACATTTACGGGCCAAAGCCAAGAAAATGTAGCGTGTGGTGTGTAGATTGTGTGTTCATGATGGTGTATTGTGATGAGGATTTATTTCGTGTTCTTCTATCTGCATGAACGTTAACGTTATTATTATTATTATTATTATTATTATTATTATTATTATTATTATTATACTATATACTATATACTATTCATACTTACTTACTAATATTATAAATGCGAAAGTAACTCTGTCTGTTACGCTTTCATGATGAAACGGCTGAACCGATTTTGATGAAATTTGGCATGAAAATAGCTTGATCCCTGGGGAAAGACATAGCCTACTTCTTGATTCGCGACTGCGTTTGCATCCGCGATAACCGACATTCACGCGGACGAAGTCGCGGGCAAAAGCTAGTACTCAATAATTGTTGTCACATTAATTTAAAACTGATTATTATTTAACATTATTTGTCAATTTGGGTAATATGGCTAGAGCCCCAGAACATCCAATTAAGCTGTCCTAATACCACGACAATATTCAATCTTCGCCAGTGCGCGCGAACTAACGTTGATGTTTAATAATAAACAAGTCCAAAGTTCTTCATTTATTTTATTTTAAAATTACCTGTTTTTGAATGCCGTTTGGTAGTATTATACATATATAATGTCACGTCTAGATGAAGATGGGTGTGAAAATAAGCTTGAGTGTACCCGCAACCCCATGGCTATAAGTCAAGAAGCAAGTATAAAAATCATCATCATCTGCCTAGCCATTTCCCAACTACACTGGAATTGGTTTCCAGTCTAACCAGATACAGCTGACCAGTGTTTTACATGGAGCGACTGCCTGTCCTCCACAACCCATGTACTGGGTAACACAATACCCCTTGGTAAGACTGGTTGTCAGACCACGACCCATAACGACTGTCAAAGATCTACGAATGACAGCCGGCCCCAAGGGCTTTACGTGCTTTCCGAGGCACGGAAGGGTCTTGGTATGAAATGGATGGTCACCCATCAACGGAGCGACCGCGGGAAGCGTAGCTTAACCATTGACCGAGCTTTTACTTAGCCACAAGCCACTCAGAAGACGCAAATAAAAGATCGAAAAATATAGAAAAATATATTACTTCGGTCCGTCATTCTACGTTTGCTTGCAGAGTTTAAACGAACCTAATACGAAAGGGATACAAGTACAACCTAACCTATCCGTGTCGGGCTGCTCTGACTCGGGGTGGTGGCAGCATCCATCTTTAGCCGTAAAATATACGTTTATGTTTTTCTTATGCAAGTGTAAGAATGTAAGTAAAAAAAAGAAGTAAAAAAGTAAGAGTAGTATATGTAATAAATAATAAATAAATAATAATAAAAAAATATATTTCTTAAAAATCGAAATAATAAATATTATGTCAACGGGACACGTCCCCAACAGGCTGGCAGCATTGCCACGCTGTATGACAATGCTGATTCTCTGACCCAAGAATAGTCCAGTCTTCGGTTCACATGAAGAGTCGACCAGCCGCTTGGCGATGTCCCGAAAAACAATATGGGCACTCGGACCCCATGGCCCCAGAGTTTCCACCCCAAACGGCTCAAATATTCTTCCAATTGTTAACTACAGTTTTAAAAATCAAATCCGCAAACCTATTTCAAATGTTAACAGTAATTAATTGTTACACAATGGTAACCCAATAAAATTTAAAATTAAAATATTGCAAGTAGTTAAGTTCAATGTCATGATCTTCATTGATAAATTATTGAGTACGATCACAATAATTTTGTATCGTGTATCGGCTTATTTTGTAATTTCTAAAAATAACACCTTATTCAATTATGAATGACGAAAATGGAAGTCGATAACGATTGCACTTTTGAAATAACGTCATCATTGTAATATTTTTGAAGTAAAACTTCTTTATGCACGCTTGTCTTGGGGAGTAAGCTGGTGAATGCGTGACGAAAGCGTTAAGAAAAGTGTGATCGGGCGAGGCGAACGGAAGTTGAGAGAAAGATAGAAAGAGATATAAGTTAGTGAAGATAGAAAGAGATAGTTACGTTTCGTATATTACTGTAGGAGGGGCGAGCATAGTACATTTTCTTTCTCTCTTTCTCTCATAGCCAGTTGCAAACGGATACATACATACAAATAAATGGAGCTAAAGAAGTTTTACTTCAGTCGTGTGGTCTAAAGCACACTCGTAGTTTCTTTTTTTGTTTGTTTTGTATTATACCTGCAGTACTATTCTGTTACAATCTCCCTCGGTGAACACCTAGATGAAGTGAGCTGTCATCCGATTCTAGCCATCAGAGCCATTTACAATCTGCGTATGCGCGATTCTCTAAGAGAACTGTTTAAGGAAATTAACATAATGACGGTGCCTTGTCAATACATCTATGAAAACATCATGTACGCTGGAAAAAATCTGCATCTTTTTGATAAAAGAGGTGACAGACATAATTATAATACTAGAAATAGGGACCAACTAGTTCAACCAGGTTTCAGACTGGCTAAAGTAGATTCGTCTTTCATGGGGTACTGTTTAAAGTGTTACAATAAAATACCTCCCCACATTGTTCAACTAAATGAGACAAAATTTAAGTCTTGTATTAAACGCACACTATGCAACCGAGCATATTATAAATTGAGTGATTACATCACTGATAAAAATGCTTGGCTGGATGCTGGTCTAGCTCCACAGCCATAAGGGTTCATAGATTAATTGATTAGCATTTGTAACAATTTTTGGAGCTGCTGAAGATGTAGATCTAAATTATCTTTGCATTGTATACACTCAATGTGTTAGTATTATATAATTTTTCGTAGCACATACATGTGAGCACTATGTTCTTTAAAGCTACCATTTACGAGGTATACCTCTCATTGACTTGAATATGCCCTGGCGGTTGGGAGAGTCATGCTCACTTGAATGTCTCGCTGCCGGTGGCGCATGTGTTGGATCATTCGGTTCCCTTCAAAATGGTTGAGCTAAATGGTGCCGATCCATGCGTCATGTTCGTGAACGGACGCCGTCGGTTGGGACTGGTCATCTCTTAGCTGCCTCGGTTATTTTAAATTTTGTTTTGAATTGTTATTATAACTATATTTGTCTCTAGACCTCTTTTAACATGCAAGACGTGTTACATTGTTCTCACATTGTACCCTTAGTTTCAACATGAATGATGTAACCTAAATTTGTAAAATTTATCTGATTTTAAAAGAGTGTTCATGGAGTTTCTTGCTCGTTCTTCTCCATAGAAACCTACTGTTTGGAACGAGCAACTAGCTTCAACTTTCTGATTGACTGACTCTGACAATTCAAAAGTACCTGTAAATGGTTTTTGTAAATCCCTAGCATAGCATCGAGACAGATGACAGCTCACTTCACCTAGGTGTTCACCGAGGGAGATTGTAACAGAATTGACATACTGGGAACCATTTTTAGGTACGTTTATTTAACGAAAACAAGTTTTACATTTTCTTTAGCCTTTTGACCGCCACGTCAGAAAAGTAGTGTAGTGTATGTGCCCTCGGCGTCAAGCTAAATTACATACTCTATGGAATTACGTATAGAAGTCTGAAATGTAGTCGTGACCGTGGCATGCTAGGCACATTTTGGTTTGTCATCTATACATGACTGGCGGTCTAAAGGTTAAAAACCCTCACAACCTCTACTGTTGGATGCATTTGTTAGCACAATATTTTGTGTTGCGTTAAATTGTGCACTACCAAGTTTCTGATCTTGGTGTACAATTTAACGTGTAGTAATTTTTCACACCAAAGATAAAAGACTATTTTTAGCAATGATCATCATGTCAACCTTTAGACGCCCACTGGGCTTAGGTCTTCCCAAGGTAGGGTTCAGCCGTAACCGCCATGCTTGGCCGACGCATGTTGGTGGTCGCGGTAGGTGTTATGGTACTCAGAAGGACGCTGCTGACCATCCTCAATGTTATTGCCAGGGTACACTGAAGATCGTGTCTTAAAGGGCCAATAAATATTTTTTATTATTATTCCGGTTGATGGGCAGTATGCAGTTGCGTTGTATCTGGCTATTTGATGAATTTGATCAAGTTACATCGACAGTTGTCTTACTGCCACACTCAGAGGCGTTACATAATAATAATTAATCATTAACCTTAATTGTCCAACTTATCTTGGCACATGTCAACAGCATTAAAATTTTCTCAATCTGTCCTATTTTTGCCTATCCCAATTTATGGTTGTCGAATAAGGTTAATGATTGATTATTATTAAGTGACGTCCCTGAGTGCCGCAGTTAGCTATAATTCAAGAAAATCGGTTCAGCCATCAACTAGAAAAGAGCTGAAAATCATCAAACAGATTATCAGCTTTTTTTAGTTGATTAATGTATTTGAACATTTTTTTACAGGTCTGCGTGGCTGAGTAGAGTAGATTAATCATTAATCATTATTTATTTTCTTCATTAGTTGAAATGTTTAACATTGTCCTAGGCTTGACTGTTCCACAGGGTGACTCAGTCTCCACTCTTGTCTGCAGTTTGTAATACGCTATTGTGTAACTGTCTGTCATCCTCAGCTTAAACCCTAGAAAATAACGAAATCCTCAAATTATTTGACAGAATTTGAGGCTTCAGACTACAGTTAACGCTTTCATTAACGACAAATGTCAAAAAGAAATTGCTTAGTTAAAAATAATTGCTTATTTTCAAAATGTTTCCTTATTTTTTTCTCAATTCGTACAATCTAACTGCTGTTAACGTCTAAAGTTCAAAGTCATTACTTACTTGTTATGCACATACGTTTAAAAATAATTACATTTTATTTAACTTTTTTTTTTCTAATCTTACCAGACATGTACCTACACGTAACTATTAAGATTGTTATCATAATAAACGTTTATTATTAAACATGTAAATAACTAGGCAAGAAGCTACTAGTTATTAATAAATGAATTGATTGATTGAATAAATGTTTAAAACCGCGACTTCGTCTGCGTGAATTTTCTCAAGGAACCCTCATTTTTTCATTTGGTACACATAGCCTATGTTACTCAGGGATAGTGTAGCATTCTAATGGTGAAAGATTTTTTGAAATCGGACCAGTAGTTTTTGGGTTTATTCGTTACAAACATACAAATCTTTCCTCTTTATAATATTATAGTAAACTCAAACTCAAACTCAAAATCATTTATTTCAATTAAACCATTTACAGGTACTTTTGAATTGTCAGAGTCAGTCAGTCACAAAGTTGAAGCTAGTTGCTCGTTCCAAACAGTAGGTTTCTATGGAGAAGAACGAGCAAGAAACTCCATGAACACTCTTTTAAAATCAGTTAAATTTTACAAATTTAGGTTACTTCATTCATGTTGAATCTAAGGGTACAATGTGAGAACAATGTAACACGTCTTGCATGTTAAAAGAGGTCTAGAGAAAAATATAGTTATAATAACAATTCGAACCAAAATTTAAAATAACCGAGGCAGTTAAGAGATGACCAGTCCCAACCGACGGCGTCCGTTCACGAACATGACGCATGGATCGGCACCATTTAGCTCAACCATTTTGAAGGGAACCGAATGATCCAACACATGCGCCACCGGCAGCGAGACATTCAAGTGAGCATGACTCTCCCAACCGCCAGGGCATATTCAAGTCAATGAGAGGTATACCTCGTAAATGGTAGCTTTAAAGAACATAGTGCTCACATGTATGTGCTACGAAAAATTATACAATACTAACACATTGAGTTTATACAATGCAAAGATAATATAGATCTACATCTTCAGCAGCTCCAAAAATTGTTACAAATGCTAATCAATTAATCTATGAACCCTTATGGCTGTGGAGCTAGACCAGCATCCAGCCAAGCATTTTTATCAGTGATGTAATCACTCAACTTATAATATGCTCGGTTGCATAGTGTGCGTTTAATACAGGACTTAAATTTTGTCTCATTTAGTTGAACAATGTGGGGAGGTATTTTATTGTAACACTTTAAACAGTACCCCATGAAGACGAATCTGCTTTAGCCAGTCTGAAACCTGGTTGAACTAGTTGGTCCCTATTTCTAGTATTATAATTATGTCTGTCACCTCTTTTATCAAAAAGATGCAGATTTTTTCTAGCGTACATGATGTTTTCATAGATGTATTGACAAGGCACCGTCATTATGTTAATTTCCTTAAACAGTTCCCTTAGAGAATCGCGCATGCGCAGATTGTAAATGGCTCTGATGGCTCTTTTCTGCAGAATAAAAATAGAATCGATGTCTGCAGCTCTTCCCCACAATAAAATACCGTAAGACATTATACTATGAAAGTAACTAAAATAGACCAGTCTCGCGGTATCCACATCAGTAAATTGCCGGATCTTTCTGACAGCATATGCTGCCGAACTTAGCCGTCCTGCGAGAGATGTTAAATGAGGACCCCATTGTAGCCTTGAGTCGAGCGTCAATCCCAGAAAAACGGTTTTATCGACGAATTCCAGTTTCTCTTTATTCAATACTATGTCACACTCACTATTTTTGACATTGACACATTGGCAAAGCAAATCTGATGCACTTAGTTTTTTTTCCATTTAATACTAAATTGTTAGCCGTGAACCACTTTTGTACCTCCAGTAAGGCGTTATTTACGATGTCAAGATTTTGAGCCCGTCTATTTATTTTAAAAATTAATGACGTGTCATCGGCAAATAACACCATTTGTGGTTGGTTTTTGAATAACCGGGGAAGATCATTAATATAAACTAAAAAGAGGAAAGGACCTAAAATTGAGCCTTGTGGAACTCCCATTTGTACTTTTAAACCATGTGAATTCACCCCGTTTATTTGAACTTGCTGCTGTCTATCATTTAAATAAGATTTCACTAAACTAAGCGCAAGTTTACCTAGTCCGTAATGCTCAAGTTTTAGAATTAATGTCTCGTGATTTACGCAATCAAATGCCTTGGAGAGGTCACAAAAGATTCCTATGGCATCTTGTGCCTCTTCCCACGCAGTAAATATGTGTTTTAATAAAGTGACACCGGCGTCAGTCGTACAACGCCCTTTGGTGAAACCATACTGTTGATCGTGTAATATGCCATTTGTGTTAAAATGAGCAAGCATCTGATTAAGCATAATCTTTTCAAAAACCTTGCTGAAAGCCGGCAACACGGACACGGGTCTATAATTGTTAGTATCTTTACTATCCCCGGATTTGAAAAGAGGTATGACCTTACTAAATTTCATGAAATCTGGGAAAACACCTTGGTCTACGCACATATTAAATATTAAAGCCAAATAAGGTATAGATATAGATATGATAGTGCAGTTTAAAGCTTCATATTCATTAGGAGACAATAGATGTGTGTGTCGCCAGAGGTCGGCCGACGTCGGCCGACGTCGGCCGACATGTCTGACGACATCGCATGACGTTTTAAAGACGCTGCGTATTCGTCTCGTTTCTACCTAAACCCGCGGACGGCTTTCACTAAACCACAACTAATAATTTTCAGGATTTCTAATACAATAACAATTTTTTCACCTTTATTGCGCACACAAAGACAAAGTTGAGTTTTACTCACAATTTCCAATTAAGAAAATAACGCGCCGAAGACCTACATAAAGAGAGAGATCCATCTAAGGAAAAATTTAAGGAAAAGGATGTCGGAAATTACTTTTCCTCTTTACGTCATACTTTTACCTTGCCTACGCCTTTTTCTTTTAAAGGTCCCCCACTATTAGAATATAACTCTTTCCTTTATTATGGTTTCATTTACTTTATCCTCGTGGCTAGCCACGCCTTCAGTAGCGTCTGACGCCAGTAGCGTTTGACGGATTTACTAGCGTCCATTAATTTCTGATGCGTGCTGGTACCAGGGAACGCAGGACACGATGCAGGTGCCCCACTGTTTGAGGAACAGCACTAAATTTGTACTCTAGCCTGGAATCGTCTCTATAGAGTAACTTTTACTTAAACCTTACCATTGTTATGTTATTGTAATTGGCGAAGCCGTGTTGGCATAAATCTATACGTACTTAAATAGTAAAAACAATTAAGTTTACATAAACAAATCAGTAATTACTGTATCTCCATAATATTGAAACTGCATCTTCTGCGACTTTCGGCTTCATGCTGCCCAAAACAAAATAAATAAGTAATAATCAGTAACGAGTGTCGAGAGTGTGTGCGGGCGATATTCTCATAAAGTAGAGGCGAGGACGCGTGCCTAATCAGCGCTGTAATCAGTCGACGTCAGAGCTGCGTCACGGAGCGCCCTAAATGCTTAGCGGTTGACCTATAGCCGGTGCGAGCCGCTTCGCTGACAGCGGGCCCGAGCATCCTATTGATCATTGCTTGTTTGTAAACCTAAGCGTAGCTGTGGTCTTTAACACCCATTTTAGCGAAATTTGAAGCTAAAATTTATATTTAATTGACTTTATTTTATTTGGGAAAGCAAACGGTTATACTTTACAATAGAACTTCAAACTAAGGATTGAGCTTAAATGACCGACGAAATTTTCCATAAAATAAAATAAAACATGAAAAAGTAGTGTGTGATTCACTTACAGCGTAGGTTTCAAATGTTTCGAAGCTGAAAACTTGTAAACCTCCTTCAAATTAAAGTATAGCCTAATTGGCTCCTTAGATCACATTACGTATTGAGAAAACCTTGGTAATCAAAAAACCATCACACATGTCTGAAAACATAAAATCATCCGTTATTGCTCAAATGGAATAACAGAGGACATTATAGAAACGAAAACTCTTCCAAGTAAGCAAACGCAATTAAGCGCTTGGAAGTCATATTAGGTCCTTACATATGAAATTGCCGATACTTAATACTCGCAACTTTGAAATCAAATATTTTGTGGTTGATTAGGAATTCCAAATTCAAAATTATTTCAAAATAAAGACTAAAGAATATTGTTTTAAAATTCGTGTTTCATTTGTTTTCACGTCATTTGTTTGGGCTTGAAAATTGCTATAGCAACAACAATGGAGAAATTAAAAATTCGCAGTATTTACGGATATGAGTTCCACCGTGGCCCCAGTGCAGCAGAAACGGCTCGAAGGATTAACGACGTGTACGGGCCCGGCACCGTTAACGAACGAACGGTGCGTTTTTGGATTCAACGTTTCCGTTCTGGAAATTTTGATTTACAAAATGAGCCTCGTGGATGACCGGATACTCAAGTGAATAATGAAGAATTAAAGGCGATAGTGGAAGCGGATTCATCTCAAACCACTTCTGAATTAGCAGCAGCCTTTGGAGTAAGTGACAAAACAATCATTATCCATTTGCGTCAAATTGGATAAGTAAAAAGCTCGAAAAGTGGGTACCGTACGAATTGACTGAAGCACACCAACAAACACGCGTCGGTCGCTGCGCTTCTTTGCTCAATCGTCACAATAATGAGGGAATTTTAAATCGTATTGTCACTTGTGATGAGAAGTGGATCGTGTAAGATAATCGCAAGCGATCATCACAATGGCTTAACCCTGGAGAACCGGCAAAACCTTGCCCCAAGCGAAAACTGACCAAAAAGAAGATTCTAGTTAGTGTTTGGTGGACCTGTGCCGGTGTCATCCACTACAGCTTCTTGAGATCAGGCCAGACGATTACTGCAGACATGTATTGTCAACAGTTGCATTCAATGATGGAAAAGGTTACCATTAAACAACCGAGACTGGTCAATTGCTCAAGCCCATTGCTCCTTCAGGATAACGCTCGACCACATACTGCACATCAGACGGTCGCCAAGTTAGAGGAGCTGCGACTGGAAACTTTGCGTCACCCACCATACTCTCCAGATCTTGCTCCAACCGATTACCACTTATTCCGAAATTTGGACAACTTTTTACAAGGAAAAAAATTCAATTCTGATGAGACAGTTAAAACAGCTTTCAAGCAGTTCATCGATTCTCGCTCCAAGGATTTTTTTACCAAAGGGATCAATGAGCTCCCGATAAAATGGCGGAAGTGTATCGATAACAATGGTGCATACTTCGATTGACTAAATATATAATTTCTTAAAAAAAAGTTATTTTTAATTTTTTGATACCGAGCGGCAATTTCATATGTAAAGACCTAATATTAAGTGCTTTTACATTCAAGTCGCATAGAATTTAAATCCTGGCAACCTTGATTACAAAAGTGTTTTGACATATTCTATTCAAGTTTTCCATTTTATTGGTTCTACGTTGGTACGGTACGCAAAAAACAAATTGATTTCCAAACCAGCTTCAACGAGTCGTGCATGTTTTGATCAACATTTTCCTGTATTGTTCGCGATATATTTCCTCTTACACAACGGACGGCACACTGCTACAGTTGTCATGTCTGATTTGCCAGATTGTGTTCAAACATTATTTTGTTTTGTTGGTCAACAGGTGAAAGTCTGTTGTTTCCCGGATTTACTTGAATCTACATCTGCTCATCCACCATTGATCTTAAGCCTGTGGTCCTTCACAAGATCATTGTACTTTTTATAGTTAGATAGAATTATTCTTCTTGTTAAGTATTTAGAGACTAGTTTTTTTCACGTTTGGCGTGTTGTAAATTAGTCTGTAACCTTTGTAGATAGATATAAGTTAGCACATATTGCGTCATTGTCCATGTAAAACTTTGAACTCACGTGTCGGTCATTTGGCCAGTTTTTGTGCTTTGCATCCTCGTCAGGTAACTTCGTTGACGATCTTGATAATAACCAGTGCTTTAATTGCCAAGTATCATGCTGTTTATGATGCGTTGACGCAAATTACGAATTACTTAATTTTACACGTGGAAATATGTAAATAACATTACCATCCATCATGTCAGCGCTTTACGTTTCTCTCGAAAAATTCTCAGTAATCTGATGAGAATTGATTCTTGGAAACTGCATCCTACAGTCTACCGTGTTTTTTGTATATAAACTATTGCCAAGATTTAAGTCGTTTTAGCGAAAACGTTGATGCGTCAATTATCAGCGGTTGTAGCGCTGCGTGTGGAGCGCTGCGGGCGCTGCGCGCGCGCCTCTGCGTCAGCGCGCAGCCGCCCCGCGCTGTGCCAGCCGCTCAGTCAGTGTTCGACCGCGATCCGAGCTCACCTGTCGCTCCATCGAGTGTCGCGCTATTCCGTTCCGTGCCGTTCGACGGCAAGTGCTAGTGCCCACATAAGATGCTTGCGTTTGACGCAGTGGTTTCTGTTTGTGTTAAAGTTTTTTAGTGCCTCAAAGTGGATTCCGGCGGACTGTATCAGGCCGTGGAGCATGCACGGAGGCTCGAGCGCTCCCAGGCCATGTATGTCATCAATTTAGGTGAGTCCGCTTCGACACACGGCGACGTCGCAGATCCACATTCCTCGATATGTTGCATGACATAGAATTGCGGTCCGCTCCTATAATTGGAACTAGACTAGACCGGTACTCGGTGGTAAAGAGGTCCCGGTCTTATTGTCGTTTGAGCCTGGTTTTTATCGCGGTATGCAAATAAATTCGAGGTCGGTTCTCGAAATCAGCTTTCACTCTGATCGTGTTTTTCGATTCCTCGCTTGCCGGGCGGGTGTCGGCCGCGTCCTGAAGGAGGTCGTTTTCGCCAAAGCTGTTCATAATCAGCTCGCTCGTACGGTTCCATTTCAATTTGTGTCTTATTCATAGCGCACTGTGCGTGTCTATGTATGTTTTTATTACAGTTCACGTACAACGTGTGGGCGTGTGTTGGTGTGTTTGCGCTATCGGCGATGCTATTTTTGTATCGTGCTAGTGTGTGCGTGCGTGTTTGTGTCGGTGCTGTGAGAGTGTGCGTATGGACGTCGTATCCGCGTTCGGCCTGTTATCATTCTTCTAGCTCGATATTGTTGCGAATTACGTGATGCCTTCGTTTATGATTTAAATTTTAAACCAAACTATTATTGGATATCTTTATTTTATTACTTTTATCTTAATATGTCGCATGTTTTTATCTTAAAATATAATTATTTATATGCATTAGTGCTCTATCTACTGAATGAAATTACAAAAACAATTCCATTGTCGGAAAATGAAGTGAATATCAATAATATACATAGTTTTCACATAATTCTCACTCATGTTTACATACTTACTTTAAATACGTGAATTTTCCTCTACTAGAACAGATGGTGGGTGCAAATCAGCAACTAGCAACACACAAAGTCATTGCTAAACAATATGAATATGTTTTTTGCTTCTATTTATTTATCGCCATAATAAGCTATAGCATTTCAATTAAGCTATAGCATAGCAAGAACTTGTCGAGACAGTACAGGCTCTATTTTATGGGGATATTTTGCTAGTTGCTAGAGTCGCATCAGTGTAATTTTATTATTTTATTCGCGTTGAAGTTGTAGTTGGTTGTTGTTGTTATGTACCTATAAGCGAATGTATGTTTATAGAAATGATGTTAGTTGCGTTGGAAGCACTAGCACGAATGAATGAATGCTTTTGATATTTTTAAAATCAGCAATGCCTATTAAACTCCTACTGAAGATAATACGTATCCACCATATCACTGGCCTGGCTCTGAGAAAATCGTTTGGGTTAGGTTAGAAACCATTAAAGCGCGAAGGCGAGTGAGCGAAGCAAGCGGTGCCGCGGTAGCGGCCGCCGAGCGCCAGATCCCCTCTATTGTTGGTGAATCATTTGGGTTAGGTTAGGTGAGTGGTATTCTTCTTCTTTTCGAATCGATGGTTTTCTCAGACCCACTATACCATCAGGGGTATGGTCAGTGGTATAGTAGGTCCGCAATGGATAATACGCCTACCATAACTAAGGTTCTCGAAAAAAAGTGGTCGTAGCAATAGTAAATTTAGTTAAATTGACGAAGTCTTTTATTTTAACGAATAAAAGTTGTTTCGACTACCACTATGTAAATATGATTGTACTTGAGGTTTTTTTTTGTTGTAGCTAAGCTATACAACATCATGCAGTCCATAAACAATACCTACTTACTACACGCTCCTCCGTTTCCTCCAGTTTTAACACTTAATTGGCTTACCAGAATAGATGTTGCAAACTGGTCAACCCTCATTCACACTGACGCTTTTTAAATGTCTTAAAATAGCGCTTGAATTAAACAAGTTGGAAACGGTACATTTGTTTCCAGACTCCGCACTAAAGCGTTTTTTAACGTCGCATCTTGTCTCTCTTGTGTTGAATAAAGTTACAAACCGATGAGAATTAAAAAGCCAACTCTTCACTACTACCATCCTAGTGCGTTTTTCTAAAGCCCCGTGTGAATGAGGGCTTAGCAAACTATCGGCAAAGTGAGAAATTATGTACGTAAATGCAATTGACAAAAACTTAGACGACAACGCATAAAAAAGTCTCCGAACTGATGATAAACCAGATAAATGATAATACCAACAAGTTTGTTTATAATACCCAATGTAATCTAAGTGTTGCTATCGGATCAGAGTACAATTCATTGCATAATGGTACACTAGTGGCAGAAGGTGACGCGGCTCGTTTATCTCCAACAGCGCATGTAAATCTTTATCGGGTGACACGAATAGATAGAAACATAGAATATTCTATGATATTTACTTTCTTTAGAATGGTCAAAAATTTCAGTATGATGTAAATCTGCTGGCTTGCATCTTTAGATTGCATGACACAACATATCATCAAAATGTCATAACTGGCAATTTTGTCTACGAATTAGGTTCTCGATTTCAGTTTTCGATCGATTTTGGTAAGTGAAATAAACCTATTTATTGTATCCTTTTTGCAGTCGGCTTTTTGTGACATTACTTCTCTTTGACTAAAGAAAATATCCATAACTGTCATCTAGTAATCTTTGTCTCTATGTGACTACTAAATTTGTCAAATAAACTGTCTTGAGTCTGAAGTTTATTAGTTTGTAAAAATGCCATTCTCATCATCCTCTGCCTTTCGCATCTATGTTAGGATTGGCTTCCGTATGCAGCTGAATACCAGTATTTTGCTAGGAGTACTTCAAACCCATTATTATAATGATACATATTAGGTCCATTGTAGCTGCAGACAATAGCGTGATTTGAAGATTATTTAGTTTCTCTTTTGAGTGTGATATCAAATTGGCGACTTTTTTAATGTTTTAACGCCAATTATTTATTTTCTCTCAAAGTCCCGGTTTGACGTTGTCTCATAAAATAAACAGTAGTGTCAACTTCTGTGTATATGTTCCGAGAAAGCACCGCATTTGTTTAATTTTATAATTGCACAATAAAACAATTTTGTCGTCGATCCTCACTAATGTCACGGTTGTCAACAGTGTCGATGGGTATCGACTAATTTTATGTGTTATTAATTGCTTAGCTGTCGGTTGTCGTCAGTTGTTGATGTTCGTCGTGTTCGATTAGAAAGCTGCACGCGATGCAGCACGAGGGGTTTGGGTCCTGTCGGTTGGTGAAAAGTTAGAAGCATTGCTTCAATATGAGTTTGCTTACTTATTCATAATTTTATTTTTGTTTTCTTGCAAATAGATTTGTATTAGTTTTGTATTATGACATCTCGCAGACTCGCAGGTTTCAGGATTTAGTTTTTTGACATTATTGAATACTCATCGATCACTGCATACTTCTCTATTACAATTTGTTTATTTCGATATTTATTTATTATTTGTAAATCTACTTGCATTATCTATTTGGCATGTGAATTATTAATTTGAATTGTATTTCATTTTCTATTTTACATTGTAAGATAAATATAAAACATTCAATCATTAGTGAAAATCATTTGTAAATAACGGCCATACCACAAATCAATGCTTATTTATTAAGGGCACGATTTGCAGAATTCATTATCAAACACACTAGTTAAATTTGTGTAATGAAGTAGGTATCAGTAGGTTATGCAGCAACAAGTCATTGCAGTTCTGTCTATATATAAGTACACAATCACAAATTTACCAAAATGCCAACGTAGCAAAAAACTTTCCACATAGATGAAGTATGCGAGATCTCCTCGATGGTAAGGGCTAAATAAGTGTCGTGATTGACACGGTCCCGGCTCCCGTTACGCGGAACCTGTCTAAGGGCCAGCGCAGACGCAAAGGCGCGCGCGCAGGCCACTGACCCTCAGCCGGATACTACCACATACGTAATAAAGCTTTTGTACAAAAAATACAGCATTTTTTTAAATTACACATTGGTATATCTGGGCCATGAACCTAAACAGACTCTTCGCATCTTCGCCATTTAATTGAGCCAGGATTTATTTATGGAATGTGCTTACTTCAAGTCTGTTCAACCCATAGATATAAGAAAGATTTCTATGGTTCAAAAATCTCAAGACCCTAAACAAGTCATTTCTCCCAGACTCATACCGAACACAGTCCATCAAGAAGTGGTGTAAGTCTTCAACAACTCCACACTCCAATACTGCATTTATAACCAAGGGTCTACCTGGTAAACTGTATTTATTTATAGAAAATGACAAAGTTATTCTAATGTCAAGTGCTCTTGGATTACTGCTACAAATGTTTGGACGCGATCAAATAGGTATTAGGTACTATTGTTGATTTTCATATCGACCTCCATTATAAGTGACAACTCGTCGTTTGGAGTGCCATTAGGTTTGCGTAAAAACCTTATCAGTTCTATAAATAACCTTAATTGCCTGCACTGATAACAGGGGCTATCTTTGGACTAGCGTCATCGTAAGTAGGTAGATTTAATTTAATCTGTCTAGTTTTTCATACTCTATCTTATTGCCTTGACATGTCTTGATACACAGAAGATAAGTTTTCCAGTTCTAAGTATTTTTTTTTTGCTTACGTTTCAGTTGTTATTTTGATTAGGTTTTTAATTATCTACTTCTAAGTATTTATTTAGTTTACGTTATTTGTGTATACGATTTCTCTTACTGACAATGGGCTTCCGCTAAATTTCATTGTTCGTAATAAAATATAGAATCATAAATAATGGTTATTGTGTTGGTTATGCTTGTGCATTTGATGACAATCGATGCGTTTTTTTCGGTTCATTGCGTCAAAACGAATGACGCACGCATCTTGGATTCGCGACAGAAATAATTACGGAACTCCTGTCTAGACGAACTGCGTGCGATGGAGCACGCTGAAAATCATACTTTTATTTTTCAATCATTTGATGTTAGACAATTTTCAATCGCTATTCAATAGACTGACAATATTTTTTTATGTATTTATAAATATAATTATTCCCTTTATATTAAAAGTCTGAACATACTTTTTGAACAACGTAATGTAACGTCGTATTTCCTGATTCATAGCAATAATTTCCATTAGTTTGTTTCCATTTGTCATTCACGTATTTAGTTTAATATCCTGTTATGTGCAGCTTGTGGTTAATCGTCATCGATCGTCAATGAAGTATTGAAGTCATAAACGACATTGCTAGTTTATAGAACACAATAATAATAATGAAATGTAGCAGGAAAAACTGTTAAAACCATTGGCAGGTGTGAAGAACTACAGTAGAAAAACTAAAATCAGATCAAGTGACAAAGTTTGTAAAACTGGAAAAAAGTGAGTAAAATATTACACGAATACATCGTTCCTTATGCTAAAGTATCCACAAATCAAGTCTAAACTTTTTGTAATAAAGACTACGGCTTCCAACGGCATTGACGTCAACAACTGGTAGGTATACAAACATGTATTGACGAAACACTCAGTTTACTAGTTGAATAAGATTTTCCGGTTTTAGAGTTGTAGACTTTAGATGTCATTACCGGCTATTGCCAAGTTCATGTTGACAGAGCAAATTGCTTGTAATCGAATTTCCCCGTCTTAATTCCTATTGTTGTGGTTTACAGAGGTCATTCGGGGTTGTGAATGGGCTGCATCATCACTGTGGTCGGTTAACAGGAAAATAGGTGGTTACCTTCGACGATGTTAGTACGTTTTTGTTTATCTTGATGATTCACTTACAGGCAAATAAAATATTTATTGTAAATACCGTCCGTTGGGGTAGACTTTTATGAATTAAAGCAATACATTTATAATTATAGGCTTTAAATAAACATGTGCTAAAGTTTTATTGTGTAAGACATTTCTATGTCTACCATATTTGTGTGGTTTGAATGATTGTAACATCAGAGCATTACTTTTTCTGTATCGGGTATTCTATCGCAATATTATCTAAAATGTTAAAGGTTAGAAGAAGTACATATTCTAAGAAAACGCCTCGACCTTTGTGAAACATTTTGTTTTAAGTTTTCTGTAATAATTTCCGGTTCCATGGACTTATTCCACATTTAAGTAAGCTTTTAACACGTCGTGAACAAACTATTACATTGTTCGACAAATGTAGGCTTCCTTATTTGTTTACTGTTAACCGTTGTTTATTGGAGTTAACACTTATAGTGCGTTTGTCAATGCATGGCTGCGTCTATTTGCGTGGCTCTTGCTTCCATCACGTCGGTGGACCGTGACACCTGTGTACAAAAACTTCCGAGCCTTGAAAACTTTTGTATTACTTGTGAAACTTCAGGTTTCCGTATTTTCGTGTTCCGCATGTACAGTTAATATCAAAGAACAAGTTTGTATTAGTCTTTGGAAATACGATTATTCTTTCAGTGAACTGTTACAGAATTTCTGGTAACGTCTTCTGAGGAAAGAAATTCTCGTATAACATGTAGTTATCTGAAACATTTAGAGTAACAAAACAGGTAAAATATGTGCAGAGGATAAAGTTGTATGATGCTTGCATTAAGTCATGATTGACCTGGTAAGTATATTGTTCTTGTCCAAACATGGGGCAAGAATAAACATTAAATACTAATTGTCTGCAAAGAACTCTTCCGAGGAAGGCGACTTGAATTAAATGATAGTTAATTTCGATTCAGCCAACTGTAAAATCGAATCAATAGTTTTTTCTCATTCAAATATAGGCTTCCGTAACAAAACATCTGAGTAGGAAGTTGGACATTGATTTATATTGAACTATAGCTGATGCCCGCGGCTTCGCCCGCTTGACAAAATGATACTAAAACCTTCCTCTTGAATCACTCTATTTATTAAAAAACCCACATCAAAATCCGTTGCGTAGTTTTAAAGATCTAAGCATACATAGGGACAGACAGACGCGGCGGGGGCTTTGTTTTATAATATGTAGTGATTTAGCAGGGTTTGACCATAATCGTGATAAAAACAAAATTGGATTAGGCATTGCCTCAGTTGTTCGCCTAGCGCTAGAAACATTTGAGAAGATTTCACTTAAAAATCTTTCGATTGGTTTTATTAAATTATATTTCGAAAATATTTTCAAATATCGTCACCCACCCGTGCGTGGGATCTAAGATAATGTAAGCCAAATAGAATATCTTTCATTTGATTCGGAACTGTGTGTAGGTGCTGAACTGCTGACATTACTCCTTGACCTTAGGCGTAGCGGCGGCGTGGGCGGCTTGTTTACCTAACAACATAGTTCTAGGAAAAATGTACCAACAAAATTGTATCATTTATGGAAAACAAGAAACTTAGAAATACGTTGTTCCTTTCGATTAGCTTTTATACTAATGGAACCGTAGTCTTGTCGTGATAAATATTCTTCAGCAAAATATTACCGGTCGATTTCCTTCATGAAAAACTTTGTTTCAAGGTTCTTTGGTGTTTACGTCAACGCTATCAAAAGAACAACAAAACCGACTAATTGTTTCGGATTTAATATTTAAATATTTTCTGACGATTCTGAAAAATGAACGAAAATTATAGCATAATTACATGTATTCTTCTTGAATTATTAATTAATTAAATTGTCTAAAAACGTGCTTGCCACGCTTGTGTACGTCCATGAAACGTTTGACGTAGCTGCAATTAAGATGTATCTTGTCTTTGGCCGTATTGCAATTAGGTATAATGTCACCCACCTCCAAAAGGTTTTAAATGTATATGACATCATACTTGGGTACACAGTAGGTATGTTATTTTTAGATATGCGAAACTCAACATATTTAATATGTCTAGACTCGACATCTTATACTGTTTCATTTTGAATTTGACTAGTTTCATTATCCTGAGCAACGAGAGCTTTAGTTATTTCTAGTGTTATGTTTTCAGGTGATTTCTTTTCTATAGTCGTCTTGTCTGTTCATTCACTATGCTCATATAACATTTCATGAAACGAAACGTTATCTTTATGGGTGAACTAAATGTAGACGGTAAGAATGTTTAACAAATTAACATTTGTGTTTGTTTTCATCGTCGGCATTGACTTGCCTGTCTCGAGTTGTCTGCTATTTCAATTGTCTGCTGTAAATTGATAACATTTTAGTAATTATTTGTTACTATTCTGTTCGTTTTTGCTTGTCTGCTAGACAATGTTTTGGGTTCTCATTAAAACTTGCTTTGTTTTTAAATAAAATTGTATTGTCAATATGTTACGAATGTGATAATATAAGTATAACATCATTAATATTCAGCGTTCTTGCTTGCTCCATTTTCACGGCCGTCATTAACGGAATGTTATGTCAGACGCCACTCTCGCTCACCCTGTAATTATACTCCCTATTCATACTGAAGTAGCTACCTCCAGCACTACACCAACACTACACACCTGCCAGCCTTGGCGAGTTCCCACCAAAGTTTGATCAAATATAAATGTAAGATAACGATTATGATGAAATATAAATGTAACGATTATAAAAAGAGATTTTTTTAAAGTTAATCTATATGCTTTGCATTTAATGTATATTTAATTAAATTCATTATTAAAATAGTACTCACATATTTAAATAGATAATCTACATACTTAATTATGTTAGGAATGTTTTTAATAATTAATGTTCAAAAATACCAGTCGAGTGGCAGAAATATTGCTTAAACGAAACATTCTGATAAATTAGATAGTTATAACTTTGTAACGGAAAGAATGTGCCTTTCAATTTTGAAAACTTATAAGAGACACGTAACCATTTTTTGTTTCCTTATGTTACAAAGTGAAAGTACCGTGGCGTGCTCTTTTCAAAAAGTGACGCAACACTCAAAAAGTGTTTGTGTCTGCCTTCAAAATTATATTTTGCAAGCATTTATATGCGAAACTTATTGTTATTTCCAAACATGCGGTTTGTATTTACGTGTTATTGAGTATCATTTCAACATTATTATCAATTATTTTTGTTAAAGCATTAACAGCAGCAAATACTGCAATAGCTATGACCTCTTGATCATCTAATTTCATTGTAATTGTTATAATGGCAGTTAGTGACTATTCAGCAAGTAGTTTTGTAATAATATGGATATAAGTAAATGTAAAAACTAAACACTTGTGCTACAAACGCTATGAGACTCGCTTCTTTCAATTAACTCAAGCGCAAAATGAGCGCATGATTCACTCAGAGAAACATTCATAACGATACATGTATACAAAATAATGGCGAACTTTCAACTGAAATAAGGAATTGGTAGCAGAATATTGGGAATAATGCCCACAGCAAAATTAATTTTAACCTCATCTATACCGAAGCCGAACCCGATGGTATTAAGATAGTTTCGTCGATAGTCGCAAGCGCATGTGAGACAATGAACGCTGGCTAGACGTCATAAATTCTGTAATGCCCACTGCTCCTGTTGCCCAATTTAACTCTATTAATGTTACAATCTTCGCTTCTAAACTCACCGTCTTTTGTTTTGTTTTAAGGCGTCGTAAAGTTTCAAAGGTTAGATTATAATTAGTTTTTAGGTTAGTTAAACGTTTGTTGGAGCACCTTTAGTTTAGCGGTTTGTGTCGTTGTACCTTTCTCAGGTTTGGCTTAGTCATCAATTTTGTATTTATTACACAAGATGCCACATTAGCCGTCGTAACGCAAAGTTTATTATGTAATAGCGATATTTTTATTAGCGTTATGTGTTGTGTCAATCACCCTTTTATTCTTACATCATGATATTATTATCTTGAACAGTTTTGCATTCTAGAGCACAAGGGTTTAACTGGTTTCATTTATAGACGCAAAGGTTCACGATAATTGGCCTCAATGCAGTCGTAGGCAGGAAGCGGCAATAACCCCGTGTCAGCAGATCAAACACCGAAATTGACTGGAGTAGACCACCACCTGCCGGTTTGTGCCAACGTTGGGTCAAATATATCCTTGTTAACTCGTCACGTTGGCGTGTTGGTGTCATATGGCCTATAGAGCTGCGCGTGTTATGTTAGTACCAGAGAGTACTAGAGGCGAGTAGTAACCTTCGTTGGATAATACTCGCGTAGTACGCGTGGCTTGGACTGGAGGTCGAGCCATTGAATAAAGTTGTCGACTTATTGAACCTTCATTTTCATTCATATTGAGATGAGAAATACAAGATCGTGTGAAGAATGTTATGAAAGAAATGGTTGATAGAATGAAATGGAAGAAGAAAACGTGTTGCGTCGATCCTGAGTAATGTGACGAGGGCTGGAAGATGACAATTATTTATATCGATAAGAGATATTGTATTTATAAGATGTAGGCATGTTTGAAGTAAAAAAATATAAAAACATTTGTTCGGTATGATCCGCTTGCATTATTCTATTTTTTTAAGCTATGTATGTTTGTTTTCGACAAACGTTCAAATGATGTTAAGTGGGGTATTAAGTAAGGATGTTTGTAGAATATATTTTACTGCTCAAGTTACCTTCTAGCGTCCTTCATGGTCGTGGTCCGAAACATTCGTCCGAGATGACCTCATTGGCATTCAGTTGAGAATATAGTTCAATGAACTTCTTCAACTACAAATTAACAAGTTCCAAAACTCTGATGGTTAGTTGGATATCATTTTCATTGTTTTCCATAAACGTAAAACTATTTTTAATACGCTATAGGATGGTTTAGTCCGTCACATGATGATGCGTATCTTATTTCCAAAATTCTCCTTTTTTGGTATTTTTATTTTTTATGAGGTATATGTAACCACATAAAGTTACAATAACAGTACACTTCTCCATCATTATTCATTTAATGTCGTTGAAATCAGAGCAACAAGTACATCAAATATGGCGGTGTTACATGGTTTGATTTACAAATGCAATAGACTCTAGTATAATAGTAGCAGTATGTAGTTGGAGCATCAAATGCACAAATGTAGGAAGTTTCCGCGAGAACTTCTGCAAAATTATCGATATCCATATATCTGTAAATTTAAGATAAACCGATATTTCTTGTGAAAATTGCTCTTTGTGTTCCTTGATTTTATAATTCGTCGTCAATATTTTGGTCTTGACTATTTCTTCTAGGGTCAATTCTAATCCGTCATTTGGGAAAGTCTGCGCACTACTTATTTGTAGTCAATATTCAGTTCGGGAGTTTATCAACATTTGTAGTAGTAAAATATTAATAACACGGAACACTAGCATGACACGCCAATCATCAGGCCTGGGTACTTGTAAGCTGTCGGCTTCCGCTGGATCGGCGCGACCTACCGCACGCGACGCCGGCGCCGGGAAGCGCCCGCAAGGTGTAGGTCCCGGCTCCGGTTGTAAACACGGCAACAGGTGGTGATGCTTCTTTATATTTATCGTTTGATACTACCCTTCTATCTTATAAATTGTTCTTATGTAGAGTCCTATTGGAATCACCTACAGTCAGTTTAATGTTAGGTCTTCAATAGAAGCATGACGCTCAACGTCACTAACGCTATCTAAATGGCATATATTATCTAAAATGTCGATGACATTTTTGAATCCCGAAACTTTCCGATAGCTCAGCTGCCAATAAATCAGTGGCATTATAAATCTCAGGTTCTCAATGTATAAATTAATGATATTATGTATATTGTTAATTCATGCTAGATCTGTATAATAACTACGTAAATTGTAAAAAAGTAAATCGTGAATGTGTAGAGTCAGGGTCTTCTGTCAAACTGTTTGCCAAATTATTTACATAAGATTGTAAAATAATTATTTATGTATACAGTGATATAACAAATAACATTTTTAGTAGGTGTACGTGTACTTGAGTCGTGTCGTCGGTCAAGGATAAAATGCGAATTGTTTTTCGTAAGTGTCAAATTATACCTAATTTTACCGAATTATCCCCTTATGGCTTTATACGAGTATAATTTATCATTAAATTGTTGTTTTGAATGAAACTGTTGTTGTTTTGTACCCAAAACCAACTTCTCAAGTTTTAAAACGGCAATGACATCGGCCTGAGTTGAACAATGTTTATTGGCTAGGCAATATCAATTAGTGGTCACCAGAAACTTGGGGTTATGCGGTAACGTCTATATTTATCTTCACGATCACCGCTTAACTGTCTTGCGCACATGTCGGACAATTGATGATGTGAACTGTTCCGCTAACGAGATCATATTTGCAACGATGTTGAAGCAAGTTAGACAAAATAGAGTTGGGAAAAGATTTATTGAATACCTACCTACAACAAATTATGCACAGAAATATTTCAAGGTACTGTTACAATATTATTCGATTAAATTGTTTCCAATTTTACTATTTAATCTTCACAAGAAGGCGGGCTTACCGGAAATCTAAAAGGGTTCGGACTCTAAATAATGCAGCACCGGAAATGACGCGCGGGCAGCGTTGCCAGAGTTGGCTGCCAGTGATTTTGGCTCGTTAGTACCTACTCTCGTACATACTCGGCTGAATGGCGCTCCCACTGAAAACTTTATAGTTTCAGATGTGCCAGAAACCGTATTTCATGCAGAATCGTGGAGCAATTTTCTGGAACACTTTAAAGATATTATTCGAGAAATTTTATTTGGACAGTATTGCGCCCCATTTAATATGATCTTTCGTATGATTTTTATTTTTGTTGATTTTGTTAATGATCATTTTAAATTCTACATAGATAAGTTTAAGGAGTGCGATTGAAAGCTAACGCACCTTGTTAGTTCCGCTTGCGCTACCAAGTCACCCGCTCTTACAACACTAATGCACGCGTCTTTCGCTTCGGCCTTTGATCCTTATTCAAGCACCGATTAACTTGGACTGCAAGCCGTTTCTATTATAAGTATTCCGTAAATGGCGTTCCCATCGCTGTCTAAATCTGTCTCGACATCGGACATATCTATCGCTGCGTCTATATGTTTGGCTGGCTATTCTGGTTAGGCTATAAATGGCGCCGCTTCAACCGGGTATTATTAGCATTGGCCGCACGACTCCCGAACATAACGCTTCGCACCTGATTGGATGGTAGCCAGATATAGACCTCGTTATGTTCGCTCAGGACTCGAGTGTCAACTATGACTATAGTGGTGCGAGTGGCTAGCGAAGTTTGGCTTCTTGGGATTCTTCTGTGCGTGGCAGATTATGCCAGAGATTATATTGGCTCATTGATTGATATCTTCCGTGAGGAAGAACAGAAATCGTAATTTCAGTAAGTGCACATCTGATTGTGTAAAATTTGATGCAGGCAAGGCAAGGCAAGGCCTTAGAGGTTTTGTTGATCATTTCCTACATCGTGAATAGTGATGTTAGTCTGTGTCTGAAGCAAGAACCTGGTTAACAGGCTCAGTCTGGCATTGGCACAGTAATAGAATCTCAGAAAAATTTCCTTCTTTCGTCTGCCAGATAATCTGATTAAATGCGTGTACAATTTGAAGTAGACGTATTTAATTAATTTAAACGCTGCATTGTGAAAGTCAAATAAATTAAAAAATACAAATAAAGATTTTGGAATTCGTTTCTGGGATTAAGAGATTTGATTTATTGATAAGGTGTGGAAACGAAAGTGGAGAAGTATACGCTTTGTTGTGATGACACTTCATGACACCAACCAATCGAGTATTGTGTAATCAAAATCCATAGAGGATTATCTAACCATCCTATCATTGGGCCTGAAAAGCGATTTTCAAAGCTTCACCATGTGTTTTGACGCAAACCCTGATTTGACGCAAATTTGTATTATTCCCACCTAGATCATTCAAAGTCGAACCGGCACCGAGCATGTCAAGAATTGGTTTTCTGAATTCGATCTTAGCTTTCAGTAATATAATGTTACTGTCATGCCAAACCAGGTCACTAGGAAACCTTCACCAATTTGCCACATAATGGATGTCCTACTACTCCTACTACATGTTATATTTATGTTGGGAGGCGTGTCGTGTCATCGTATTTTGTTTTAGTTGGCGTCCGCAGGCACGCCGCGAGGTCGCCGCTCCGGATGCCAGCGGATCCCGGTTGCCGGGTTGTAGAAGCTGCATGCTACACGCAAACTGGGTTATGCAGCGTTTCGTCATGTGTGATGTGACTTTGTTTTGATAGGAGTTTGGTACATCAAGACAGACAGACCGTTTGAAAACATTTTAATCTAGCTAATGCATTACGAGACGGTTATGACTCCTAAATTGATCTGATTTAGATTATCAACATCGGTCTTTGAACTCTGTCACGAGTCGAAAAAAGTGTGACCGAAACACATGACTATTTACAAACAGTTTCTTGTGTGAATTGGCTCAAAACATTACTGAATCATTGTCCAATCTAAACCAATTATATCATATAGTAGAACAGCCGAACCGCGCCGTACGTTTGGCATGGCTGTGCGACCGTGATTTATCCTCTCTGAAGGTGTGGACTAGATGAGCTGCTTGGCACTACACATGTCTCTCAATTCTGTGGTAATTAGACATCCTATTGTTGGAACCTCATCACAAATGGGGACAAAAAGTTTTGTTCCCACATTACTCACGTGGAGCAGGTCCAGTGTCATCATTGATGAATGTTTGGCACTCACTGTATCAGCTTTGTGCTCCCGTTTGATGGCCGACATGACAGCTGAGCCGTCGTACGTTTACAGATAATGTATGTGCGAAAATCTATTTACAGAACTATATTCGCTACCATTTCGGAACCTGTGCAAAATGTATCCTTGGATTTCCAAACATTTTAAATCTAATCGATGAGTTCAATACGAATAGAATAAATATCTGAAAACCATGTCGAAGAATTATTTCGGTATCCACAAAATACCACACCAGAAATGCTTTTAAAACACACGATATCAGTCACATTATTGTACAAACATTTGAAAAGTGAGATTTAAACCGAGCTAATATATACAAAGAAATATTTCACAAGTTTGTTTCAAACATTTACTTTAGCTTTTCAGCGCTCGGTTGCACGGTAAAACGTAGTTAACACCTAGATCTATAATTAGGTGGCTAGGCGTGACGTTGCGAGTAAATTTAAAATAATTATAATTAAGTACGCGCGGTGGGCATGTTAATCGGCCGTTAACTGCGACTAACCTTTGTGATTTATGTCGTATGGTATGCGTGGGCGCAGTGGAGAGTATAAAACGTTTTTCTTTAAGATTTATTTGAAAGTGTTGAAAAAACAATGTGATGATTAAATATGTTTAGTTAAGTTAGTTGACAAGATCATTCACACCTCGGATTTGGTGGTAGACTTGATTTTATGCAAAGTACCAATTACGTAATTGTTGAATTATATTTGCGAGAAAACATCACAGGGACGTTTATGATGTCTTTCCCATGCGGTACCGCTATCTAATGTATCTAGCATGGTTCTTGCACATAATAATATAGCTCTGGTCTATTTACCGTGGTAATTATTTCGACGACTACTATCTTTCCACTTCCCCGTGGATCTGCGTTGACACGACAGGTCCAAAGTGTAATGAATGCATCTATGTGGCGGTGCAGTCGCCTTGACCGCGATGCAGCAGACTGTGGGTCGCCACGCATGCGCCGCTGCGGCCTGCGCGCGCGCACAGCTTAGCGAACTTATCGCTCTTCAGATTAGTACAATGTACTATACAAACTATGTACCTAGTTAATTACAGTTGCGGAAAATTATTGAACGATGAACTGTAGGACATTGGAGCAAATACTGCTGATAACTTGTAACTAAAATTAGTAATTTGTTATTTATACTTTATCCTGTTCATATTTCCCTGTTCGCGGATATTTGTGTTACAGCGATTATTAGGTCCTTATTTAGACCGCTATAATTAAAATATGTTGTAATACCAATATGTTATTAGCTAATAATTCTCAGTATAGATGGATTTGATATCCTGGTATTATAAACATGCTTCTCGATATTTTTTTTTATTCTATATTTATTTAGAGGCTTTCGCCTTACAAAGGTATGTCAGCCTCATCATACCCTAATCTAATTATCTTATTACCTACACTTATAATATTATTAATCTGTACATTATTGCGTAAGCGAAGGGGATAGTGATGCAGCAACCATTTCGTATACCAGTTTCGTTTCGCTTCTCCCGCACTAGGTATAGATAATATTCTAATGAAAGCCCCAACATCATACGTATTGACTTTTAATTCCTGCATCACTAACTTTCTCTCTCTCCTGTTCACATTCCATTAGCAAATGTTGGACGTCTTCGACTTTGTTACACACTTGGCAATTAGGGGAATCGACCTTTTTCATTAGATATCCAAATTTCCTAGATGGAAAGAGGCAACGACCCGATCAAAGTATTAAGTAGGAATGAATACCTACAATTTTCATAAACTGACAGTATTAACAGTAGGTACTTAATTTATATTTACAACTTTCTTAAAAAAAAAAAGTTTTTATTTTAACGATGTGCCGAAAAAGGTAAATATTCTTTAAAATTCTTCTCATAGGTACGTACTGCTCCCCGCGCTCTACAGCCCAAATAAAGCGATCCCGCATCCCGCTCCCTGCTAGTGTTGTAACACGGGCAAGGTAATGCATCAGAATAGTTCGTTGTGCAACGCACCCCGCTGGGCCAAGGTTCCACCGAATTAACAGCTGGTCACTAGTCACCGTGCCGCTGTGACCCACTTCGGCGTACTATTGATGTACCGACAACTCGTGGGGAAGGTGTTCCATGGTCAACTGATTGACACGTGGATTTTTGACACTGAAAACACAGGCCAAGAAGGAATATTGAAGTTTTAACCCGGAGCATTGCTAGTTGTAAAGATGCAAAATAGAAAATGGCTATACTTTATAACCATCATTATGTCAAACTTTAGACGCCCACTGCTGTGGGTCTAGGTCTAGGTCTAGGTTCAATAATCCCCATGCTTGGCCTATACATGTTGGCGATCGCAGTAGGTGTTATGGTACTCAGAAGGACGCTGCTGTCCATCCTCTTGTGACCTATTTCTAATAGGTTGGTGCTATTCGTGGCCGGCACCACACCGCTTCGAAACTCCATAATCATAAAAATTAAAACTTTGTTATAAATACGTGCATTGATGGCTTCTGAATGTCCCACAACATTGCTATTCCAAATGTGTAACTTGTCCAGACTTCCACAGGCTGACAGTTACTACTAATCTCTAAGTCATATTCTCACCACGTAAAGAAACTGACAACAAGCCAAAAAAAAGAGCGATAATTACATTCTTACACATAGTCTGCCTTCCGTTTTCCGCAAACTATTTGCCAATCCTACCAACAGTTTGATCACATCATGGCAGAGTTGTTAGTGTGATAAGTGGCACGCTTGCCAATCACGCTGCGTGGTGGTGCGGGCGCCAACTGGCCTGGCAACAGACAGGGAAGCGGCTCCACTGCCACAGAATGTGGGACGGGTCAAAGAACATGTATGAGAATTTGACACCGTTGCAAGTGAGAGTGGAGCAGATGTTTTAATTTGTTTTGTGCAGAACTATACATTTTTACTAAGTCGAGTCGAGGTAGACTTGGGTATTGACGAAGAAAGTTAATGAAACATAGGTACCTCTAGTTATGTTGTAGGTGCAAAGGGTACACTCATGTGGAAATACTAGTACCTACTTGCATAGAGTTAGTACGATAACCTAATTGGAAGTGACATACCTAATTATTTATTTTATGAGCTTTCGACTTCCGACGCACTCATAACATTTACTTTCCTTAGAGTTGACAAACAAGACAAGACTAACAATATCAATTACATTAATTAATTAATAACCAAAACAATATCTTATTTACATAAGTTATTTATGTATACGATCTACAATAGAACTTCCAACGAATGTGATGGTAATTGTAATTAATGAATTCGAAGATACACAAACATAGCTTTCTAATAAACAAACACTCGAAGCAGTGAGGCATGAACAGCGAGTATTTGAAAACAAACAAGTTGATAACGGAGCGAGGTATTAGTGGCTTCTTGACGTCACGCAGGTCAAAGTGTGGCGAAGCATAAGTTCACTGGGAAAGTAAACAAGAGTAACTTGAGAGAAAATAAAGAAAATATTACTGAAGATTAAAAATAGACTGTAGTACCTATCGTTTAGTGTGCTAATTACTGTACCGCTGTGATCGTTCGTCCGTTCTCCAAACGTCAAAAATTCTCTCACGTCGGTTTCAAACTCTGGTATCCAGTGCTTGACATAGCCTCCAAGCTTCTCCAGAAGCTGACATGTTGATGAATAAAGAGAATGCAAAGTATAGACGGATTCTGGTGGATACTGACACAGAAAAAGAGACCAGAAATTAGTCTACACTATGGTAAATGGTACCAGCCCTACTTACCCTGTTTAATCATGGCAGCACACGTGCTTACTATCAATGAACGGAATGTATCCCCGAGGCCGAGACGTTGCTGGTTGCTCAACACAACTGTGTCAAAGGAAACTCCCGTGCTATAGTATCGGTGAGTGCATTAATTGTAGGAAAATCACTGGCGCGTGCGCAGACGGCTAACAGCCTGTGAAGTTTCCATTGTTGGTGGGTAGCTGGAATTAGATTGGAGGACTAATGACATGTGGTGATGAGTGTTTTGACCTCTGACTGGAATGGATGAATGGATGTTACGTTTTGAATAAATTGATAAAAGGTAAATGGGCATGATTTAGTTTCGATAAAAGCATCTAAATATAACATGTTTTGAAGTCCAAGTTTTAAATAGTTATTTAAGAAATAATTCTAAATTTTTTCTTCAAATTTATTTATAGTTCTAGTAGAGTTTATTACATTATCTGTATTCACTGAATGCAATCAAGAGTCTCTGATTGATTCAACATTATCCTATTTTATTGGGTTAGACAAAATGTAGGAAATTTCATCTAATGAATATCTCATAATATGTTCCATAATTTTAAATTATCCTCCTTGAAGTAGATCTTGCTTTTTCTTACTCGCATTTATGAAAAAAATCCCTTGAAATCAAATCATTTATTTGCAATAATATGGTACATGCAATAGATTAAGGTATATTATTATTAAACATTAAGGTAGTTTCAGCATAATATACTGCCTCACATGACGTGCAAATGTCAATAAGATACAATTTTTATGTCAATATATAATAAACTAGCCTTTGCCCGCGACTTCGTCCGCGTGAATGTCGGTTAACATGGAGTCGCGGATTAAAAAGAAGCCTATGTCCTTTCCCAGGCTTCAAGTTATCTTCATACCAAAATTCATCAAAATCGGTTCAGCCGATTCATCGTGAAAGCGTAACAGAGTTACTTTCTCATTTATAATATTAAAAATATAGGTAGTATGGATAAGTAAGGAAGTAAGGATATGGATTAGCCAAACATTTTCACTAAGTACGATTGAATTGTCCTCTAAGTATTCCCCAGCAGCAATTGAAAACCTCCTTCTGTAAAGTTGACTATCGGATAAAAATACACTGTTTTATATTGAATAGGGATACATTCATTATAAAACCCAGACTACACAGACTTGAGACAGTCATCTCCAAAGTAGGCAGTCATTGTACATTATTCTGATGGCAAAGGACAAGTAATAATTTGTTCACCAGTGTAATTAGTTAGTGAGAGTGTTCCCGCAATGTCAGTGGGAGCCACCAGCTGACCGCTATCGACGGAAGGGCGACGACCTCGCCGGAAGCCTTATCAGCTGGATACACGACGCTACTCATCCCACACCCACTTCTCGGTACCACCACTTATCAAGGGCTAGCGTGTCCCACGACGAGCATGTCTGTGTACTATATAACATATTGTACGACCTGAGATGGAGTTACAAACATTAAACACGCGCGGGCGCCGTCAGATGGGACTGGTCATCTCGTAGCTCTCGTATTTTAAGTTTATTTTGAATTGTTTATGATTGTGTCTAGACCTCTTTTAATGTGTACAACTTGTTACATTTTTCTCACATTTGTGTTCCGTAAATTCGACATGAGTGATGTAACCTACATTACATTTGTAATATTGTATTGATTTTAAAAGATTTTCATGGAGTTTTTGCTCGTTCTTCTCCATATAAACCTACTGTTTGGAAATTGAAACAAGCAACTAGACTCATGTTTCTGCGGACTGACTTGTTGACAATTCAAAAGTGCCTGTAAAATAATTGCTTTTATGACATTGTACTTAATTTTGACATTGGTTTTAAAGTAACGATTACCTAATTTTAATTATATTATTATAATTGTAAATGGTTTATTTGAAATAAATGACATGAGTTGGAGTTTGAAATAAATAAATACAATTGGGTTTATAACACCATTAAGCAATAATTCCAAGACGGAAATTCTCTAAAAGAACACTTGATTTTAGTCCTGAAATCCCAATTAATATCCACATACTGTTACAAAATTAGATTTTTAGATGCTTTGAAATCTATAAATAGCTAGGGAATTGAGTTTGCGAATGATTACCTACAAGTGACGTCATGAGTACATATAAATCGCCATACAAAATCTATGGGGGTTTGCTACAGAAAATTGTGGCTTCATATTGCCAACTATTATAAGCTTTTTTCATCAGTTTGGAATTAAGTCTACTTTCAGTTAAACAATTAGGTTGCATAGATATCGGTAGGTAGATCCATACAGGGTGGGTTTCGACAAATTCTCCGAATGTAGTTATCGTGCTCGACTTTCAGATCGCGCGCTGATTCTTGGTAAACATGGGTTTATGTCATGTCGTGTTAGTGTTCGTATAGTGGTTACCCCCCCCTTTTCTAAGATAGGGGTACCCAGTCGATATTGCAGTTTTTATCTACAGTTTTGATAGTAACTAACTGGCATTTGGTAACTGCGCATTTTCATAGTTTTAGGTTAATTACCATTAATTAGCATTGTCAGTTGCATATTTAAATAAAGAATCTAACCACAAATATTCAAAAAATCAATTAAACATTGATAATTTTTCCGAAACACAATGCAATTCTGAAACAAAAATGTTAATTGCTTACGTAATCTTAGAAAAAATATACAAATTTAAGCAGCTTCATCTAGGTAACATAAATAATGTAATATTCATTTTTACCAAATAGGTATAATTCAGCATCTATTTAGATTTAAAACTTTAGCCTCTTTAATTATCGATCAATTATTATAATTCCTATATTTCACTTTGTGAGGTTCGGCGATCGGGAGAGTAAAAAAAACACGTGCGATCACGTTAAAGGTGCAATCAATACTAATCTATATAATAAAACTGAATTGTAGTTCGTTAGTCTCACTAAAAAAAAAACAGTTTTGTACTCGTACTCTTTTAAATAAATATGTTCCTAAGGTTGTTATTGTGCTGCTTAGAAATAAATGTAATTTTTTTAACTCGAGAACGGCTGGACCGATTTGGCTAATTTTGGTCTTGAAATATTTGTGGAAGTCCAGGGAAGGTTTAGACGGTGAGAAAATTGAAAAATCAATGACAGGACAACGTCTGTCGGGTCAGCTAGTTTATTGTAAATCAATGTGCAATAATAATGATTACAAACATAGCCTCGGTTTGAGTTTGATTTAAGTACTTATATCTAAAGCAGTATACATACTAGGTACTCCACACCACAACTTTATGCAGCAAAAGTTACCAGTCATACCAGTCGATCAAAGACGCCACTTTTCTTTGCAGTTAATCTCTCAAACCGATACTACATTACTTTAATACATGCGATTGTTGTACTACTTTTAAGTTTATCAAAACCAATCCATCTTTCGGATGAACCCTTTAAACTCAAGTTAATATTTAAATATCAATTCAAGTACAGCTCATATTCCATTCAAATCGCTACCTCGTGCCGGCCTCTACCTTCGAACTCAACATATAGCTGGCTTGTGTTGAATGGGATCGATGCGGCCATAGTGTGCCATGGCAGGTGGGTGATGGGCGATGGCCCAAGTTCAGGGCCGCGCCCGCCCCCGCGACCCGGCGGCGACACGACTACGACGCGTCGTACTCGAACGCATCCAGCTATTTTGTCACATTGTTTTTTTTAGAGGAGCTTTAGGGTTGGCAAAAAGACAATTTTTTTATATTACACAATTTCTGTGATATCATTTCGTTTCATGTCTTATAATGAGAGGCCTGTCAATCAGTGTATATTTTTAACTGACTTCTTACAAATCTATTCCGTGTTGTGACGTGCACACGATGCAGACATCATTCACAAATACAATGATTGATTACAACATGTGTTTACTTGCCAAGAAAAGAACGTTTCTGTTTAAAACGTTTCGCGTCTAGACGCTGTATTTCAGTTTTATAATTTTCACAATCAGCATGGCCCTGGAAATGAACTCACATTTCAGCGATTTGACTACATCATAAATTCTATGTGAGATCAGAATAAACGAATATAAAGCGATAAAATGTTTCGGTAAAAATAAATAAAAGTCGTAGGTTTGCAATATTGTCGCGAACACATTATCAGTTAATTTTAGAAGCGATAGAGATCGTAAAACGTCGACAATCAACCCTAGCGACAACGTAGGTGTGAGGCAACACCGCCAGTTACAAATAGAATATATGTAAAAACTCGTTCGCGGAAATCCTATTTGTATAGACGCGAAAATAGAACTTTGCGACAACGCGAACGGCCGCGCGGATCGTGAGCGATTTTAGCACGTCGCAGTCGACGGGTTAACACTTGCACTATCGGAATAGCCTTCCTAAATAGACATTTTATAGCCACAGCGCCGGCTATATTGGGCAGGCAATTCAGCGCTATACAGCCATTTAACTGCTTAGTGTTAGCTAAATGATGCGGATTTCTAATTTGGGTCTAGAATGTATTGTACGAACATTGTATGTGGCATACCTGTGTAATCTTTAACATAAACATGAAAACAAACATGGTGAAAGTATCAGTCGATCTTTTTTGCAGTAATCGGATCTAAAAATCCGGTCAAGTGCGAGTCGGACTCGCCCACCGAGGGTTCCGTACATATTAGTAGGTACATATCCATACTTCTATACTAATCCATACCTACTATCCATACCTACTATCCATACTTTAATCTACTTAATATTATAAATGCGTTTTTTGCGACATAAACGGCCGTGTCTTTTTTTCACGTTAACATAGAGGGTTGATTTTTTTACAGCATCAAGGGACCGTAGACTTGAGTATGTTGTAATTTCAACTCGATACTTCCACGCGTTCCTGAGATAAAAATTCTTGACAGACGGACGGACGGACAACAAAGTGATCCTATAAGGGTTCCGTTTTTTCCCTTTGAGGTACGGAACCCTAAAAATACCTTTTTGACTTGATATCTCTCACTTTTCCTAACGTATCTAATCTTTCTTTTCCAGGTAAGACTGAGTCACATCGAGGAAACTGAAGCACTCGCAGATCTATTGATAGGTATCGTAACACATTTAAAACTACAATAATATAATACATTTATTTTATATTCCATAAGGTACAGCATGATTCATAGTATTAACTTATATCAATACTAGCTGACCCGACAGACGTTGTCCTGCCCTGAAAACCGTTACAAAAATTTAGGTCTAGCCTACCCGACCCCACCTACCTACCTACGTACCCTATCTACCTACCTATCTACATACCTACCCTAACCCTACAAATCTACCCTACAACTACATACCTACCCTACCCCTACATACCTACCCTACTCCTACATACCTACCCTACCTATCCTATCAACCTACCAATTAATTACCTCTTCACTGCGAAGAGCCACCTTGCCGTTTTCGAGATAGCGCATAAGTCATGCGCGTCATGCTCCTAGTACCAGGGTGACATACATCTAAAAAGTTCTATAACTCAACTGCAGCGTCACCAACCGGGTCCAATTGCGAATCTAAACCATTCTCGAATCCACTGGAACACACCCGACAAATTTCATCCAAATCGGTCCAGGCGTTTAGGAGGAGTTCACTTTCATACACACGCACAGAAGATTTTTATATATACGATAACCTTTGTGAATGCTGTAGTCTTTATTGGGTTCGGGACCTGTATGACAGATCTCGAGGCTCCCACCCTCTTAAAGTTTCAAATACAAACTGCGAACTGAGGGTTTTTAACATAAACGTTCGCTTATGGCAATTGGTATAGAATAATTGTGATTCCTAATGTTGCCACTAGACGGGGCTGTTCTAGTTTCAATACAAATTGAACTTTACGAACAACTCGCACTTGGGACTTTTAACAGGAGTTCCAGGTATTGAGAGGAAAATCACAAATACAAAACAAATAAGATAAAAGAAAAGTAATAATATGAAAAGATAACTATGCAATTATTATGATGACGACACGGTGTGCGCAGTCACTGTGCAGCGTGTTGCGGGTTCGATTCTCGCCCAGGGTAAATATTTGTGTGATTAGCACTTGTGTTTGCCTTGTGTCTGGGTGTTGTTTATCTATATATGTATGTATTTAAAATAAATTTGTGTATGTATATCAGCTGTCTGACACCCATAGTACAGGGTCTCCCTAGTTTGGGGTCAGATGGCCGTGTGTAATTGTCCCCACATATTATTATTATTTTCGTATACGTGATATATATTTTTTCTCAGCTACATTTACGGGCCGAAGCCAAGTAAATGCAGCGTGTGGTGTATTATTATTATTATTATTAAGGGGTAGATAAGCTTGCATGTAACATTGATATGTATGAGCAAATGAGAGTGTATTTGAAGCTGTGAGAGGTCAATAAAGTGCATCATTATCGTGTTCGTGTACATTCGTGTCCATGTAGCGGGCGTAAGGGGGAAACTGAGGCAATAGACTGCTTGTCTTGCCAGCTTTGAAATCAATCTCTACTTAATATTATAAAGCTGAAGAGTTTGTTTATTTGTTTGTTTGGTTGAACGCGCTAATCTCAGGATCCACTGGTTCGAATTGAAAAATTATTTTTGTGTTGGATAGTCCATTTATCATGCGAAGCTGGGTCGGGTCGCTGTGCTAAATAATAGTATACAGAAAATGTACGCTATCTACATTTTCAACTCTATTATGCATTTTTTTCTAATAAATCAATACAGGGTCATTGGTCAGGCTTCAGGAATTGTGGGGTACATTTTGCTAACTCAAAATAGTGTTTATTTTAACTTTTGTAATGAATGTTTAAATTAACAATTGCTTTAGTACAGATAGGGTAATTAAGCGCATACCCCTCACGTATAATAATTTCTTCAGATAAGGGGTAAGCAGTTGATGTCGCTGTCTGTACATACATGTACAAAAGAAAACATCCTGTATACCAATAATTATTCATACTAAACGCTTTATGACTACTCAATTATATCCCTGTTATGGAAAATTAGATTAAACAAATCCGTCGGCTAACGTCCATTTCGACAATCAGATAAAACAAATGACATCAAATTGTTATAAGTTCAGATATTTGTAATGATGAGGCAAATTGCTCCGCAATCACTGTAATTAGATGCAATTATCACATTGTCCGTTATTATACGAGTAGGTATCCGCTCATTTAGCTGCTAATTAGTAGGTAGACTATTTATAGACGTCCTACGTAGTTGTGGAACCATAATATTTGGAGCTAATAATATAGACACTGTGGAATGGAAATGTTTGCCGTTTTTAGTACTTACCTATGTATAGAATTCAAGGTTGTGTTAAACACGTATATATTTAGGTTGTCTAATAAAGAATTTATTAATATTAGTAATTTATTGTTAATTATCTTCGACTTGAGTTTAATACTAATTATTGACTAAACATGTTTTAGATAGACAGCGGAATATGATTGAAAAATTACTCGTGAAAGCGACAAATAAGCATTGTTAAAAACAAATTGACGAGTACCGGTCAAACGGGGTGAGATTGATAAGTTTTGAAATAAAAACCTACGTATCTTTTACAATATTAGAATAAAAAATCTGAAAAAAACATAATTAGTGACGACTTTTTGTATGTCAAATAATTTTGACATACAAAAAGTCGTCACAAATAATTTTGTTTACTTAAAAATGATTAATAATTTGGGAGAAAAAAAATGTTAACCTGTCAGTTTTATTGATATTGAAAATGGGGCTGCTTTGATAACACCCAATTTTTATTGCTGGTCTAAAGTCACCCCTACGTAGAACGCATTTTCGACTAATATTCAGGGTTAACTTTAAACGTAATTTTTTCCACTTCTAACTATCTTTAATGTGCTACACCGTTTCCAAAACATGGCGCATCTACTTGAATTCCTAATATAAGATAAAATAATCGGCTGCATTTAATTTTATGGGTAAAAATTAGTAAAATATTAGAATTTCAGGTAATTATCAAAGTTACCTCTTGTTTTGAAAGTCACCCCGTTTGACGGTACTTCGAAATAACCTTATATCCATTTTCAAGAAAGTTATTTCAAATATATATTTTTTACAGAACAAATATTTGTATGCCTACAGGTAGTTGTTCTGGGTCTGGCTGCTTGTTTAAGTGAGTTTATAGGTTTGTAAATGCAACCACGACACAGGAAAAATTTCAAAGTGTGGGGAAAAGTAAAAAAAAAAATGTTATACATTTTTGAAGTTTAACAATACTTACCAACATACGGTTGTCAAGCTGTTCTATCTCGTTATCAATTTATATCTTCAACATAAACCCCACACAAAAATAAGCAAAAACACAGTTGTCTCATAAAATCGGCATAACAGCTCATGATTTCGTCATGAACATTTTAAATGTGCTATTTATAGAACGTTTACCATTCGCGGTGTGTGGAACAATCAACATGGCGGACGTGTTACGCTGATTACAAGCATATTGTTTTAGTGTTCTAAATTTAAAACATGGTGACGTAACAAAATGGCGGTATAGTGACCCGTTTAAGTTTGGTTATGGAAACGTTCCGTGATTCTTAATTTATTATGGAGTTCATGGGAGTTTAATAGATGTTATAAACACGTGTATTTTTCCAACACGTGTTTATGTCCGCAGAATGCGTTGTTAAGAGTTTTGTAATAGTTTGGAGTAGTCATTATTTAATTTTAAAAAATTGTGACGATTACATTGTCTTTTGATACAAAAATAAAACATATTGACAAAATATGTTTCGTTTCGTAATTGGATATTTTCCATATAGAACAGTAAACAACAAAGCTTATTTTATTATTATGTTGGGTACACGTAGGTAGTCGACTACCCAGTAAACAGTTTAATTTGAATTAAGTACATTGAAACTGTATGGGCCAATTGAAATAATGATTATTTACCTATAAATTGAGGAAAATGTGCCAGTAAGTACCTCGTGGTGACGGTAGGTGTAACGGGGGAAATACAAGGAAATTAAACTGTTATTTTTAAACATTCTTATCTACTTCGAACAATAGGTACCTACCATCCACAGGTAAGGTTTACCTGCTACTGCTTACATCCTTAAAATCACCTTAGAATTCTTCATTTATCAAGTGAATATGGGTATGACACCTTTAGGGAGCTCTCTCATTTGGAGCATTCGCTTGTTGTGTAACGTTACAGAGTCGAGCATTACCTACAGTGTGCAACCTGTAATGTTACAGATTCGAGTATTACATTGGTGAGGGAAGAAAACCGAGCAATAAAGTGTGCAATGTGTAATATTTTGATACAACTTGTAACATCAATGCGTACCATTTGTAATTGAGCGTGTCGAGTCGGAATCACCTAAATGCTTAAATTCGAATATCATGTTACATTACAGGCGAATGCTGATCAAGTTAGGGCGGCAGTACTGCAAAACTCAAAATCGAATCTAAGGGCCTAAGCACACCACGTTTTTAAAACGCGCCGTCGACGCGCGTTTCAGGAATGAGCTTCGTTAATTTATTAAAATAATATGGATATAACCTACTTATTAACAATAATAACAGTCTATTATTGTCTCACTGCTGTTAATATTATTATTAAGTAGGTTTATCTCTATTATTTTAATAAATTAACCTTTAAATGTTACCAACGCTCCGAGTGAGGGAGCACCTTTAACCAATCATTCTGAGACACAACTTTTTTAAAAATGAACTTTTAAATTAGATTTACAGTTGCATTGAAATTAATAAATAGTTAATCAATTGCCTGGGCAAGTAAATGACGTCACAGATTATTATTATTAATATTGCTATGTAAAATCGGGAATATAATAATGACCACTAAAAATACTTTAGAATACCAAATGTAGTAAATGATCACCAATATCTTAGTGTGCAAAATAACCAAAATCTTTTTGACCCTTAAGTCCCTCCTGGGGCGGATCCGACATGGTTAGGTTAGGTTAGAACTGTGACCCCTACTGCCAGAAACAAATCGCTTTTTACGGTCAAACTCATACATTTCTACAATACTTTAGGAAACACAATTTTGGTGATCATTTACTATTTTTTTGGTGATCATTTACTATTTTTTTGGTGATCATTTACTATTTTTATGGTGATCATTTACTATTTTTTTTGGTGATCATTTACTATTTTTTTGGTGATCATTTACTATTTTTTTGGTGATCATTTACTATTTTTATGGTGATCATTTACTATTTTTGGTTTTATTTTACTTACTATTTTTTGTGATCATTTACTAGATCTAGAGGTTCGTTAAACATAAGCCTGTAAAATCTATGGCAGAATTGCGTTTTGACTCCTCATAAAATGTATGTCAATTCACCCGTATTGTCCAAAATGATGTAGGTAGATATTGCAAATGTCTTAACTTTTGAACAAACAAAATAAGCTAGTAACATGCCACAATCTAGCTTCACCCACATCACATTAACATAATGACGTTTATACGACTACTAACTTCTTCGAGATAAAATTAATGATCTTCTAATAATAGAACTTTGATTATTCACAAAACAACTTTTTATCCTTTTAGAAGAGCATGGCCACGTGACGCGAGTTATTAAGTCTGTGCTATTAATAGAGCATGGTCTGTTTGCTTCACACGTTAGCATGTTGTATGTTAGTTTGTGTAGTGGTTTAGCATCTTATTAAACTGGTTGTTAATAACTCCTAAGTTGAGTGATATGTTCGTCTGTGGGCGTGTGTCTTGTTTGACCGCGAGACTCCAACCTTGAATGTAGGCTTTCAACTTGAAAAGGAGTTGTTTCAAAATGTATGGAGCCTGTGCCCAGTCCTTGTACACCATACTTAAAAATAGGAAAACACATTTTAAATAGTTCTTAACTGTCCAATTACTTTAAAATGGCTTTGTGAGCAGGTAAAACACAAGAAATTGCACTTGCAATTGCAACACAACAAAAAAGCAGTCATGGCGGTAAGCTGTCATTTTGATTGATTAATGACGTTTGACATTTATATTTCGGGTTTTCTGCGTCGATTTGTGAATAGCCCGTTAAACAGATGGGAAAGAAACGGTGTTAAATTCAACAAACGAAAACGAGGTTGTTAATAAGAGCTCCAGAAACTAGAAACAAAACGAGACGAAAGTGACTGAAGTGACACTGACAGCTGACAGTTCTCTTTCTATGATCGATGGTCGATCTATGGTTTATAAAGTAGCTAAATCTGAGTGAAGCCATGTTGAAAATCCATAAAAATACTGATTTATTATCAATTTACTACCACAACAGTATACATTTACATGAATTATCTGTATTTTTCCCGGATTCTACGGAATTTTCTCTTTTTTTTGAAGTGGTGTACGGTCACCAAAGGAGATAAGTATCCATGTCGCCGGAAACAGTTGTAGTTTACTTAGAAACCGATAGGTTTTCATGAATAAAATAAAATACAATTTATAGAGAATAAACAGTTTAATGATTTAATAAAATTTCATTTGAAAGCCCCCATTGGTTTCTAAGAAATCTTCAACTATTCCCGACGACATGGATACTTATCTCTTTTGCGTACTGTACATAGACTGGGCCCAAAATGAAACATGTCCTTTGGAAACTTTTGACCGTGGCCTCGTCAGCGTGGATGTCGGTTATCGCGGATGCAGACGAAGTCGCGGATTAAAAATTAGCCTATGTCCTTCCCCAGGGTTCATTATAATAGAAAATAGTTTCATTATATTCCAAGATTTTGTAGAGGAAAGTTTGTATGAAATACCGTGTGGAATAAGAAAGATATGATGCTCAAAGTCATGCCTTTAGTCAGACATCTTGTCTTCGGTTCTTTCAACTAGTTTGTGATTGAGTCGGCACTCTATCATCACATCAGCCTTGTCGTCCACTGCTGAACGTAGGCCTCCCCCAGAGATCACCAACCAACCAATCGTCGGCACTCCATGGATGTTCAGTTCAATACTAATTAGTAATTTCTGAGTATTTGTTATCAATACAGCAGCTAAGTATAAATGCTTACAAACAGATTCACAATCATAAGTGCACGTAACAACATGTTTACGTATAAATACATACATATTCATGAGGTCATTAAATATATACATAATAAGTTGTCTATTATTGTCGCAAGCGAGTGGTTTGCAAGCTGTTTAATTATGTACCTACTTCTGTTAGATATAGTATACCTAGATTTACATATTATAGTATACTAGCGACCCGCCCCGGCTTCGCATGGGTGCAATGGTGATACTAAATATACTACAGAATGTCTTTATATACAACGTTCACAGCTTTTTGTCATTAGACAACACAAACATGTAAACAACAAATCTAAGCGCCAGCCGCTCTACCCCCGCTTTGTAACAGTGTAATACCTTTTAATATATTGATTTTAATGATATGCTGTAAAGGGCAATTTTGATCTACATGAAATGCACAACGTATCTAAGACATTTAATTTGGTAAGGAATAAAATTGTATTGTTTAAAATAGCTTGGTAAGTAATCCATATCTTATTTGAATTATGTAAAAGATAAAAATGGTTACTGTGGGTTATCCTTAAGAGATAAACATATACCATCGCGGACTTTTTATGGATCTTTTTATGATTTACAATTCCGTAGTACATTAATTTGATATATCTCGTAAGGTTTAGCCAGCGTTTGCAATGTAAGCGCACAAAAATATGTTTATTACGACCTCACATTACTCTTGGAATTTCTCGGTTTTCTTCTACTATAATATGCATATGACATGTATTATACTTGTAAACCTTCCTCTTGAATCACTCTATCTATTAATAAAAACCTGCATCAAAATCCGTTGCGTAGTTTTAAAGATCTAAGCATACATAGGGACAGACGCGGCGGGGGACTTTGTTTTATTAGTGATGAAGTAGGCAAACTTTGATTGGTTATTCAATACTGTATTACTCCCTGACTTGAGTTGCGCCGCACACTGTTGGTTATATGCAATTATACAGGTTGTTTGGTAGGTTGATGCAAAGCCGTAAAGCGGAGCTAGTATAGACTACTTATAAGCATTTAAACCGAACTTGTCTTAGACGAAGTGTGACTATTTTCTTGTAGCAAAATTTTAATATTTTTTTTTATGACAAAACCCAAAATATTGCAGTTAGTCGCAAATGATGGCCAGTTTGATAGAGTTTTGTCATCAAAAATCAACAAAATTTTGCTAAAAGAAAATACGCTCTGCTTTATTTATTTATTTATTTATTTACACTTCATGCACAAAGGTACAAAGGCGGACTTAATGCCTTAGGCATTCGGCTTGCTTTACGGTTTTGCATCGATCTACCAAACACCCTGTATATTTTTTAAGTATACTTCTAAACTAGTTTATCTTCTTAAAATAAACACATTTAGTAAAACTAAAGAATAATGACTATGTACAGAGAGCACATCAAGCTACAACAATGTGTCAAATTTCTTTATAGATTTTCAACTTTATTACAAAATGCTAAGGTTCATATTCAGTTGGGAAAATTTGACAGTTTGGTATGACTTGATGTGCTGGCGTGTGTACACACGGCTCCTGTACAAGAATGCTGGTAAGCATGTTATTAACATTCCTCACAGCGCATATACACGTCAGCAAACAAATGTCAGATCATCAGCTGCCAGTCATTCTAACTTGGAAAAGTGAATGCAGGAAAACAAATAGTTTTAATACTTGTACGGTCTTTATTATTGCACAATTACTTATGAGCAATTTGTAATGGACTGCGTAAGACAGGCAATATAAATTATATTAACTAGCTGACCCGACAGACGTTGTCCTGTCCCTACCTACCTTACACCTACCCTACACCTACCCTATACCTACCCTACACCTACCCCTACACCTACCCTACACCTACCCTACACCTACCCTACACCTACCCTACACCTACCCTAACCCTTAACATTTAGGGGGATGAAAAATAGGTGTTGTCCGGTTCTCAGACCTACCCAATATGCACACAAAATTTCATCAAAATCGGTCAAGCCGTTTCGGAGGAGTTTAACTACAAACACCGCGACACGAGAATTTTATATATTAGATTGTCTTTCTAGGACACTGATGGCCAAATACTCAAACGGCTCATTGTTAAGATGTCGTTTAGTCTCGTACTGTGTCTATTACTTTATGTCGAAGTGACTTTGGCCGATAGTACTAATACTGTGCTTTGGCCATGAAATATGGGAATCTTTCTAACCGTAAATAGCGCAAACTTTATCATAATCCATATTAAAACACACGTAATGACGTTAACAGCAAAAATATGAGAAACAAATAATTAGTGATACATTCTTGCACGTTGTCTGTGTACTAAAGTTCGCTCACTTTTTAAGGTAACAAGGGATCAGTTAATTTATGAGTTGTTTAATTTATTGCTTGGTCCTATTATTAGTTCGCTATAGTTTGTGAATTTTTTCCTCGTTTGTCGTGTATACATTGTCACGTTGGCTCGCTATTTGATCGTGTATAAATAGACGCGGACAGCACTGTCGTCCTGACTGATAACACCATGGTTTTACAAAACTATTTCTGTATACGGATATGATTACGGTACACTGCTGGTATTTTGTAAGCAAGACTGCCATCATCATTTCAGCCCAAAGACGTCCACTGCTGGACATAGGCCTCCACCAAGGGGGGATTTTACCATAATCGCCACGCTTGGCAGGCGGATTGGCGATCGCAGTATGGTTGTTACAAAGGCACAGAGAACGCTGCTGCCCATTCTCTGGGAAGTCCCTTAGTCGCCTCTTACGACACCCACGGGAAGATATGGGATGGTGCTATTCTTTACGTCCGACACCACAACACCTCGGACTAAGACTGTACACTGTATTTTTTTTATATTACCGCCGTGCCGCAATACTGTCTAAAAGCTGTCTTATTTTGCTAGCTAATATAGTTTTAGCTTTATGACCAAGATTCGGTAACACGGTTACAGTTACTTCTAAAAATGCTGTACCTTGTATAACCTCAAATCAAAATACTTAAAGCTGTAAATGTACCTGCAAAAGTCATTTTAAAGTAAAGTTACTATTGGAAGCAAATCTAATGACACGTTGGCTACGAATACAAACCAGCAGTACCTACGTAACTTTGCCCCACATAACAGGACAAACGCAATAATATTTTCCGTCTAAAAATGTAAAATGCCAACATTCATATAACGCAGTTGTTGTTCGGTGATAAACACAGAAATAGCAACAGTGAGGCTTCTATAAATAAAACACATTGACAGGAAAAGTGTCGGCATTATAGTAAAAATAGCAAGCTATTGTTTGGATTATGTTCGCGATATAAATAACTTTAGTGGCGAGCTTTATGTGCTAGTTGGCGACTATCGCTTTGTTGGAGCTGAGAGCTGATACATAAAGTGGCACAAATCTCGTGTGTATGTACTCTTACGTACATACGTGCGTAGTGAATACTAGATTTACCGGACTTGACATAGGTATGTTATTCAATTTATATGTCACACATAGATATAGCTTGCTAGTGCTTGTGGTTGTGCTGTGCATGGAAAATTATGCTCTACTTGGAATGGAAAAAATAAAACATGAATTTAATGTAACGATTGTATACCCATTGAGATATGGCTACAGAAATTCCAATTAGTATAATCAGCAGTGCTATTCTGTTACAATCTCCCTCGGTGAACACCTAGGTGAATTGAGTTGTCATCCAATTGTAGTGCTCTATAAATCCCTAGCATGGGGACAGATGACAGCTCACTTCACCTAGGTATTCACCGAGGGAGATTGTAACAGAATAGACATATTGATTTAATTTTAATAGCACATTTTATAACATTGAAATAAAAATTAAACCAAAATACTATAGTTGTTATGAAGGAAGTAAAAAGGTTTGTGTTATGCAAAGGTCTGCCTTCAAAAGTCCATATCATTTTTGATATTATCGACGTGTTCCGGTTTCTTAAACAACACAGATTATAAATAGCTTAACTAGTAGGTAGGTAATACACGTTTCCCGGTCGCTGATACTGCACTATTTTATATAATAATAAAAATGTCTATTTCTGTAATTCTATTCTTGTTTCGCGACGTAGCAATGATCGAGCACGTTTTCTGTTTCATTTCCTTCTTCAGCATATTGTAACTAAAACAAAGCGATAAAAACTGCTGATACCTATGCAAACTTCGGCCGCTTCTGAACCGGTTTCGCACAAGAGTTTGTTATAGTAATAATATTGCATGTTGTTATTTGATGCTTATAATTATTAGCATACATGCATAAAATAACAATTTCAAAGCAACAAAATGTACCCAATCTAACGTCATAATTATTTTGTTAATTCATCATCCGTAAGTCGATTCTGTATAATTCAAACAACAACTCGCATCTCACATCGCTATTCACTCTCACTTCGCATAAGGTTCAAAATGACTTTGATATATTTGACACTTTGAATCGGGTTCGAGTGCGAAGTGAGCGTCGAAGTGCCGGGGAAATTACCTTACAGAATGCCACTTCTTACGTCCTGTCAATTTAGTTCAACTCGCTGACACGCTCGCAAGGGTGGCGCTAGTGTAAATTCGAATTATCAACCGAGTTTTTAGAATGCCAATCAAGAAACTCACAGCGGATTCAGATTCGAAGTTTAGAATGAGGTCTTACAGAATCACACCCCTGCCTAGCCTTTTTATCAACTTAGTCGGGGTTGACTTCCAATCTAACTCAATGCAGCTGAATACCAGTGTTTTATAAGGAGCAATCAACTGCCTGCCGGACCTCCTCAACCCAGTTGTAGGACTGGTTGCCAGACTTTCTAGCTTGGGTTTAGTCCCAATTTGGCCATCTTCCCATCTCGCCAACCATGAATTAATTTATCATGCCAACGAAACATTCCCATTTACATTCATGGGTGCGGATATAGGAAGGTGTCAAGATGGGACTCACCATCAGCCTGAAGACGTCCACTGTTGAACAAAGGTCTCCCCCATAAGGGGAGGGGGGGGGGTTGCCATAATCTCCACGCTTGGCAGGCGTCTTGGGGTGGATAGCAGTGAAGTTGTTAAGTACCTACAAGGTAGCCGCTGCGTCCCGACTTCCGGATTTTCCCTCAGTCGCCTTCGACGACACCCTCGCGACGAAATGGGGAGGTGCTATTCTAGACTAGACACCCCACGGGCAAGAGATGGGACTAAACTCTAGCTTCTACCCATAACGACTGTTAAAGATCAACGAATGACAGCAGGGCCCAAATGCTTTTACGTGCTTTCCGAGGATCGGAGGCTAAATCATAGTTCGTTAACTATTGCCTATAAATAATGCATGTTTGAGTAAAAAGTTTGGTGATATTTATTTATACACAGATATATTTTTTACGACATTATGTCAAAACATGACAGGGTCTCTATGAAAAGTTTCTGTATCAAAACTAAATAATCTTGTCTCATACACAAACACAAGTCATGAAAGTTGTAAGCCATAACCCTGCCATCTTGTTTGCTTTCCTGCTTGGAATGAACCAAACGGATATTTAACGCGTCAGTCAATGGTCGTTGCACGTGGAGCGCTAAACTTTGCTATTGAACATAAATAATGCATCGTCTACTAGTGGAATAATAACTCAATTTCCCCACAGTCATAACTTGTGGTGAATGACGAGCGGTAGACAGGTAATGATCTGTTTTCTTGAACTATAAGAGGTATGAAAATATTTTCCTCTTTCTCAGTTTTTCTCGCCTTGTTCTTTGCAGTCGTTATTTCTGTGTAAATATTATTGGTTCCTAACTCAGATGTACTGGTTCTTTCTGCCTTGTCATCGGGGTCAGCGTTTGACATTTCATATGTTCTGTGTACTAGTGCAATCAATGCCTTTACTTGCAGATTCATCTGGCCAAGTGAAACGTGGCTAGATTCAAATCTCCAATTCAATTTATTCTGCCTTTAATTCGGTCATTGGGTTCTAGTATAAATATTACAGCAACTCTACTAACTACACGTGTTTATGACAAATAAATTTATCTTTATCTTTGCTTATGAACTAAGTCGCGTGCGCATTAAAACGCGACTCCCTATCAACATGCATTGTCATCTATTATAAACGGTTATTTTCCTATTACTTTTTACATTGAAGCTGTTTTTTTATTCAATTATGCATCCGCATCATTGTGTGTGAGACAGCATTGTACGGAAATAGCCGTTATATAGCCATTGATTAGCATCGTATCACAATAATCCTATTTATATTTTATATGACATAGTTATAAAAAAACTAGTTAATGAGGTTAGGACACGAGATAATGTTTGTCTTTGTCTATCACTGCATTGTCCATAAGAATCTACACACGGCAACATTTTAAGATCATAAAATGATTCAGAAGTTGGGGATGAACAAGTGACGCTAGAACAAATCTTCGTTTCCTTATAACCCTTCGTTCTCGTAGTCTTGTTACAAAGCATCGTTTTTTCAATCAAAGGCATTTGATTGTTTGTTTGGCTCGCCCTCGCACTCCTCGATACGTCGGGCTATAACTCGCCGGCTATTTATAGTCACGGCTTCAATCACGCGCCGAAGTCGTGCAACTATAGCCTGTATATAGATAGGTTACTTTTTGTTTTATTTGATATTTCAATCGTGATAACCTTTGCGGTAGGTTTTGAGAACGGGATAGACAGATCTCCAAGCGATAGAGAAGAATTAGGAGAAGAGTCCAGTATCTTCAATGTGACTATCACCATACTGTCTGGAAAGCATTGTGTTTAAGTTGAAGTGTGAATTGATAATGACATACTATCATTGTGACATGAAGAAAGCTGCTTTGTCAATTTCTAATACTTCTCGTCCATGTATAATATCTTGATTATAATAAACCGTGTAATTCACTTTACACACTAAAAGCTTTACTTTTAACAAAGTATTCCAAGTAATCCACTATTCTTACTGACTTATAAATTCAATTTCCCAGAAAAGATTTATTTAACCAACTTGACTTACAACTTACTCTGACTATAGTTACGTGATCTTGCCCAATTTAACTCGATTGTTTAACATTAAGTTAACTGGAAAAGTTCGAAATTGTGTGACGAGCGTGCATTAAGACAATACAGTTTATTGTGGATTATGGTTAACGAACCCATTAGCTGCGTGTAAGCAGTAGGTTAATGTGTAGAATGCGTAGGTGATGGCTTTGTGATGATTCGTTTTTATACTCTCCATTGTTTTGCAAATAATAAGTGTATGAGTGCGAGAGTGTGTGTTGAAATAAAGTGGCCTGAGTTGTTTGAACAGGTTCTTTTAGTTTTGTTTAAGTTTAGGTTAAGGTCATCGGTATAATGTATAAGATATGAATAACATAGTGCATCAAATTAATATTATTATCGTCTGTTATTCTGCTGTGGTGGCCCCAAGAATGATTTGCAGAAACAAAATGGGAATTAAGCAAAAACACAAATGTTTCTGAATGTCTGTCAGATGTGTATGATAAAATAGATGAATGACTTGCCAACTAGTAAATATTGAGGAGACCGTAACCTATTTCCCACGGTCAAATGTTAATGGGAAATGGCCGACCCATTTCCCATTTATGGTGTTGGCAAGCTAATGGTCCGTCACCACGTGCACATGACCTGCTTATGTTGTGATGTTTTTATAATCAACATGGTATAACATGAGTTTAACAAGGCTCTTCCGACCGGAGACTAATCTTACTAATAATAAAGCGAGTCAAATGGAGAACGAAAAGACTGTATTTACAATTGTAAATGACACATGTCTTGATATTCTTGCTATCTTGCAAATTATTCCAAGTATAAACACAATCCATGCAGTTTATCCGTACTGTGGTTAAAACGTGACTTTGAAAGTCAACACGTCAATAATTTTATACAAATGTTAACGAATCCATCCAAGGTTACATTGACTGGGCGTTTAAATATATAATTATTTCGAAATCACAATCGTTTGAAACACAAAAACTTGTATTTGTTATTTCATCTAACAATACGGGTCCCAAAATAGCTCCTTGTATAACCAAGCCTGGGAATAAACGTAGTGGGAAAGTATCGACCGAGTTATTATTAGAGCCTGCGAGCCAACTTGTTCCATTCTTTGTTTAAAATAACCATGCAATCTCCCCCTCCCTCCTCAGCATTCTGACCGCCATGGCTGGAGTCTCAGAGGTTATTTTTGGTAACAGTCCGGTTTCGATGTACCGACTTTAGTAAGGCATTTGATTGTCTGCATCACTGATGAGGCGTAACTTGATGTTACCTGAGAATGATTCATGAAATAAAATTATATTTTTTGCTAAGGATCCTGCATTGGGTATTATCAAAATAATATAAATAAGGTAGGTAGGGTATGAAACACATTAATCTATTTGGTGTATGTTTACCTGTAGTTTACCCAAGAATTATCATATTTTGTATCATCCAAGGTTCATTGGTCCTACTTCGGCTATTTGCGTTTATAAACTACAAACAAACTCAAACCTTTTATGCAGACCAACCATTGCCAATTTCAGCGCTGAATCCAAACAAATTAAAACCAACACTAACAGAAAACTATTTTCCTCCAACCCAAATGGAACTCGATCATAACTTGCTCATCTATAAAAACTTTATGTTAAAAAAACTCACCAAGAGTCGGTGATTCCCGAATTAGTACAACTATAAATAACACAGGACGGAATGCGCCCATCTGTTTATAGAGCAAGCGGGGGAGATTTACTAGTCTATTTGTGTTTAGCATGGGGGACAGGTCCCGACAGGTTGACAAAAAAATGAACTTGTTCGGTGACAAGTGAATGAGAGGGTTGAAACAAGTGAAGTGTGTCAGGGGTGTTTAGCAAGGGGTGACTTGTTAGTAACGAGCTGGGGTCTAGAAGTGATGTAATCGAACGAGAAGGTTAATGCAGCTTCATGTCAGATTAATGAGATTAATGGTGGATGTTTAAAATTTTGAAATTTATCATTGATCTCTTAAGTCACATGACAAATAGTTACTTATATCATATCCTATTATTCATGGATGATGTGCTCTCACTTTTTGCCTTATTTTTTGGCTTTGATTACATAATCTAACCTGTTCAATTTATCATCAGCAACGTATCACAGCGGTGGTCTGTTCACTAGGCTTCTCTTAAAAGAAGTTATTGCTTCATCTCAAAATCCCATTTCATTCGCAGGTTTCGTAACATCAGAAAAAGTCGTATACGTTGATCCCAAACAAAGAGTATTCACACATGACTCAATCAGATCCTTAATACGACTAGTCTTTGTATGGCGTACTAATTATACTCCGTCTAAATATAGGCGTGATTCACTCCTGCCCACTATGTCTGCTTTAATAGGCGTGAATTATTGCATGCATGTGCCTACATGGCCTATTTTTTTACACATGTGTCAAATGAGTTTATGTCTGTTTTTTCTGTAAATAGATTTGGCTATTTGGTTCTGATCGTGTTTAGGAAAACTTTGTGTTGATGGCGTTGTTATTTGTGATGATGAATTGTGGATATGATGCTGGAGATGTAGTAGCTTTGTTTAGTTGTGTCGGTTTCAGAAATTGTTTGCTATATGTTTTTAATAATACACATGTGGTGTCATGATGGCCCTGTGGTAAAAGCGCCGTTTCTCGCTGAGGTAGCGTGTCTGATACCAGACAAGTACCTATGTCTTTTGTTCTGTTCATAGAAAATACTTCTAACTTTATCTTGAACATCGTTGAGGCAAAGTATCGTGAGCAAACCTGGACTTATAGCGTACCTGGGCGACCGAGCTTTGCAAGGTATTTTATTTTATATTCGTGTTTTTTAAAAATTAAATCTAGTTAGATCGATTTTTCGCCCCTGAAACCCCCTGCATACAAAATTTCATGAAAATCGTTGGAGCCGTTTCCGAGATATTTTATTTATTTATTTATAGCCTTTTTCAGACATAAGTATAATGTTTTTTTTGTTTGACATATAACTATAACTTTGCTTTTATTCTGGGTGCCCTTTGGCAAAGGCCTCCTCCAACACGTTCCAATTTTATCTCTCTTTTCGTTTTCGTTTCGTTTCGTTTCTGAGATATACAATACATGTATATATAAATATACAATAATTGCTCGTTTAAAAGTATTAGATGAGTCTGAAATCGCCAAGCGCAAGCGCAAGCGTGGTGATCAAAGCTCGTCTTCTCTGTCTGTATGAGGAAAAACTCTTACCCAGTGAGAGTATTTTTCAAGTTTAATAACTTGTATAGAAGTTAATATTTTTTTTTTACCATTATTAATCAGCTACACCACAAATCCACTCCGATAAATTAAAAAACCTTTATAATCTATTCATTGCCAAACTAGTTTTAAAGATCATTTCTATGTAGCTCACGTGATAGTTTTTAACATAATTATGTAATGTTAATAAAGCCTAGAACAAAAATGGATAGTTCTAAAGTCACGTCTTTTGGTACTCTAAACTTTCTGAATCGAGATGTACTCAGAACACGTCGAACGTCGAACGTCCTGTAAGTGATTGCGCTTTCGTCACGTGCCCAGATGAGAGCGTGTTAGGAACACTCACTCGTGGGCGTACTGTAGTTCTGTTGATAATGATATTGCAATTTGCAGGCCGGAATCATTGTAATGTTATGTGCTATACTTTAGTGAGATACAAAACTAGGTGTTTAGTTTTTCTTACTTTAAGTGCGACGGTATAGACATTTCAAGTACGGGAAAGATGAATTTGTTTTCTAAACTTGGCTGACACACTGCCGTGTGTCAAGATCTAAATGAAACTTTTTTTACAAATATTTATTTTGAAGCTAAACCGATCTTCTGTTACTAGTTGAATCTTGAATACCTGGTACAGTACGCAGACCAATTTATCTATACTAATATTAAAAAGAGGCATTTTTTTTTTGTTTATAAGTTTGTGTGTCGAAGGTACCGTCCGGAACTACACATCCAATAGTAAGCTACATTATCCCTAAGTGCTTATACTATTATCAAAAAAAGTTGTGATTCCGTGAGAACAATCACGCGGACATAGCCGCGGCTAAAGTTCTAGTCTTGAATAAAAACATCAACATTCGATATACAAATAAAGCAATGTTTCGCTAATCAATCGTGTGTTGGAATCCGTTCAGCATTTGCATTCCTACACGCGTCTACCGCGTGGCGTGCATATGTATGTATAATATTATATTTATGTGTTTAACGTATTCGTACATCGAGGTGTTAAAATAAAAGTGGGGCCGTACATTTTGCTCGGTGCGCGCCGGTTCACAGAAACGAGGGTAAACACAGCATTGAAAATATTGAAATACACGTGAACATATTGTGTCAGTAGACGCTGGCCCGCTGGGTTGATGTGACAACTAAAACACAGCTTTGCCGATAGCTAAATTATCCCTCTTTTCGATGAATACGAGAATGATGTTATGGTCAGCTTTTGCGCTATAACACAAACTCCAATCACAAACTGCTTGCCACGCTAGTAAAACTAATTCGATATAATTTGCTCTTGTAAGCCAACAGGAATAAAAACCATTTATAATTTTCATACAGTTCCTGGTTTTATAATAATGTAATTGATGGCTAAACAATACAAAGCCTTCGTTTTGTTAAGATAGCTTTCAAATATTTGTACCGTATTTTTCCTGTTGGCATTATTTGTCTTATGGTATTTGTGTGTAGCACCTATGATACAGGAAAATCTAGTACTTATTGTTGTTATGTTTCTTTACTCATTCAAACATGTTATGAGGTATAGAACAAACATGAAGCTATACTTAATGATAAAGATTTCTTGGAAGTGATGATAGCACAAACTATCTTCAATAGGTACAAGTGTACGCAGCTAATTAAACTAAGTTTTCAAGGAAAAGTCAAGCAAGGATCAAGTTAAATTGCCCGCTAAGACTTCTTAGAAACTCGATAATTAAAGTTTCAATGAAACGATCGACGGTACTTTTCTATTTTTACCTCAAGGTTTAGTTCAACGGTAAACGCAAGTCCTTAGGTCGCCGCAGTTGGACTTGCATATTTAATACTTAATTACTACATTATTTATTTATTTATTTACTTAACACGCACACACTATCTTACAGGTTGACCCCAAAACAATAGAGTGGTACATCTATACTAATATTATAAAGCTCAAGAGTTTGTTTGTTTGGTTGAACGCGCTAATCTCAGGATCTACTGGTTCGAATTAAAAAAATCTTTTTGTGTTGGATAGTCCATTTATTGAGGAAGGCTAAGGGTAGGCCCATGCGAAGCCTGCCCGGGTTGCTAGTATTATTATAAATAAAAGTCTTTCGCCGCGCTGTTTTCATTCGGGATTATCTCAGTAACTGCAGTACGAATTTTCATATGATTTTCAACAATAGAAAGAGGAATTCTCTCTCTTATGGGCTAAAATGTATCAGTGCTTCCTGTGTGAAGATGGGACACGTCGCTAGTTTTAACTAAAAGTATTTTATGCAGCTCCATACGATGTAGATACCTACAACACTATACAAACGAAACGATTGAATTACGTACACTACTACCAAAGTAACAGACTGTACAAATACGTGCGTGTGTGTGCGTGTCTACGCGCTGCTCGAACTAAAAGCAGTTCCCAGAGTTCCAGTCGTTCGACGCGGGAAGAGGTGAGGAACAGTTTCGGAGGGAGGCGGAGCGTGTCGCTACTGTACGGTAGTACTAATATTTATACTGTGACTAAGTTATGACTGTTTTATTTATGTGGAATGGGTGTGCCGAGTTAAAGGTTTCGATCCAGATATAGTTCATTTCTCCTTTATTTCAATGTTCTCTTATGAATGGGAATTTACCTGACTAACAAAAGTAATTTCTTTGTATGAAATTTGGCTATTTGCCCTCCGCCGCCTACCGAAACCATTAGACTAATAAGAGAAACAGCAACAAAACAAAAACATCATAAAACACAGTACCTACGCCATAACCTCCACCTCTCTCCAAGATCAATGAAACGCGTCGCACGCGCACGCAGTACATTCCCGTGGGTAACCGCGTCAGAAACGATGCTGTGACGTTATTTTTACATTCATAAAAAAAATATTTTAGTCTGTGTTTTAGGCGCGAACGGTTCATTTGTAGTAGGTAATTTAGGCATTATTTATGCAAATAACTTTTAATTAATTATGTATTCTATTTAACGCTAATTTTGTAAATAGATAGCAGATATAAGACAGGTATTCGAGATTTTGTTTTTAAATAAAAACTTGTTGGCCGAAAATAAACTTATTAATTCTTTTGCTTATACGAAAACTCGTATTATACTTAGTTTATTTTTAAACTTCTATGTAGGCTAGCTAATACAAGCGCCAAGGTAACTACATATTGCACATTGTAAGATATTGTACAAATATTTCACTGTAATGTGCGCATTGTTTAATACGAGACTCAGTATATCATGTTAATGGCAGCTGCAAGTGTTAGTACTGCATGTTATAGCAATGGATGGTAAAGACACACCTACGACACCCCACACAAACGAATCGATTTAATTACCTACACTACTATCAAAATAACAGACTGTACAAATACGTGCGTGTGTGCGCGCGCCGCTTGAACTAAAACAAGTTTCGAGATCACGTTCGACGCGGGAAGAGGTGAGGAACAATGCACTAATATTTATACTAATATGTGGTAAAGACATTACTTATCTTCTGCAGAACAGGTATAATGTAACGCTCTGAATATAAGATTCAAACTCTTCCTACTAACTACACTACTTGTGGTTTTATAAAGTACTAGCTTCAACACTCGGCTTTGTTTGCGTTGAAGTCAAATATAAGTACAATAAAACATTTACTATGACACTCGAAAATAGTGCTTTTGAAACTTAACTCACTCAACAAAACTTACTGATTAAAGAATATTTGAAAATAGTGCTTTTGAAACTCAACTCACTCAACAAAACCCACTGATTGAAAGAATATTTGAAAATAGTGCTTTTAAAACTCAACTCACTCAACAAAACTCACTGATTGAAAGAATATTTGAAAATAGTGCTTTTGAAACTCAACTCACTCAACAAAACTCACTGATTGAAAGAATATTTGAAAATAGTGCTTTTGAAACTCAACTCACTCAACAAAACTCACTGATTGAAAGAATATTTGAAAATAGTGCTTTTGAAACTCAACTCACTCAACAAAACTCACTGATTGAAAGAATATTTGTAATCGAACCGGTGCTTCCAGAAATTACCTCTTGCATCCCAACTTAAAAACTTTCATCAATATCATCATTATCGTATCAACCTTTAGACGCCCAATGCTGGGCATAGGTCTCCCCTAAGGGGGGTTCAGCCGTAATCGCGATGCTTGGCCGATGCATGTTGGCGATCGCAGTAGGTGTTTTGGTACTCAGAAGGACACTGCTGCCCATCCTCTGTCGCCTTCTACGACAGCCACGGGTAGAAATGGAGTGGTGCTTTTCGCGTCCGGCACCACACAGCTAACACAAACTGTACCTACCTCTTACTTTAAAAGATTGTTGTAGATCAGCTCACTGCCGTTTACTGAAAACTAAAAAGGTTTTTTTACCTAAAACCTCCAGTGTGCAAGCAGAAACTGCACTGGAGACTGCAGAGTCCAGCCTTCCACGTGTACTGTAGATAGTCCATAGTATAAAGCCAAATATATTCCTTAGTTTGAGACGACATGACACCTCATTCTTGGCACAGTTTAACTATAAAACCCAAACTGAACATCAATAAAGACACCATACCAAAATCCATTTCTAATCTTTCCGGTGGCTGCTGCATTTAGCCGTTTGAAAATAGCAACGGCCGGAGCGCCCGCGCATACGAATACTGTAACAAACTGTTTACACTGACCAAAATAGAACCAGTTCGCTTCTGGATGTGGAACGGGTGAACACTTGGCTTTTATGGACAGCTATTTTTGGTGGAGACGTTTGTTGAGAGGTAGGAATGGTGGGAAGATGGGATGTGGTGTGTGGATATGCGAAGTGTATGGTCGGTTGATGGACTGCGTGTTGGTTTGTACGGTCGAGAAGGATTCAGGGGTACAATTCTTCTAGCTACTTTTAGGGAACGTTGTCATTCTAATCTCAGTCTTAATCTGTCAGAAATACCTCATATTTTCCCAAAATTTAGGCATTTAAATTAATTAAAAAATAAAGGTTAAATTTTTGGCCTTCAGGGTAACAAATCATACTTAGGTTTATTTATTAACTATTCTTTTTTCAAAGTTGAATATTTAATCCAAAACTATGTCCTAGAACTAGTTTAATTTCTGTAGTGTAATACCTACTTAGAAATCACGTGCTCAATTAGAATAAAAACTGTGTTCAAAGTATTTCTAGTTCTAGTTAAAATTAACCTTCGTTAATGATACAGTTACGTTACACGTCAAAATATTTGTGGTAATTATGAATAATTATCTAAGTGAATATCCGCTGTTAGCTTATGTAAGAACTTGATCAACCGGCGTTATAATCATGTGATTAATTCGTAGTTTCATCAACTTGATCAATGGTGTTTCGTCCAATCGTCTCTCTTACACGAAATATTTGCACTTGCAGCCGCTGCACTGGATCAAGAGCATTCTAGTATATGCAGAAGAGTCTTCTTAAAAAATCGCCATTATTCTCTACGTATACGGGTTTTAGATTTCTCAAAATTGATTGTTTTGAGAACAAAACTCCAAAATGACAAATCAGCACGCCTTTTTTGGTTTTTGGGTCTCTGTTTAACATAATATTATGCAACAAAAAGGTACAAAGATGCCCCAGGCATTCTCTACCAGGCAACCAAAAAGTGGTGGTGTTAATTTTTAATGTGATCCGGGTTTTTTTTAACTATCTTTTACTATGTGAATCTTAGGCTGTAAGTTCTCTAAATCCATACTAATATTATAAATGCGAAAGTAACTCTGTCTGTTACGCTTTCACGATGAAACGGCTGAACCGATTTTGATGAAATTTGGCATGTAAATAGCTTGAACCCTGGGGAAGGACATAGGCTTTTTAATTCGCGACTTTGTGTGCATCCACTATAACCGACATTCACGCGGACGAAGTCGCGGGCAAAAGCTAGTAATAAATAATAATGCTTTGAGGTGGCGTGACGACTCATGTAATGCTTGTTCAAAAAAAGCTTTTGTCTTAAATACAGGGTGGTCTAATGAGTAATCATTTAGACTCAGAATTAGATGAAATCGTAAGTATGTACTTTACTGATATTGTCTTTTAGATAATACTCATAACATAATTGCTTCAAGATCAAAGTTTGTAGGCGTGGCGTGACTCGTTAAGAGCGCCCTTCCCCATCGAACGAACTTCAACGCGGGCGTGGTTGAAATTTTTTTGTTTCAACCAACGCAAAGCTCGAAAACAAACGAGTGAGTGAGAACGCGATACCATCACAGGAAAATTGGCGCGCGGAAATTTCACAAAACTTGTTCCAGGACATACGTGTTATTAAAAAAGTCTTACAAGTTTTTAGTAAAAATGTTTGTAATTTGGAATCTCGATTACATGTGCAAGGTTTCTATGAAGCTGTTTTTTTACTTTTTCAATGTATGAGTGCATTATGAACGGCCAAAGTTCAGATAAAATTGTGCAAAAAAACTGATTTTCGGACGTGTTTACTGAATTTGTTTCTCAATAATGTTCATTTTTGGCTTCATACAAACCTAGATTTAAACCACAAGATACCTGTGTGTTAAAAATATTTGGTAAATAATTTGCTATAACGCCGTAATCGCGTACGAGCGTTTGTATGGGAAATATGACGGGATGGGCGCTCTTAAAGTCGCTACATCACTTATTCACTTAATTAGACAGACGCGAAAAAGCATATTTTTACATTTTATAACATATTAAATTATTTTTAATTTATTTCGCAACTCGTTTTCCTTTTATACACCGCTTGTAATCTATTAAAAATGAAGTAGGTATGGCAGTTTGTGTTAACCAAACCAACAATTTGTTAATAGTTTAATAAGGTGTTTATTTGATATAATTTTACAATAAACTGCTGATGTGACCCGAGTAATTGATAACCGTAGTATGTTGCAGCAACATATATTTGCGTATTGTTTAAAAACAGTGGTTACATCACGCTGTCGTGGCGCCAACACAACAACAGTAGCGAGTCGTGATGCATTGCAGACGAAGTCGCGTGTCGCGCTACTACACAAAACGATTTCCGCGAATTTATCAAATAATTCGACTGTGTCACGTTTCGTAGCTCGCGTGTATGTTCTATTTTTAAAACTCAATAATTTCGCTCTGTATTGTGCCTCTTCTCGTTCCCTCAAGCATTGTACTAAGTGTGTGCGAGAGGGAAGGAGAGAGAGAGGCGCGGGCGGGGCGCGTCCTTCACTTGTCGCGCGGCGCGTTGCCGGGTGTTCTAAATATAAAAAGCGGGGGGTGCGGTGCGCGGGCGGTGGCCGCCCGGCTTTGTTGATCTAGCTTTGTTGTACTTCTGACATTATAATACTCGTATTTTTTTTAATGACTTATGCAGAGGTTTGTCCAAGGTCCGGTCTAAGTCGCAATCTGCCCGCAAGCCGAATACTAAGACACTCGTTAAGTCGTACCTAACATCTAATGCAACTTAATAATGAAAAAAACTAACTTTATTTGTATACAAATACAGTGTCATTGTAAATGTTCGTCAAATGTAAGATCCAATCGCATGCGTTCAGTTGAACAACCTCGAAGTTGGTGTATTTCTGGAGGACACACGTTATTTTATTTTCCGATGACGAGCAAAACATATTTCCATGTAACACTATAATTATGAATTTCGAGAATTTGTTTGTTGTAAATTATCCTTTTGAAGTTTCCTTTTATTTATATACATACAATCATATTTATATTGTACTAATCAGGGAAAAAAAATCACTAATTGAATTACTGGCAGTAAAGAATCCTTACGGTTGAGCGGATATCTATAAGCAACTGTTGCTATTTTTGTATTGATACTTGTAAATATAAAAATAGTACGAGTACATACTAAAGTGCACGCACTTTGGGACGTGGCCTGAGTTTAAAACTCATATATTTATAGAGAGTGTGTATTGGCTATTCGTATTTATATTAAGAGTTAAGTCAGAAAAAATAATCAGTACGTTTATACTTTGTATAAATATTAAAGTGTGTGTAAATATTTTGTGACATTTTACAAAATACCCTTTATGTGGGGGTGAGCAATAGTAATACTACGCTAGACTTGCGCGTAGCCGGACGTAGCGTAGAAGGTGCTACGTCCGTAGCGCGTCCCGCTCGTAGCACGCTACCATCTCCCGTAGATCTATTCGTAGCAGGCTACGAATTTCTTTGGTCTGTTGAATTTTTAACCTATTTATATAATAAAATATGTATGAGTTTAAAAATATAAAACAAGATTATTAATTAGACATTAATAAGCTGAATTTAATTTCATTGTAGCACTATTTATTCATCAACCGTTCCACAAAACTTCGTCTAGAGGCTATTTCAAAAACCATTTAAAATCTGTCTCCGACCAAAATAGAGCAATCACTGACATCTAATTTGGTCTATTTAACTCAATAATAATGTCCATGTCTTCGGATGTCGTCTGAAAGTGGGACGGACCTGAATAATTAAGAGTTTTCTATTAGGTCACACTATATAAATTAGGTCTCCTCATCAGGTACGGGGTGGCAGGTGACCTAAGAATATTTTGGGAATCTTGATTCAGTTATTTCGGTTTATCTTGATGTTTATAATTATAATGCTAATTTTTCTTTGGAATAATCAAAAGTTTGTTGTTCTCGTTGTATAATAAGTTTCTAAATTAGGATTTCCAATTAAATGGTGACTCTTAAATGATAGCTTGATTATTTGAACTTGTACTTTACTTTTATTTAAATATGGAATTCTTATACAAAGCTATGTAAAAACTGAGTATGAATGGAAAATACGAAAACCATACATAATCTTACAATACATAAACAAACAAAATGACATGTATTTTTGGTCTCCAAAAACCTCTAAAGACGTGTATCCTCGAATCACAGCAGTGTTCTCAAGGCAGGCTAAATATAACAATTAACCTTTCACGCCCATCTTCACTGAGCTATTAATTAGGCCTCCGTGACCTCCAGCTTAGACCCCGAGTCCTCCGGTCCCGGGCGGCCAGCTCTTCTAAATATAACCAGAGCCAAAAATAACTGTCGCTCCCCCTTCCACCCTGCGCCACTCCCCCAACCCCCGAGGGACGCCCGCAGGCTTCGCCGCAATCCACCGACGACCTACATTATAAAGGGTACAGCAGGTCGCATCGGGACTCTAAACATTGATGCAGTTTGCACTCCTGACGGCGCAGCTCGATAAGATTAGCGCGAGTGCGGGCTTGTTGCAGAAGTGTGCAAGCTAATACGACAGGTCTAACACTTGAATTTAGGCATTACTTGATATTTTGATAAATATTACAGAAACATTCGAAAAGAAATGATTATCGGAACGGCGATAAGGATAAACGTGAGATCCTAAAAATAGCAACAACATCAGCGCCAGAAGCCTTCGAATAACATTTCAGAAAATTGAGTAACAGCCAATTCGAGAAGGAAAATATTGAAGATTACGATCTTGTTGCCCTCCACCCCCTAAAAAGTACACAATCGTAAACTCTCGCGTTTTTGGAGGAGAAGTCACAAACAATTGAACCAACAAGCAGGGTAGGTTAGCTAAACTAAGGGCGGGTTGTTTCAAACAGTCGGTTAACGTTACATACAGATGGTTAAAAAGTTACTATGACGTGAGATGTGTAACGTACGTTAAATGTAACGGGTTGTTTCATGACATAAAAATCCGTCAGTTAAAGTTATTAAAAAAGAGATTCCATAATATTTTGATGTTTGAAGTAGCTGTTTGACAACACAAAATTACGTTGACTGGTCGGTTATGGTAATTTTGACGTAGGATTTTGTGGAACAACCCATTTTTTTGATTTAACGATAGTTAGCGCCATTTTTTACTGTTACTGGTCAGTAATGTATAGTTGAAGAAACCCGCCCTAAATCTACTTAAAAAAAAAGCAACAATTTTTCAAGCAGTAACTAGGTACAGCAGGTACCCCCTTCCACTTAGTCTAGGTTATTTAGGTCACAGGCATAAGGTCGTGTACACACGGCGGTGTGCAGACGTGTGCGGTGCCTGCAATGTCGTTCCGGACTTTTCGAGTGTCATTATCGTAATCTTTGATCTTAATCGATGGTCTTTGATATTTTTGTTGGTGACAATTTTGCTAATGTAAGCAGTGTTTTTATAGTGCGTTCAAAACTTTAGCTGAAGCTTGAATAATGATTTAAGATTTGCATAATATGTAGTGCACAAATGATAATTATAGATCTTGTTATGTTAGTGCATAATGTATGCATTGCTTGGAGAACAGGGTGACTTGAAAGGAAACTTATATTTCAGTGAGACAATCGTAAACAAAAATTATGAATGGACACATCCTAAACTTATTTATTCTTCAAATGACTATGACGCTAAAAGTATTATAATGGAAACAACGGACGGAAATGTTTACGGGTGCGACTTTGTCACCTCCGCCTCTATTGCAGAACTGCCAGGTCATTTTCACGTTTGTAAAACTGGTTGTCTTAAGAATTAGTAGTTAAACAAAAGTTCTGATTTATAGTTAACCAGCGAGTCGCCTCGACTTTGCACGGATACCTTTTATAAATTATAACCTGTAACCATTCTAGATAATTCCTCTTTCACCCGACTTCAAAAAAGAACGAGGTTCTCAATTCTAATGTATGTTTTTTGTTGTTGTATGTTTGGTGGAAGACTTGACTTCCTAATTGACTTGATTTACTAATATTATCAATGTGAAAGTAACTCTTACGCTTTCATGATGAAACGGCTAGACCGATTTTTATGATTTTTGGTATGAAGATATCTTAAACCAAAGATATAGGCTACTTTTTAATTCGCAACTTCGTCTGCATCCGCGATAACTGACACTCACGCGGACGAATTAGCGGGCATAAGCTAGTTAAAAATTTTGAAACACATACATACACACTCTTTGAACCCGTGTGTCGTTTGATTTGGTGGATATTTATTTATTAGGTACAACAGTTGCATACAGAATATTGCTGTTTGTTATAAAGTGTGTGTGTGTGTGTGTGTGTGTGTGTGTGTGTGTGTGTGTGTGTGTGTTTGGCGACACGGTTGGCGCAGTGGCTGAGCGATCGACTGCTGCGCAGCGTGTTGCGGGTTCGATTCCCGCCCAGGGTAAACATTTGTGTGATGAGCACTTGTGTTTGGCTTGTGTCTGGGTGTTGTTTATCTATATATGTATGTATTTACAAAAAAAAATGTATTTGTGTATGTATATCAGCTGTCTGACACCCATAGTACAGGGTCTCCCTAGTTTGGGGTCAGATGGCCGTGTGTGAAAATGTCCCCACATATTATTATTATTATTATTAAAGTCAATCTATCAACAAGTATTGCATTTTTTTTCAATAGAATAGAATAAATTTATTTATTTAAATAAATCTATTCTTACAATACAATGAGTTCTTAAAGTACAAAATAAGCGCCTGGTACATTCTGCCATTAAGCATGCAAAAATTGACTTAAACAATAAGATACATTTTTAGACTAAGTAATGATTCTAAAATATTACAATTTATCTTCTAAAAAATCTGATATGGAATAATATCATTTATTTATTAGGAAGGATGTTAGTTGTTTTTTAAACAGTGTTAAATGTTGTACCTTAATATCATCTGAATCTTTATTATACACTACTGGTGCCATGCACATTACACTTTTTTTTAATAACGAGGTTTTAAATCAATAACCATCACTATCAATATCAATAACACTTGATATGCAGGTATTTATTTATTTATTATTTATACTTCATGCACAAAGGTACAAAGGCAGACTTAATGCCTTAGGCATTCTCTACCAGTCAACCAAGGGTGATGAAGAGATAACCTGGCAGGTGCATATGAAAAAATATATTAAAATAGTTAAAAACAGATAAACTTACGAATATATAAACGTGTAGTTTATATATTCGTAAGTTTATCTGTTATTGTATGTCTATACATAATTTAATATTTTGTATATAACATACCAATATGGAATATATATAAACATATATATATAAATATAAATAAAGGAAAAGAGTATTATGAGATGATTCTGCTTATTTGTGCTGAAAATAAGTTCGCAATTTCCGCTTAAATGCATACTACACTACCCACACTACTACACTACTATATACTTAGTCTTCAACCATGTTTTGCTCGATGAATGAAGTGTTCAACATCTTCTTCGTCATCATCATGATGCTGCGATAAATGTGGCTACCTACTGGGCCCAAGTAGTCTAGCATAAAGGAAAACCATCGATTCGAAAAGAAGAAGATCGTCATCATCTCCATCTTCGTTATCCATACTAACAGTGGTTTCTCTTTGCAGCAGAGATGGCGCATGAGAGCGGTGGGGGTGCTGACGGGTCCCCACAACACACCCCTTCCCCCCCGCACGCGCCGCGGCTACCCCTCGCTGACACCAGCTTCCATCAGCAGATCATGCAGGTTAGCATCACCACTTATTTCAAAGTTCCTCTCTGTTCAAATTTCTCCGTTCTAATCTTTATTTTTCTTTGTTTTTTAGTTATTGTAAGACTTCTCGATTATTTTTATCCTTTTTCGTGTCTTTGTTGTATATTTATTTAGACTTCTATATTTCTGCTGTTCTTTCATATGTTTCTCAGTTCCTCTTTTTGTTATTGTCTCCTGTACTTGTCAATTTTTAGCAATCAAAAGCTGCTTTCAATGTATTATTTAGAGAGAGAATCTATTATTTTCTTCATTCAAACTCAAGCTCAAATCATTTATTTCAAATAAAGGAGTCCGTCGGTCAAAAAGTTACAGCTTGTTGCTCGTTTCAAACAGTAGGTTTCTATGGAGAAGAACGAGCAAGAAACTCCATGAACACTCTTTTAAAATCAGTAGAATATTACAAATTTAGGTTACATCATTCATGTTGAATCTAAGGGTACAACGTGAGAACAATGTAAGAAGCTGTGCACGTTAAAAGAGGTCTAGTGCTAATCAAATTGGGACAATTCACAATATAATAAATTTAAAATAACCGAGGCAGCTAAGAGATGACCAGCCTCCACTGACGGCGCCCGTTCACGAACATGACGCACGGATCGGCACCATTTAGCTCATTGATATCATCGCTTTTCGTCTTCTTAAACCGTATCATATATTTCAGTCACATTGTAATGACGCAGTGAGTGTAGACAAGGTTCCCCAGCTGTAACATAGCTCATTCTTTTATTAGATAATGTAGTGTTTGTAAACACAGCACTACTAGTGTGGGTGGAAGGCCCGATTACATCTTATACGTACTACAAATCTTTTCGGCTTTGTCAATAAAAATAGATCAATATAACATTATTGGTATTCCTCAGTTCTATCTATTCTATGTCAAGAACTTCCGTAGTTTAGATAACAGTTTATATCTCTCTGATTATGACAGCTATAAATAGCGAGCCTATTAAATGATTGTTTAAAATAGTAGTTTTCTTTTAAATTCATATCTAGTGACGATATCACATTCAAAAGGTATGTTTATGAACGTGGCGGTCGCTAGTGAACAGTTGTTGAAACTGAACAATGTGATTAAAGTATAAAAGACAAAGCAAACAATATTCATGAATAGATTCAAAATATATTTCAAGACAACGGCGGAGTTTTATATTTAGCTGACAGAAATAACAGATATATGCTGACAGATTTGTAGTTGATGTATTTATTCATGTCAGTTCTAAATATAACTTGTTTATTTCTTGGAACGCCCTATCTTCTGCCGATATACTAACGCTACTCGTATAAAAAAATAGTTATTCGCGAAACACAGAGATAGAAAGTGATGATAGCCAACGCTTTGAATAAATGTAGCACTTTCCTATACGATAGATCTATTTGTATACTTATCCAGGTTTTGATAGAACGGAGAACTGCTGGGTACTTTAGTAGAATCTTTCCAGTATTCATTTCTTTGCACTTAGATCCTTCATGTTTACTCTTTGAGATTGTACCGTAGGTCGAGCACTCCTTCAAATACAGAACCACTGATCACTTTAAAATCTCAGACTTCTATTTGAATCCAAACCTGATCGTTGCCCGCCATCACTTCATTAACAACTTGTATTAAACCTCCACAATTCAGATAACGAATACAGGTGAAGGAGCGAAGCCCGCAGATTACCGTGACCTTTTCCCAAAATATAGTGAACGTTCGCCGCATACATATTATTTTTACGCGATATTTATACCGACACCGGCGCGCGCGCACTATTAATATCGCGTATACGTTCGTGTGTCTGTATGTGTTTAGCGTCTGCATATGTTATGATTATATGCGTATTATACGGATTAAATTTAGATATGAAATTATTCGCGGCCCCTTTCTGCGTGCTTTTTGAATATTACTTGTAGTTCGGTCGCTTTCAATTGACTAGAAAATGGTGTTCCACATATAACTATAGTGGTGGCACGAGTTGTGTTGCAAGTGCAACTATTTGATGATACCGTTTTTGTATCTATTAGTTTGCCAAGCGGTCTCCTATTTTAGAATTATCTCTTAAACAAGTTAAGCTGGATTGGCGTCAAACTATGAAACAGGTTCCATACTAAGTATCTAGAATTCTGTACGTGTTTCAATGTGTACCAATTATTACACATAATTTCTCTTGATAAGGACCGATAGAGACAACTTTGAACTCATATTCCGATTTAAAAAAAAACCATTCATTTGGAACAGTGAAACTCTGCGGTCAATGAGTCATTAGCCATCGTTTGTAACTGACTAAACTTTTTTGATCGTTACGATAAAACCCAACCATAACTCATCCATAACTGCGGAATCCGTCACAACTCACATATGAAATGGGAAGTGACGTCGTCTGTGGCGAAGCCCCGGGCTCCCCTGAACCACGACAATTTTCGGCCCCGCCCACGCGCCCGCGCAAAACATCCGTTCGCGCGATCTATTCGCGGCACATTCCGACCACCCGCCATTTTTCCACATCGAACAAAAATAATGCGCGCGTCGCTAGAAATACGCGCACGCGCACCTGGGTGTGCCTTTTGATGTATTTTTTCGTAAAACGAACGCTTCCGAGGTGTGGTGCAAGGTTGCATTATTTGGTCAACCTACATAATATGCTTTGGCTGTACAGGGAATGTTACCTAACTACTGATATATTCTTGTAGAAGCTTAGAGACAAGTTTGCCAACCAAGGAGCTCAAATACGCCTTACTTTTTGTGTCGTCATTTTAGTTTCTTATCGTCGTTAATAAAACTGAGAAATTCAACTTATTAATTTTTCAAATGATGTCACAAGAAACAGCATATTAGGGCTTCTCGTTTGGTTATTCCCCTAGAATTTATAGTCCCTCCCCACGGTCAAGGTCCACAGGTGTCCTACATGTATTTCATCTCTCGTTGTCAGAATCAGAACCCAAGAAAGAACCATATTGCTGAGCGGGCGAAACAGACATTAGAGAGTAGTTTCCTGTTGCAAGTGAGTTCAAATTACTATAATATTGTGTACAGTCCAACAGTTTTAATGTGTCGCATTCAATGAACATGTCCAAATGTTGTTCTAAACATATTTGAGAATACGCCAACCTTTCACGCCATACATTTTGAATCATTCAGCTCGAGTCATGTGTATCAGTAAATCATTATAAGGCATTTTTCGAAGGCATTTCTGTATCAGCATCATTAATTTGTTCAACGAAACCGTACGCCGGCCATCTCCTAACATGTAAAATAATTTACTGTAACAAACGTTTGGACATGATAATCAAATTGGTGTTATATCTATTAATAGGTATACTTATGATCAGTGAATATAAAAAAAAACAGTACAAATGATGAAGTAGTTGAATATGACACAAAGGTTTTGGCTAATTCAAACATAACATTAACTGATAGTGGTACAGAGGGTGATCAAATGAATACAATCAGTGTAAATTACTCGATGAACTCGTAATTCATTTTATTATGTGAATAACTGTATAAATGCTTGTATTTTTGTAGCACAAAATTTTTAATCTATTTTCGATGTCTTGTCTAGATAATACCAGTTTTTTTTATATTGAGGAAAACGGCTGCTATTTTGAGAGGAGATTTACTTTCTAATCAAATTCTTATTCTTGCCTTTACTATTTAATTGCCAATAAATAACATCTGTTCACTGTTACTGCAGATATTTAAAAAATCACATTCAGAATTCCATAATAATAAAATAGAAATCCTGAAATGTCCACCCACAACATCGCCGGTTGTCAAGAGTGTCAGACGCCTCATTCAGTACTAAACCAAAAATAGATCCCTGAGGGACCCCTTGCAATACTAATTGCTCGGACAACTTTTGCAGTTAAAGAAACAGCAGCAGCTGCAGCAAGAGATCCTGTTGCAACACTTCCAGCAGCAACGACAACAGCTTGCGCAAGAGCATGAGCAGCAGCTAATGCACCATTTGAAGGTAAATATGCTGCAGGTAAATACAAATCGAACACTTTATTTATTAGATCATAGTTAATTTTAGTTTCTTTTAATTTGTTTTGTGGGATTTTTCTTTGGTGAGCAGTACTTCAAGGTGGCACAGACTAGGAATAAGTGGCTGATCACTATTATTTTGTGTTTCTACAACAAATATATATCGTGTTCAACATGTTCCGATTGTATTATAAAATACGCAGTTTTCCAACTAAACATAACATACATCATATTTATAAATAGGCATCAACAAGTAATGAAGTTTTTCAAGCTCACCTTACGAAACAGGAACCCGTCACACCAGTGTCATGTGACGGGCGGACAGGTCGCCACCAAATCGTGATCGAGTGTAATTACTTTATTTCGTTTAAAGCCGATGAACGACCGTGATTAATGTGCGGAATCATGCGGGGTTACCGGGTAGCTCAAGATCTTGAACTGATTGAATAGCTTGAGGCAATAAGAAGCTAGGAGTATGCCCACCACTTGCATTATATCTAAATCTATGTTCTTTTCTTCTTTGATCACCACTCTTGGTTACTTGTTTGCGATTTAGATCTAAAAGTGAATGTTTCCTGCAGTTTTATCCCCTCCCTACTTCAGGATCACCGAATTTCTTTTTGACGAAAATGGTCATCTTTCTGTTGGTATCTTTTCCAAAGAGAAACGATAGCTTCTGTACACGATAGTACTAACATGAAGGATCGTTTGGCAACTACATTTACAACTGAAATAACCTCAATTCCTAGGATCATTCCTCTAGATTCGCCATAAATCTATAAAAGCAAACAGTCGCACATTACTCCTGGTTGGAATGTGGCACAGAGCCGGCTCGACATCGTCGTATTTATAGTCATGAATGGACCGCACAACTACTAGTAATTACATCATTCATACTTACTAGTGCTTTGTGTAATTGTGTTAACCTCCGACATAGTAGGTACTGCCACTCCCTTGCGTTACTGCAGGTGACGAGTCTGCAGTTTGTCATCTAGTGCCCTTTTGTTCTCAGTAGAGGTATGTAGTATAGTGCAGTGTGTATTTATTATGCTGCTGTTTGTAGTAGTAGACGTAGTAGTGGTACCTTTAGTAGATTTGTAGTGTAGAAGTAGTGTTGTGAAATGCGAATGGAATGCGTTAAAGGATATTGGTGACGTTATATTATCACTGGACTATATATGCGCTATGTGCTTATGTTGTTACAAGTACATTAAATATGGCCGTCTTTTTAAATTTTTTAATCAAAGAAGACGTTATAACTATATTGATTTCAGCTATGGAGCTTCAATTAATAGGTCAACTTACGCTGTAATACATTCTACGACAATAATGACAAGTCACCTTCAGAGGCTGACATTCATACAAGTATTTAAAATAATCCACAATAGGTACACTAAAGTACCTATAAGCCCTATTCAAGATAATTACCTAAGTGTTTTTATTATTGAAACCTTGCACAAATATGTTTTAAAGACAGACAACAAATGTATTTTTCCACTCATTATTAATGTTAATAATATTAGTTGCACCGTTAAACACATGTGTGGATTTAATCATAGATTCAAATAGCTATGATAAGCTATCCGATCATGTAAGTGCGACATCAAGTTGATAAGCTATGATTAATCAAAATCTGCGCTAAATATACATATGACTGTCAATGATATAAATAGAATAAAGATATGTAATTCGAAAAGATGATTTCATGCGACAAAATTATTTTAGGAAAGTTTAAAACTTGATTGAGCTTGAATCTACATACGAGACAAAGTTTGTTTATAAAGATTAAAATTGATTCAACAATAACGAGTTTCGAAATACTTTTACAGTAAAAATGACAGTAAATAAAGATGATGACATTGGCAAACGATGTAAACAGCGTTATTTAGACCGGTATGCGCAGGCGCCCAATGATCTGATGATGTTCCATGTTTAACGGGAATGGCATCCGTGACGCATGCTCTTACTCACTACCAAATGATTTGCTGAATATTTGTGCTAGTATCATTAACTAGTTTGACAGGGCGAGGTTATGTGATTCATTTCGAAAGTGTTTGAATTATGCAGTGGAGTAAATAATGTAATGTGCATTCTTCATTAGTTGCTGTTTTGATTATTTCTGTTTATGTTATCATAGCATATTATAGATGATTGTTGGGTGCACGCTCGTCCTCCGTCTTACTCTATCCCTTCCATGTTTCCAATATCTATACCGAGTTTATTGAAATCTAAGTATTTTTATTCGATTATTTTTCCCCTCCCTGACAATATATTGTTATCTTTTAATAAGCTTGTTTAGGCAAATATGAATTAATATAATCAAGATAGTGATGCATCTGATAGGACTTAAGCCCTGCAAGCGATTCAACTGTTAATTAGCTTACGTCACCATTTGATTGATTTTAAATATTTAATCAGAACAAAAAAATATATACGACACGGAATCTGTATAAAAAAATCGACAACACTCGTTCATAAACAGTTTACACAACATAATAAAGTAATGAATTAATAAGCCAACCACGTTGCGGTGACACTGTCACCATGATTCAGCAAACAATATAATCAGCTACTTACCTACTTCAAATCTGATCAAAGAACTTCGATTTAGATTATTTGTATTCGTTGAGTTACAGTGTGTCTAAAGTACTGTGCATTTTAAAGAGACGTCGCACAAAAACGTTAGTAATCCAACTCAATTCCCCACTGGATTCTAAATAATGAGATTCAAGATTAGTAAACTTGATTTGGCATCATGTAGAATTGGTTTGAGCGTTAATCTTGGTTCTCAATATAAATTGTCTGCAAAACATAAGTTAGGTATTATGGACCCTCCCTAAGAGGGCCTGTAAGCAACAATAACGGCAGTACTAACGTTCCAGTTGTGGGAACAGCAGAAGGCCATGGAGGAAGCCGCGCGGCGCGAGGCACGCGAGGCGCTGGAGGCCCGCGAGGCGCGCGAGAGGCACGAGCGCGACCGCGTGGAGCTGCTGCGCAAGAAGGACAAGCACGAGCACAGCGCCAACGCCTCTAGCGAGGTCAAGCAGAAGTTACAGGTATGCCCCATACCTTAGAAATAAGCACACAGTTATGTCCCCATACGTTATAGAGACGTACACAGTTATGTCCTCATATCTTAGAGGGAAGTACACAGTTATGCCCCCATATCTTAGAGAGAAGTACACAGTTATGTCCTCATATCTTAGAGGGAAGTACACAGTTATGCCCCCATATCTTAGAGAGAAGTACACAGTTATGTCCTCATATCTTAGAGAGAAGTACACAGTTATGTCCTCATATCTTAGAGGGAAGTACACAGTTATGCCCCCATATCTTAGAGAGAAGTACACAGTTATGTCCTCATATCTTAGAGAGAAGTACACAGTTATGTCCTCATATCTTAGAGGGAAGTACACAGTTATGCCCCCATATCTTAGAGAGAAGTACACAGTTATGTCCTCATATCTTAGAGAGAAGTACACAGTTATGTCCTCATATCTTAGAGAGAAGTACACAGTTATGCCCCCATATCTTAGAGAGAAGTACACAGTTATGTCCTCATATCTTAGAGAGAAGTACACAGTTATGTCCTCATATCTTAGAGAGAAGTACACAGTTATGTCCTCATATCTTAGAGAGAAGTACACAGTGATGCCTCCATATTTTAGAGAGAAGTACATAGTTATGTCTCCCTAACTTAGAGAGAAGTACACAGTTATGTCCTCATATCTTAGAGAGAAGTACACAGTTATGTCCTCATATCTTAGAGAGAAGTACACAGTTATGTCCTCATATCTTAGAGAGAAGTACACAGTGATGCCTCCATATTTTAGAGAGAAGTACATAGTTATGTCTCCCTAACTTAGAGAGAAGTACACAGTTATGTCCTCATATCTTAGAGAGAAGTACACAGTTATGTCCTCATATCTTAGAGAGAAGTACACAGTTATGTCCTCATATCTTAGAGAGAAGTACACAGTTATGTCCTCATATCTTAGAGAGAAGTACACAGTGATGCCTCCATATTTTAGAGAGAAGTACATAGTTATGTCTCCCTAACTTAGAGAGAAGTACACAGTTATGTCCTCATATCTTAGAGGGAAGTACACAGTTATGCCCCCATATCTTAGAGAGAAGTACACAGTTATGCCCCCATATCTTAGAGAGAAGTACACAGTTATGTCCTCATATCTTAGAGAGAAGTACACAGTGATGCCTCCATATTTTAGAGAGAAGTACATAGTTATGTCTCCCTAACTTAGAGAGAAGTACACAGTTATGTCCTCATATCTTAGAGGGAAGTACACAGTTATGCCCCCATATCTTAGAGAGAAGTACACAGTTATGTCCTCATATCTTAGAGAGAAGTACACAGTTATGTCCTCATATCTTAGAGAGAAGTACACAGTGATGCCTCCATATTTTAGAGAGAAGTACATAGTTATGTCTCCCTAACTTAGAGAGAAGTACACAGTTATGTCCTCATATCTTAGAGGGAAGTACACAGTTATGCCCCCATATCTTAGAGAGAAGTACACAGTTATGTCCTCATATCTTAGAGAGAAGTACACAGTGATGCCTCCATATTTTAGAGAGAAGTACATAGTTATGTCTCCCTAACTTAGAGAGAAGTACACAGTTATGTCCTCATATCTTAGAGGGAAGTACACAGTTATGCCCCCATATCTTAGAGAGAAGTACACAGTTATGTCCTCATATCTTAGAGAGAAGTACACAGTTATGTCCTCATATCTTAGAGAGAAGTACACAGTGATGCCTCCATATTTTAGAGAGAAGTACATAGTTATGTCTCCCTAACTTAGAGAGAAGTACACAGTTATGTCCTCATATCTTAGAGGGAAGTACACAGTTATGCCCCCATATCTTAGAGAGAAGTACACAGTTATGTCCTCATATCTTAGAGGGAAGTACACAGTTATGCCCCCATATCTTAGAGAGAAGTACACAGTTATGTCCTCATATCTTAGAGAGAAGTACACAGTTATGTCCTCATATCTTAGAGAGAAGTACACAGTGATGCCTCCATATTTTAGAGAGAAGTACATAGTTATGTCTCCCTAACTTAGAGAGAAGTACACAGTTATGTCCTCATATCTTAGAGAGAAGTACACAGTTATGTCCTCATATCTTAGAGAAAAGTACACAGTTATGTCAACAGAGCCATATATGAAAGATTATATTTGGACACTAATCTTTAAATAAACTTTGTCAATTTATACGTAAAGTTGTACCTACTATTTAGTTTCAATTATTCTAATGTTATGTGTGTATTTAAAACAGATAATGTTTTTGTTTTCAGCAATTCTTAAAAAAGAAACAAGCGAGTGCAAATGGAACAGTACCTGGTTCGTCGTATAGAAATTGGTAAGTCGATTTTTCTTAAACCACTTTTAAAGAATTAAAAAAAAATTAAGACTACACATAACTTTTTACAATAAAGTCCGATTTCGATGAGTCTCATAAGTAATTTTTTGCTTTTTAGATTACTTAGGCCGTTGTCTTTATTGTTAAAAAATTGGTTGTCTGTAAAGTCGGTTTACTGACGATAGTTGAACGTGACAACGCGAAAGAATCATGCCGATTGTGCTTCTTTGTCGCTCATTCCGCGCTCTCGCTTGCACTTCAAGCCTTACATGGAACGCCTCAGAGCGGCGTTATGGTAACGCCGCATGAGTCATGTTTTTTCGTGCGTGCAGCCGGCTCTATCGAATTGTCACGTCAAAAGTTTTTAATTTTAATACCTTGACTATTTTCAATATTTGTATTTAACCGATTCCGCCTTCTGTCCACAGGGGTATAGTGAAGTCGTCTTCGGGCGAGTCGATAACGTCTACGTCTACGGCGACGCATCCCTACAGACTGGCGGCGCCCCTCCCACTGGCGCTCAACGCCGCGCCCCCGCAGGCGTCCCCGGACTACCCGCTGCGCAAGACCGGTGCGTATGCGCAGACACGCGTCTTGCATCCGTGTTGTGTGGTTGTAGCCTAAGTTTTGGATGTGACTTGATTTTAAGAATAAGGGATTAACGAGAAATGTGTTAAGCCTGGTTTCCACCGCGAAAGAGTAATGAGCCGAAAATGGCTAAGCGGAGCGGACTTCGTTATCATGAAATAGGTTTGCGTTTCCACCAAGGAAGAGTTTAGTCGTCCGATTGCCACTGCAAAAGAGAAATGATGAAGCGAGCTCATTTTTGCTCATTTTGCTGCTTAGTCAATTCCACTCGAATCTTTGTTGGTGGAAACACATGTATGCGGTTTACTCTTGCGAGTTAAACGGAGTCCTTAATGGGCCCGCTCCGCTCGTCGTGGAAACCGGGCTTAAAGAATGTTGTACACTGGATCGAAAAAACGCGTGTTAACGCGCGATCATAACAAATACGGACCTAGACGTTAATGACGCTCATCGAGATTGTCAAACATAGTACAAACGGCTACACATCAAAGCTATACATTTCCAGTACAAGCTGATTAATAATAATATGTGGGAACATTTTCACACACGGCCATCTAACCCCAAACTAGGGAGACCCTGTACTATGGGTGTCAGACAGCTGATATACATACACAAATTCATTTTTTTTTGTAAATACATACATATATAGATAAACAACACCCAGACACAAGGCAAACACAAGTGCTCATCACACAAATGTTTACTCTGGGCGGGAATCAAACCCGCAACACGCTGCGCAGCAGTCGATCACTCAGCCACTGCGCCAACCGTGTCGCATTTCGCATTGTATAGAATTTTCTTACAATGAAAGGTTTTATACTGGAAATGTGTGACAGAAATTACCGATTTTTTTTCTCAATGTACAGTCAGCGAAAGAGATAGGTATGCAGGTCATCGGAAATGGTTGAAGTTTACTGAGAAACCGACGGATGTTTTCGAATGAAATTTAATTAAATCATTAAAATGTTTATTCTCTATTAAATAAATTGTATGTTATTCAAAAACATCCATCGGTTTCTAAGTAAACTTTAACTACACCTAACGACCCTGCATACCTATCTCCTTTGCTGACTGTACATTGAGAAAAAAAAATCGGTAATTTCTGTCACACATTTCCAGTATAAGACCTTTCATTGTAAGAAAATTCTATACAATGCGAAATGCAACACGCACAATGCGACACGGTTCTCCTTTGCTGACTGTACTAATGTTTTACTGACTTGACAAGTGTGAAGCTAGTTTTAAGTTAACCTTTCTGTCGTGAGTTTGTCTTAACCCGTTAACGTGAGCATGCGCGTGCACTAACCGTTGCAGCGTCGGAGCCCAACATGCTGAAGGTGCGGCTCAAGGCGCGAGTCATCGAGCGCCGCGCCTCGCCCCTCGCAAGGAGACCCTTCAAGACGCGCGTCAAGCACCGCAGTGAGTCCGCGCCCTTATGTCTACGGAATGTTGATCTGTTCTATAGTTGTTGCTTTTGAATGTTGATTACTAAAAAAACATTTATTTGACTTAAAAAAATAAAAAGAATACCCCCCTGATTTCTTCTCAATGTCAGTTAATTACGAAACAATTTTTTTTGTTCACATAAATTATTTGTTTTAAAACATCTAAATGTCTATTATTTTATAAATATTTAGATACAAGAGAGGATATTGAAGTTGTACAAATGTTGCCCACTACAATCAAGGAATTGTCGACGCAAAGAACAGACATTGACGTAAGCGTCACAGAACTTTATTTGAGTCACTGTTGTTTGGCCATGTTTGAAGGTTGTTGTGTTCCCCGCAGACTGCGAGGGGGGTTCCCCGCGCGGCTCGCCCCCCGGGGGCGCGGGTGGTGCGGGGGCGACCGCGCCCATCCGCGAGGAGGAGGAGGGCTGCGGGCGCGCCGCCGAGCTGCTGTTCTCGTCGCCCTCCATGCCCAACATCAGCCTGGGCCGCCCCCACCAGCCGCCCCCGCGACACCACCCGCCCCCGCCCCAGCCGCCGCAGCCGCATCCTCACCCCCCGGTAACTTATTTCTGTAACTTTTTAAGCTAAGCTATCATCATCAACAGCCGGAAGACGTCCACTGTTGAACGAAGGCCTCCCCCATAAGCAGGGGGGCCATAATTCCCACGCTTGGCAGGCGTTTTGGAGATCGCAGTGAAGTTGTAGAGTACACGGAAGCCGCTGCTGCCCTACTTCCAGATTTTCCCTTAGTCGCCTTCCACGACACCCTCGGGATGAAATGGGGGGGTGCTATTCTAGCCCCTACACCCCACGTAGGTAGGGACAAGCCCGCCGCACTATTCTCAAACCACTGCAAACTCCTGTAAGTCAGAATCAACAGTGGCGACTACCAGACAAACGCCAAAGCAATCTGAGAAACGATTTTATTGTCTTAGATCCCGCAACGAAATTAATCCGAATAGAACAGCGGAGGAGTAAGAAATACATATTTTCCACTTCTTTCCTAATCGAGCAGGAGACAGACAGAACTAGGCCAATAAGCACAAAGAGACGTTAGGTTTTCCCAGTTGTAAACGTCTCTTTGTTGCCAAACACCACGGTTTATAATTGACATAATTTATTTATTTATACTTCATGCACAAAAGTACACAGGCTGACTAATGCCTTAGGCATTCTACCAGTCAACCAAGAGTGGTGAAGAGATAACATGGCAGGTGCATAGTTAAAAAAACAACTTATGTAAGCTGAATATAATAAAAATATATATTTAAACTATTTTAATTTTTATATAACTAATATAATATATATATATATACATACACACACAGAAAAGAAAAGATAGTTATGAAATGACTCTGCCTACAATAATGGCCATTAATGGGTCATTAATTGTCCGTGTGGTCTCGGAAAGAATAGCACTATCCCATATCTTGTGGGTAATGGGCAGCAGCATTCTCTGTGCCTTTGTAACAACCATACTGCGATCGCCAACCCGCCTGCCAAGCGGAGCGATTATGGCAAAACCCCTCCTTGGGAGGCCTATGTCCAGCAGTGGACGTCTTTAGGCTGAAATGATAATGATGATGATGATGAAGGGGTTCTCAAAAGTGCGCTATTACATTAAATTTGATTCCAATAATAGGTATGGCAAAATCGCTTAAACACACGGAAATAAGTTTCTAGTTTCTACAAGGTCCACATAATAAACTCACTCTCTCTATAGGTACCGAGAGGGTGGGGTGTTTACCGAGGGAGACTGTAACAGAATGGACATGCAGCATGTCTATTCTGTTACAGTCTCCCTCGGTGAACACCTAAGTGAAGTGAGCTGTCATCTGCTGATATTGTAACAGAATAGCTCTACTGTTCAATGATTAGGTCCTTCTGAGTCATGCACAGCCTCTTAATGAGCTGGTCCTCCCTCAGGTGGTGCCGTCCCTCCCGCCGGTGTCGGAGGCGGAGGGCTGGTCGTCGCTGGGGGCCGCGCGGCTCAGCAAGCGGCCCCTGGGCCGCACGCACTCGGCCCCCCTGCCGCTGGGGGACCCCGCGCTCACCCCGCCCACCGCGCACCACTATCTCAGGGACCAGATTCGGAAAACTGTGAGTACACCGTTACTGTTGCTAGGTGCTGGCGCAATGTATCACCGACGCTCGTGCGCCCTGCTGCTTCCCATGAACTTTAGCAAGTCCTTAGTGTACGGTCACCAAAAGAGATAAGTATCTATGTCGCCGGGAATAGTTGAAATTTACTTAGAAACCGATGGGTGTTTATGAATAAAATAAAGAACAATTAATAGAGAATAAACAGTTTAATGTTTTAATTAAATTTCATTTGAAAGCCTCCATTAGTTTCTAAGTAAACTTCAACTATTCCCGGCGACATGGATACTTATCTCTTTTGGTGACTGTACATACTAAAATAAATAAAATTATTTATAGAGATAAAGAGAAAAATAAATAAAATTAAATTTCATTTGAAAACATTTATCGGTTTCTAATAATCTTCAACTGTACCCGACGTCTTGGTTATTTTTTTTTATATATGAACTCACCTGATCTTAAGTGATGATGACGGCTTAAGGTGGAAGATACTTGCTTAGAATGAACCGGTTCACTTGTGCCTTGAAAATCTTACTAATCTCTATTGGTGACTGTACATTATGGAACAAGCCACATTCCTTTAAAAATACTTTATCACTTAGAATATCAACTAATCATTGTCCACTGTTACCAGGTGTTAACCCGCGCACACGACGCGGCCGCGGCACAGCTCCGCGAAGAAGAAGGCGAGGTCATCGACCTGACGTCCCGGCGGGCCCCCGCGGCCTGCAGCGCGGCGCCCCCCGTGCCCCCCGGAGGCCCCGCTCCTCCCGGGGGACCTGTGCCACCCCCGTGCGAGCCCGCCCCACTGGCTCGCGCGCTGAGCTCCCCGCTGGTGGGGGCACGCACGCCCCCTACGGGGCTGGCGTACGACGCGCTCATGTTGAAACACGGGTGAGTGCTCTGGACTAGCATCTAGTTTGTATAAGGAATGGCAATATTTTATGCAGACTGTCAAAAGATCTGTCATAAAGTTAAAATCTACTTCATTTAGCTAAGTATTATTAAGTATAAAATATTGCTATTAAATTACTTTTATTTTTGGACAAAAAAGGGCTGCATATTTTACATGTGCGTTGTTTTCTTTAATTTTTTCTCTTGGGACAAGCCCGCTACACCATACTCAAACCACTGTAACTTCTGTAAGTCAGAATCAACAATGGCAACCACCAGAAAAGCGCCGAAGCAATAACGCTCAACGAGTTCCGGAAAAACGATTTAAGTTTTTTGAATTTAGCGAAAGTAATCACAAAAGAATTTTCGTCTGTTAGCTGTTAGTAACACGTAAAAGACTATGCAGCACTATTTCCTTTAAATTATATACAATACTAGCGTTTGCCTGCGACTTCGTCTGCGTGAATGTCAGTTATCGTGGATGCAGATGAAGTCGCGGATTAAAAAGTAGCCTATGTCCTGTCACAGGGTTCAAGCTATCATCATGCCAAATTTCGTCAAAATCGTTTCTGCTGTTATGTCGTGGAAACGTAACAGTCAGAGTCACACAGACACAAAACACACACACACACACACACACACACACACACACACAACACATACGCACATACGCACATTTATAATATTAATGACGGCACGGTACGGTTGGCGCAGTGGCTGAGCGATCGACTGCTGCGCAGCGTGTTGCGGGTTCGATTCCCGCCCAGGGTAAACATTTGTGTGATAAACACTTGTGTTTGCCTTGTGTCTGCGTGTTGTTTATCTGTATAAAATATTTGTGTATTTACAAAAAAAAAAAATGAATTAGTGTATGTATATCAGCTGTCTGACACCCATAGTACAGGGTCTCCCTAGTTTGGGGTCAGATGGCCGTGTGTGAAAATGTCCCCACATATTATATTATTATTATAATATTATTAAGTATGGATAGATGTCATGAGTGTCATACCCGTAGCTGTGCGTGTGGTGCGCACGCGCCGACACACCCGGAGCACGGCGGCCGGCTACAGTCCGTGTGGGCGCGGCTGTGTGAGACGGGGCTGGCCGCGCGCGCCGAGCGGACGCGCCCCAGGAAAGCCACCTTCGAGGAGCTGCAGGTACGGACGAACATCAAATGACTACAAAAACTAAAAAACTTTAAGAGCAATGTCTTTCACTTCTTTCGTCTTTTAAGAGAGCCCATCCCGTAATATTTCCCATACAAACGCTCGTACGCGATTACGGCGTTGTAACAAATTATTTCCAAAATATTTTTAACACACAGGTATCTTGTGGTTTAAATCTAGGTTTGTATGAAGCCAAAAATAAACTTTTTTCAGTAACCATGTTTGAAAATCAGCTTTTTTGAAAAATTTTATCTGAACTTTGGCCGTTCACAATACACTCGTGCATTGAAAAAGTAAAAAAAACAGCTTCATAGAAACCTTACACATGTAATGGAAATTCTAAATTACAAACATTATTACTAAAAAACTTGTAAGGCTTTTTCGAAAACACATATTTCCTGGAACAAATTTTGTGAAATCTCCGCGCGCCAATTTTCCAGCGATAAAATAAATAAATTCTTTATTTTCACCATAAAGCCATCACATTACACATAGGTACTTATCGACCTAAGAACATTATTTAAGGCTTATTACTAGGTTACAATAAATTTAATACCCTGAGTCCTAAACTAGGTGTATGTGCTTGTGACTTAGCTTACCGATGTTATCGCGTTCTCACTCACTCGTTTGTTTTCAAGCTTTGCGTTAGTTGAAACAAAAAAAAAATTCAATCAAGCTCGCGTCGAAATTCGCTCGATGGGTATGGGTGCTCTTAAGGTATTTCAGAATTTGTCATATTATTATGTTAAGTTAATGTTTTGTATTGATGTGAAATATAAAATATATTTTATAGATAGTTGAATAATAATTAATAATAACAACACTATTAAAATTAATTAAGGTAAAGTAAAACGAAATTGATTATCATAAAATAGATTTTTCTACACAATGGTCAAGTTTAAAATTTGACATAATGTAAATTATCGAGTCGCTCAACCGCTGTTTCATTAACTGTGGCGATAATGGCGGCGCGTCATCGCAACAGCTGATGGCTGATGTATTCCCAGCTAAGGAATTGGGTAGTTGATACTATTAACCAGTAATTCCAAAACACAAGTTTTCTAAAAAAAAATGCTTTATATTAACCCCAAAAACCTGATTAACTTTTAATTACCTGTAAAATTCGATTTTTCTTGTTTTGAAATATATAAATGGTTAGTCAATTAATTGAGTTGGCAAAAAAGTGACGTCACGTTTTACCAGTGCCATACAACATGGGGAGTCGCTTTTTGACTGCTCATAAAAATTATGTCAATTGATTAGTAGTGTCAAGTACCCAATTGAGATATACCTGTGGAGATGTCATGTTTTATATCTTCGAGCCAGCAGGATCATAATACATTTTTTTTTTTTTATTAACTTATTGGGGGTATATTGAACTATATTGACGTGATAACGTCTTATAAATCGATGAACACCGGCTGCACGCATGAAAAAGTGTCACTTTCCGCTTGAGCCTGAGCGTGCAAGCAAGAGTCTATAATAAGCTCCGTCCACCTCGACGGAAGCCATTATTGGCTTATGTTATGTATGTTAGCCATTATGTTTCTTTATCACGTAAAACTGTCGTCCGTAAACCGACTTTACAGACAACCAATTTGTTTACTAAGTAGCACTAGAAACTGACCAGTATTCTCTCCCACAGTCAGTGCACTCGGAGGCTCACGTGGCAGTGTTCGGCGGGCGCGCGCTGGGCACGCTGGGCGCGCTGGGCGCCGCGGGCGCGCCGGCGCTGGGCACGCCGCGCGCGCTCGTGCGGCTGGCGTGCGGCGGGCTGGGCGTGGACTCGGACACGGCGTGGTCGGACGCGCACACGCCGGCCGCGGCCCGGGCCGCCGCCGGGGCCGTGTTAGACCTGGCCGTGCGCACCGCCAAGGGGGACCTTAGGAACGGGTGAGTGTACACACACATCTTTCTTTATGTCACTACACTACAGATATAAGATAGACCTAGATAACGCAAGAGCAACTACTTCGCGTGCCTATTTTCGTGCCTGACTTACGATAAAAAATCGTAAGTAAAAAAAAAAGTAAACGTTTCCTTCCATTGGTAAGTCATTTTGTGATTAATATTATGCGTAATTAATTTAAAAAGCAATTATTTTTAATATAATACCCTCAGTAATACCTGGTAATACCAAATTTAGGAAAAACAAAACACTCGTATTACGTTGTGACGTCCAAAAAATGGCACGCTTGGTTTTCATACCGATCGTGATACTTGCGTTATCTAGGTCTATCTATATCTGTGCATTAGACACTGTTATAAAAGCCTCCTATAGACATCTACAAGCCCTTACAGATGCGTTACTATCAGAATCTTTATTTGTATATGTCGCAGTCAAAACTCTTAACCAGTCAAAACTACTTTGACCTACAAAAAACTAGTTAAAACTACTTTTGAGCGATTTAGATTTATCCTTAAGAGCGCCCATTCCGGTCATATTACCCATATAAGCGCTCGTACGCGGTTACGGCGTTATAACAAATTATTTCCCAAATATTTTTAACACACTGGTATCTTGCGTTTTAAATCTAGGTTTGTATGATGCCAAAAATAAACTTTCTTGAGCAAAAAATTCAGTAAACACGTCGAAATCGAACGAAAATCAGCTTTTTTGCAGAATTTCCACTTGAACTTTGGTCGTTCATAATGCACTCATATATTGAAAAAGTAAAAAAAACAGCTTCATACAAACCTTGCACATGTAGGTAATGATGATTCTAAATTACAAACATTTTTACCAAAAACTTGTAAGGCTTTTTCAAAAACACTTATATCCTGTAACAAGTTTTATGAAATTTCCGCGTGCCAATTTTCCTGTGATGTTATTGCGTTCTCACTCACTCGTTTGTTTTCGAGCTTTGCGTTGGTTGAAACAAAAAAAAAATCAATCACGCTCGCGTTGAAGTTCGTTCGATGGGGATGGGCGCTCTTAATATTTAGAAACCCATTAAATTGGTATTTTTTTTTTGTGACCCTTATATAACTTTGGTTTTGTAGTGATTCTTATAACTAAGGCGTTCCGTATTTTTGATTTTGTAACGCAAACGCGTTTTATCTTAATGAGGGTTTTGACGGAACCCAGTCATAAGTAGTTTTGACTGGTTAAGAATTTTGACTGTAACATATAAATATGTAGAGTTACACAGTGTGTAAGATGTTACAATATTTACAAAATTAAGTTCTTTATGGTTTGCCATTAGGCGTGCAAATAAAATTTTATAAGAGAAGACTTGTTGGCTCAGGTTTAATTAACTGTTTTCGATCCGTTTGTTTTCAATTTCAAATTAATTAGGAACAGACGCAAGTCAAGCTATCCTAATTTTGTAAAATTTTCCCAATTGAACATGAACTATAGTTGAATAACTATGAAAGGAATTTGCCAGATTGGGGTAGCCTGATGTACTGACCTCTGTACTATAATAATAAATTATTGTTGTACATTATAGAAAGTACGAAAATGTTACACTAATCAAAATACTCTTTACACCGGAACACGGCAACACTGCTTTGCGGCAAAAATCACATCTCTCAGCATCGTTTTATGGGAAATAATGTCACAAATAATTAATATTATAATAAATATTTAGATAAGATTGATATTTTTGCCTTAACTCGATAATGAATTTAAGAAAAGCGTTGTAACAATGTTAAAATGTAACCTGTACCTAGTCAATTTTTATTTATTTTTTGTTTTATACCAATTAGAATAGAGTTTTAAACAGCCTCAGCATGTATACACAGTATCTCTTAATGTAATATGTGGAAACGTAGTGGATTGTACGTTAGCCCATTCGGTTTTGTTTACCTAGATGTAAGACATAATGTGTTACCAGACCAATCGATCGATCGTCGATCGATGGCAGAATGGATTAGTCGACGTCGATCGATAGTTTCTACCAGACCAATCGATCGATCGTCGATCGACGGCATCGATCGTTGGCAGAATGGATTAATCGACGTCGATCGATAGTTTCTACCAGACCAATCGATCGATCGTCGATCGACTGCATCGATCGATGGCAGAATGGATTAGTCGACGTCGATCGAGCTGCTTGATTAGCCGCACCGTGCGCCGTCCGCTCCCCATTATCTGCCCGCCTGCGCGACCTGCAATCGATCGACGTCGACCGGCAATCGATCGATGTTAGTCGACCGGTATCCGTCGAGCAATTAAAGCTACCACACCAATCGATCAACGTCGATCGACGTCGACCGATGGCATCGATCGATGATCGATCGATTGGTGTAGTAACATCCTAAGACATAATGTTGTTTTCCCAATAAAATAAAATAAGTAGAGGCGAAAAGCGTGTCTAACCTGAAGGCTTACGAATGAAATAGTGCACATTCTATTGCTAAACACGAAGACTGCAACAAGTAACCCCTCCCCCCGCTCCCGGCAGGTTCGCAGTAGTGCGTCCTCCTGGCCACCACGCGGAGCCCAACCAAGCGATGGGCTTCTGTTTCTTCAACTCCGTGGCCGTGGCCGCGCGCATACTGCACACGAGGCATAAACTGCAGAGGATACTTATTGTTGATTGGGTATGTACTACACTCATCATCGCAACCAGTTTCAACTGTCTAGCTAACTAACTTCGTGACAATTCAAAAATGGTTAAATTGAAATAAATGCTTTGACTTCCACATTATCATCATCATATCAGCCCATTGCCGGCCACTGCTGAACGCAGGTCTCCCCCAGATTTATTGACTTTCACATGATTTGATGTTTTTTTTATTACAGTAAAAAAAAAAAATGATTTTTAAGTAACTTCTTATGCCGTATATTACACAAGAATAATTCAAAGCTGTTCAGTTCAAAGCTGTTTCTACTGCAGATCATACTGATTTATTATAGAAATACATATTAGTTTATTTATTATTATTTCTATTATTGCACATACATTACAATTTTCAAAGAAATTGGCTTAATCAAAGTACCTAGTCCAGATTTTTACATTTCAAAATTAGATAAATTAATTTGTATTTAGGAAGTAAATGTACTATCGTGGACACACCCGCCTGACCACCACTAAGTTCATTTTTGCTTGCACTCAAAAGATGGAAACGCTCTCTACTCCGCCCCGTTGACTTCGCAGGCGCCGAGGGAAAAAAAAAATAACTGGGCAGGTGGAAAAGTCCGCGATAGTACCTTCAAAATTTATCACTATACATACCATAGGTAGAGAAAAAATATTTATTAAAATAAATACGCAGGACGTCCACCACGGTAACGGCACGCAGCAAATCTTCTACTCGGACCCACATGTTCTGTATATGAGCATCCACCGGCACGACGACGGCAACTTCTTCCCCGGCACCGGCGCCGCCACCGAGGCCGGCGCCGGGCCGGGGCTGGGCTACACCGTCAACGTGGCCTGGTGCGGCGGTACCAACCCTCCCCTCGCTGACGCAGAGTACCTTGCCGCCTTCCGCTCCGTCATCATGCCTATTGCCAAGGTAAGGGCGAACATTTGTATCATAGCAGATACGAACTGCAACGAAAGTCTATTATCATTGTTACTTTTTACGTAACGTCGTAAAGGATCATGGCAGGATTTGTACAAAAGAAAAGATGTTTAGAGACGTTGAAATTCTCATTTATGAACTCTTGGGTACCTGAAGAGTATCTTCAGGCATTTACAATATTTTTAAACCTCCCCAATAAAAATTGGTGTTAAAAGTGAAAAGTTTAACGAAAAGCTCATTATTTCAGAACGAAACGTCTGTTGGCAGTAACAGTGACAGTGGTTGTTTGTTGAAATTGCATTGTATTTTGTTGAAATTTTATTGTATTATGGGAAACAATGTCACAAATAATGATTAATCAATGTATTATTCTATTCCGCCATTGTAAACAGCGACTCATGTCATTTGTTTGCCCATTTTATTGATCCGTTAATGTCAGTTGTCACTTTCTTCTTTTTATAAAAAGATATGGACAACGAGATGAAACGAAAATGGTTCATTTCGAAATAATTACGTGGGGGTTTAAAAATATGGTAAGTAAATCAGTCTACTTCTCGTAATTTGTATTCTCCACGTTGGAAATTACTTTGAATATTTAAAACTCTCTAAATGATTTTTATTTTTTCATGCAAATGAATGTATGGATCTTCCCGTGATTCTTTAAGAACAAATATTTTTGTTTAACTGCTAAGTAAATTATTGTTCCAATTCCATTTAAATATTGTATTAATTAATAAGGTTAATCAAACGTTAACATAATTTAAACAGTTCTATATTTAAAATGTTGAGGTAAAATTAACATAAACAAGCTTTTTAAATACGTAGCCAGTTTATTAACCATTGATGAACGCGAGTCTGAAACAACAAAAGTATTAACACAGTATAAATATATGAACAGTATGGAAACTAGGCCTATTTGTTGATTTGAGCGTTAGGGTTGTCACTCTTAATGACTGTAAAATGGATGTGTTTTATTGAAACGAATTTTTTTGACGCGTTTAGTGGTTAGGATTTGGCTGGCGGTTTCCCTCGAAATTAATGAAATGACTCCCATGACGAAAAATTTTAAACTTTTCGTCGTCGCCATCTTGGATTTACATTTTGACCCCACTATCGGCTTTAGCACCCACTAAAACTACGAAAACGACACCCATGACGAAAAATTTAAAAATGTTTGCAGCCTCCATCTTAGATTTACATTTTGACCTCACTATTGGCTTTAGCACCCTAGAAAACTACGAAAATGACGCTCATGACAAATAAATAAAAAGAAAGTGACAGTCGCCATCTTGGATTCAGATTTTGACCTCACTATCGGTTTTGGCACCCACGAAAACTATGAAAACGATACCCATGAAGAAAAATTTAAACATTTTTGAAGCCGCCATCTTGGATTTACATTTTGACCGCACTATTGGCTTTAGCACCCTAGAAAACTACGAAAATGACACCTATGACAAATCAATTTAAAAAAAATGACAGTCGCCATCTTGGATTGAGATTTTGAACTCATTGTCGGTTTTGGAACCCACGAAAACTATAAAAACGATACCGATGACTAAAAATTTGAAAATTTTTGAAGACGACATCTTGGATTTGCATTTTGACCTCACTATTGGCTTTAGCACCTTCGAAAACTACGAAAATTACACCCATGACAAACAAATAAAAAAAAAATGACAGCCGCCATCTTGGATTTACATTTTGTCCATAACTATCGGTTTTGGCACCCACGAAAACTTAAACGACACCCATGACGAAAAAAATAAACACGAACAAATAAAAAAGCCGCCATCTTTGTTTTACAAATAAATTCACGAATTTCATGTGAACTTATTTGTAAAACAAAGATGGCGACTGTTAACATGTATTATGTATATATTCAATCATATTCAATATCAACAATAAATCATACTTATCTTTCAAGATCAGCAGGAAGTTTTAAAAACGAAAGCTCCGGTTTTGAAGAAACCGAGTTCAAACAGCCGTATGTTACACAATACGCTCGAGGCATTTTTAAAAGATGGATGGTCCGTGGCGCAAGGAATAAATGTACAATTATCGGCACGGATCTTGAGCGTTGATCTTCACCTGCGCATAAGTGAGTTATTGGGTCCCTTTGGTGGTATGAAGTGAGGTGCGGTAGCGGGGTATATATAACTGTCGTACGGTGATTGGCCCGTAGCGCGATGCGATGCGCAAAACGAACCCCACTTTACCGCCGAGCGCTCAAGATTCGTGCCGGTATCTGTATTACGCGACTACTCGACACTCGTTCAAACACGGCACCCGTGACTGAGAGCACCGCGACTATCGCTTAGGGGTATCGTAGAAGCGCGCGTCTATGTGAACGTTTGTACGTAGTTTCTGTACTGTTCATATGTTTATACTGTGGTATTAATTCGTATTCGTCGCTGACTGACTCGCGGTATGCGCAGGAGTACGACCCGGAGATCGTGCTGGTGTCGTGCGGGTTCGACGCGGCGGCGGGCCACCCCGCCCCGCTGGGCGGCTACAGCGTGTCGGCGGCCTGCTTCGCGCACATGACGCGCTCGCTGGCGCAGCTGGCGGGCGGCAAGCTGGTGCTGGCGCTGGAGGGCGGCTACGACCTGCCCGCCATGTGCGACTGCGCGCAGGAGTGCGTGCGGGCGCTGCTGGGCGAGCGTGCGGAGCCGCCGGCGCTGGCGGAGCTGGCCCGCGTGCCGCACGCGCGCGCGCAGGCGGCGCTGCGCAGCACCATCGCGGTGCACGGCGCGCACTGGCGCGGGCTGCGGCGCGGCGCCGAGCTGCTGGCGCTGTCGGCGCTGGACGCGGCGCCCGGCGTGGCGGCGCTGCGCCTGGGCCGCCTGCAGACGGAGCGCGACGCCGCCGACACGTGCCAGGCCATGGCCACGCTCAGCATGCAGCAGCCGCCTGCGCCCGACGCGCACAGGTGGGTGCCTCACACGTTACACACGAGCTCCCTCTTCTGTTAGCGTTCACGCCAACGAAAGAATCTAATTGGGTACTTGACACCACCAATCAATTGACATACTTTTTATGAGCTGTCAAAACGAGATTCCTCCATAGATTTTGTATGGCAATAGCGGCCTGTGACGTCACTTATTTACCAACTCAATTGACAACATTTCAAAACTGACACGACCTTAAAACAAAAATACCATTTCTTTATTTTCGTATCCTGAGTCCAAATATATATTTTTTATATTTTTTATTTCTTCATTTCTGAGAAAAAAATAAGTAAAACCAAAAAGCATGTGATGACGTCACATATACGGTGGAATAAAGTAATTTACCTTTGCATAAGCATTTCAATGGTTTATATGAAAACATTAACGTCAATTATGACTCACGTCAATGTCACCATATATGAAGTCTACTAATAATGATGATAGTTTTTTGACGGGTCACAGTAAAGCAAAGGATAAAACGCTATTCCACCGTAAGTATGACGAAATTTGGCGCTTACGTCTTTTTAGAATACACCTAATTTCAAAGTTAAAATTGTGAATGAAAACTACATAATTTTTAAAAACGGCAAAATACGGATGCCCTAGATTTGTATTTACTTTTATATGACGCAATAATACAAGTAGGTTAAAAATATGAAATGTTGTCAATTGACTAACTATTAATTGATTTTAAATCAAATTTTACAGTTAATTAAAAATGAATCGGGTTTTCAGGGCTAAATTATTGGTTAATGGTGTCAACAGCCCAATTGTATGCACTTGACAAACCAACCAACTGAACAGGTATATCACAACATCACACGAACAAGATCCCTTTTCTGTTAGCGTTGACGCCAAAGAAAAAATCTAATTGTATGCACTTGACAGACTTGCTGTCTGATACTCATGGTACAGGGTCTCCCTAGTTTGGGGTCAGATGGCCGTGTTTAAAATGTCCCCACATATTATTATTATTAATTATGGCGGGATCTATATAAATATTCATTTGTATAAAAAAATATCCTCCATTACCAGGAGCAGATTCATATACTTACCATGTTTTTAAACCCCCGCGTAATTAAAATATTTCCAAATGCAAATAACACCTATTCGTTTCATTATAAAAAAAGACAGTGACAAGTGATTTTAACGGATCTATCAAATTGGTAAACAAATTATGTGAATCGTTGTTTATAATGGCAGAGTTGAAAAAGTGCATTGATTAATAATTATTAGTGACATTCTTTTCCATAAAACGGTGCAATTTCAGTGTAAGAACTGTCAGTGTCACTGTCAGTCGCCGTTTAGCTTTTCGTAAAACTATTCACTTTTAATATCCACTTTTATTGCGGGGTTTCAAAAATAGTGTAAATGCCTAAAGATACTCTTTAGGTACCCAAGAGTATAAGAATTAGAATTGCAACAATCTGTATCACGTGACATCTGGTAAGCAAACGTCAACTCCATACAATTTGATTTTTCCGTTGACGATAACGATAACAGAAAGGGGTTTTGTCCACAGACCCTGGCTGGCTAACTGGCCATGGCTTTTATCTTTATTCTTTTATTAAATATTTTGTACCTGCATTGTGTTCACATAAAGAAGCAACAAGGATAATGCAACCAGTATTTTGTAAAAACTTGATTTATAAAAGGGTGTCCATGAAGTTTCTTGCTCGCTCTTCCCCATAGAGACCTACCTTACGTTTTGGAACGAGCAACTAGCTTCAACTCTCTGACTACCTGACCGACTACTTGACAATTCAAAAGCGCCTATAAATGGTTTGATTGAAATAAATGCTTTGACTTGCCGCAGGTCCGCGGAGAGCTCGCGCTCGGTGTCGGAGGAGCCCATGGAGCAGGACGAGGGCAAGTGAGCCCCCGGCCGCCGCCCCCGCCCCCGCCCCCGCCCCACACTTCAACATTCCGGTTCCGGTAGTTAGCCGTTAGTAGCGTGGAGTGAGACGTACCCGAGTCTGTGCTGTCGTGTATCTTCAGTCGAAAGCTTTAACGTGTAGTGTACGAATGATGACGTGATGATCGAGGTGCGTAGTGAACCGTCTGCGCTGACACCTGACGCCTGACGCCTGACGCCCCACACCTGATGCGACCTACTATACCAAAGATTGTTTCAAATTCTGATGTTACAAAAAGTATTTATTCAATGTGTATATAATGGAAATTGTGCAAATCTATTGTTGTAAAGTAAAGTAATTTTTTATGGTGGATATAAAGTATTTGTATATCTGTGTCCTTGTCACACGCTGTCGTGCGTGTGCCGACTCGTGTCTGTATATAGCGTGCCCGGCCGGGCCTGTTCACCACTAGTACAAGTGACTCACTTGTGTGTAGTACATCTGTAACGCTGCTCCCACTTTAACGTGTGATAACTTAATATGAAACGAATTAGAAACCTTTGGGCATAATGTCTAGAAGAAACTATTGAAACAATGAATTTCTATGTAATTACCTCCGCACACGTAGACGTGCGGGGACGACGATGTTGTGTATCTGTGTTGATTTTAATATTTTCACTATGTGATCGAATCCTGAAGGGTTCATATATCGTCCGCGAGGCGGTGCAAACTTTAAGAAGTTAGTTTTATGTAAAGTCAGATGTAAATGTTTATATGAGAATGGTATATTTAACTAGCGGAATATGAGATGTTTCTGGATGGTTGAACTTGTTGACTATAGCCGACTACTTGTCCTGCGTTCGTCGCATCCTCTAATTATATATTTTTGTATGACGGCTGTCTGTGTGTATACAACGTACCTACGGGATGGGATCCTTGTACGATAAACAGAGTTAAACAAATGTTGTGTCTTTGAGAATTTTATTGTTAAATTGGAATAAAGATGAAATGATTATTTAATAAATGTATATATATTATATATATATTTGGAAATATAAACGAATTTTTATTTTGATCATTCCCTTCAGTCCTCTTTATAGGTTAAAAAGGTAAAATTGGTTTGTTAGTGTGTAAGTTTGTATGTAGGGGGTAATCTCCGAAACTACTCATCAGGTTTTAAAAATTCTTTTACCAATAGGAGGCTACGTTACCCCTGAGTGCAGACTATATTGCATTATCAAAAAATTAGGGATCCGTAAAAACATTCACGCGGGCGAAGTCGCTGGCAAAGTGCTAGTGAGAGATAGAATTACTAAAATGACCTACATAAGGCTTTTGTCAGTTTTCGTTTTCGCGCAGACGTTTGTGATGTTACGGATCCCTTCTGTGCGCGAGTCTGACTTGCACTATTGCACTAAACATGATTTATGTCACAAAGAGAACGGAGATAAAACACTGATTCCGGCAGATTAGACTGGTTTTCAACATGTTCATCAACTCACTGAGTTACATACACATACAGTTACTAGCTTACATAAAGTAGAAAAAGTACTATTGATAAATAAAGAATTTCATCTGGGTAGAAGTCAAAACATGAGTGAGATACGTAAGCATGGCGATTTTTGTCTAGTGCACCGCATAGACATTCTCGCCTCTCGAAAACTCTGGGTAACAGTTCTGACAGCAAATTAAACCAAGTGTTAGGCTCGCATAAAAGTCAAGAAGGTATACTAACAATAATTTCTGCATGCTAGCCTCACGCATAGCTTGGCTCGCCATGAAGCTGGTACCAGGTTCCCATAACCCAAGAGACTATCATCAATCCTACGCCCATCATACTAGTAGCGCCGTCTCGTTGTCGCCATGTACAATACACCAATTGTTTCGTAATTAATTTTAAAAACATACATGCAACTAGAAGGATAACGAGTCCGTCATCGACGTCTTGTACGGGGCCAACTTATGTGCTTCGTGCAAGAGGGACGAACGAATGCGGCCAATTCGTCGCATTGCAGTGGGAACTACATACCATCGTATGAAAATTACGAAGACCATACTCAATCTAATAATGAAATAATGTTTTCGTACTTCACTAATAGATGGCGCTATCTTCAATCGTAATCCTTTATCCCTTTCTCTCAAGCACGTCTCAAGCACCCGATTCTTCTTGTTGTGGTCATCTCTTTCGAAATGATGACAGCCTAGTACTTTTTGTTTGATTGGTGAGAGACACAGCATGACTGTCTTTAGTACGGTTCGTTCATTATTTTATCTTGTCCTTTCTTGATGTTTCTAGCGACCAGCCCCGGCTTCGCACTGCAATGTAGATCAAACTATGTAAAGAACTTCCTATTGATTCACTCTTTATTATCTTACTAGCTGACCTGATAGACGTTGTCCTGTCCCTATCTACCTACTTACTTGCCTATTTACCTACCCTACAAAAGTTTTTTTTTCTCTCCGTATGAGCCATCCTCGTACTTCAAGGAATGTAATAAAAAAAGAATTATACAATTAGCTCAAGCCGTTCTCAAGTTAAGCGCTTACCAACATTTAGCGATTCATTTTTATATTATAAGATTACCTGCCGTAATACAGTTTTCACTAGTACGGAGGTCAGTGTGGATTAAACTCAAACAACCGCATAACGTCCACAGGTATTTATAACAACATACTTAACTATATTTTTTTGTACAAGTAGACACAAATCACAGGATTGTTGGGATTTGTGTGTAAGGTTTGTTCTTTTATACTGTCAATAAACTATTTACTATCTATTGCATTAAAATCCGTTCCGTAGTTTATACTTAGATTTTTTTTTTAAATTCTGCATTTATTTTAGGAACTCGCACAGCGTATGCCAGTCCCATCTTATACTTAGATCTAAGCGTACAGACCTTCGGCAGGAAGCGACATACTAGCGGGTCTGGTAGACGTCCTGCCCTTAAAATAAAAAAAAGTCCTACAACTCGACTGCAGCGCCACCTACCGGGTCCAATTGTGAATCTAAATGATTCTCGAATCCACTGGAACACACAAAAATTTCATCAAAATCGGTCCAGCAGTTTAGGAGTTCACTTTCATACACATTCACAGAAGATTTTTATATATAAGATGTGAATACGTATAATTATGGATGTATAATAATTACCTATCTAATTTGTACTTTTATAGGTTTACTTATTAAATATATTTTTACTATATACCTATGCATCTGCCTTTGTTATCTCTTCACCATCACCACCCACCTTAAGTCCGCCTTTATACTTTTTTGCAGAAAGAAAAATATAAATAAATAATCTTACTTCGATTACAAAATATAATGGTCTAGTTTTCATTTCAACTAAATTTTTTCGGGAGTCGGTATTAACTTTTATTTACAATAGAAATAAAAGCTTATAAAGAGGATTGAAACAACAAATATGGATTATCATAAGTACTTTATACCTCAGCAGATGATGTACAACAAAATAAAATAGAAGACAGGTCATCTTTAATACATATCTCTTGATTAAAAATAGATTAATTAAAAACTTGTCTATGAATATTTGAGTTTTGTTCAGCGGGACAAAAATGCAACAACAAACATGATGTAACATATTTTATAAATTATAACATAATTATTGGCAGAACATCTTACAAAAATAACCCATCTCTTATATTTAAATAGAAAAATATACACGACACGTTCTGTCTTATGCTATGAACACAAAATCTATAAAGTACCTACGTAACTACACTTGGCTGACGTTAGAATTGACTGAGGCGCTCATCACACTGCACCGCGCTCCGTAGTGTAGCGTGGAGACGCAGATTTTAACATTGTAAGCAAGTATCTGAATTTGTATAGAAAACACGGCTAGCACAAAACACACTGAGAAGGCGTCGCGTCGGTACGTGAGATTTACAACATTAAAATCTGTGATAACCGTCATTGTCTGTGGAAGCGTTTCTAAAGTGTGTTCTGTGCGGTTCTGAGAAATTAGGTACATTTATCATTAAAACGTTCGATTATTAAACAACTGGGTACTTGACACCACTAGTCAGTTACACAGTTGACATACTTTTTATAAGCTGTCAAAAAAGTGACGTCACTTAGTTGCCCTTTACCGCATGTCGTGCCATATTTGGAACAGTCCATAATTGTGTCAAAATTTACGTCTAGCAACATCTGTTCGCCTTGTTAAAAAGCAAAAATTGTTGACTAATGTGTTTCCGAATGTAAAAAGTCTATGGCAAACCTCTATGCCGTCAATCGTTCTATATTTCAGTGTCAGAAATCGTTTGTCGGCCATTTTGTCAGGAATGTCTGGTTGAGTTGTTCGTGTCGCTGATTTTTATAAGTTATTGTGCAAATAAAAATAGAATACATATTTTAATCATAAGAAAAATGGATCCCAGGAAATTTTATGGCATAACACGTAAGTTAAATTAACTGCATCCTAGTAAAAAACATCCTTAAACCCTGTTCCTGATATGGAACACGATGCGCTAACGGTAAATTCATTCGGACAAATATGGAACTCTATGAAGTAAGGGTTGTATTTAATGTTGGACAAATATGGAACAATATGTATTTGGTACATCATAATAAGATGTACTTATAACTGACCGCTTTAATTTTTTTAATGTAGTTTAGCTATGTGCCTCTTTGTATTTTCTTTTTTATATTACACTTATTACAGGTACTAAACTAAACAATCGTGTTTTGGCTCTTCCCGAGGACTCTGATGATGAAAACCTATCAGATGACGATGAATATCAATTACCAAAGCTAACGATTCCAGAAACTGACTCGGAATCTGATTCGGAAGTAATGGAGAGTGAAGTCATATATTTGCAAGAAACTGAACCGGAAAATACAGAGGAATTACACGAAAATATCAATGAAATGTTTGAACTGGCGTCAGAATCTGAAGAAAAGGATATTCCTAAAGAAAAACGAGCAAAGGTTCATAAGCGTTTAAAATTATTATGGAATGAAGATTCTATTGAATACGAGAACCAGGATATATCATTTTTGGGCTGTGAAGATCTGCCAGACGAAATTTTACAATTGGAAACGCCGATGAACTTTTTTAAGCTACTATTTCCGACAGAGGCGTTAAATCTCATCCACGAACAAAGCAGATTGTATGCAGAACAAATTCAGCCTGAGAAAGCAGATTCTATATCTAGAGATGATATCAGTAAATTTATAGGCACTGTAATTTATATGTCTGTAGTACAACTACCTTCTACACGTCATTACTGGAGAGAAGGAACTTTTATTGAAAAAGTAGCTTCTACTTTGACTTGTAACAAATTCGAAGAGATAAAACGATTTTTACACTTTTTCAATAAAAACAGGGAACATAAGCAAAACGATTAAAACGACTTCAAAAAATTAGACCTTTGCTTGACATTCTGAGAAGTCAATTCATAAAAATTCACAAAGAAGAGTATCTAGCCGTCGATGAACAAATGATACCCACGAAGTCAAAAACATCTGGTATGCGGCAATATAATTCAAAAAAGCCACATAAGTGGGGGTATTTGAATTTTGTATTAAGCGGAGCTTCTGGATTCAGCTATGATTTTGATTTATTTACGGGAAAACATAGAACTGATTTGCCGGAAAACTGCCCTCAGCTTGGCGCGACCGGCAATGTGGTAACTAGATTGATAGATACAGTTCCAAAAAATTTGAACCATAAACTTTTTATAGATAACTGGTACACAAGCCTACCCCTAATGACATTTTTGCATAAAAATGGTGTTCTACCATTAGGAACTATTCAGTTGAACAGGGCAAAAGATATTAACTTACCAAGCACGAAAGAGATTTTAAAACGTGGCAGAGGTTATTCTATGGAAAAATGCACTGAAGTCGATGATGTGAAGCTCAGTGTGACTACATGGGTAGATAACAAGGTTGTCAATCTGTGCTCTTCATACGTTGGCAAGAATCCCGAGTCAACTGTTCAGAGATATTCAAAAGAAAAAAAGGCTAGAACCGACGTTACTCGCCCAAAAGCGGTTGAAATTTATAATAAATATATGGGAGGGGTGGATATTTTGGATTCCATGCTTGGATTTTATAGAATCCAAATAAGAAGTAAGAAATGGTATCACCAAATTTTCTTTCACTTGCTCGATTTGGTATGTGTGAACAGCTGGTTGTTATTTCGACGACGAAATAAACAAAAAGGAATTGAAACCTATAGGCCACTTCTTGACTTCAAATTATATATTGCAGACGTTCTTATGAGAGAGACGACAGGCGTTTTCACACCAACCACGCGCGGTAGAGGCAGACCTGTTTTGGACCAAAATATCGAAAACATTAAAAAAATCAAAAGACGGCGCATAGATCTGCCGCCTCGTGAAGTGGCTGAAGATGGGATTGGACATTGGCCTACTTGGGCAAATGATCGGCAGCGTTGTAAAAACTGCGGACAAAAGTCTCACGTATATTGCAGTAAATGTAATTGTTACTTTTGCTTTAACAAATACCGTAATTGTTTTAAAAGTTTTCATGTTTTCACAAATTAATAAAATTTTTACTGTACAACCTATGTTTTATTATAAATCCTTATTCTTATCCTAACATAATTTATATAATATACAGCACATATAGAGTATCTGAAAACTATTTATATATTTATTTATTAAACCCATTAACGGATCTCTTACCGTACCTGCATGTTGTTCCAAATGTGGAACGTGTATCTAAATAGCCATTAATGCATGTTGTTCCAAATATGGAACAGGGGGTTTTACTAGAATTTTATACGATTTCCATGTATTTTTATTTTTTTTATTATTTTTCTAAGATGTTTTACGGGGTAAGACATATCATAAATTAATTTGAGCGAATTTTAAAAATCCATGCGGTAAAGGGTTAGCTATTACTTACCACTAAAAATTTAATTGTACAATTCATTAAAAATTTAAACAATTAATGGTGACTATACCCAATTATTAATTAAACAGTGAAATAGTTCCGTTCTTCCAGGAATATTTCTAATGAAGGCATTTATTCCAATTTCAAATTGCAGTGTATTTTATTTGTTATCATTTGATGTGAGGTTCCATAAGTAAAAGAGTAATTTGTTGAGTGTTTCACTGCATTAAAAGTTTAGAAACCGTTGGTCTATGGTACTGGAAGGGTTTCAGCCTACTATGGACCAATTAATAATTGTCACATTAATCCTGAGAAACTATGGATATCAAACTGATTAGTGAAACCAAGCCTAATCTATTTGTAAAAAAGCTACGCTCCATAGAGAGTGCCAATAATATTATGTGGCCACCTTTTCGGAAGCTTCAGAACTTATTAACTTGATGATAAGGCGAAAGCGCTAGGATGACGCGCAAAATTTAAATATTCTTACATCCACGTAACTCTTCAAGTTACAATACTCCGTAAACGTTAACGGATTATTCTAATTTGGAGAGTTGTCTTAATGATTTTATTATAATTATCTCAGTACTTGTTCGTTAGTGTCGCGTTGTCGCGTCTAAGTTTTTTATTACCACACAGCCACATAATGACATTTGCAAACAACGTAAGAATATTTGAATTTTGCAGGCCACCTTAAGGGACCGTCTCCATGAGCAAGAGAATCGCGACGATTCTGCGCTTCTATCGTCGGGTAATCTCGGTCTTAATAGACGGCGATGCGATGACGTTTCGATCGCACTCATCCACTCGTCGCATCGCCGCGACAATATCGCCGTGTGTAGACACGTTCTAGGAGTGTGTATAGAAATACGTGGCACGACGATAATATTGCCGCGATTCTCTCGCTCGTGGAGACGGCCTCTAAGTCTTAAGACCGGTGCGCTCTAGATTATTGATAATGTCCACTAACACTATTATGTGAATAGACTAGAATAGTTCTATGAATGCGGTAAGTTTTATATTTCTTTATTGCATCAAACCCGTAGCCTTTCGTTACCAGTCTTTAGCTACGGTTTGCATCTTAAAAATATTTTTCTCTCGTAACTCACTATTAACCTATAGGAAAAATGATTACACTATTATTTAATTTTAACAACATCATACATTACATACATAAGCTCATGCCGTTTTCCCACGTGGGGAGGCAGAAACTATAGAACGCTATTCTGCTATTAATCTTACAGTGTCGGAATTATCCTTAGCGCCGAGCCTGGGCAATGTTAAATTATGCCCCAGTTCCGATTGGAAATTTTGCATAAAATGGATAAAGTTCCGATATAGTATATCGGAATTTTTATATGATTTTATTTTTTTTATGAAAAAAAGAAATGTTTTCAATTTTTCGAATAATGTTCTAGTCATTTTTTTTTTATATATTTCATTTTTCGTAGCAAGAAAAGCATTTTCGATGACGCAATGAAAATTGTTTTCACCCTCCGAATTTTGCCGCTCCTAATAATTTGCCGCCCTGAGTGCCCCTAGTGTAAATCCAACGCTGTCCTTACTTAATGGTAGTTATTAAGTAATAAAACATGTTGTACTCGGCTACATTCGGCTAAGCTCGGCTAGTGTCTGTCGGGCGGGTCGAGTGTTGCGCAGTGACAGTTACACGAACTGACCGGACACTCTGTGTGCTCCCTGCAATAGACGAAACATCGGATACATATTAAGGAAAACTTTGAAGATATGTATATAATATGTCTTTCACAACACATCACAAATCAAATAAATATTAGACGAAGTGAGGTATGCGTCTCAAGGTTACACCAAATGGGAGTCCAGCTCAGCATGTGTTAGGCAAATATAACTGACGCTGATATTCTGCTAAATTCTTGCAGTAACATGCGGACGTTGAGCAGATGAGATAGATTGGTGTTGACAGGTGTTGTGTCAAAGTTATACAACACTACAGAATATGAGTATAGTGCAAGCCTTGAAAGCCAGAATCAACAGTGGCGACCACTAGAAAAGCGTCCAAGCAATTAAGTTCGACGAGTCCCGGGAAAACAGAAAAGAACAGCAGAGGAGTAAGAAATACATATTTTTCAAATCAAGCAGGAGACAGAACAGAACTAGGCCTATAGGCAGAAAGGGACGTTTACAACTGGGGAAGCACAGTTGCCAAGCACCACGGATAACATTATTTGATGGGTTCTAAAATGTGAGTTGTTTAATTTGATTCCAATAGATATGGCTATGTTGTTCTTTTCTGATTAATTTCGTTGCGGGATCCAAGACAGTTGTAACGTTTCTCCGGGACTCGTGGAGCTTGTCGGTTTACGGACGATAGTTTTACGTGATAACGTCATAAAAAAACAAAATAGCTAACAAATGTAACATAAGCAAATAATGGCTTCCGTCGACGTGGACGGAGCTTATTGCTTGGTCCGACCGTGCCTCTCTATCACTTGTTCCGCGCTCTCGCTTGCACGCTCAGGCTCAGGCGGAACGTGACACTTTTTCGTGCGTGCAGCCGGTGTTCATCGATTTATAAGACATTATCACGTCAAAAAAAAAATCGGAGTATAGAGAGTATAATAGTCTCAGATTATGAAACAAAAGGCAGATAGACCGTGCGGAACACTGAGAGTGAAGCCACCAAAGCAAATACAAATTCAAAAACGAATACCTACAATTCAGCAATGAAGCATTGTTAAAAAAACCAAATAATAACACAAATAAAAATTCAAAAGCGATTACAATCGAGATAGTATGTATTTGTATTTGCTTTTGTGGCTTCACTCGCAGTGTTTCGTACGGTCAATCTGCCTTTTGTTTGATAATAGTGCACTAACTTGAACCAGTTAATAAGATGCTGCGCATGTCCGCCGTGCCTGCAGGCGACGCACCAACTGAACCACGAGCTGAAGGCGGCGCCGCCCGCCCCGCCCGCGCCCGCGCCGGCGCCCCCCGCGCTCGTGCCCACGTGCAGGGAACACACCCCGCAGCGCGGCAGGGGCTTGCGACAGTTCGGACACGACGATATTTGCTGAAACAGGGATGTATTCATAGTTGAGGGCACTTGACGGATATAAAGGTAAATACAAATCTAGGGCACTCGTATTTTTCCGTTTTTCGAAATTATGTACTTTTCATTCATAATTTCAACTTTGAAATTAGGTATATTCTAAAAAGGCGTAAGCGCCAAATGACGTCATACTCACGGTGGAATAGCGTTTTATCCTTTGTTTTACTGTGACCCGTCAAAAAATTATTATCATTACACTTCATATAAGTGACATTGACATTTGTGTCTTATTTGACGTTAATATTTCTATGTAAACCATTGAAATGCTTATGCAAAGGTAACTACATCATTCCACCGTATATGTGACGTCATCACATGTTTTTTTAATTTTATTTATTTTTCTCAGAAATGAAGACATAAAAAAATATAAAAAAAATATATTAGGACTCAGGATACGAAAATAAAGAAATGGTATTTTTGTTTTACGGTCGTGTTAGTTTTGAAATGTTGTCAATTATGCGGAAGCTACGACATTGTGAATTCAACACTAATAATAATATGATGATTTAAATGGTTGTGGAAGAAAAGAATAAAGAACTTTTTCTTTTACTTGCTATATTTTTTATAAATACTTGTTATTAGTACGCCTGTATGCATTCTGTGTTGTGTGACGAAGGAAAAAGAAGTCAACAAAATAGGTATAAGGGATGAAATGTTTTTAGACAATCGATAAATCTAAATTTTTTAACTATCATTCCAAAATAAGATTTTTCGTACCTACAACTCCAATTTGGGGTTACATTTTCGAAATTTTGAAGAGTGTTAATTTGTAGATTCTGACATCAAAAGCTTCAGCGAATTCGATTTTCTAATAACAGTTCATCCCTTATTTCATCCCCTTAGAGCCTGAATGGGTACAAGCCTGGCTTTTCGGGTTTCATAGAAGGCACACCACTGCTTCTTTTAGTAACGATTCTATCTAGAATTTTTCCAACTTTCCCTCTAGCAGTGTCGTCTACATACCTTCATCTTGGCAGCAGGTGGCGGTAGGCGCTGGAAGGCGACCCTGGGCCGGTTGTGTCCGGGCGGCGCGGCCACGGACTTGCCGCAGTACGTACACGCCACGCACACGTGGCGCGGCACGCCCCCCGCCCCGGCACCACCCCCAGCCCCGCCCCACTCGCCGCCCCCCTCCGCGCCGCACACCCACGTGTCAAGCGCACACCGCGCCCACCACAGCTGCCAGCTGTCCAGGATACTGCGGTAGCTGCAGGTGTACAGACATTCACTTTTATCATCATTACCGGCAACCTGTCGCTTCCATCCGCCGGTTATCCGCGACCGTGACGAAGTGGTCGGTCCATCTGGTAGGAGGCCTACCAACGCTGCGTCTTCCGGTTCGACTTTTATTAGCATTTACCAAAGGAACTCTGCCGTGCGGACGATAACAATATCAATTATGTTTTTTTCGGTCGCTTCAATAAGGTACCCAATTTCAGCTAGAGTGAGACATCGCCCTGGTCCCGTGAGTTTTGAGTCTACTTGAATGGGCTAGGTGTCAAAAGATGCGTCTCGGCTAGGGCTACAATACGGTGTTTTTTTTTTTCTAAAGTTAATTTTTTTTCGAAAATCGCTTGGATGTAGAAAAATGACACACTTTTTAGGGGTCAATGAAGAAGAATTTTATTAAATTGTCGATTGTCGTTGTTTCAATAAATCGAAAATTTCTCAAAAACAATGAAAAAACCCCTAGAGGTATTAAGTTTGGCTACATTTAAAAAAAATCTTTATCCTTTATGTAGCGAAATGTCGGGATACCGCGGGAGGCGCGCGCGGCGTGGGATATACACGTAGCACGATTGAAGTTTGTTAATGATTGTATAGTTCAAAGCTTGTTATGTTATTAAAATATTATAATTATTATAACTAAATACGAAGTTAATGTCGTACAGATCGATCGGTCAAAGGTTAAGCTACGCTTGCTGCGGTCGTAAGTGGATGGGTGACCATGACCACCCATTTCATACCGAGTTCCCTCCGTGCCTCGGAAAGCACGTAAAGCCGTTGGTCCCGGCTGTCATTCGTAGATCTTTGGCAGTCGTTAAGGGTAGTTAGAAACCAGAAAGCCTGACCACCAGTCTTACCAAGAGGTATTGTGTTACCCAGTAACTGGGTTGTGGAGGTCCGATAGGCAGTCGCTCCATGTAAAGCACTGGTATTCAGCTGCATACGGTTAGGCTGGAAGCCGACCCCAATATAGTTGGGAAAAGGCTAGGCAGATGTAGATGACCAAATTTTAGGAAACGTTTTACAATGTGTTATGTCTCGTGTCAGCTAGAGATGAGGGATAAATGCTGTTTTGAGAATGACTATATGAATATTTGCCTAAGATAAATTTAGTTTCCCATTTCACATTTTGTATTCGCAACAAAATGACAAATAAAAATAAAATAATTTCTTAGATATTGTTAAAATAGCAAAAAGAATTTCTGGCAGCGGTGGGATTCGAACCCACGCCTCCGAAGAGACTGGTGCCTTAAACCAGCGCCTTAGACCGCTCGGCCACGCTACCACTTACAGAAATATCGAATTGTATAGTCCCATTTACAAGGATGAATATTAACCTTGCTAACGATAAATATCAAATCTAGATGTTTGGCGGAGTGGTATGTAGGTATGAAAGAGATGTTAAACGACAGCTTCATATAAACTATACGGATCAAGTAACGTAAATGGCACGCACGCTTTGCATATTTGCACATATCAGCACTTTTCCGTCACCTTACGCGAATTATATTGTAACGCGACAGTACAAAATTAGCGTTCATAGTCAGCTGTACTCATTAACGGTCATTCACATTCATAAGTCATTAGTTACTCGGTAGTTAAGATTACTCAATAAATCTGATCTTCTTTGGCTATCAGTGACTATCATTTCAAGCAAATATACAAGGTGTGTGCGACCCATTCAGCAGCGCGTACAGCTGTACTCATTAACGGGCATGTACATTCTACATTTAGATGCTTGCTAGTTAAAACTATTCAATCAATCAGATCTTCTTGGGGTGTCAATGACTTATTATTTTAAGCTAACATAGAAATTGCGGGACCCGTTACCTACCGTATACACGTGCAAACTTCAGGTATGTGTATCTAATTCGAGAGTAGTCTGGGAACACATTGGTAGTGCGGGTCGTACCTGTCGAGCACACGCTGGTAGTGCGGGTCGTACCTGTCGAGCACACGCTGGTAGTGCGGGTCGTACCTGTCGAGCACACGCTGGTAGTGCGGGTCGTACCTGTCGAGCACACGCTGGTAGTGCGGGTCGTACCTGTCGAGCACACGCTGGTAGTGCGGGTCGTACCTGTCGAGCTCACTCTGGTAGTGCGGGTCGTACCTGTCGAGCTCACTCTGGTAGTGCGGGTCGTACCTGTCGAGCACACGCTGGTAGTGCGGGTCGTACCTGTCGAGCTCACTCTGGTAGTGCGGGTCGTACCTGTCGAGCACACGCTGGTAGTGCGGGTCGTACCTGTCGAGCTCACTCTGGTAGTGCGGGTCGTACCTGTCGAGCACACGCTGGTAGTGCGGGTCGTACCTGTCGAGCTCACTCTGGTAGTGCGGGTCGTACCTGTCGAGCACACGCTGGTAGTGCGGGTCGTACCTGTCGAGCTCACTCTGGTAGTGCGGGTCGTACCTGTCGAGCACACGCTGGTAGTGCGGGTCGTACCTGTCGAGCTCACTCTGGTAGTGCGGGTCGTACCTGTCGAGCACACGCTGGTAGTGCGGGTCGTACCTGTCGAGCTCACTCTGGTAGTGCGGGTCGTACCTGTCGAGCACACGCTGGTAGTGCGGGTCGTACCTGTCGAGCTCACTCTGGTAGTGCGGGTCGTACCTGTCGAGCCAGTTCCTGGTGCGCGGGTCTTGCAGCAGCTCGGCGGTGAAGCAGCGCGCGGCCACCAGCGCCGCAGACTGCACGTCCCCCGTGTGCTCCACCCAGCGCTGCAGCAGAGCGATGCCTTCTGTGCTTGCTCCTGAGTGTCACAGATTGTACACTTTGAATTAATCTTACAGATAGGGCCAATTTTTTTGTATCTATGGACGACATAGTATTACCGGTTACGGAGTACGACTTTTGTTAATTAACATTATTATATAATGTATGTATACTACTGTGTTAAGAAAGTACCGGGAATTATTCAATAAAAACGACGATTCATCTTTCAATGTACGAATTGATTTTTGAGACACAGAAATTTCAGTACTTAACTATCTCTTCCAGACTAGAAGGACGATTTTCAGTCACCATTTCCTTTATTATAGCGATATTAGTTCAGTTAAAGACGTTGATGGCCGACCAGAACGAGGCAAATCTTACATCACATCTCGACCACATTTACATGCATTATACCACTAATGCACACGTATTTTTTATAAAGTCGATTCACTAAAAGCCTTATGTAACATTTTCAGTGCTTCTGCACACGAAATTCTATTTGCAATGCAACATTTAAGACGAATTATCTGTTCGATATTTTCATTATCATCATCATCATTTCAGCTGAAAGACGTCCACTGCTGGACATAGGCCTCCCCCAAGTGTCGCTACATAGACCGGTCCCGTGCGACTCGCATCAAGCGGATCCCCGCAACCTTTACAAGGTCGTCAGTCCACCTAGTGGGAGGCCTTCCAACGCAACGTGTACAAAATTGCAAAACACAGTTGATATGAACTGACAAAATGGCGCACTGTGAACAAACAGAATGACTAATGATGATCGAACTCCGCGTGAGTGAAGAGGACAGTTGTGCCAACTTAGCGCCAAAAAGAATTTAGACAATCCTTTTAAATGAGCTGTTTAAATGATTTATTCCCGGTACTTTTTTGACAGAATGTAAAGTGGTCAGCACTCACCAGTGAGCAGCATCCCCGCCAGGTCCCCCTGCTCTACGAGCGCGTCGCACGTCTGGCGGATGTAGTCGTGCAGCTGAGCGTCTGACAGGAAGATGCATGCGAACGCCACGCGGTCCTCCAGACGCATCTCTGTCTCGTTCTAAGAATATATGTACAATGTAGTTTCATATCAGTGGCGTGCTTTTCATTAAAGCCGTAAAGCCCGGCTTGCTATAATGTGAGACAGTAAAAAAAAAAAAATATCTCTAAGTAGGTATTCAATTATCATCTCATATGAAATGATAAGAAAAAACATTTTAAACTGCGCGTAATCCAGCGTGCTTAAGTATTGATAGTCATTTGTATAATATGCACACTCACAATATATAATATGCACACTCACTAACACACTAGTTGGCTCGCCAACGCACCACCGCCCAGGCCGGCAGTCCGACAACGACTGACCGCCCCACCTATCGCACCGGTATTTATAACCGAGCGACGTATGCGCCCGAGACAACGTCATAATACTGTTATCGGTTTGTAGCGTGATATATTGATATCTACATACACTACATCCCTTCCTTGTTTTAACGTAGTTGTATGTTACCACTTGACCAGCACCTGCAACTGTCCAACCGCCTAACTACGCACTCTCGCCGGCAGCCCTCGTGACACCGACTCAGTGACACTAGACAAGATACGGGCAGCGTATGTACCCACCTATATACACTACAGTCATTATTTTGAATGCAATCATTAATTGCCAGATTTACGTTAAAATCGCCATAGCGCTTCTAAAGCGCGCACAGGCGTGCTTCGTGTATATTATATACTAGTATTAGTTTTCGTAATCACAGTTATTCTATAATTTTCTTCTATATTATAATAAAAATTAATTGTTGTTCGTTAGTGTCACTAAAAATCGAGAACGGCTGGATTGATTTGGCTAATTTTGGTCTTGAAATATTTGTGGAAGTCCAGGGAAGGTTTATACGGTCAGAAAATTGTGGTAGGGTAGGTAGGTTGATTGGTAAAGTAGATAGAGACAGGAGATCGTCTGTCGGGTTAGCTAGTTAATAAATAAATATTAGTTTTAAAAATGTGTGAACTGTCGGTCACTAGTTAGTTGTTAATTCTTCAATCATCTTCAGCTGCCCTGTCGTAGGTTAGATTAAGCTACACTCACGAGCACGGCGGCGAGGTCGGGCTGGTGCGCGGGCGGCGGGTGGTGGTGAGGGTGCGCGGGCGCAGACGCGGCCAGGAAGCGCAGCAGCGCGCGCAGGTACGGGTCCGGCAGCGCCAGCGCCGCGCCCGCCAGCGCCTCGCGCCACAGCCGCTCGTCGGACAGGCCGGCGAGGGCCAGGGCTACCACGCGCAGCAGGGGCTCCCGCGCGCGCGCCAGCACGTCCAGCGCGGCGCGCACGCGCAGCTGGAAGGCGGCCAGCGCGGCGGCGCGGCAGGGGGTGCCCTCGGCCTCGGCGCGCTCCACCCCCGCCAGCGCGTTCTCCCAGCCCCAGCCCCAGCCGCACAGCTGTAGGGCGCGCGTGCGCTCTGCGCTCCTGGGGAACGGTTCCTTATATTTACGCAAATTGGGTAGACAAACAACAAATAACTCCAAGACAACTTCTCAAAACCCAATTAACTGTAATATTCTATTTTTTTTGCTTTTAAATTATAAATGGTCGGCCTGAACTTGTCAAACGCGTCTTTTTCTTAACTTAATTGAAAATTTGTTTTAAATATTACCCTACCATGTAAATTATTAACTTGAAATTTGCTAAATTCACAAACCGTTGTAACGAGTAATTTTTACTCGCTACATAGTGTCGACCTCTCTCGTCACTTTTTCGAAGTTTTCGATAATGCCGACTACACACACTTTAGATATTTGATAGATTGGCTAGGATTTAGTAGAGTAATCGATAAAACCATAGACCATCAGTTTGACAGTTGGATTTTATTTCCCCGGCTGTCAGATTATTTTGACGTTTCCGGTTTGGGATATGTAGCATTCACTTTCCGACCGAAGTCACGAAGATGAAGCACGAATAAAATTCTATTCCGTGCCAATCATTAGATTGGAATATTTTAAGGGTCCACCCCTGCTTGGAACCACTTGGTAGTGATGTCAGCAGCCGTGCAACGGTAATATTTTGGGAAATCCACCTTTAACGCCATCGCTGTTTGATTGTGCCCATAGCACGAGTGATTGGCATGCTTCGTTTACAAAAAGAACGCCCCAAAGGCGTTCTTACTTATAGTTTGGATTTTCATCCTTGAAAATTAAATTCATCATGGATGAGCTGACGCGTTTCCCCTCGAGTCTCCAATCAACCCTTCAGGTTTATTATAAATAGATTTATCGAAGATTGTGGTATGTCTCTTGGTTTTCTTTTAGTAGATTCAACTTAAAAAACGTGCAATACTGACAACTTAAACATAAACTTTAGTTATAAAACAACTTGCCCTTCAAAAGAAAGGGGCTTTCTAATATTGTGTTCGCCATACTGCCTGCGATAGAAATAAATGAGCTATTGTTAAAGAATTTGCAGCTTAATTTCAGTATCTCCGACCTAGATTAGAAGTCCTGTCCTTTACCTTTTAGCTATTCCGGATTCCCTTTGTTTTAAATTACCTAGTGAGCTCTGGCGCCCGAATCTTATTCCTTTTAGTTATTTTTGTTTAATTTTGAGCTCCCTAACTTCTCAACTTTAGAATCACACACATAGTTTGTTAGTTAGTTAAATAAATATAGACCCTTTAAATTTTTTTTATTACACCGTGTGTAGCCAGAAGAAAAAAAAAAAAAAGGTTGGTCAATTGAGTTTGCAAAAAAGTGACGTCACTTTAGACTAATGTCATACAAAATGTATGAAGGAATCGCATTTTGACAGCTCATAAAAAGTATGTCAATTGACTGGTAGTCTCATCTCCTCATCATCTGGTGGTCTACTTTCAGTATTTTACCAGAAACTAAAAGTTAAACTATTCAACAAATATTCTTATTTTATTATTTAATGCATTATTATAAATAATTCGCCTAAAACACAAAATTACCTAGATTACACACGTAAAAAGCTTTTTACAAAAAAGACAACCGCCTTCGAAAACTAAAAAGTGAAAAATAACTTTAGCACCAAGTCGCACAAAGCACAAAGTCAATATGTGTTCGGTGCTAAAGTTATTTTTCACTTTTTAGTTTTTGAGGGCGGTTGTCTTTTTTGTAAAAAGCTTTTTATTTTCCGCTTTTTAGTACCTCCTTCTCATCCAAATCTATTAAGAATAGATTGAAAGTTAACTACTCCAAAGATTGAAGAAACTAAAACGTCGTCTATGTAAAATTTTTGGGTGTTTGTTGATGTTTTCAAAAAGTGCTGAATCAATTTCGATAAAATTTATATGGGACCACCCCTGAAGCATACCCTATTCATAAAAAAAAGAACTTTCAAAATCGGATTACGTTTGCCGGAGAAATCGCGTAACAAATCGCGCACATACTTAATGCAAATTTAAGACTTATACGGTTTTCTCATGGACGCCATTACCAGAACTGGGCCAAATTAAAATGGGACCACACGGAAAGCACTACCTTTCAAATAAAAAAAAACATCAAAATCGGTTGAAAAAAAAAAATTAAAAAAAAAAAACAGATGAATTGATAACCTCCTCCTTTTTTGAAGTCGGTTGAAAAATACCTACATTTGTATCTTGTTGTAATGATTTATTTTTACATTACGACTTTATTTTTCATATTTCAGAGTTGTTCCTATAATTATAATTAGTTGTCATTGGATACATGTAGTGGGCCGTTTTAAGACGATGAAAATGCCACGATGTATTATTAGGTGCAACATGTACAGACCAGAACATCAAGCCATGCCAAAATGTCAAATTTTCCCAATTGAATATGATACCTTTCTGCTTACCTGTATATAGTGACTCTTCTGTTGGGCAGGTCGGGCAGCAGCGAGGGCACGATCTCGGAGCGGTAGCCGCCGTCCCCCACCGAGCGCACCCCGGGGTACTTCCACGGACTGTTGCGATACACAAACAACCTATAGATACCTTTCTGCCTACCTGTATATAGTGACTCTTCTGTTGGGCAGGTCGGGCAGCAGCGAGGGCACGATCTCGGAGCGGTAGCCGCCGTCCCCCACCGAGCGCACCCCGGGGTACTTCCACGGACTGTTGCGATACACAAACAACCTATAGATACCTTTCTGCCTACCTGTATATAGTGACTCTTCTGTTGGGCAGGTCGGGCAGCAGCGAGGGCACGATCTCGGAGCGGTAGCCGCCGTCCCCCACCGAGCGCACCCCGGGGTACTTCCACGGACTGTTGCGATACACAAACAACCTATAGATACCTTTCTGCCTACCTGTATATAGTGACTCTTCTGTTGGGCAGGTCGGGCAGCAGCGAGGGCACGATCTCGGAGCGGTAGCCGCCGTCCCCCACCGAGCGCACCCCGGGGTACTTCCACGGACTGTTGCGATACACAAACAACCTATAGATACCTTTCTGCCTACCTGTATATAGTGACTCTTCTGTTGGGCAGGTCGGGCAGCAGCGAGGGCACGATCTCGGAGCGGTAGCCGCCGTCCCCCACCGAGCGCACCCCGGGGTACTTCCACGGACTGTTGCGATACACAAACAACCTATAGATACCTTTCTGCCTACCTGTATATAGTGACTCTTCTGTTGGGCAGGTCGGGCAGCAGCGAGGGCACGATCTCGGAGCGGTAGCCGCCGTCCCCCACCGAGCGCACCCCGGGGTACTTCCACGGACTGTTGCGATACACAAACAACCTATAGATACCTTTCTGCCTACCTGTATATAGTGACTCTTCTGTTGGGCAGGTCGGGCAGCAGCGAGGGCACGATCTCGGAGCGGTAGCCGCCGTCCCCCACCGAGCGCACCCCGGGGTACTTCCACGGACTGTTGCGATACACAAACAACCTATAGATACCTTTCTGCCTACCTGTATATAGTGACTCTTCTGTTGGGCAGGTCGGGCAGCAGCGAGGGCACGATCTCGGAGCGGTAGCCGCCGTCCCCCACCGAGCGCACCCCGGGGTACTTCCACGGACTGTTGCGATACACAAACAACCTATAGATACCTTTCTGCCTACCTGTATATAGTGACTCTTCTGTTGGGCAGGTCGGGCAGCAGCGAGGGCACGATCTCGGAGCGGTAGCCGCCGTCCCCCACCGAGCGCACCCCGGGGTACTTCCACGGACTGTTGCGATACACAAACAACCTATAGATACCTTTCTGCCTACCTGTATATAGTGACTCTTCTGTTGGGCAGGTCGGGCAGCAGCGAGGGCACGATCTCGGAGCGGTAGCCGCCGTCCCCCACCGAGCGCACCCCGGGGTACTTCCACGGACTGTTGCGATACACAAACAACCTATAGATACCTTTCTGCCTACCTGTATATAGTGACTCTTCTGTTGGGCAGGTCGGGCAGCAGCGAGGGCACGATCTCGGAGCGGTAGCCGCCGTCCCCCACCGAGCGCACCCCGGGGTACTTCCACGGACTGTTGCGATACACAAACAACCTATAGATACCTTTCTGCCTACCTGTATATAGTGACTCTTCTGTTGGGCAGGTCGGGCAGCAGCGAGGGCACGATCTCGGAGCGGTAGCCGCCGTCCCCCACCGAGCGCAGCACCGCGCGCACCCCGGGGTACTTCCACGGACTGTTGCGATACACAAACAACCTATAGATACCTTTCTGCCTACCTGTATATAGTGACTCTTCTGTTGGGCAGGTCGGGCAGCAGCGAGGGCACGATCTCGGAGCGGTAGCCGCCGTCCCCCACCGAGCGCACCCCGGGGTACTTCCACGGACTGTTGCGATACACAAACAACCTATAGATACCTTTCTGCCTACCTGTATATAGTGACTCTTCTGTTGGGCAGGTCGGGCAGCAGCGAGGGCACGATCTCGGAGCGGTAGCCGCCGTCCCCCACCGAGCGCAGCACCGCGCGCACCCCGGGGTGCTTCCACGGACTGTTGCGGATGCACCCTGAGGGGCACAACCAGATTATACGATACTTTGTTTCAATCAACCCTTTGACTACAAAATTTTTGAATCATCATTTCAGCCGAAAGACGTCTACTGCTGGACATAGGCCTCCCACAAGTGTCGCCACATTGACCAGTCCCGTGCGACTCGCATCCATTATTTTATATACCGGTAAAATGGGGCTATATCAAAACCGAGGGAGACCTATTTGAGAAAAAATAAAAATCAGATTGCATCCTTAATATCTTCGTAATTCCTAAGTTTACAGGATTTTACCACGGGCCTAGTGTCGATTTAAAAGCAACCAATCAGAGACATATTTTTTTTTTTTAAGGTACAAAGCCGGACTTAATGCCTTAGGCATTCTCTACCAGTCAAGCAAAGATGGTGAAGATATATCATGCCAGGTGCAACTATAGTCTGAGCGTAAAACATTGATAATTCAAATTAAAAAAAAAACGAAATAGTTAATAAGTAACTTGAAACGTATTTTTTTTTATTAGCCCATGCTGTCCCACTACTGGGCAAAGGCCTCCCCCAAGTCCTTCCAGGAGTTTCTTCTATCCATTGGGGGATAAAACGTATACAAGTACAACCTACATAAAATAATAATGTTAAATCAGTTGAAAAAAAAAATTGTACATTTGGAATTAGCTTCGACAAATAGAAAACATTTTCTGTTTGTCAAAATTGTAGAAAGAATTGAGTGAGGACAGTCAAAATTCATTTTCATTGCTATTGTTGAAAGTGATTAAGTGATATTGGTGAAGCGAAGAAACATACCATCTTCAACAAGTGATTTGCTGAGTGCCAAAAAATGCCAGAGACCACTGAGCGAGTCGTCATCTGCTAAGTCTGCGTTCTGCCATAAGTCAGGCTGCAACCAACAGGAACAAAACATATACAAGTACAGACGTTGTTAGCATTATGAATGCAAACTAATTGCAACCATTCCACTTTAACATTACTGTCGAATTTTAAACAACAGAATTATCTGCCTAGCCTTTTCCCAACTATATTGGGGTCGGCTTCCAGTCTAACTGGATGTAGCTGAATACTAGTGTATTACATGGAGCGACTGCCTATCGGACCTCCACAACCCAGTTACTGGGTAACACGACACCCCTTAGTAAGACTGGTTGTCAGACTTTCTGGCTTCTGACTACCCATAACGACTGCCAAAGATCTACGAATGACAGTCGGGACCAACGGCTTTACGTGCTTTCCGAAGCACGGAGGGAACTCGGTATGAAATGGATCGTCACCCATCCACAGAGCTACCGCGGCAAGCGTAGTTTAACCTTTAACCGATCGATCTGTACTACTTTTACGGAACCAAGAGCTCCATTTATATTTTAAACAACAGTATGAATGAAAGAAACCAAACAAAATGATTTAGTTAAGTAAAAGCTGCATGATAATGCAAGGGAGAATGACCTTTAAGGCTGCCCTCTCGAAAAAAGCTTTAAAAAAGCATGCAGACGAAGCAACTTTTCGTCTGCATTTACAGAGAAATTACATCTGAAAAATTGTTAGTAATCTACATGATATGATACGTAATTTGGTTTAGCCACAATTTTTCTATCGGTATCACATAATAAGAAAAAGAAATGTCAAATCACCTCGAAATCATTGAGATGAAACCATTTTACTCCTTAATTTCTTATCAAACGAGTATAAAAAAATATATCTACTGATTTGCAATACAAAGGAAAATGATTTGGTTTTGTTACTTTTTACAAATATGTATTATTTTTATTACAATAAATTAAAAATGCGTCCGATTAAAGACTGCGTCTACATCACCCCTGCACTCGTCCACAAATTCAGTACGGGCCAAATGCTCAAGGTTATTGGCATGTATACAAGCCTTAAGACTGCGCCGAGCAAAATAATAACTAAGCGACATTTCGAAAATGTAAAAACTACAAATTGTAGTATGAATATTAAAGATTAATATGAGTTCAAGTTTGTAAAAAAGAAATACAGTTTACTATCAAAACTCAACTAAATACGAGTTTTTTTTAAAGATTTTTGTACAACTTTACGTATTTTTGTTTCTTAAATTAAACAGTATTCTTATATTTTGCCAACCATAATGGGTTAACACATTCATTGTGGTATTCATTACATATTTTTTATGGTAATTATGGTAAAAGTATTGATTATATCACTTTAACAGTGACGACTGTTTTGAATTATTTTGCTCGGCGCAGTCTTAAGGGGAACTGTTAACGATCAGGAAAACATACCTTAAGTCCATAGTCAGTCTGCGCCCTCTTCTTCATGACGAAGGAGATATCTTTGATGGCGGCGTAGAAGTCGTCGTGCATCATGCGCAGGGCTCCGCCCCCGCCCCCGCCCCCGCCCCCGCCCGTCCACACCAGCGAGCCGCTCCCGCCCCACGACACGGTCACGCGCTCGCACACCGTGTAGTCCACCAGCGCTCCTGCACGAGACAGCAACAGTGGTAGAGGGAGACACGGATATGGTGCTCGTTAAAGATGTCACAAAATGCTTACACACACAGCTCCTCTGACGCTTAAGTAAGCCGTAATAACTTCACACGCGGCCTACTCATACACTAAACCTCCCCACATGACACTCAGCAACATCAGCACTAAGTGTGACAGCCCACTCATGCAAAATTTCACACTCCACACTCATCATCATCTGCGTCGCCTTTTGCCAACTGTGTTGGGGTCGGCTTCCAGTCTAACCGGATGCAGCTGAATACTGTGTAACACGATACCCCTTGGTAAGACTGGTTATCAGACTTTCTGGCTTCTGACTACCCATAACGACTGCCAAAGATCTACAAATGACAGTCGGGACCAACGGCATTACGTGCTTTCCGAGACACGGAGAGAACTCTGTATGAAAGGGATAGTCACCCATCCACAGACCGACCGCGGCTAGCGTAGCTTAACCTTTGACCGATCGATCTGTACGGCTTTAACTTAGCCACGAGCTCCTCACTCCACACTCAAACAAACTTATTACATTGAGCAATGCACACACACATCAATTCGCTCGCCTCTCCAACGTCCCACACTTGGCAACTTGGGCGCCCGGTCAGCTTCCTCGTGGGTAAGCATCAACCAAAGTTGGCGCCCTAAGGCACTGGGAATCTTACCCGGCAGGGGTCTGGTCACACAGGCGCCGTGCAGCACTTAGGGCACTCCCATAGTCACATACTACAAACACACTAACAGCGCGGGGGACCCAACCAAACGCCCGGCCCCTACTTTTAGGGACCTAGACCTCGCAACGTCGAGAAAAGGGCCAAACCGGGGCCGTTTGGCCTTACCAACATCTTCTCCTCTCTTCAGACACATCTCTCTATGACACTGTGCTTACCAGTGGCACACACGGCCAGCAGACGGCCCTCGTGCGAGGGATGCCAGCTGTAGGCGACGAGCGGAGAGGCTGGCGCGCTGGACACACATACGTCTCTCTCTATCACGCTCGGACCTCGAGAGTATTGCTCCTCAAGCTCAGCTTCCACTACTGGCGCTGCCATCTGCGAAACACAGCTTCAGAATTAGATGGAGATTAATTTTGACCGAGCTTCCAAACGGAATTATGATATCGCTGATATTAATAAAGCATTTGAGTAAATGTCGCATTCCTTAGTTACAGTGAAGTCAACTTTTTTACTCAAATTGATGCATTTTGTCGCAAAACAACATCATACATTGAACCACAGTAGCTTCACAAGTATTTACATTAATTTATTTTATAGCAAGACCTCAATTCAAAATGGAGTGACGCAGGGACACATATTAGGACCACTGCTCTTGTGTTTTAACAAATCATTTCTGACTGAACTCACCGACATGGAGTCGGACATGTTGATTTTACTGTCACTGTTCGCTTGTTGTATGTCGTGGATGCGGAGAGTGTTCGAGTCACGCTGTAGCGATACCAGCAAATTTCGTCTAAAAATAGAAACAATTTTGTTACAATTCCTATTTATTAATTGAATTTTGTAGTCTACAGTCAAACATTATAGTACAGCCTGTAGGCTGCCTTTCCATTGACGAGGAGCGAGGCGAGAGAATAATGCGGAGCGGAATTGCAGATTGTGACTGTCCATTGATGCTAAGCAAGATAGTGGTTGACTGGTAGAGAATGCCTAAGGTATTCCAAGGGGGGAATCAGAATTAGATAGGGATTACCATTGTGCATGAAGTAAAAATAAATAGTGCGAAGCTGAGTTGCGGACTGTTCGGAGAAGGCAGAGCCGGCGACACTTCGCGGCCGGTTTTTTTCCCACCGCTTCCCTGCTCCGCTTCCCAGTTTTGTTTGAATTTTTAAACTAGTGCGTAAATCGTTGTTGCTCTGAAGCGGAGCGGAGATTTGATGCAATTCCATTAGTTAACATTGGAGTAGCTGCCCTCCTCAACAGTAAGCCTTAAACTTTTAGTCAAATATCAGAAATATATTATAAAGCTTAGGAGTTTGTTTGTTTGGTTGAACGCGCTAATCTTAGGATCTACTGGTTCGAATTGAAAAATTCTTTATGTGTTGGTTAGTTCCATTTATCGAGGAAGGCTATAGGCCCATGCGACGCCGAGCCGGGTTGCTAAGGTTCAGTATATGGGTCCCTGGCATACGTACCTCGTAGGGCACCACTGCAGCTGCGCCAAAGGCCGCGCGTGTTGCAGCGTCAGCAGGGGGCGCTGTAGAGCCCGCGCGTCCCACACGCACGCCACTCCCTCCCCGCGCGACGCCAGCTGGTACCCCCCGCGGGGCTCCGCGCACACGCCGTAGCAGTAGCGGGTCGTCGTCATACTCACCGCCTTGTTCGATAAGTCTGGATTGATGAGCGAGCCAAAATATAGCATAATACAATAAGGCAAGAGCGTCGCCAGTACTCGTCAGTTGATGACTTAGGTGGAGGGGCAGGTTTATATATGGTGGATAAGAAAAGTATGAATTTAAAAACGGTCAAAGGTCTGAAAGCTCTAGGGGGGGGGGGGGGGAACTGCCCCTACCTGCCCCCTCTTGGCGACGTCCTTACAATAAGGACGTTCAGACTAGCGCGATTTTTTTCGGCGCGACATAGAGCGCGTGTTAGATTTATACCGATGTAATTAATATATAACAACGTAATTCGTGTTGTAATATAAAGTAATAATTAATTTCTGATTAAATGCAGTAGAAGTATAGTAAATAACATCATTTTAAATAGAATAAAGTGTGTTTAAACTTTGGATAGCAAATAAGTATGAATCACATTTGCTTGTCATCGTTTATGTGAATCATACTTGTTTGTCGCCGCTTATAAAAGCGAGTGTTCCGACTTCATTGGATGACACTTTTGATCGAAACGTTGATCGGTACGGAGCTCCCGAAGAAAATAATAGATAAGAATAATTATGATGATAACTTTGAAAGGCTATGTATATGTATAATTTTAATATTAAATTATATGTACCTAGTTGTTATGACATGAATGATGTAACCTAAATTTGTAAAATATTACTGATTTTAAAAGAGTGTTCATGGAGTTTCTTGCTCGTTCTTCTCCATAGAAATCTACCCTTTGGAACGAGCAACTAGATTCAGCTTTCTGACTGACTCTGACAATTCAAAAGTACCTGTAAATGGTTGAATTGAAATAAATGATTTTGAGTCTGAAATATTACAATAAAATATATGTTTCCTAAACAAAGTATTTTCATTTCACTATTCTGTTCTTAAATAATAATATTCTTTGAGTATATAAGTATGTGTATTTAATGAAGAGCTATTTAATTGCTTTGTAATGTTGCCAATTATACCTATTATTCTAACACGCGCGTCGTGTACGCATAGCTCCCTCTTTAGAAACATTGGAATTAAATGCTAATCTCCTTTGCAATATAAAGTTTAAAATATATCGATATAAAATACGCGCGCTCGCTCAGCGGTCACGTGTCAGCGCAGCGTAAGCCTCGCGATCGCGCAGCGCCCGAGGAGAGCGTATTTTGTATCGAGAAGCATTTAATTCCAATGTTTCTAAACAGGGAGCATCGCGTACGCGATTCTTGCGCTGTATCGCGCCGAAAAAAAACGCGCTCGTCTGAACGCGCCCTAAGATTCGTTAGGGCGAGAGACAATTAAAGCAACAACAAACAGTAGCAGCTATTTTTTGTTAAGCTACGCTTGCCGCGGTCGGTCTGTGGATGGGTAACCATCCATTTTATACAGAGACCCCACCATGCCTCGGAAAGCACGTAAAGCCGTAGATCTGCGACAGTCGTCATGGGTCATCACTCGTCAGAAGCCAGAAAGTCTGCAAACCAGTCTTACTAAGGGGTTTCGTGTTACCCAGTAACTGGGTAGTGGAGGTCTGACAGGCCGATAGTCGCTTCACTTAATTGATATTCAGCTGTATCCAGTTAGACTGGAAGCCGACCCCAACATACTAAGGCTAGGCAGTTAAATAATAAATTAAAAAAAAAAATAGTTTATTTGATAAGCTCATGTTGTACAACACAATATTTGAGATTGAAGCCTCCTTTTGACCAAAATGTGACCAAACTCATGTGACCAAAAGAGCTATGAATATTAATTTGGATGGATGGAGAGGGAGAGGAAGGCCAAAGAAAAGATCGGTGGATTGTGTGAAGAATGATATGAATGAAAAGGAAGTCAGTGAAAGCATGACGTTGGACAGGACGGAATGGAAGAAGAAAACATGTTGCGCCGACCACAAGTAACATGGGATAAGGGCACGAAGAAGAAGAAGGAGCCTCCTTTTAAGCAATAGATGCCTGTATTAGGAGAGTCCGGAAGGTGGGAGAGGAAGAGTATATGAGGGCGAGTGACTATTAGAACCAAGACCTAGCAATATACCTACTTGAAATGAGGACCTGAAACTATTTATCGCTAATGGGAAAAATCCACAGTTTCCCAATTAGTCAGATATATTCTGTGAATTCTGACGTCCTCACTAACTATGAAAACGTAATGGTTATGCTTGCATCATTTCTGAGTCAGTTTAACGACATTGTCAAGAACTTGCGTCAGCTGAAGAATGCAACCATAGATTCCTGTCACCAGACACTACAAATATTTGTATGAGAGATGCATAATGAGTTTGAAATTCGTATCATTATCATCTACATGAATGATAACAAAGTTATAGAATAAATAAAGTTTACTCATTTCATCAAAGCTTTTACCGGTGTCAATTCTGTTGTGAACGAGCTAAACTCATTTTCAACCGACTTCAAAAAGAAGGAGGTTCTCAATTCGTCTGTATGTTTTTTTTTTGTATATTTGTTACGCGATTTCTCCGGCAAATGCGAAGCGATTTTGAAAATTCTTTTTTTGATGGATAGGGTATGCCTCAAGGGTGGTCAAATATAAATTTTATCGAAATTGATTCAGCACTTTTTGAAAAAGTCGACAGAAAGCAAAAAAAGTATACATGGATGATGTTGTAATGTTCTCATCTTGTACTTTCTATCTCTGTTTTTACTGTGTTGCCGTTTCTTAATGGATTTGGATGATAAGGAAGTACTAAAAAGCGAAAAATAAAAAGCTTTTTTTCCAAAAAAGACAACCGCGTTCAGAAACCAAAAAGTGAAAAATAACTTTAAAAGAAGAACACACATGACTTTAGTTTCGGAAGTCGGTGGCAATACAAAACAACAAATAGAACAGCCAAGCCACCGACTTCCGAAACTAAAGTCATGTGTTCATGTGTTTTAAAGTTATTTTTCACTTTTTGGTTTTTGAAGGTGGTTGTCTTTTTTGTAAAAAAGCTTTTTTAAGCTATTTATATCTCTTTCCTTCCAATAAACGAAGAAAGATACAGATATTAATAAGAGCTGTCAATTTAAGTTGATCTGAAATGTTTATGGTTGTTACAGTTCGATTCAAACTTAATGGCGGCTGTGAAGTGCGCTACTGGCTGCACAGTACGCCACCCCTCAGCCCCGCTGACACGTGAAATTGTTACTGCGCAGCCACTCGACTCGTGTTCAGAGCCGCCATAAAATTTGAATCGTACTGTATGTTAGAACGTATTGATGAAGAACACGGTGAAGTTCAAGAAATAACTATGTAACATCTCTAGCTTTGTTCTTATTTATCGTCGTCCCTTTCTTCAGCTGCCTGGCAGTAAGAGATGCCAATTGTCTAATTTTAGTATAGTTGTGAACAAGAGTAGCTGCGCCTATATGTTCTATTCTAAGAATATAGAAGCAAGTATGTGACAATGATATTGGTAGAACTAAGGCAGCAGGACAGTGAGTGACTGCTTGCTGTCAACAATCCACGCCCATTCCGCCCCGTCTTGCAATCTTCAAATATCATGCTGTTAAATAGTCTCATTGAAACTGCTTACCTCTAAGATCAAATATCTTGATATATTTAAGGTTCATGGAGGCGATGAGGGTCCTGTTGGAAAAGTTAGCCCAGGTCACGTTGTGGGCAGTCTCTGAGAGGCCCATCTCGGCCAAGGGGCGCGGGGGTTCCGCCGCGGAGGAGGAAGATGCAGAGTCTGTAGCTGTTGGACAAACAATATTTCACTATATGATTACAAACATTAAACTATATATCAGTGACACAAGGTGTATTTCAAACACATTCTGGCAAGAATTGTATGTAACCCTGTTAGTTAACGGGCGAAAAATGTTGAAGGTCAAACTTCCGCTGCTAACGCACCTATGAGGTATCATCGGCACTTGAGATATTCGAAACAATTTTTTTATTACTATTTAGCTCATATTGTTTCACTGCTAAGCACTTTTACTGCGCCAACCGTATTAAACATTATTTAGTTAAGTAAACAAAGAACTGACATTTTGACTTGACTTTCACTCAAATAAAAACAGCTTTATGATCAGTTCTTCTATTATTTAAGTATTATTTTATTTTTCTATAGTAAGTACTATTAATTTTACTATTATTTGATATTACAACTTACGTTTAGCCTCTTCAGATAGTGAGGACCCCCGGTACACATCCCACAGCAGTATGCAGTGGTCACTGCGGTGCTTCTCCAAAGCCACTGCCAGCATATTCGTCTCCATATGGCTCCATGACACTGAATTGCAGAGCCGAGGGTGGCGGGGCGCTGGGAAAAATAATATGATTTTAAAAAAACAAGCAATTTGGTGATGTCATCAAAATTGCTAATTAAAACTACACAACCACAGGCAGTGATTTTATTAAATGAAGAGGAACAGATATCTCATGTAACCTAACATAGTGTAATAAAAAAATAAAAAAAAATATCTAACTAACTATAATATGTGTGTGATTCTAAGGGTTCTAAAGATAAGAAGTTAGGGAGCTCGAATTAATCAAAGGTAACTAATAGAGATAAAGTTCGGGCGCCAGAGCTCACTAATTAAAAACAAAGGAATCCTGGATAGCGGAGCAGTAAAGTTTGAACTTTTAATCTGAGGTAAGGAGTAATGAAATAAATAATTTAAAGCTCTTAAACAATGGCTCATTTATTTATCGAACCGCAGGTAATATGGCGAACACAATACAAGGAAGTCCCTTTCTTTAAAATTAAAAGGTGATTTAAAACTATTAAATTTTATACTAAAGTTTATACTAGAGTTGTCAATATTAGATTTATACTTGGTCAATATTGCACGTTTTCTAATTGTAATTACAAAATACTAAACTGACATACCACAGGCTTGGGGAAAGCTATTTAAATAAAACCTTAGCTGCGGAATTGAGACTCGCGGCGAAGCTCATCTCCAAGTAGGATGAATTTAAATTTATAGTTGTAAGTCCAAAATATAAATAGGAACGCCTTTGGGCGTTCTTAATGAAAACAAAACATGCCAACGCTCGTACTATGGGCACAACCAAACCGCGATGGCAATATAGGGGGGTTTCCAAAATATTAGTGTAGCACTGCTGCTAACATCATAACAAAGTGGTTCCAACCAGAGGTGGACCTTTGAATCATTCCAATCTAATGATCGGAACGGAAGAAAATTTTAATAATGCATGTTCTTTGAGGAGTCGGAAGAAAGTGAATCCTACTTATGCCAAACCGGAAACGTCAAATTGATATCGAATGACAGCAAAAAAAAACAATACACCTGTCAAACTAATGGTCTATGGTACGAGAGAGGTCGACACCATGTAGCGAGTAGAAAATACTCGTTACAATAGACAGCCAGAGAGCAAATACATAGCGTTGAAGCTAAGTCAGGTTACGTCAAGATAATTAGAAAATATAAAATATATTATTTGATTGGGTTTTCTTTTCTTTCTTATATCTATGAGTTTTCCAATCAGCTCTGGTATAAACTGGGACTTATGATTAATTCTTGTTTTTTTATTGCTATTTGATTTTTCCTTTTCTATCCAAGTACAGGAGAGCTCAAAAGAAGATTATTGTTTTTTACTTGGTTGACCCTGGCTGTCCTTCATAGACCTTTGATAGTCATTATGGGTAGCCAGAAGTCAGAAAGTCTAAAAACCAGTCTTACTAAGGGATATTGTGTTACCCAGTAACTGGTTTGTGGAGGACAATCAGGGAGTTGCTCCATGTAAAACACTGAAATACTACAGTTGTATCCGGATAGACTATACTCAATTTACAATAAGATTAGACATATACACAAACCTTTTTTACCGTTCAACCAATTTTGACTTATATTGCAATGGTGGCATGACAAATGGCAGCTGCAGTAAACAGTTGTTATTGTAACCACTCTAATGTCATCCTTAACCCTACGGAATAGAAGTCAAAATAGGTTGAAGGGACTGTAAAAAAAGGTTTGTTTTAAAGTCTAATCTTATTGTAAATGGAGTATAATAATAATAAATAATAATAATAATATGTGGGGACATTTTCACACATGGCCATCTGACCCCAAACTAGGGAGACCTTGTACTATGGGTGTCAGACAACTGATATACATACACAAATACATTTTAAATACATACATATATAGATAAACAACACCCAGACACAAGGCAAACACAAGTGCTCATCATACAAATATTTTGCCTGAGCGGGAATCGAACCCGCAACACGCTGCGCAGCAGTCGATCGCTCAACCACGGCGCCAACCCCAATTTAGTTGGGAAAAGGCTAGGTTGATGATTGTTTTTGCATGGGTATATACTGATTGATACTTACTAAACTCTCTACCAACAAGTCCCAATGGGTCATATGTTTGCTTTAGTGTAGTTAATGCAACTCGTCCACTAGCATACCCAAGTGCTAGCAATGGCTCCGGCTGCTCAGGGATGGCGCTGATGTCCACACTGCGGACACCGCTGGCGCTTTGTGATGCGAGGACTGTCGCACCACGGGTTGAAGATATTGGAGTGACTGGTGGAGAAGTAAAACCAACCAATTAAATACTAGTCATCGGCTCCGGCTTTGCAGAGGTAGTATCAGCATTTTTCAACAAAGGACAATGCCAAAAACTCTATACAAATTTGCCCCACTCAATAAAAGTCATGTACAAGCTTGCAATATGTAGCATCTTACTGCTTATTAACTGCTCATAACTTAAACATTAGTCCTAATGATGGCAGAACTTGCCGCTTCTGTTTAAATAAAAAAGACTGTATTTGAATTCCTTTTAGCATTGTTTTGTAATCTGCAAGTAATAATAATAATAATGTTGTTTATTTACCAACAAAAAAGTTCTTTACATTTTCCTATAGTCTATAATATCAATAAAGGTTCTTAAAAAAAAAACCAAACAAATATAAGACAGAAAGGAAACATTTTGCTAATCAACTCCACACAGTTCCAAACTCAAGCCTGTCTCGTGGAAACAAAACAAGCCAAGAACGCAGGCAAGTTCTAAAGAAAAACAATTTATTATAATAAGGTTCTTTAATCATTACAATTATTTTATTAATTCACTGTTTCTGTAAATGGGTGGGGCAGGATCTGGCATTGTCATTTACACAAATCCTTAACTAATTATACACCTAAACCTTCCTTCACGAAATCACTCGTATCTATTGGTGAAAAACTTCAGTAGTTTTTGAGTTTATCGAGAACGGACAAACAGCCGCGGTGGTGGACTTTGTTTTCTAATATGTACTGATGTTATTTGTTTAAAAAGGTATTGGATCTCAGGTATAGGTAGTGTTAGTAGTTGTGATGATAATTCTCAACTCTATGCTGTCTTCAGTCATAATGTTCTTATTTGTTATCCTAATTTAAAGTGTTTTAAAAACTAAGCAGTATGGAGCTTCTTGTAATACCTCTTAAAGAACAAAGTCTAAGCTTAATTTACTGGACTATTTTAATGACAAATGGTAATTATGTAATTAAACAATAATTATTACCAACATTATCTTAAGAAGTCAAGCATTATTTTGATGCTAATACAAGTGTTATAAAAGGTTGAAGATTAATTTTTGCATAGTCTATCAATCGTTTTAACTGAAACCAAGAAGGCCAATCTAAGCATTTCATCTCATTAAACAGAGCTGCTTAAAAAACATAGGTACAGTTGCGTGAAGACAGCCAAGTTTATTTTATTATCCCTCTGCTCCAGTGAGTGGCGCTAAAAATATCCACACAATCGAACTCATTAGTCCACTAATGAACATGTTATGTGCCTAAATATATTTATAAACTTTGGCTCATATAATGATAACAACAACCAGATAACGAGGAATCCAATAATTATTTGTATTTAAGTATCTTATAGAAATTCCTTGTTAAATATTTTTAAAATTAATAGCAGAGCTCGTGAGCTCTGTGCTGTTTTCTACTGCTATCGTATACTAAATAAATATGTTATTTTTTACGTACATGTTGTTTTTTTCTCGATTTCCTTTATCCGAGAAACTTCGTATAAGGTTATGTCTGGGCCCCATAATATGAATTTGTCGTGGTGTATCGGTGACCAAAGGGCTTCCAATTTTACACCAGACATCATTTTATTTTATTTGACACGGTATACCAAATAATTAATTAATATTCATGTTTGTTTTGACGAGCAGGTACATACGCAACTTGCATGATGAATGTTTTGACATTTGACACGTTTTGTTCTATCATCAAAATAAACACGTTTCACAAAAAAAGAGGACTGAAGTCCACAAAATAAGTGATGCTCTGTCATAAAGCAACTAGCAAAAACAAAACGTTTTAAATATTTTAGTTTTAGAACGATTTAGTGCTGCTACAGTAATATTTTTATTACCCACTTACTTTATTTTTTTTACGTACGAGAAAAAAAATAGCTACATCTTAGACCGCAGCATCGCTTCCCATCAGGTGAGATAGTGGTGAAACAAAAGTATGCCTATCAATTGATAAAAAAAAAACTAGATATACATAGTCGTAAAAAAGGTTCAGAATATGGTATTATTTATAAATAAAGGCTTGAAAGTAATACAGTATTTCATTTTTTTCATTTCATCGGTCACATAATGCAGCAGAGAAGTAAAGTATGTTTTTATTTTTGTCAGATAACTGAAAAAAAAACTGAAATTGTTATAAGCAAGCGTCATAACATTCGTCGTATCATTCACGCGACGACACGATCATACGATTACTTACCTATCGCAATTTCACGTTAATTATATTATATTCGTATCCTAGTAAATAAGTAATTTATATGTTTTTGTATGTGACACTGATCTTATAAAAAGTTGACCAAAGTATTATTTCTTTTTAGTTGAGCATAATGTAAACAAATTCTCCCCACATAAAAGGAAATGTTTATTTTAATTTGGAGTATTGCCCTAAAGAGGTCGCTACCTACGCAACATCGACACCGATCATCAACCCTTTTTGACAGTCGCGTAAAGTGAGTGACCATTGACGAAATAAGTGAAATCAATTTACACCGAAACACTAAAACGGAGGACTAACCGACGGAATCTTATTACTTGAGGTAAGTGTTAGAATTAACGTAGAGTATCGTTCAGAAAGTGTAGCGGTGGGCGGCTCGGCGGCCGTACTCTGTAGGTCAATGACGTGATCAATGTTTACTAGAATGGCAACGCCTCGGGCCTCGTCTTCTCCCACAGTTTCACGCGCATTGTCTTACGGTTCTCACGTGTTAATGCACTTTTCCCGACCCGGTTAGCTGGCCGAATACTACTGTATTGTCGTTGATCGTGTGTGCTACAGTTGAGTGTTTGTACAAGTTTCCATAAGGCGTCGGAGCAAACGTTTCTGACTCACTCGCTTGTTCAATGATTGATTTTCCGCGGATTTTCCTCAGAATTAATCGTTGTCGCTAATGATAATCAGTCGTTAATCGTTTATTGTTGTAACTAACGTGTCGGGCGCAGTGTGTGTATCATGGTAATGTTGGGGCCTTCTCTCCCGTCTCCCGCGTTGTGGAGACTGTGCTGAGCCCCCAGTGATGTTCTCAGCCCTAGCCTACCAGTTATCTACTAAGTTTCTGGAAGAGCAAAAGGTGAGAGTGAATTAATTGTATTACAATATCAAAATCAGTAGACAATAGCTATTTCAATACAATATTCTTGTTTGATGACCATCCAAAATGTTGTACATACTAATACAGTTTCCTGCAAACTACTGAATACCGAACCCCATGAGAAATCTGCTAAATTATTTCTTACATCTTTGTTTAATCCTTTATAAGTATAGATATGCTCTCCTGTGACTATTCAAATATAAGTAACAGAAGCCATGACACACAAGGACTTACAAATGGCATCCCTTTCCCTTTGTCTCAAGACTTCACGATGGAATAAGTAATACAATTAATTACTGTGGTAGAATAGCAATAAATTATTCACATGACTTTCACATATTATGGAATGAATTTCTCTATGATGCTCATAAATGATGGTCCACTTTAACAATTAATTGAATATGAGTGCTAGTTTATAAGTTCATGAGGTATGTAAACATAATCCTGTAAATAAACAATCAATAGTAAATAATAATGAATTAGGTGATTACAAAGGATTTCTAGTACTAATAATAGTAATACCAGATGATTAATTAATGAAATTAATAGCTATTGTTTTGTGTTAACACTATGGAAACAATTTTTCATTTATTTATAGCCTTTTTCAGACATAGTTTTTTACATATATAGGTTTGTTTTTATTCTGTGTGCCCTTTGTCAAAGGTTCCTGCAACACTTTCCAATCTTCTCTCTCTCAAGCCAGTCTAGTGCAGGTTTTTCTATCTGTTTTAACCACATAATCTTCCCAATGGAAACAATTTATTGTAGTATTATTGATCAAAGTCAATAATTTATTGACATAATTCCAATGGGATGTTATATTTGTCAGCAGTTCCTTGTGTGACAGTAATTACCCACTAGATCTAATCAGAACAGCTAATGTGTTTGTAACGACTTTGCCAATAGACAGCTTCTGACTCCACACTGTTATGTGTGTTTTAAGCTATTCAGTTATAATATAATTACTAATAATAATAAATAAATGTGCCGCACATTTCACACATGGCCATCTGACCCCAAACTAGGTAGACCCTGTACTGTGGGTGTCAGACAGCTGATATACATACATAAATAGATACTTATATAGGTAAACAACAATCAGACACAAGGCAAACAGGAGTACTCAATTACACAAATGTTTGCCCAGGGCGAACCATCAGTTATAAGTAAACAATAGATTTGCTTCTTTCTAACTTCTATGATGGTACACCTTACCTTGTTTTTGTCAATTTACACACTCAGTAACTGACCCAGTATGGTCTGGGTTTAAAGAGAGTTGACAAACAAAAAGATATGTTTTAATGCCATCCATATGTCTATCTACGATTTCTTGTTCCTAGACAGAGTAACAACATTATAAACAATAAACCGTTTTATAAGGCAAGTCATGACTGCTAAAATGGTTTTACAATTTCCCAAAAGAAACAGCTTTTTTTAGCATGCTATTATTAAGCATGGAACTGGATGGTGAATAGGTGTCTGTTGGAGGAGTCTTAATTAATTTAGTTAATACATGTATGGGAGACTTTTTGCTTATTCCAGTAACCAAAAACAACAACACCATAATGCTATGATCCTAATATCTCCTGCAAATTACTTAACATCCACATCTCCATTAGGTAATTTGTGTTCGGACCAGTTTCTCACTTGTTCTTTATCAGATCTTATCTTCACTGATCACTTCTGTGGAAGTGAACACTGATGGATAGACCACCATCCTTTTCATTTGATTTTGGTCTGTGTTTGCATCTTTTCCCATAGTCATCCACATAGTATATTATACTCCTTTCATATCCCATAGAGACATTCCTGGTGTGGTGGTCTAGTCATTTTTTCTTAGGGATCTATTTATATAGCTTTATCTATTTATTTATTTAGCATGAGGGCTTTTTTTGTAACTCCTTTCACTTAAAGTGATTGTGCGTAGTTTGACCTTATAGTAAAGAGTTCATGGTGAGGTTTAATCTCTCCATTGTACCTACTTTCAATTCTATCTTATGCTGGCACTTCACATGGCGTATTTGTACAAATATTCGCCTTATTTGGATGATGCAAAATGTAGACTAAATTGGTTGAAATAAAGTCTATTTTCAACCGACTACATAAAGAAGGAGGTTCTCAATTAACTGTTTTTTTTTTTTATATTTTGTATATTTGTTACGCGATTTCTCAGGCAAATGTAAACCGATTTTGAAAATTCTTTTTTTCATGGATAGGGTATGTCTCAGGGGTATATAAATTTTATCGAAATTGATTTAGCACTTTTTGAAATAACAACAAAATCCCAAAATAATTACATAGACATTTTAATTTCTTCAATCTTTGGAGTACTTTCAATCTCTGTTTTAACTGTATTGCCGTTTATGGATTATGACGCTTAATGGATTTGGATGAGAAGGAGGTACTAAAAAGCGGAAAATAAAAAGCTGTTTTTACAAAAAGCTTTTGTATTATCCAATGAAGGCGAATATTTGGACTAACACGCCATGTGAAGTGCCGGCATTACAGACGACATAATTATCATATTATTATGTTCTTTCATTCCAAATAGAATCTTATTTGCATACCGAAACTGGGAGTTATCACTTTTATGGAGAGAATTTGTTTATTACTTTATGAATTATGGTATTTACAATTCCTTATCAACAAGCATATAATCTTTTATTTCTTTATCACGCACTTAATAACTTTTAATAATCGGTTGAAATCAATATTCCTTGTTATAATTATCAGTATTAGATTGCTCATCAAAGCCTATCTCCTAAAGTTATATGTTGTGAACTGATCTTACACATGTGATAAGCAATTGATAAGGCGTTATGAGATTATCTGAACGATCTGAGGACAGTTGATGATGCAACTACTACAATTTGATAAACCACTTGAATCCGCTTTTGTAATAAAATTCTAACATTATTTGTTAAAAGAAATCTGTAAAACTTAATTCTCGATTTTTTTTCAACCGACTGTTTGACCACGTATAACTTTTTACTGTGTAGTCCAATTTCGATGATTCTTTTTAATTGATAGTGTATACCTCAAAGTCGGTTCCATATAAATTTCTAGATAATATTCTACCCCTAAGGGTGGAAAATTAAGGGACGACTGAATTTTTTTCGTGTCACCGTTTTGTTATTAATTTGTATGATAAGATGTAGGCTCTAAAAAGCGTAAAAAACACTATTGTTTTACAAAAACAAGCGGTTGACCTTCAAAAAGTAAAAAAAATACTTTAAACTCGCAAGTCGGTGGCAATGCTAAAACAACAAACAAAACTAAAGCTGCCGACTTGCGAATTTAAAGTTACTTTTTTTTTGTAAAAAAAGTTTTTTTATTAACTAACTTCTGCCCGAAAACTCGTCCGCGTGAATGTGTAATATACCATAAAACATTTATATTCTACATTATACCCGCCAATCTAATACCTACGCTTTCTATTAGTAAAATAATTTTTGAAATCGTATGGTACCTAGTTTCGGAGACTACCAGAGAGGTAGTCTCCGAAACTAGGTACCATCCAAACTTAAAGGAGAAAGCCCATTTTCCCTACATCTCTGGGCCCACCTGTTACAGTCATGAAATTGATGTAATTTTTTAGACAAATACATCATAAAATTACGATAATTTTGCAATAAACAGTTGACTGTAACGCGTAGGCCCAAAAGTAGGCATTCTCCTTTATTTTTAAAATTCTATTTAAGTAGTTATGTATTCATTCCTCCTTAGTGTAGGTATTATTTGCTACTTCTTGAGTACCTTTAATACCCACCCGTCCACGTCGGTTCAGTATGTCTTGAACCAACTGCCTATCTGACGACCACAACCCAGTAACTGGGTCAGATACGGTAGTCACATTAGCGGAATAAAAACGTGAATGCAGCTGAATACCAGTGTTTTACTTGGAGCAACTGCCTATCTGCCAAAACACTGGTATTTAGCTGTATCCATAGTCCGCGTTTTAAGTTTTCAATTGTTTTTTGTTAACTACGATCTACGCTATGGTCGAAATTCCCCAGTAATTTTTTACATCGACTTGTCGCTAGAAACGTCATATTTAGTAGCGCTTTATTAGTTATTTGTGATAACGATCTTGATAAGATTGGCCCGAGCGATAGGTGATTGTGAAGATTTTAATAACCATTGGTTGTGTGGAAACTGCGACATACCAAAACCAAAAGAGCGTAAAGTCATCATCTTGTCCTTGTACCATGTTTACTTGGAGTCGGCGCAACATGTTTTCTGCTTTAATTTCGTCCTGTCATCCGTCGTGAACGTGATATGTTTCTCATTCATATTTTTCTTCACACAATTATATTTATCCACCTTTTCTTTGGCCTTCCTCTTCGTCTCCATCTTCCTCTCCATCCATCTACATTAATATTCATATCTCTTTGGTCACATGCGTTTCTGTCGGGGGAGCGGTGAATGCTTATGCGAAACCCACCTCTACAACCACCTCTGCCTATGGCCGAGGCAGAGGTGGAACACCGCGGTTGTTTTAGCCGGTAAGAGTCCAGGATGCCCCTCCGTCACTCCCACGATAGAGGAAGCCCATGAGGATTTTCACCCCGGAAAAAAAATGGTCACTTGCGTTTCATTTCCTCTTTTTCACAATGCCCATACCAAGACAAAAGATTCCCTCTCAACTTTTATACCACTGCCGTCACTTTCAAACTTCCTCTTATACACTCATTTCTGACCTTATCCATTCTGGTTACTGTGCACATCCATCTCATATCCGCTACTTGAGTATTTTTTTTATTATTATCGCGGCTTATCACTGCGACCAGAGCTGATCTATTGTGGTCACCGCTTGTTTTGGGTTAGAGATCGCCACCAAACCCTACAGCTGCGATGAACTTGCAGGATCTGCGTTAGGGCAATCGCTATTAATTCATCCGGGCCTAACAGGTGTTTGCCCAGATTATTGTTGACTGTTGTGCTTGTGAATTAGTGCTCCGCATTTCCGCAGAAGGTGAAGTGGCGTTTCATCGGCCTCCTTACAGCGTCTGCAGGTTTGCGTATCACTTAGCCTACTTGAGAGTAAAGTATTTCTACATATTCTCTTTAAAAACTAAAGTGGAGTACAATGAGCATAGTTCATGCATGATGTATACATATCCAGTAAGCCCTCATTGGTTTTCAACAACAATCCGAAACACTTTCTCCCATGGCACGCCGGTTGGTGAAATGAAACCATGGAAAAAATCACGTTTTTGTGTAAATGATAACACGGTACGTGAAAGCGGTTCAGAGTACATTAGGTACACATTATAAACAATAAGCGGTTTCTATTGCACACGGTGATCAGTATTCAATGATCAATTTATTAGAGTGCGCCACAGCACAGCTGTTGCAGTGAGACAAGTAAATTCTCTAGTATCGTGGTATGTTCATGACCTTCCGCTTCGGATAAAAACATTCATTGATGAACTGTGTGCGTACGAAAATAGACTGCTTACCCTCTTCACTGTGTTAACTAAAGCAATCGAATAGTCTGATTAATGATTCTCGGTTTGTCGATACACAGAGCTTTGTCGTAATCAGAAACACGAAAGTTTGAGAACTGATGTCTCCTGAGGATATTGCTAATCCCTACCATCCTATTGTATGGTGAGAACATGACAATTTGCTCCGAGAATGATACTTATCCACATCAGACAGGAAGTTTGATGATTATGAGTTGTCTGTTTTGTGCGTGTACGTTCGCACGAGTTTATTCAATTATTTATCACCTCCATCTAAATAACCCTCCATGGTGTAACGGTAAATGAGCCCACAATATCACAATTAACCATATTCACGCGACACAGTCCGTGACTAATGGATGACACCATGTCCTATAGCTTGTAGTGTGACCTGGCTGCTAATTACATTAACTTTCGGTCGTTGGTCTAGTCTACTGAATAGTTAAATATGTTATAAAGTATGTGCGTCATTTCGTGTTGAATGTCGTATGAAAGAAATGGGTTATCGTGTCTGATGAACGTGAGGGTAAACGTCCTGCTAGATGTCCTTCGCCCTGGGGTGGTTGAAGGGGTCTTTCGAACTTTTAACTGACTAATCCACGCGGTATTCCTCCAATGACCTTTGTCCGGAGGGCGGCATCGGTCATCCATTCTTCAATTGTTTGTGAATATTTCTTCTCTATTACGGAGAAGTTGGAAGTCGTTTCCTGGAATGTATCCGCTGAGATTATCTACAATGTGTGGTCGTCCGCTTAGTCATAAGCATGGGTTCAGTCCCCTTATCTACTAAACATGTTGTCAGCCCCTCCGCAAATTCATCATCTGAAGTTAATGGTATAATGTTTGGTAGCTGCACTGTAGGATGAAAATTACATTACAGTTATGATCTTACATTTTCTGGGTAGTTAATGAGATCCCAGAGGAACAGCGCTATTTTGGCTATTATGTAGAGACAAGATCTTTTAATTTTGATCTTGTCTGGTGAAAATGGGTGCTAATTGTTTATTGTCTGTAGGTCAAGTCTAGAACTAATTATCTGTATAATATTCGCATAAACACCTGTCTCTAAATGTAAGCATACAAAATGTATGTTTAGCAGATTATATCTGTACCACGATGAAAGCACGAATGGAGTAGTATCTGTATGTGACACGTGTTAAACGAGAACAAATGCATATTTTTAGTTAGAAAGCGGACTAAAGTGAATCGTTAAAATTCGCGATATTGAATCCATTATAAAGTTATTAATGTGCTCCATTCAACTTTGATAATGTATTGATTTTATAATGTCTCCTTTCGAATTCATTCGTAGACTTTCATTGCTATAGCTACTACAATTTAAGGTTGCTTAAATTCAAGGTTGCTCAGCGTGCCATGGAGAGAGCGATGCTCGGAGTTTCTCTGGTGGATAGAATTCGCAATGAAGTCATTCACCAGAGAACTAAAGTCACCGACGTTGCGCATCGAGTTAGCACGCTGGGAAGTGGGCCGGCCATGTCTGCAGACGGACAGACGGTAGATGGATCAGACATGCTCTAGAGTGGAGACCGCGTTTGGGCAAGCGTAGTGTGGGACGCCCTGCGGCACGATGGACCGACGATTTAAAGAAGGTGGCTGGCAGCGGATGGATGCGGGTTGCCCAAGACCGGGTTGGTTGGCGATCTCTGGGGAAGGCCTACGTTCATCAGTGGACGGCAATAGGCTGATATGATGATGATATGATGACTACAATTTAACGAAGAAATTTTACTACACAATAGCCAAAAAGTATTCGACTATCAAGCGAACTGTTCCATTTTTTAAAGACGTTTAATGTTATTTTTTGGGCCCGAGTTTTTGTTCCTAGAATTATTCGTTTGGAATATTTTGCTCAAACATGTCGTTGTTTATTATCTTCCGGATAGTAATGCAGTATTTGTTTCACTATATCGATGACGTATTCATGACTCAATCGAGTTCCACGATTACATTTTATCTTTTTATGTATTCGACTCTGTATGTTTCATTCTGTTGATTTGCATATATATACGCGATAACATTGCCTTTGGAACATTTTTTATACTGAATACTGGCAATGTGTTTTATTCATTCTATGTTTATTTGTTTAGGCGTTTATTCGCTTCACTGTGTTTAATGGATTTAGTTGAGAAAAGAACTAGGCATGTATGAATCAGAGTTTGTTCTTTTGTATCACACTAACAACCTGTCTTCAGAATATTTTTTCGTTTTGATGATACACTGGGTCTTAGGGAATCCCAGTCCTCCTGGAATCCTTTAGATTGCCTCGATGTTGTTCCAACTTGCCTCACTGCACCACGACGTTCAGTGCATTGTCAGGTTTCTATTTCACGCCAACTCGTCTGGAAAGCGACGAACTTTTTCCGCACCACTGCTGCTGCTGACGTGAAGTTTTTACTAAACGACCAGCTATTATGTAGCGAGTGGTGGTACATGCGGCACGCGATCTCTAAGGGAAACCTCTTACATCATTCAGATGATCATAATTGATTTAGTGGTTGACACACGCTGATTGGATGCTTGCGGGTAATTAAAATGATAATAGTGCTGCACTTAAGAGCGTTGTAGACAGAGCGCGCACGCAGTTACTACTTGGTGGTGTTTGTTATGGATGCAAGTGTTTTGTAAATCCAAATGCATGCATACACTGTTGCAATCTGTTTATCTAGCTATTTAAACAGCCATCGTCATTCTCCTGTAATCCTGTTTATATGAGGTCATTACAGCAAGTCTTCTTCGTGATTTGATTATTATTTAACGCTTCTGCCGTCAACTTCGTCTGTCTTAACTTTAGAATTACGCCAAAGTCCTATATTATCCCACGGGATCACAAAAACGGAATGAAATGTATAAATGTGCCAAATTTTATTAAATTCCGTTGGACCGTTAAAGCGTGATTGAGTAATAAACATCCTAACGTACAAACTTTCACATGTCAGATATTTCTTGAAATAAATGAGAGCTGCGTTCAATTCGACTCCAGTTATCATGGATCCAATTTTCTTCGTGCCGTAATTTTATGGACCAATGACTGACTTATATTACATTTAATTACTAATGTGGATAATGTACAATATTTACACGATTATTAAAAAAATAATACAAAAAGGCATAAAAAGAAATCCTCCACATCGCCACATCTGGGAATCTGACACGTTGGATGGCAATGCTTTTGCTTAACCTCTGAACGAAGTAAAAACCAGCTCTTGGATCATGGAGAGTGCCAACCAACCTTTTAGACATTTCCTCAAAAAAAACGATGAGGGCTCGGACCCGAAGACCCGAGGGTTTCAACCCCAAACGGCTCGAAAATAAAGTTATCACCAAGGAATGACGATATCGGTTCTGAATTTGGGTGTCCCACATGTTAAATCGTTTCGGTGCATCATCTCCCAGTCTGCGGAGCAAGTTATGCAGGTGTTAATAAATGACAAGCGTCTGAAACATTGAAAACCTTAGTTTTGTATAATTTAGCAGCATTATTTCAATTTTGTCAATGTGAGTACCATGGAGCCATATATTAAGTAAATTATTATGTGTTTGACATAAATGAGCATGGCGTGTTCATGGAGTTTCTTGCTCGTTCTTCTCCATAGAAACCTACTGTTTGGAACGAGCAACTAGCTTCAATTTTCTGACTGACTGACTCTGACAATTCAAAAGTACCTGTAAATGGTTTAATTGAAATAAATGATTTTGAGTTTGAGTTTGGTTGAGCTGAATGGTGCTGATTCACGCGTCATGTTCGTGAACGGGCGCTGTCAGTAGAGATTGGTCAACTCTTAACTGCCATGGTTTTTATCTTGATATTTTTTTATATTTTGTATTTCTAGATTACCTTCATTGTGTTCACATATAGAAGCAACAAGAATAATGTAAGCAGTATTTTGTAAAAACTTGATTTTAAAAGAGTGTCCGTGGAGTTTGTTGGTCGTTCTTCTCCATAGAGACCTACCCACGTTTTGGACCGAGCAACTAGCTTCAACTCTCTGACTAACTGACCGACTCCTTGACAATTCAAAAGTGCCTGTAAATGGTTTAATTGAAATAAATGCTTTGACTTTGACTTTGTATAAGGCGCGGTTTGCAAGGCCCGAGGCGCACATTTTTTGCGACGCAGACACATAAGATGCACCTGTCGTGGGAGACAGTGGTGCGATCATTGTATTAATGATTGATTAAGATTTGTATGGCGTGTATTGTGGCGCGTTCAACAAAGAAGGAGGTTCTATGTTCGACTGTATGTATTTTTTTTTATGTATGTTCACCGATTTCTCCCCCATTTGTGAACCGATTCTCAAAATTCTTGAAAAAGTATAGGTACTCCCTAACATTAGAGATTGCGTGTGAGTAAATATAAAAATACAAAATAGACAACCGCCCTCAAAAAGTAAAAAATAACTTTAAATTCGCAAGTCGGTGTTCAATACAAAACAACAAACAAAACCAAAGCCACCGACTTGCTAAGTCATCATGTAATGTAATCAATCATGTTTTGTCATCAATCATAGCATCTGAATTGAAAATATTCTCAATTTACACTAACTATCGAATTGTTTTTTATTTTATTTAGATCATTATCTGAATGACTCAGGTTCGTCAAGGCTAATGGCCAAATACTCAAACAAACTCTACTCTATTTTTAGGACGCCATTAAGTCTCGTGCTGTCTCTATCACTTCAAATCAAAGTGGATGTGACAGTACTAGAGAATCAGTTTCAGAGAATCAGTTTGAATCCTTTATTGTTGTAGGTTTAATATTAATCGAACAATCTCTTTGTTCTTGCTTTATTGAATTTAGTAATACGGGCAAGTTTAACTACCTATTGTTAAATTTAATGAAAGTGAGAAGTAGAACTTTTGGATATCGATATACCGTAATAGGGTATTACACCCATTTTTGAAAAGTGTCTCAATGAAATTCTGTAGTGCTAATATGCCACCAAAAAAAACACATAATTTTTATTCAATCGATAAGTGCCATAAAAATGCATCTAAATTTTCAAATTTCGCGCGTAGTTTGACGAAAACGCCTTTTACTGGACGCCATATTGCTCAGCGTAAATGACGTCAGTTCGTTTTGTATCAAGTGAGCTCATATTAAATATGATAATTGTATATCATTTAAAAATAATTAAAAGCATATTTTGTAATAGGTGTAATAATGAAAAAATTACGTTGGTTACGAAAATAATAAGAGTACAAAGCCTATATTACGCCAATCGGTTGACTGACAGTTGACAATTTTTTGTTTACACAGCCGTATGGCGTAATAACATGGCCGCTACTATTTCACGGTGTTTTATAACAGATTAAAAATACTGAAAACTTTGAATTGAATTTAAAAATTTGTTTTGTTATTTTATGGACTAAAACTTACATTTTCCGACTGCTTAATGCCTAAACTGTCTCAGTAACATATTTATAGATTTTTTCTCGTATAGAGTAAAATACCCTATTGGGTTTTGGACGTCAGGTGACAATCGACCTGCTTCAAATACTTTCTGATGTTATTTAGCGTCTTATTAGACAGCAAGAATAAGGATAGGAACGAAAGTTGGAGAGAAATCGATAGTTTGCTAATGTCTGGGCGAAATCGGCAGGATTTCAATTGACAATAAAAGAACTTTGGCCGTTTTTGAGAGACAACCATAATTAATACGCCATCTTGTTGTTTTTTTTTTCAATAAAAATAATCTATTCCAGTCTGGTCTTTAGAAACTGAAAACTTAGGCCAAACGAACGTAACATACTTTTCTACTCCACGGAAAAAAGAAGTGCCCATGGATCTATCTCGTGGGTGTCACAATTATGCGGAAAATATGTAAAATATCAACAGCCTTCGTCAGTTGGAATAAGGCTTAATTTTGTATGAACAATAAATTCAACTTTGACGAAAAGCTTATTTTTCTATCCCGTATAGGTACTACTCACTACTGAAACTAACAACTATACATTTTCATACTTTGGTATGAAAAGGAATGCAGCGAAAATTACGCGACTCATATCTCACAATAGGTTCGTTTGAGCTCACTCTAACTTTACTTTTAAGTACTTTCATCTCCAGGGACGGACCGTGAGTTTGTGGGGCCCGGCTCATGCTACTTGGGGCCCTGTTTAATGAATCACCTAATTGCCAGTATGGCAAAAAACTGTTTTCGATAGTGATGTTTACAATAGTTTTCTTTTTACCCGACTGCGCCAGAAGGAGGAATGTATGTAGGTCAATTTCTTTGCAAGGCTCTATAGCCCAAACGGTTTGATGGATTTTGGCTTGAGGGATGTCGTTAGATTCGCCTTTGTGAGAGTGCCACTAGGTATATCAATATTACAAAAATAAAAATGGCTGATTATTGGAGCCATGTCACCTTCATGTTTCATAAAATAGTTTTTTGTATTGTCTTCAATAGGGGCTGGGGCTGTATATTCTCGGGGCCCTGGGTGCAGCCCAAAAAGCCCTTACCAGATCGGCCCCTGTTCATCTCTTAAATCAAGCTCTCGTGAAGCTTTTCAATGTATCCTCCTTTGTTTACCGTTGTCAGTAGAGTTGCAACCCCGTACCACGAGCATGCTGGTACCGATCGACAATTTGTATAGATTTATCGCTGGAACTGTAATGTTGAATGTTAGTAACGAAATAATAGCTTTCAACCTGCAGCGTTGATTGCTTAGAATAGTGATTTTGCTGAACGAATGCTAATTTTACCCCATTATTTTAATAATCCTTCCTTACTTTTATTTTGAAAAGATTAAATGCATTGTTGCCATGGTGATTGAAAATCAACCAAGCTGTATAAAATTGAATAGAGAAGAAAAAAAAATGTCCCACCAAAAACATTTTCATGTCAAATGTTGCCAGAGAGGAAATGGCTCGCACTGTCAAAAAGTTATCAGATCTCATGGAGACCCAAGCTTGTAACTCTACAAACCCTAACCTATGTAGCTTGGCCATTTCGTTACTACAAGAACTACTGTATAACAGAAAATAATTGAACAGTGAATACATTTTTCACCTTACGCCCCCCATGTGACGATAGGGAAAAGGCCAAGCCACATTTTTGACTAAGGTGTAGAGTTAATAATAATAATAATATGTGGGGACATTTTCACACACGGCCATCTGACCCCAAACTAGGGAGACCCTGTACTATGGGTGTCAGACAGCTGATATACATACACAAATACATTTTTTTTTGTAAATACATACATATATAGATAAACAACACCCAGACACAAGGCAAACACAAGTGCTCATCACACAAATGTTTACCCTGGGCGGGAATCGAACCCGGAACACGCTGCGCAGCAGTCGATCGCTCAGCCACTGCGCCAACCGTGTCGTCTGTGTTTGTGAGGTTATGGTTTGTAGAGTTAGAAGCTTGGGTCACCATGAGATCTGATAACTTTTTGACAGACAGTGCGAGCTATATGGTCTCGTCTTGGCAATATTTTACATGAAAATGTGTTTGGTGGGATTTCACTTCTTTTTGTAAATAGTTTTTTTTTTGTCAGTTTCACCTTTGATGTCTGATAAATAATAATAATTATTAGGACAATATTTTTTTTATTTTGTTAATTTTTTCTAGTTTTAGAATGTATTTGTTGTTTGTGTATTAATACTAGCTTACATACCAAATTTCAGCTTTCTGGGACTTCAGGAAGTACCCTAGAATTTTGATGACCATCGGTGAGTGAGTCAGTGACGAAAACTGGGTTTTTTAGATATTAATGAAATCAAAAGTTTAAGAACTATGCAATTTAAACTTTATTTAGTACGTTCACTATAATAGACAGCATATCCTGAGAACTTTATTTATCTGGTATAATCCAAACCCAAGTTATGAAGGTTCAAAAAAACGACGAAGCGCTTTGAGAAAATATGCGAAGATACTTCAAATAAATGCAGTTTTTCATTTTGAGGCCCAAACTAAGATCCCAACAACTATTATCACTTTTGAATGAGGAAAGACTGGTCATCATAATTATATCAATTCATTCAGAATTTGCAGACTTCTTAATAATTGCGATGAATCTGTAGATATTTTTTCCACAACGCTTCAAAAATTCAAGAGCCAGGTCCATCAAAACTAACCACCATATTGCCTTTTTTTACCTTTGTATCTGCTGTGTTTCTCTCTATCCACTTTTGTATCTACCCACTAGCTGTTGAGTGTTATTTCTGCACTATTATTGTATTTTTATTATAAATGTAATACTTTTGTTTTTGCATGCTGTGTCTATCGCATCATATTGTAGACTATACTTGTATCACATTGCTTGTATTAGTAGGATAAACAGTGTAACTATTGTAGATAGACCATTAAATAAATAAATAAATATCGCGAATTAATGTACATATTTAGTAATGGATGTTACCAACAATAGGTTTAGTAGCCGTCTGTATGGGGAGGGACAGTAATGGCGAATTTTCATTTATTCGGTTTCATGAAGAATTATACGATTATAGGTGTCATTCGGTGTTAGTACTTCGTTGTAATGTATTCTTCTAGGGCTTTTTATACGTATCATCTGTTACTGTTAAACACATCATCAGATTAGGTCATTGTTTCCCGTTATCAAAAACTATAATGTCTACATTGTCTCACAAATATCTTTTGTTTTGCCCAGTCATCTGAGTAACACGAATCACGATGACTGGTTCTCAGACTTTCTGGCTTCTGACTCGAGCTCCGAGGCATGGAGGGGTCTCGGTATGAAATGAATGGTCACCCATTAACACACAACCGCGGCAAGCCTAGCTTTTCCATGACCTATCGATCAGGCTTTTTCTTAGCCACAAGACCTCATTTTTTCCCATTTACATCTGGTTATCCATATATATTTTTTTTTAGCCTGTTCTGTCCCACTCCTGGGCAAAGGCCTCCCTCCATGCCTTCCATCTTTCCCGATTCTTTGCTTCCTCCCACCAGTTTTGGAGGAATCCGTCCAGTTCATCCCGCCATCTCCTTCGTGGCCTGCCGCGACGCCGTCTTACTGTCTCAGGGCTCCAGTTCTGTGTCACCTGAGTCCACAGTTTGTCCGGCATGCGGCAGACATGTCCGGCCCAGTCCCATTTAAGTTGGGCAGCCTTATGAGCCACGTCTGCTATCCCTGTTTTGGAGCGCAGTATAGTGTTCCGAACTCGATCCGTCAATTTAATACCTAGCATACTGCGCTCCATTGCTCGTTGGCAAACCTTGAGTGTGGACTTCTGGGAATTAGTCAAAGACCAAGTCTGTGCGCCATAGGTCAAGACGGGGAGAATACACATTATCCAAAAATATAGGTTATCCATATAAAAAAAATAAAAGTTAATTATTTCGATAGAACTAGAAGTCGAAATTATGTCTTTGAATATACCGAAAAAGGGTAGAATTGTCGGCATAACTTAGGTATACTGTTCGCATTCAGCCCGACAAAAAGATTAGACTGAAATGTTCACAAACCAGGCTAAACCAATGACGTAATACAAGTATGTTGCCGTAAAAACAATTCATTTAATTCGTCACACCAATTCACAAGTACAAACACAACGGTAATAGATCTTTATCGCGTCTGTGGCAACTGTGACGAACCACGAGGCTGCGCTTGCGCATACTGCACGCTTGTTATAAATAATGGCTAGTTAATAAACTATGTTTATGTAATGGAAAAAACACTTTCACTTGCCGGTTTATTGGATTTTATGTATAATCTTAACTATCAGTCAGCCAATCGCAATTGGATGTTAGCTAAGTCTGTTCCAATTTTCGATCAAAGACACCCGAAGGTTGCAAGCTATATTGAAACTTGAAATGTGCCTACTGCGACTCGTACTAATGACATCACCAAGCTTACTGCAAAAGTCATTTCTTTTCTGAGCTCTGTCACATCAGCGTTAAGTCCGCTGCCCCTACAATACCAAATATACTGTAAGTCTTGCTCAATATTCTTTGCATACAATAAAGTATACCACTCCATCTATCTGTTACTTTACCTTCTCATTTACCCCCAAACTTGCCAACGTCTGCTTCGCCAAACTCAGCTTTATATTAAATCAATACAGTCTATGTCTAGAGGGTCGTTGCCCTAACTGAGATAGACGCACCAATTAGATAGATAAGATCGCTCCTGCAAATTGCATATCTGAAGGGGGCGTTTGTAGGCAATTAAAATTGCTTCGCATTCTTTATGACACTGAATTGTAGTTTAGTTGTTTATGAATTAAGCGAACATGGGGCAGGGACTGCCTTCATTTCTCTTCTTCCACAGGTCTCTCTAACTGTTACTGCCATCTGAAGCACAGTAAAGATATCTAACAGTATTGTCACTCGTTTAAGGTCACGCGCTTAAGTACCTACGGCTCGCGTTCGTTCGAACGTCCAAAATCCAGTCGGGATGCCACGCGCTCGCTAAGTGTACGTATACCACAGATATTTTTTTTCCGATACAGTTTAATCAATAGTTTCGTACGATACTGCGTCCGCAGCCTTAATAATGGGTAGTCGTGCAAATTGCAGTGTAGACAGCTATCAAAACAAAACAACCAACAAAAGTTTATCCTTTTTTACATTACCTAAGGAGGAGGAAAGGTAATTAGGTACCTATTTTGTATTTATTTTTTCTTTGTTAATTCTTTTTTTTTATAATAGAGAGTTCTTTGGGTAATGTTAAGAAGAAAGTTTTATAATAGTACGTAATTATAAGTAGGTACGTATTGATTTGGATCGATATTTTACTTACTTATTATTTTTCAAAATATAAACACAATAACTAGCCAACTGTAAAAAACTAAAATGTAAAAACTGTTTTTTATTCACCTATTCTTTTGTGTAATCATTTCATAACATAGACAGCCCTAGCGTTAAGTAATTTGACGCAGGCGATCGCCCGACACCACGTCAGACAACGTAGTAGATACTCTCGAGCGTGTGCGTAAGGTACGTTTTAGCGCGCACGAGCGGCTGTAATATTTTTGTAGGCAGTTATAGCGTTAGGTATCTATCTTTTTCTATGGAGTGAACTATCTGTTCCAAAGGAACTATTAGTTAATCTGTGTCTGAAGGCCAGACCTTTAGGAACGAATCTAATTAATTCCAGCATCTTCATCTGGGACTGCCACGAAGTGGTTTACTGCTGTTTGGGACTGAGTAACTGTTTTAGCTTCTATGCATACATTTAATTCCAAATGTTACACACTTGCCTAAAATTAGTTGTCTTAGATACGTGGTCGTAGAGCCCAGCCCTTGTTTTGGTTTGATTTGCAGGTTGACTAACTTGTCGTTCAGCACACCAAGCGAGAATGATAGAAGGCATGACATGTTCTTGCATCGAAATTGATTATGCACAGCATATTAAAAATGAAATATTACACGTCTTACGTGTACCTCGCCAACTTTGATAGGCATAATTAATTACCTTTCACTACTTTATTTATTGCGGTTTATTACTGCAGCCATTACGATGCACGAAATGCATCGGTGGACACCCTCATGTTAACAGAGTTATCAAAATACATATGATTCGCATAATTAAATTAGTCAGTGGGATATCTGCGGTTAGTCTGCAGTATATTTAGCCATAGCCAATGATGTCAATGAATCATCCCATGTGATTAGAAGTGAGCCTTCAATTATCGGGTTTTGACCGAGTTCGTTCCGAGAATATCTACATTTGGTGGAAGCCACACTCGTTTCAACTAGACTAATTAGACAATGAACATCATCTGTGTCATCATGGTTGCCCTTTGACATATTTTGTCATGGTAGGGGAAACCATACGAAATGTTTATTTTCCTTTTAGAGTCTGAAGTGTGCAGTCGCGTGTGTTTAATTAGTGCGCTCTTCCGCGCTCCGTTTCCGAATAAAAATAGTGTAATATCTGTGTGATGCCTCGTTTATTTTGTGTGAGTATTTGTTGATTCAAATCTAATCGTTAGTAATGAGTCATTTTTATGATTCAAGCGTTTCAAGGTCGTCTATTGTTTGTGTTTATCTCAATTTCACTGAAGCTGGAACGAGGCTGTTATTAAATCCTATTAACTAGGTACTAGGGCTTCGTATCTCGGCGTCTTAACTGCTCCTAGTCGACTAGTACATACATTAGGTAATACGCGATGCGTGACTACAATTAGCTGTAGTTCTGTCCATCACGCTACTAAACGACTAGTCTGTCTGGTTCCATGACAAATGACTGTCGTCTGATATTTTATTTTTATATTGTCGCAAGCCTATGTTTGCGTTTGAGTGCAACTCACCTAGGGGCCAAGTCTGCTATTTGTATAATTTCGTCATTCCAACACGATCCCATTGTCATTTTGCTAAAAGTTCATAATCCGCTAAATTCATAATGGTCGATCATTGGTCGCACAATGACGTTGTAATGGTAGGTCGCTTATCAATGTAACTGTCAAAATTTTAGCAGATTACCGCATATGTCAGTCATTCAGTTGTCATTGTGTACGAGATTACCATTCTATATCATTTCTTTCAATGGCGTGTCAGTGGTTGACCATTGGAAAGTCATAGTGACGCCATTATATTACTACTAATATACCAGGCCCTGGTCTGCTATTACAATAGTGTCAGAATGGCCTATAATTGATTTCATAATTGTTGATTTTGTCAAGTTTGGTAATCTACTAATATAATGGCGTCATTATGAAAATCAATGATAGACCATTCTGACACTATTGTAATAGCAGACTTGGCCCCCAGATCATAAGTGATGATGCGGCCTAAGATGAAGCACGTTTGCCTACGATATATCGGTTCACTCGTGCCTCGCCTCGTAGTTTCTCTTTATCAGCATCTATGTATGTTGTTCTAGTCGCCTATCTATTTGGGAGCTAGCAACAAGTACGTCTCCTACTCACTTGATGTCATCCATATTACCTCTTCTGACAATTACTTCAAGTATGAGTCAAAAGGCAAGCTCTTATAAGTTAAAAATATTCGCCAAATAGATATTTTAAAATATGAAGATAAATGAAACTTTTCCTTATTTCCAAAAGGTATTAATTTTTTTATATATTTATTTATTTAAGGACTGGAAGACTTACAGCTAAATACAATGATGAAAAATAATAATATGATTATCTAACAAGTCGTCACGTTTAGTACTTGTGTAGTATAAAAGTGCTGTAGAACAAAATATACAACTGCCAAATAATGCCAAAATAATAAAATATGTAGGTAGATCGTCACCTAACAGTTTTAACTAAAATAATTGCGACCGGTTGTTCCATATTAGAGCCAAGATGTTAAAATTCTATATTAAAAAAGCATCCTAAGCTTTACCGAAGGAGCAAAAAAATGTAAATACGAATGAAAGACGAACATAAACCGCTGACATATCCGCTCCAGATCTGAAGTTTAATTAAAGGAAATTAGTTATTTTAGTCTGTGTAGGAGGCGGTGAGGTAGTCAAGCGACGGTCTCTGCGTTTACTCTGATCTGTGGAGATAAGTCAACTTTATCTTATCGACCAAGATTTGAAGCGCTTGAGCGGTGCGTAACAAATAACTTATCGTGGTGCCGATAACGATCCAAGTTGCAGAGATATTTGCATGACTTATGCCCAGTACTGAGGTGATTTAACTAGACTATATCTATTCGATAGTGCTATTGGTTCGATATATATTGCGTTTCCGAGCACATATACAAATAGATAACTTTGTCAAATGAATAGATATCGAAAGTTTATCCGAAGACCTCAGAAACCGGGCATTACCTACTGGCATTCACAATTCTGGCTTCAGATACCAGATAGAAATAGTTCAACGCAAAAAAAAAAAATTAAAAAAAAAAAAAATTGCCACAACACCTGTCAACGGTGTCCCCTTGTTTCGCAGACAGAAATTTCATAGAATTTCGTTTCCCAGAAAATGTTTAACATAATATTTGGTTCTCGTATTTTTATTTCGACTATTATTGTTTCAAAGACTATTTACTTATGCTACTACTATGAAAAATATTTCACAGAATCACAACTCAATGAATTTTTAATCACATTTTTTTATTTAACAAACTTATCAAAAAGTAGAATTCTTTTTTAACGAATATTGTTTGTTTGTTTTATTTTTCCATGGAATTTATTTCAACGAAAATGTATAGATATAAATAGACAAAAACAAAAATGTTGTCTTAAAAAGTCAAAATGTTGTGCTACCAAAGTTAATGACAGAAACGAATCGCTACGAAACCGACTCCACGTAGTCTTGTCTGGCCTACCCCTAGAGTGTAATTTAAATCTGCGTAGGCGTGGAGGGGCGAGGCGGCCCGCGAGCTGAGGAGCAGGTGGTTTTAACGCCCGCCGCCGCGGCTGAGGCTGGCCGGCATGGCCGGCCAGTAAGCCGAAGCTGCGGTGGTGAGCGTGAATACCATCTGCGACGATAAGCTCGCGTGGGACCGCCAGAGCCCCGCAACGCCGAACCCGTGACAGAAACTATGCCTGCTGCATGTTGCATGCTCGCTTGCATGATGCATGCTTGCTTGCATGATGCATGCTTGCTTACATGCTGTATGCTTGCTTGCACGTTGCATGCTTGCTTGCACGCTGCATGTTTGCTTGCACGCTGCATGCTTGCTTGCATGCTGCATACTTGCTTGTACGCTGCATGCTTGCTTGCATCCTGCGTGGTTGCTTACACGCACGCGCAGTAAGTTTGGTTAGAACTGACAGTCCCATTCCTGGGAATAAGTTTTATATTAAATAAAAAATATAAGGATAAAGAATATTTGATTTGTTATTTTATGATATGATTATTCTAACAATAAACTTTATGTGAAACAAAAATCAATGATTTGAAAATCTTGAAAGTAAGTATTCTGCGTATTGATTATTCTATGAAACGAAATTATTACAAAAATTTTATGTGAACCGAAATTCTATAAAACTATTAGCTATGAAACAACGTACAACCCCTGTCAACGCTAATATATCTCATCTGCTTGTCGTCCGTATGTCACTGCAGGGATTCAGCAGAATATCAACGTCAGGTATACTTGCCTGACACTATGCTGAGCTGGACTCCCATTTGGTGCACTCTTGAGACACACACCTCGCTTTGTTCTAATCCTCATTTGATTTGTATTTTTTGTGTTGTAATCTGTCTTTTGTGTACACCGAATAAATGTTTTATCTATCTATCTATCCTCTTATCTGTCACGAAATCTCCAGGAGATTCACGTCAGTTATTTAACTATTGTGTCTGCTAATTAGCAGTTCAGCTCCTATCTATAAATTTTACCTCTTTATAATATTAGTATAGGCTAATAAAGAAATACTATAATTGATCGATATTGGTCAAGTCCGTCAAGTGAAGTTGACAAAAATGATTTTGTTTCTGGTCCTCATCATCATCAGATGTCCACTGTTGAGCAAAGGCCTCCCCCGTACTACGCCACTACGAGCGTCAGCCACCGCTGTTCCTCATACTTACATATCCTGCCTCAGATTTTGAAGCTTTTTTCTGTCTTCAATAACTTGCACCGTTTTTACATTTCCGACGAATATTTTACTAGACATGGGAGCCTTACTCATACAACCGTAAGCCGTAAGCACAGGTGATTGGATCCCGTTGTTATCGAGCAGGAAACCAAACAGTATTGTGTGATAACTGAACTACTGGAAACGTGTGCCGCTTGTCAATGATCTGCTGCTTAGTATGTGTGTCACGTCATGTCTGGTTTGTTCTCTTGACTTGCGGGTAGTCTTGAAAGACTTGTGGTATTCAGTGAAATGTTTTGCGAAATATAGATGTCGCAGGGAACTGGTACAATTATCACGACAGATAATACGTTACGTCTATGTTGGGTCATTTCCCTGAAGAAAATTTGTGATGTGATAAAAATATTATTATTTTTATTTTTTTAGGATAACAAACAATTGCGTAGTAATGCTTAAAACTATAAAAAATCCTATAAAACACTTAAGTAATCACGCAACCAGCACCGTTATCCACTGAGTTAAGAATAGGGTTAGGAGTTGTGGTTAGATTGGTGGTCAAACTGTTTGGGATCAGGACATTCACATAATATATCATTAAGTCAATGATATATTATGTGACTGAAGAGTCGCTTAATCGTCAAAGTCAAAGTCAAAGCATTTATTTCAATTAAACCATTTTCAGGCACTTTTGAATTGTCAAGGTGTCGGTCAGTAGTCAGAAAGTTGAAGCTAGTTGCTCGTTCCAAAACGTAGGTACGTCTCTATGGAGAAGAACGAGTAAGAAACTCCACGGACACTCTTTTAAAATCAAGTTTTTACAAAATACTGCTTACATTATTCTTGTTGCTTCTATATGTGAAAACAATGAAGGTAATCTAGCAATACAAAATATAAAAAAATAATCAAGATAAAAACCATGGCAGTTAAAGAGTTGACCAATCTCTACTGACAGCGCCCATTCAAGAACATGACACGTGAATCAGCACCATTCAGCTCAACCATTTTGGAGGGAGCTGAATGATCCAACACGCGCTACCATCAGCGAGACATTTGAGTGATCATTTGAGGGTTATAGTATATTCTCAATACAACCTTTGCTAACGTTGTATTGCAAAGTCCAAACCAATCCGCTTTCGTGTATAGCTACCCTGATTTCTTAGACTCAGTCGAGAACTCCTTTTCCTCGATTTTGATGATGTTCTAATAAAACATCTTCCTTAAGAAATACTCCTTGCTTACTCTCGTAACCGTTTTGTGTTTCACCAAACTTTATGTTTTTTTTCACACACACACACACACGCACACACACACGCACACACACACACACACGCACACACATCATGATTCAATTTCACATTCATCGAGGCCACGAACTAGTCCGGATAACGACTTGACTTCCGAGAGTAAAGTAATGTGTGTTAGGTGCTAAAGTTATTTATCACTTTATAGTTTGTGAAGGCGGTTTTCTTTTTTCCTTTTTTTTTGAAAAAACTATATTTTTCACTTTTTAGTATTGCCTTAACATCCAAATCCATTAAGAAACGGCGACACTCTAAAAAAAAAATTATAAGTCCTCTTAAGATTGAAGAAATTAAAACGTCGTCTAAGTATTTTTTTTGGGATTTTATTGATTTTCTCAAAAAGGGCTGGATCAATTTTGGTAAAATTTAATGGGACCATTTCGGAATAAACCCCTTTCGAACAAAAAAAGAATTTTGCAAATCCGTCTATATATGACAGAGTCGAATTGATAACCTCCTCCTTTTTGAAGTCGGTTAAAAATACACACCTACTTACTTAGTAGTATTTAGGTAATGTTTTTTTAAGTACATGACATACCACTACCACAGAACTCCCAAATGACAGGAAAATCTACACAATAGGTAGTAACTTTATCTTCAATTCTATTCACGTTCAGCATTGTCTCACGATCCGTCTGCGAGTTCCCAATATTAGTCACAACTATATTTTGTTGACATTTAACTAATTATGAAATTACTAGCGTGTATTCATGGTGTACAGAGACCAGCACATCAAACTACTACAATCTTTCAAATTTGTTTGATATATTTTCAACTTTATTACAAAACTATAAGGTTCATATTTAATTGGGAAAATGACAATGCCAGATCCTGCCCCACCCATGTACAGAAAAAGTAAATTAATGAAAATAATTGTAATGAATATAGAACCTTTCTATAGTAAATTGTTTTTCTTTAGAACTTGCGGATTACGAAATACGTACCCACAAAATACAAACTCATTTTACCTAAAATACAGTTGAACCTATAATCAATGTCATTAATTATTGTTTTTAGATTTAAACGGAAACCGCAAGTTCTACAGTCACTAAGACTAATGTGTAGTTATCAGCAATAAATAAACAGAAAGATGCTACATATTGCACATGACTTTTATTGAGTGGGGCAAAGTTCTATAGAGTTTCTGGCATTGTCCTTTGACAGTTAGGTATGGCTTGATGTGCTGGCGTCTGTACATGAGTATTAAATAAACTCGTGACTCAGTAAAATCCGGACAGATCGATCGGTCAAAGGTTAAGCTACGCTTGCCGCGGTCGTTCTGTGGATGGGTGACCATCCATTTCACACCGAGTTCCCTCCGTGCCACGGAAAGCACATAAAGCCGTTGGTCCCGGCTGTCATTCGTAGATCTTTGACAGTCGTTATGGGTAGTCAGGAGCCAGAAAGATTGACAACCAGTCTTCCAAGAAGTATCGTGTTACCCAGTACAGTTACTGGGTACGGTAGGCAGTCGCTCCATGTAAAACACTGGTATTCAGCTGCATGTGGTTAGACTGGAAGCCGGATCCAACATACTTGGGAAAAGGCTAGGCAGATGGTGTTTACTGCGATTATTGATTTCTTTCTTCAGATGTTGGTCCGAAAGAATCATGGCGAGATCCATACATTCATTTGTATGAAAAAAAAAAAAATTTAGAGGGTTTAAAATATTTTCCAATGTGAAGAATATATTACCAGGAGTAGATTTATATAGGTACTTAGTATATTTTTAAACCCAAATAATTAAAATATTACGAAATGAAAATAACACTTTTTCGTTTCATCTCTATGCCCATATTGTGTTTATAAAAAAAAGAAAGTGACAAGCGACGTTAACGGATCTATAAAATAGGCAGACAAGTGATGTGACAAGTGTGTGGAAAAAAATAATCATTATTTGTGATATTATTTCCCATAAAACGATGCAATTTCAGTTTAAGAACTGTGAAACGGCGGCTGTGCAGTGTCACTGTTACTGTCAGTCCCAGTTTCATTCTGAAATAATGAGTTTTTCGTTAAACTATTCACTTTTTTTTTGCGGGGTTTAATAAAAATATTTTAAAGAATATATTGTAAGAATTAGAATTTCAACTTCTCTAAACATCTTAATTTTTTTTGTACAAATCCTGCCATGAGTCTTTAGGAAAGTCTTTACTTCGCACATTGATATGGTTTTCCTTATCCAAAACATTTCCCACGTTTCAAGGTAATCTGACACAACTGTTTACATAGTTATTCAATCCACGTTCTTCTTGTCAGTTAATCGCGATCAATTAAACGGAATCGATCTTTTTGTTTCCCCGCTACCAATACTGTTTGAAGGACGCGTTAATGTGTTCCTGTCCTAAGTGTGTTGTCACTAAAGGCTTTTAGCGCTAAGAATAGATTTCAATGTAGATTTAATTACAGTTTTACGATTGTTTATAAGAAAAGTTAAAAATAATATTTTTTTTAAGTATAGTGCATAAGTTTTTGTTTCTCGTGACTAAGTAAAGCCCTACAGACCGATCGGTCAAAGGTTAAGCTACGCTTGCCGCGGTCGGCTTGTGGATGGGTGTCCATCCTTTTCATACCGTGTTCCCTCCGTGCCTCGGAAAGCACGTAAAGCCGTTGGTCCCGGCTGTCATTCGTAGATCTTTGGCAGTCGTTTAGGGTAGTCATAAGCCAGAAAGTTTGACAACCAGTCTTACCAAGGCGGCATCCGGTTAGACTGGAAGCCGACCCCAGGATAATTGGGAAAAGGCTAGGCATACGATGGTAGCGTGTAGGCTGTTATGATGGTAGCTACAGAATAGCTTGTGCTTAGGTATGTACCGGTCACCCAAAGAGATAAGTATCCATATTGTCGTCGGGAATAAGTAGTTCAAGTTTACTTTGAAACTGATGCGTGTTTATGAATAAAATAAAATACAATTAATAGCGAATAAACAGTTCAATGATTTAATTAAATTTCATTTGAAAGCCAATTGAAATTCAAATTTCAATCAAATCAATTCAATCAATTTCATCAATCAATCAATAAATCAATTCATTTCATTCAATTTTTCCTTCCAATGGAGGTTTTCAAATGAAATTTAATTACTAAGTAAACTTCAACTATTCCCGCCGACATGGATACTTATGTACACGGAAGAACGAAAGCAACGTTAAATAGCGCATCGCGTGAACCGTCGACAATATTGATCACTATCGTTCAAAACCGACAATAATGCATTCGTTAGAAATTGTCGTAATCTCCTCCATAATTACTGTTGTTGACGATTTGATAAGGGTATCGTTAGCTTATCGGGAATACCTACATGTAATGTTACCATTATTTGTTGTCTTCGAGTCAATCAGCTGACGGATAGGTATGCGGCATAATTACTTTGTCGTACCTACGTAGGTACCTACTAACATTTTTTTATGGCCAGTGACTTAATCAAAAGTATATTAGAAACTTGGGAAATAATATAATCCACCCCACCCAATTTCGAATTCGAATCCTGACCTGTCGTCTGTATGTAAATCAAATTTGAGCAGGGTCTACTGCGCTATTTTTATTTCACTACAAGCCCTCGGGGAATCCTTCATTATTAAATAAAAATTGGACAAAAGTAAAGGTATATCGCACAGCGGAATGAATTTTGTAACTGTGGAAATTAATATTGAACAGAAACAATTTTATCAGATTACTAGCTGACTCAGAAAACGTCGTGTTACCGTATTATCATGTCTCATCACCTAGGGGTACAAAAAATAGCCTACGACCTATTCTCAGACCTACCAAATATACACAAAAAATCTCCTAAAAATCGGTCAAGTCGTTTCGGAAGAGTTCGATAACAAACATTGTGACACGATATTTTTTGTTATTAGAAGATGAAAAGAAAAACATAAAAAACATGTATTATCAGATAACGTCGATTGAAGTTGAAAATAAAATGATAATTAAATACAATCTATACAATATCTCAATAGGCCTTCCAGGCGTCAGTCAACCTATCTCCTGCTAAAGTCAAAATCAAAAAGTTTATTGCGAAGTGCGCAGGTCTTGCATGTCTCTTATTTGTTCATCCAAAGTGACCACTCTACTGATGTTTAGACAAGGGAGTTTTAGGGTGTTACTACACCAATTGATCGATCGTCGATCGATGCCATCAATCGACGTCGATCGACGTTGATCGATTGGTGTGGTAGTTTTGGCTGATCGACGGATACCGTTCCACTAACTAATCGATCGATTGCCGGTCGATGGCATCGGTCGACGTTGATCGATTAACCCCAGCTATAATCCATTGGTAATAATAATCAAGCAGCTCGATCGACGTCGACTAATCCATTCTACCATCGATCGATGCCGTCGATCGACGATCGATCGATTGGTCTGGTAACATCCTTAGTCATGGGGCCACCAAGGACTAAAACTTCCTTGTCTAAACGTCACAAGTGTTGGCAGCCGAATAACATGTGTCATACCCACGTTCAAGGTTCTGCAGGTGCTTAGTTATTGAGTCAAGTTCAATGTCTACGTCTCCATACGTGGCCACCGGTGGCGACACCGACTATTCATATTTTTATACATCGCAGCACGACCAAACTTGGTCTGTGACGCCAAATTGTTTCGAGGCCTAGCGCCCACTACTACACGCTTATGAATTGTTGAGCTTATTTAGACGTTTTTATGGTAATTTTATAGGTTTTAGAAATTCCACTGAGACAATTTGTGGCATCATACGACACTATCGTGATTCTTTAAATAATAAGTTATTTATAGAATCCACAGGGTGCAAGATATGCGCTCTTGTATTACTATTTTTGAGTTGAATTATTGTACTGAGCTATTACTTTTGTGACTACCACAGATTTAAGTTTACTGCTACTAACATAATATGGACATAAAATGATTCTAAATTAAATTATTTCAATTACATGTGAACACAGAATTGAGTAGACTGGGTCTACACGGCATAAAATCTCATTCAATTCGTATCATTCTGTATAAGCTTTCTGAATACGCAAGTTCTACCCTAGTAATCTTCTTTAAACCATCCATTCGCTTGCCAAGCAACTTTTGTATCTTTCAATTAGAATTAAAGGTCCGCCGGATGCAATTAAGAGACACCTACATAATGTTAAAATAATATACAAAGTTTAAAAAGAAAAATATGTACAGTACAATAATTATAAAAAAGGGGGCTTCAGCTTCTACGGTATCAAAAGACTTGCCCACATAGTTGTCACTCAATGACAATGCTGATTATTTGGCCCCAGGATAGGTCGGTCCTCGGGTTACATGAAGTGTCGACTAGCCGCTTGGCAATATCCCGAAACACAGACGGGCACCAGACCCCATCCCAAACGGCTCAAACGTATAGCTTCCAAGAAGTTTGTTACTAATTTTTAACTCAAAATTCTCCTCTGTTTCAGTGTTCGTGCCTGGAGCCGCGACTAAAGTGCCGCACCATGTCGAAAAAGCCGGCTGCGCAGCCGACGCTGCACAAAGTGATCATGGTGGGGTCGGGCGGCGTGGGCAAGTCTGCACTCACGCTGCAGTTCATGTACGACGAGTTTGTCGAGGATTATGAGCCCACTAAGGCTGATAGCTATAGAAAGAAGGTAAGCTTTAATTCGATCAGATCTGGTCATCCCGTAGAAATTGCTCATGGTTTTCTTTTGGTTTGGTCGATCACCTCATTTTGTTGGGAAGGCTGGTGACTGCCAAAAAGGTACCGGGAGCTCTGGTTGCAGTAGACCAAGCCTATAGCAACATCTATCGCACATGAATCACGATGCGACCTACTGACGATTCCTAGATCGCTCAAGCAAAGTTTTCCGCGACATTAGCATATATACAAAATCCCGACCGTTGTGCAGTAGCCCACCAGATACTACACCCGTCTGGTCGGAGGATCCCTACACAGCGTCTACGTAGAACGGGCTTGGGCTTTTAGAGGTATGAGGTACTGAGTGGAAAGATCCTCATTCTCCATAGAAAAGGGAGGATCCTCCGACCAGACGGGTGTTGTATCTGGTGGGCTACTGCATGACACATGATTTTGATTCCTTGGATCTACCCTTTTGTTCAATAAAATAGAGTTGTAGGTTGAAGGGACTGTAAAAAAGGTTTGTGTTTATGTCAAATCTTATTGTGAACAGGGTATACATAGAGAGAGATAACTGATCGTGTCATTATGACACCTGCGGCATTGATGCAAGGATTGGTTCTGAGTTAATCGAGGAAGTCGAAATGCGAAAAGAGACCAATAAATAACAGTCTATCATAAATGTTTGATAAAACGCAAAGGGAGTCTCAATACCTGATCATGAGGTACAGTTTCCGTGCTAGCTGAGAATTTCTACTTTTTTTTTTTTTTTTTTCTCTTTATTTTTATTTAGAGCCATTTAATCTTAATAGACTATGCCAGGCTCATCGTAGCCTAATATGAGAGAAATACTACGCTCTACTTAAATTATTAACAAAATCATAAATTTTGATAGCATTATCGCTGTAAGGTTTCGCAAGAATGGTGTGAAAGGCACCTAACTCTAAACTATTAATATGTAACTCAGACATTAGTATTTCTCTCTCTCTTTTGTACCGGACGCATTCCACCAACAAGTGGTGGACATCTTCAACAAGCCCGCATACCTCACAATTAGGACTATTTATTTTTTTCATTAAAAACCCAAACTTGTTGAAAGGAATGTGTCCAGACCTTAACCTATGTGCAGTAACAATATTTTTTCTACTAATTTTAATATTGGCAAACCAGGGAATTCGAGGAGGTTCACACTGCATTGTCCGATACCAGATCCCTTTTTCTAATGAATTTTGGTCAAAATACTCTTTCCACATCTTAAAACAATTAATTTTGAATTTTGGTAAAATTTCAAAAACGCAGTGTTTTATATTACGTACTGACCCGTTGATTGCTGCGTTTTTTGCTAATGTATCAACCTGCTCGTTCCCCTGTAAGCCAATGTGTGACGGAACCCACTGTAACTTTATAATAGTATTATTGCATTGGTATTCATACAGGATATTTAAAATGGCATAGGCTAGCGATGCACCTCTGTATCCAGAAGCGCATCGAGCCAAATGCTGCAAGGCACTTTTGCTGTCAGTTACAATGACTACTCCACTACTAATACATTTATACTTGATGTAAATTAAAGCTTCTAAAATTGCAGCAAGCTCCGCCGTCATTATACATATATTCACATTATTAATTCTAAAACTACCACTATTATTGTAACACGGGTCAAAAAATGCCGCACCTATACCATTAATACTCTTTGAACCATCAGCACAGAATACTTAATAGTACTACGTACAGAAGGGACACTCCCTTCCCCGCGCTACATCAGATACCGCACCCTCACCCCGCACTAGGAGGGGCTAACCGTCGACTCTTTAGCCAGGGCGCTCAAAATCGTAAGAACTGCAGCGCTGTAGGTACTGCTGACACAAACACACAATTTTGCGATTTATTTTGTTTTAAGTTTTATTAGTTTTAATCTCGTTGATTAATTTATTTTCCAAGTTTTCGTCGTTTTATAATATACAATTAAAACTTCCGTAATAATAACATACCAACATTACCAGCTATTAATATTGCTCTCTCTCTTTATTGTCTTAGTTATGTACTTATGTCCCTTTCTTTCACGTTCTATTCATTCTTGGAATTGAAAAGTACCCTACGCACTAACCTTGTCGCGTCGCCCCATTGTAATTATTATTATTGTAATATTTTAATTAATTCTTAATTTTTATTTTTAATACTTTTGAACTTAACATGTATGGACATGGACTGGTTCCGAAATAAATGAAAAAAAAAAAAAATTGCGTTGCCGCGTAATGGTACGGGGCGATCGTGAATTCCATATTTTGTAATTAGGTAGGTAGGTACCTTAATTTACCATTATTGATGAATAAATAAACCTCTTTACATAATAAATATTATAATATTACTTTTAACTCATTACAATTCCGAGTATTCAAAATCAAATATCATTTATTTTATTTCTTTAAGAAATAAATAATTGAACGCTCGGACAAGATCACTTCTTAATAATGCTCGAAACGTTCGGGTAGTTCCGTCGTCGTTCGGTTCACCCGACGCAAAGCGCTGTCGCGCCATTTTGTACGCCACGACATCCAACTGATTCAACCCTACTAAAATTCACGCACACATTTGCACGTGTACAGACGTCATTTGGTTTTGTAGTAGTAATAGGTAATTATTTTGCAAGTTTTGTATGAAGTGTCCGAGGTGTGCCATCAGTAAATATTTTATGCCATCCATTGTATTTACTTGATAACTCTTCCAGGACCTTCTGTTTAAGTGACTCGACCACGTAGTTATTTTTGCTAGAAGTTATACAATCTAATTTAAAATTTAAAATTTCCAAAGTTTTTATATTTGTAATCCAAGTATCCAAAGTAAACATTTTTAGAGGGTAACTGTTATCTATATGCTCGTTTTTCGAATCATTATATGCTATTACTAATAGGGGTTTCTTTTTTTTACTCCAATATCTGTTGGTACAATGAGTGCTAAGTTCATCTATTAGAGATATGGTTACATTATTAGTCCATGATTTGGCCTTTAATATATATTTCGCGGCTAGGTAATATCTTCGCACAAATAACGGCGAGACACACAATTCACTCTCCATAACATGCACTGGCGTGCTTCTTATAAAACCGCCAATAACCCTTAAACCTTGATTTTGAACAATATCTAACTTATGAATATGCATCTTAGCGCTATTATCATATAAATAACTACAGTAATCGATTCTACTTCTAATCAATGATATGTACAATCTGCGTAGGTGACACGGATGAATGCCCCAGGATGGGCCTGATAAAAGCTTGAGGAGATTCAAAAATTTTTGAGCCTTTTGAACTGTTTCATTGATATGCTTTCTCCAGCGCAAAGCCCTGTCAAGCCATATACCCAAATATTTAATATTTTCGGTTGAACGCAATGTTATGTTACTAATCTGAAGCTGAACTTGTTGTATCCTATGCCCTCTACTAAAGATAAAATATTTTGATTTATTACCAGATAACTGAAGCCCTATATCTTGTAAAATTGTATGTATTTTATTCAACGCATTTTGCATCGTGGTTGAACTTTCACTAAGTCTATTACTACTTATATACATAACGAAGTCATCTGCATACTGTGACATCATGACATCTGTTATATTCTGGCAAATTCTATGGGTAACGATATTGAATAATAATGGTGATAGAGGATCACCTTGACCAATGCCTTTACTTGTCCATCGGCATAAACTTCTGGAACTACTGCCATCACTCATTTCAATCAATAATCGCCTCTCACTAAGATAAGACCATATGTATCTTGATATTTTCGAACCAACATTTAATTCTTCCAATGTGTTTGCAACTTTGTCAATTAAAACATTATTGTAAGCGTTATCAATATCTAGGAAGCATGCAAGTGTAGACAGATTTTTAGAAAATCCTATTTGAACGTGAGATATTAACCTCACTAAACTATCTGAAGTTGACTGACCACGTCTAAATCCCGTTGTTTTATGTGAAAGAATTTTATTTTTTTCAACAAACCACTCAAGACGCTTTGTGATCATTGCATGAAAAACTTTACACACACAAGACATAAGAGCAATAGGTCTCAATTTAGGTGTAGGGCCTGCAGCGTTGAGCGCATTTGCCTTAGGAATTGGATAAATTTGAACATATCGCCACTGCAAGGGAATAGAACCTTGCCTCAAAATATTGTTATAAATATCCAATAAATACAATTTAGCCATTTTTGGTAGGTTATACAACATTGAATATGTTATTAGATCATTACCAGGGGCTGTATCTTTTTTCTTGAAACATTTAATCATTTCCTCCATAACAAAATCAGCCTCCAGAGATGCGTTTGTCGAATGAAAGGATGGCATTTGTGGAACTACGGAATCTGGGGCCAGACTACATAACAACTCCGCTTTTTGTTCATTAGAAGCCTGAAATCGCTCTTTTCTGTATCCTTTAATCCATCGCATTCGACGCCACATCTCAGAGAGTGATACTGACTCATCTAGGCTATTACAAAACTGATTCCAACACTGAGACCTGCATTTATGTAATAGCCGTTTCGTTTCAGTTATTTTTTGTTCTAATATAGTGAGGTTTTCAGGGGTAGGATTTTGTCTAAATTGTTTTAACTGTAGTCGCCGCTGGGCAATTAACTGAGAAATTTTGGGATTCCAATAATACTTAGGCTTAAATTTTGATATCGGATCTGTACATAATTTTTTCGTTGGAATGCTCCGATCAGCAGCCAAATTAATTTTATCTATGAAATAATTGTACTTTTCCTGAATATTATTTGTAGTAGCTAGATTACTAAAATCTGTATTAAGAGTGTCTGCGTATATATTCCAGTTAGCTAATTTGTAATTCCTTTTTTTGATATAACAACCATATTTATGATAATCTAACACTATTTTAATAAACAAATGATCACTGCCTAGGTTTTCGTTGGTTACAGACCATTTAAAATTAACGGCAATATCAGTGGAAATAAATGTAATATCTGGGGAAGATTCTTGAGGTACGCCATTCACAAGTCTTACTCGCGTTGAACTTCCATCATTTAAAGGTATATATCCGTTGTCGATTGCTGAGTTCATTATCTGTGTACCCCTCGTATCACTTCTGTACGACCAATTTGTATGGTGCGCATTAAAATCACCGGCTATTAATGATTTCTTTGGATACAGACAGAAAAGTCCATTCCAGTCCAGTTGGGAGGTACGTACACTTGATGGACAATATACAGAAACAATATTCTCTAAATTAGAACAATTTAGTAATCTAATATGTACCAGTTCTAAACCTACGTTACTTAACCTATGAGATGACGTTTGTACCTTAAGTGATTTATGAATCACTAGCGCCACGCCACCGTACGAGTCTTCTCTATCGTTTCTGAATGTGTTGTAGCCGCTGAAGTTAAGTTCGATTTCTTCATTCAACCACGTTTCGCTTAATATGGCTACGTGAATATTTTCTTGATGTAATAAACACTCGAATTCTAGTCGTTTTGGTTTTATACTCTGAGCATTCCATTGCAGTAAATTAAGCTTGTTATTAGTTGGGGAACTATCCATAATTTGATGTATTAAATAAACTATTAAACCATTCAGCCTCTGTAAATAACGCTACGACATACTTTTTCACTTCTTCAATTATTATTTTGACCACTACCAAAACTTTCTCTTCTAATATTTTATTTGAAAAAAACACTTCTTTTATTTTGTTTAGTATATTCTTTCTCCTTTTTTTACTTTCTTCTACTTTCTCTTCTAGAATTTCTTCATCCTGTCTTTCCTCACGCATTTCTAAGTCAAAGTCTGGCAGGACGTTGCAGGATTTTTTATTGTTTTTTTTTTTTATTAATTTTTTCTTTATTCCTCGTGGTTCTACTTGCATTTTCTTCAGAGCTATCTACTTGTATTTCTTCATACTGCGAGCTATTAACTAATATATCTCTATATGTAGGAACTGTATGTGTACGTTCTATCTGTGTACTATAACTCATATTATTTTGACTTTCATCTGTATCCACTAACTTCTCATCAGTCTCATTCTTATTTAGAAAAATACTTAATGCCTTTCTGTATGTGCAATTATTTTGAGACATAATATGACGAATGTTCTTTTCTTTTAGGAAGCTAGGGCATTTCTTATCTAGTGACATGTGTGCTCCTTTACAATTTACACATATATAATGTGTAGTTTCACAATTAGGATGTAAACCACCGCATTTGGGACAGACAATTTTTTTTGTGGGACATTGTTTGACCAGATGTCCATATTTCCAGCACCCAGAGCATTGGGTAACCGGAAATACATAAGGCTCCACCTTGAATCTACACCCGTAACCATATACATACGGGGGCAAGATTGGGCCTTTAAAACAAACCCGTATTGTTTCACTCTCAAGCCACTTTTCTTCTGAGAATCGTTTTAAACGATTAATCGAGACCACTTCATATTCATGTTCTTCCTCACTAGAGAGCGCGCTATGTATTTCTGACAGATCTATGTCTAAATCTATGTTTTTAATGATACCATAAGATAAACTTAATTCTTGTGTATATTGGCATCTATAATCTAGCTCTTTCATTTTTTTACTAGATATCAACTTTTCTGCATCTTCACGTTTCGTAAACTGAACAATTACCCTGTATGGGTTTTTATATTTGATTTTCGTAATCCCTTGTATATTGTCTGCTCTGAGTAGTTTAGCTAAACCAATTTGTTTTGGCAATACTTTTTTCGACGAAATACATATTTCATTTGTTTTTGAAATACCCTCATATCTCTCATTATTATAATTCGCCGATTCTATTGACGTACTTCTAATTAAACGTTTTGCATTTCTTCTCACCGTAATAAATTCTCCGTCTTCTTCAGTAACTTCTCCTTCATCACTTTCTGGTCTCATACGTTTTTCTGCCAATCGTTGATTGGATACTCGTTCATTGCTTACTTGCTGCTCCATCACATCTTCATTATTATTTACACTCAAAACACTAACTTCTATCTCTTTCTCATCCATTTTTAACTATATTAGTTAAGGCGGGTAGATGTAGATAATCATCGACATCGAAATAATAAAGCATACGTGCACTCAGTACCGCGCGCCGCACGCAACGGAATTTCTACTTGATATGAACAAAGATTTGCTCTCACGATTAGGAAGAAAATGAGAGAAAAGTTATTACTCGGTGTGTACCAATTGTTGCGATGTAATTGGTGTGGGAATTGGCACTTTTTCACACTTCTTACAGCGTATTGTGAAATTTCCCATGTTTGAATGAAAAGTTTCGGGTGATCAGCTGTTTACTACTTTGCTGCTATTGTACAAGGAACTAACATATTTTGCCAAAGCAAATAGTTATACATTCGGTCTAGCAATGTGTGTCTCATTTAAATGCGCTCAATTGACGCCAGCCGAAAGTTAAGCCTTGAATTATTCATATCATGCGTTCTATGGCATTTTTTTTCCGGCTTAAGATATACGTGACTGTTCATTCAACTTTATAACTCACTGCAGCACATTAAGATTCGTGCTCACGAACTTACCAGTCAACATAGTGCTTTAGTATAAAGATCTTGCAACGCGATGCAACTAAATGGATATACGAGACGTTTGTACATTTATTTCAAGGTTCAAGTAATTGCAGTGGGAATAATAATGTTTTGCAAGTCATTTTGTTGTCTTTCTGATGCTGAGGCTATTTTAGCGGGCTACGGCGAATATTCGTGTTAACGCGATGAGTGTGGCCGGGTAGATCGTTGCAATGCGTAGTATTCGGGCGAAAACGATGTATTAACGGGGCACTGTCGGTAAACTGGCGCGCATCAAAGGGATTTGTCGCGACAATATTCGCTTGGGTGGCTACACCTACGTTACTTCCTCCATTTTGTATTACAGTCTACGTCTCAGCCGCACAACAGAGAACAACACAATCCGACACGATGAATGTTCCCCCGCCTAATGTAGACACGAACATCGACCATAGACGATGTTTTAGCGCGCCAACGCGACACGAATCTTCGCCCGCTAATGTAGTTCCCGCATGAGTGGGACAAACCTGTTCATGGATCAATAAACTCAAACGGTGGAACATTTGCGCTCATCCATTCCCACACCCCAACCTTTAATACCTGGGTTTTCGCAGGTGGTTTTAGACGGCGAGGAGGTCCAGATTGACATCCTGGACACGGCGGGGCAGGAGGACTATGCCGCCATCAGAGACAACTACTTCAGATCCGGAGAGGGCTTCCTCTGCGTCTTCTCCATCACTGAGCCTGAGAGCTTCGATGCTACACAAGAGTTCAGGTAGGTCAAGTCTCACTTAGATTTTCGCTTAGTATGAATACTCTGTAGAAAGTATCGTTTTACTAAAATACAATGTGGCATAGCGCCGCTGACGTACCGCGTATGCGAGACGGAATAATGTATAAATTATATTCTGTCTATTGGTTTATTAGTTTTTTGACAGCTGCCTTAGGACGTAACTTTTCCCGATTACCTAAAAGTTAACTTTAAAATACGATATAGAATAAATATAAATTAACTGCCTTGCGTTAATGGATTATCTTATTTATGACTCCTTACAGACATTTTAATACAATATACGTATCAGTTTTTACAAAAAAACATAAAGATTGTTATGCGCATGAAATATGGTTACAGTCTTGAGTCTATCCTACTTAGTGATGGGATCGAATGTATTCGCTTCCAATGAATAAATCGAAAATAATAATTTTATATTTATGTAATCCTAAAAACCTATATATTTTGAAAATAATCCAATGAATTTATATTGCGTGCTTAAAACATCGAAAATTAAACAAGCAAGTTAATATTATAAAGTTAATTTTACATTGTCGTTATAAATAAATCAATAAATTATTCGTCGTCTTCCGACATGGAACTTACATCTGATGACGAGTCTTCGCCCAAATATATCACGATTGTTTCGTGCTTGCTTCAAATAATCGATAATCGATACTATATACAAATTAAAGTGTAAATAATCGAAACGTTCCGTAGCTACAATCACCAGTTGTCAAAAGCACCATCTGTCAAAAAACTAAGAACCCAATGGACAGAGAGTGATGTTTGCAACACACACTTCTAGCAGTTGCAGGTGCTACAGGCAATGATAATTGGTCACCATCATATACCTGTTGCTGGCTGCCTAAAATGGTGCTAACTATCGTCATATAAAAAAAATGGGTTGTTTCGCAAAATCATACGCCAAAAAGTTACCATTACCATAACCGACCAGTCAACGTAATTTTGTGTTGTCAAACTTCAAACTACTTCAAACATCAAAATATTATGGAATCTCTTTTTGAATAACTTCAACTGACGGATTTGAAACAACCCGTTACATTTAACGTACGTTAAACATCTCACGTCATAGTAACTTTTTAACCGTCCGTATGTAACGGTAACTGTTTGAAATAACCCGCCCTAAGAAAAGAAGTAGACTATATGATGGGCTAAGCTAAAAATAAAATGTAAAATTTTCCAGAGAACAAATCCTACGCGTAAAAAACGACGAGAACATTCCGTTTCTGCTGGTGGGCAACAAGTCGGATCTGGCAGACAAGCGACGTGTGCCCCTGGACACGTGTCGCGAGAGGGCCCAGCACTGGCAGGTGCCCTACGTCGAGACTTCCGCCAAGACGCGCGACAACGTGGACAAGGTGCGTGCAAATGTAGGGGCCCATTCTCTCCCCACCTCTCTGCTTACTGTATAAAGGACGATTTCCACCAAACGGCTCGCATCGCATCGGATCGGAAAGGATACGAACGGATGCGGCGACAGCCGATCGCGTCCGGATGGATATCGACGTATAATGGTCGTAGCACATTACACCAACTCAAAGTCAACTTCACCCCAACTTAAGTCACAGTATGGCATTGAAATGTAAGCTTTATTTCGTGTTACATACGAGTGAAGTTTTGAACACATACTTTCTTGTTCGTATCGCTGGCACGACAGTCGGAAAGTTGGAAGTCTACGACACGTGGTCCATGCGTTATTCACCTATTGACGTGTTGAAAAAATCACTCGTAAATCTTATACATTTCAATGTCATACTGTGAGTTAAGTTGGAGTGGAGTTTACGTTGAGTTGTTGGAATTTGCGGAGCCGATCGCAAAGGTATCCGTTTCTGCGCCTAGTCAAACAGTTTCAATCCTACCGTGTTGACAGCCGAAAGGATTCGATCGGATACGACGACAGGCGAACGGAGCCGATCGCGCGTCGCCCGCGGTCAAGCTTGGCAAGCTATATTAATAGACTTTAAATACTGTGTACACGATTTAATAAAATTCGCTTCGATCCGATTCGATGCAAGCCGTTTGGTGGAAATCCTTAACTCTTTCTTGTTCCTCTAATACCCACCCAGCCGAGCCTGAGCTTTGCACGCTTTGACAAGTTGTACCGACTACCGCCCGGCGCGGCTCCGGCTGGACTGGTAGAGTTGCGCCTGCGCATCGCCCGCTCGCCTGACGCTTTTCTATACTTCACCAACACTTACAGAATTACACTACACATGGCTATGATGACAGTTTTCAGGAAGTTGAACATAAATGTTTGTCGAGACGTATTCTCTCGCTGTAGGATCGTGATATTGTAAAAGCGTTAGGTGTAAGAACTGGCAGTGCGCGGTGCAACTCTAATGCAACTTCTCATATCAAACGCCTATCTCAAAACAGACATCTCCCCTTAGCTACTGATACATACAGGCCTAAAGATGGCCGACATTTGGGCTGATAATAACGTTAGGTCAGCTATAGTTACATATACAATAGTGAGGACTAGTTTACATTAACGACTGGGAACACAGGGCGGACCTTGAGTTGGTGGGTCCCTGGGCCAATACTACTTGGGGCCCTGATTAATGAATCAACTAATTGACATTTTGTCGGTTTTCGATAATTATGTTTACAATAGTTTTCTTTTATATTCATAATATTGTTCATTGTCTTCAACTTGACTTGGGGCCCTATATATTTACGGGCCCTATATGTAGGTCCGCCCCTGGTAACGCTTCTAAAGCGCTGAGCCAGCAGGCACGACGGTCAGTATCGCTCCTGCTGGATCGTGCGTTGCTAATGTACTGTCTGTCAAAATAGTGTGACAAGATCATTCTAAAGAAGTGTCGGTATGTGGCAAGCATTGCCGACACTCCTTTAAGCCGGTGTAGGTATGTGTGGGTGGTGGGGAGGCGGGAGGAGGCTTGTGTGTGTGTCCGGTGTGTGATGGTGGCTCGTCCGCAGGTGTTCTTTGACCTGATGCGGGAGATCCGGTCGCGCAAGTCGGACGACAGCCGCGCGACCAACGGCGACCTCAAGAGCAAGAAGCGGAGGAAAATCAAGTGCGCCATCTTGTAGGCGCCACGGGTGCCGGGCATTGCGCCACGTGTCCCCGGACACTGCGCCACGTGTCCCCGGACACTGCGCCACGTGTGCCGTACACTGCGCCACGCCGGATATGACGACACGCGATCTCAAATGATATTGATATTAATTAGACGGCCACGAGTAAGGGATTTCTTTTGTATTGATAACAAGGGTGTAAATACAGTGTCAGTAGAACGTTTAGCGAGTTGCCGTGTGTAGTGTCCGGGGACATCTGGCGGTGTCAGCGAGTGTCCGGCAGCGTCCGGAGCTCGTCCGTGTCCGCTTGGCTTGTTTTGTTCAGTGATGCCGTCTGCTGGACTGTGGTGCCACGAATATAAAGTTGTGTGTGTGATACTTGTCACAAATAATGTATCCGACATTACAATATATTCATAATCTTTAGTGCAATGCAATCAACGGTTCCACTCGACCAAACAATTATATTTATTTATTTTAATAACGTTTGACAATTATCACATACAGCAACTTCATTACTCAAAAACTCATTTTGTAAATTCGTTTATTGTATTGTAAACTGTATGCCGTTGACGTGAAGGTCGGCAGTCGCGTGTCAGGTTTCACTAGCACGCTCACATGTACTAGGTGTAAGCAGGTTATTGTAAATGTTAATATATTTCGCCCACTCTGGTGCTTGCATTTATTGAATACTGTTTGTAATGACAGTGTCCTAACTATTTGATACAAGTCCAAAAATTTAAATATGAACACCACCATTCCATGTTTCAAAAACTTTTCCGAGTAAAACTATAAATAATGTTATTTTAATTTGCTAAATCAGTTCATAAAAAGATTTGTTGTAATTCAAAAAGGACAATGCCAAAAACTCTATAGAACTTTGCCCCACTCAATAATAGGCATGTACAAGCTTGCAATGTATAGCATCTTAATGCTTATTAATTGCTGATAACTAAACATTAGTCCTAATGACTGCAGAACTTGCTGTTTCTGTTTAAATCAAAAAACTGTATAATTCCTTTTAGCATTTATTTGTAATCCGCAAGTAATAATAATAATAATGTTCTTTACATTTCCTTAAAGTCTACATTATCAATTAAGTTCTCGAAAAAAAAATACAGGACACAAAGGAAGTATTTTGCTAATGAACTCCACACAACTCCACACTCGAGCCTGTCTCGTGGAAACAAGCCAAGAACGCAGGCAAGTTCTAAAGAAAAACAATGAATATAATAAGGTTCTTTAATAATTACAATTAATTTTCATTTTCTGTAAGTGGGTGGGGCAGGATCTGGCATTGTCTTTTATCCAACTGTTGTTCATTTTACTTAATTTCTAGATATGAATCTAAAAACGCCAGAAATCGCCAATCCGCTTTGAGCAAGCCTAGTGATCAGTACAGTACGATTCAAACTTAATGGCGGCTCTGAACGCCAGGCGAGTGGCTGCGCAGTAACAATTTCATGAGACAGCGGGGGTGAGGGGCGAGGTACTGCGCAGCCAACCGCTCACTTCACAGCCGCCATTAAGTTCGAATCGAACTGTACTCATGCCATCCTTGTATGGAAAGAGGGTTTTGCCCAGCCCCTTCATCCTTGCGTCATTTCCCCAATGCTGGGGGCCATGACTTATCCGGGAAACCAGTTTCCGCAAAAGATGTTGCTCCATCTGCTCTGGCTTTCAACAACGTGAACCGCTTCGGTGACCTTCATGTTGAGTGTCTTTCGGATCTGTGGGCTAATTTTGCAGTTAAGTTTCCATCAAAACAACGCTTTTCGTATTCTCTACCGCTGTCAGACACGCTCGCGTCAAGTTCGCGTCACGCGAGCGCAATAACGACATTCTACTGTTGCGCGTCTTTGGTGCGTGCTTTGGAACGCAACATGATCGGCATTCTACTATTCGTTTGACGTCTCAAAATGACATTTAAAAAGCACTAAAATCTGTACTGGGGTATTATTTTACTATTGTAATAACGTCATATTCAGATTCTATTCAATTATTTAGTGAGTAATATTTTTCTCTTATATGGCTACACCATAAGTTTGGTAGAGTTTGGTTGTCGTACAGTTAACGCGCAGCTTACGCGCAGTTCAAAGATTATAAGAATACCGTTTATCACTCAAACTTGAACTTAACTGCAACTGCACCTCTGGACCTGTAGACAAAATCCCTGTTCAGTTACCGTTAACGCCAACAGAAAAATCAAATTGTGTGCAGTTGACATATTTGCATCACGTGACATCTGGTAAGTAAACTTTAACTCATGGGATTTTGTCCAGGTCCAGCCCTCCTAGCCAAGTTACAAATGTTTCGTATTGTATCTCTTTCTACAATAATTAACGCTTCGTCGTAATACATTTTTGTTTTTCGATCACGTGATTTATCGTTGAGGAGACGTCATTCCCATACATTTGATTAGTATTCTATTAGCGTTATCGTTTGTGGATTGTCAATTTGGGTAATATAGCTAGGGGGGCTGGTCAGTTCAGCACATTGGAGTTCTTCCTCTATGTCGCTTGCCTTCCATTTTGCCGGTAAGTATACGTTTCTGGTGGTTAACACCGGGTTTATGAGCGATGATTCTCCGCAGACATAAGCCAGCAGTGGGCAATGTGGTTTTGTCCAGTAGTGGAGCCATTATAGGCTGGTATTATAATTTGAAGTAGTATTTTGACCCCCATTACAAACAGAATTCCATAAGTTGTTTATGAGTTAATTTTATTATTGTATCAAAGCGTTGTGCTTTTGCGTTTAGTGCGTGTCTATGGGGCGGACCGACGCCCCACTCGCAGCAAGTGTAGGCTTACACTGACAATAACTTTACGATTACGTATTGTTCATGTTATACGTATTACTGCCGCACTCAGAGACATCAATAACAACAACAATATTATTGACTGACAGCGTTCTAAGTTATGTTGGTCAATTAAAGTTAATGATTCATTATTATTAAGTGACGTCTCTGAGTGCGGCAGTTAGTACAGTAGGCCAAACTATTATAAGGCCATTCGCCACTCTACACACATTTTTTATATACTCTAACTAGCACTATGCTCGCGATTTCGTTCGCGTGAATTTTCTCAAGGATCCCTAATTTTTTGATAATGCAATATAGCCTATAGCATTCAGGGATAACGTAGCTTCCTATTGGTGAAAGAATTTTTAAAATCGGATGAGCAGTTTCGGAGATTAACCCCTACTTACAAACTAACAAACCAATTTTACCTTTTTATAAAATTTGTATAGATAGGCTTGTGTCTGGCCGCAACTCACCTGATTTTAAGATCGCGGCTTAAGTTGGAGTACGCTTGCCTAGGATGAACCGGTTCACTCGTGACTTGAAGATACCCAGATTATAGGTATTTATCGGGGAACAGAGAGGCGGGCAGTGGAATAACAAAAAAAAAAAACTAGTTCTCATGGTGGAGGAAAACATCGTAAGGATCCTGCGCCTGTGTGACCTGTGTCCCAACAGTGGGAACATCACAGGAATATACTTATTCTCACAAGGAACTGTGAGAATTAGTATTTCCCTAATCACCTATTTGTTATTCAATGATTGTAACATGGATCACCTATTATTTATTTAATAATTATAATACAGAATAAATTTTTAACCAGTGCGTAAATTCTAGGGACTGATTTTGGTCCTCAAATACAATAACTTAAAAAAATTAACGTTTTCTTACTCAGTGATCAATCATTTGTTGCGATTTCTATGAGAAAGTGAAATTTGTTTTTGAGATTTCGATATTGGTCTCATAGAAAAAGTTGTTGGTTTTGAGTCTCTAGAACGCACTGGTTAAAAAAATATTCTGTATAGTGTGGATGTCGCATGTTTTCATATAAAATGTATGATTGTCGAAGAAACCCGTATAACATGAACAATGTAGTAGCTTCTCACACACTCGTGCGCATGGTCGGTAGCGTAAGTTTTGTATTTATTTTCTATGTAATAAGTGCTAAATGTATTGTGTAATGTGTTGAACGCTGTACTATACGTGTTTACAGTAATAGTATTTATGCTATCCGAAATAAATAAATGGTATTTATTCATTTCGAATCCATGAGAAATCTCCAGTAGAGCACTATATTTGTTGCAATACCGACGGTATTTAGCGAGCAGCAGAATTATTTTAATTATGCCGATCGGCGTGGTCCGCATTGAATGGATTAATGATTCAGTGGCGTGCCTAGGGCTCAAAGTTAGGGCAAACCCGACAGATGAGATAATGATTCAATATCTACTTAGAGATATTTTATTTCTGTGCTGTTTATGTTATTGTCTCGTATTGATTGCAAGCCTAGCTTTTGGACTTTAATGGAAGGCTCGCCGCTGAATGATGTAGATTAAGGAACGCTTTTAATTAACATACTGTATATTAGAAATATTTGTTTATTGGTATAAACATGCTTCCTGCAGTTCCTTTAGGAGGAAGACGCTCAAACAGATACTATTTCAGTAAACATGTTGTACGTGGTGTCTGCGCCGGAATGTATAGGTTCGCTTCACGGATTAGCCGATAGTTGTCATGTCTTGTATGTTTCATTTTTGACTGCTACTCGACAAATAAAATCCCTATATAAAATATTTCTTGCAGTTCACTCAAATAGCATGTCCAGTGCAATAACTTAAATAAACTATTGATTTATTAATATTTTTGTAAAGTATTGCGCGGTAGCAGTCAAAAATTCAAATAAAATACTATAATTAATGTAATTCTAAGTTTTGTATGCAATAAAGTCTGATATTTTTAAATCTTCACGATTTACTTTTTTGTATTTGGCCGTTGATCCGCCATTTTGGGCTGTTTTCTTAACTTTCCACTTATTTAGTGTAGAAGACTAATCTTGGTATCACAAAACATCTCGCTAGATATTTTACGGGTGTTTACTGAGAGACAGGATTGTCCTGAGATGGTCAGGTTATCGAGGGGTACGTTTAGTTCGTGATGGATGAAGCCGGGAGCTGGCTCGGCACTACACGACAAGGAGTAAGTTAGCGTGCACAGCTCAGACACCGAACACGCTGACCGTTTGTTACACAGTTCTATGTGAGCGCATAGGGTTGCCAGGTTCTTAAATCAGAAAGCCAAACAGAACAGACAGTTTAGCCGGACTCCCTAAATTGGTACATTTGTATTTAGCTTTTTGTTCCTTTAAATCGTCTTAACTTCTACTGAGATAATAACAAAATTTAATAATAATAAAATAATAATGTTTATTTGTACACATAGAAAAGCATACATAAGTACACAAAGATTCAAGAAAGATTGTACATTAAAGGGCGAACCGATTACTCCTAAACTAGGCCAAAAGCCTGTTTCAGGAGTCAACGTTCCACCAGATATAATTAATAAATGAATCAGTCTTCATTATTATGCAATTCTAAACAAAATTACTGCGTACGTGACTGGTAAAATGTAATAAGCCTAACAAAAACCCAACAGGCCGGACACGCGTCCAAAACGCCCAACTATGTCCGACTTTATGCAGACGCCTGGCAACCCCTCGCGCGTAGACATGTTATGCATAATATACTGTTACCGGGGCCAGATGTGTATATCTGTAGATGCTCCCCAATAACTGCCAAGACGAACTTATTTTGTAAGTCCATGAGTCGGAAAAAAAACAAATAGAATATCTATTCCATAGAGCCGCTTCTCTAAACTGCGTCGCATGTCGATAGAAATTGTCAAAATGGCTATAACTATCGTTTCACACTTACTGTCGACAGGTGGCGGTGTTTTCAAATTATATTCCTATATTATGTACTTGTAATTTCCTCTAAGCTAGTTATTTTAGTTCATAAATGTATTGATTATGTACCTATGTGTATGTATGTATATCGAAGTCACAGGAACAAAATGATTGATATAAAGCAGGAAATATACAGATTTGCAAAATTAAGTGTATTATTTGACCATTGAAAAGATGGAGAAAAATGTACAGCATAGTATGTCAAGTCGTTATAGGGCTATGGAGACCTGGCCTTGCATCGCAGGCGCAACTACGTACACTCATCAAGCTACAAACAACCTGTCAAATTTCTTTGATAGATTTTAAACTTCATGCCAAAAGAATAAGGTTCATATTCAATTGGGAAAATTTGACATTTTGGCATGGCTTGATGTTCTGGTGTCTGTACATGTTGCACCTAATAACATCGTGGCATTTTCATCGTCTTAAAACGGCCCACTACATGTATCCAATGACAACTAATCATTCATTACAATATATACAGGCTGACTTTTATGTCATTGGCAATATTTTAGGCGGTGAAAGAACTCATAAAAATGATCAACTTTCACTATAGGAGCGTGTTGTGGGTTCGATTCCCGCCCAGGGTAAACATTTATGTGATGAGCACTTGTGTTTGCCTTGTGTCTGGGTGTTGTTTATCTATATATATGTATGTATTTAAAAAAAAATGTATTTGTGTATGTATATCAGCTGTCTGACACCCATAGTACAGGGTCTCCCTAATTTGGGATCAGATGGCCGTGTGTGAAAATGTCCCCACATATTATTATTATAGGAACAACTGAAATATGAAAAAGTCGTAATGTAAAAATAAATCATTACAACAAGATAAAAATGTAGGTATTTTTCAACCGACTTCAAAAAAGGAGGTAGTGCTTCCCGGGTCCAGTTCTGACAATGGCATCCATGAGAAAACCGTATAAGTCTTAAATTTGCATTAAGTATGTGCGCGATTTGTTGCGCGATTTCTCCGGCAAACGTAAACCGATCTTAATTTTTTTGCTTCAGTGGTGGTCCCATATAAATTTTATCGAAATTGATTCAGCACTTTTTGAAAAATCAGCAAATACCCAAAAATTTTACATAGACGACGTTTTAGTTTCATCAATCTTTGTAGTAGTTAACTTTCAATATCTTCTTAATAGATTTGGATGAGAAGGAGGTACTAAAAAGCGGAAAATAAAAAGCTTTTTACAAAAAAGACAACCGCCTTCAAAAACTAAAAAGTGAAAAATAACTTTAGCACAGAACACACTTTGACTTTAGTTTCGAAATTCAGTGGCTTTGTTCTGTTTTCGAAACTAAAGTCAAAGTGTGTTCTGTGCTAAAGTTATTTTTCACTTTTTAGTTTTTGAAGGCGGTTGTCTTTTTTGTAAAAAGCTTTTTTTTTATTTAATATCCGTAATATGGCCAATGAATTCAAAGTCAGCCTGTATATATTTTATTTTATATCGCGTTTAGAGGTATTTTATGTCAGGTACATTGAGTGGACCACCTTTGTAAGACTTAAAATGCCAACGTTGAATGATTCGTCTCGTTAGGTAAGTACCTATTTAAAATAACGGATTTTCCAGCGCTAAGTAAGAATCAGGTAATCATATATTCAGATAACATTACACGAATCAAAGCATGTAATTTGTAGATGGTATCGGCACATACTCGTTGGTAATAAACAGTTTCACATACCTACTACAAGTTAGTACCTACTAACTCTACTAAAGCGTCTTACTGACCATCCTTCGTGCTGTACGTCCCGCTAAGGTCATGCACGATGCACGATGCAAAACGACCGTGACTATGCTTGCTGTACGTCAATAATTATTATTAATTGTTTTTTTTTCACGGTACTTTTGATGTATGACCTTGGCGGGACGTACAGCAAGAAGGATAATGATTAAGGCGTTTAAGACCTCATTACGAGTTCTAACTTTGATCCAAAGCTTTGAGTCCGTTATTGTACTTAGTTTCAACTTCCAACGTAAAAAAACTCTTTTAGACTGTTCTAAAGTCCGTTGGTGTAGGTATGTATTGAAGTTGAAATAAAGTTTTCATCCCACCATCTCGGAAAGAGTATTTTTAATCTTCAATATCTGAGTGGAAAAGCCGTTTTTATTCTCTAGAGGATAAAGTAAATTTATCTTCAATATCTGAGTGGAAAAGCCGTTTTTATTCTCTAGAGGATAAAGTAAATTGAATTTAGAACATCGTGTGCACTAAGTTTGTGAATTAAAAAAAAACATTAAACCTATTTACTGCTACCTATAAGGTGCCGAATATATCATACAACTTTTTTTTAATTTGTTAAAAACTCAGACTTTGTAAACGTTTTTTTTTGCATTTAGTCATTTCCTCGCTGAGGTGGAATGAAAAGTTACGTGTTGCACTCGAGTGCAAAGATTTTTCACCTCGTGCTCTTTTGATTCCCTCGCTAACGCTCAGGATTCTAATTTTGAATCACTCGCTGCGCTCGTGATTCAATTTTAGAATCCTTCGCTTGCTCGGTCATCAAAATTGAACACGCGGTTAAAAAGCAACTTTGCACTCTTGTATAACAAATAACTATTATAATATACCTACATATAAGTATACTTTGATTATATATAATGTCTAGATGGAGCGTCAAGTGCACGCAAACGTGTCAAAAAGTGTCAGCCAACTATTGGCTGACAAGTGCTTATCTAATCAAAGCCCAAATGCGTAATAATAATAATAAATGATTAATAGATGTATAATAATATTAATTTATGTATAATTATATATATAATTGCTTATATAATCATTATTTACGCACACAGAGACGTAGATGCACAGTGTAAAACGACGCCTGCCCGCACACATACTTGAAATTGTTGACTCGTTTTCTTTGTTATGATTGTAGGGCGACGCTCCATCTAGACATTATATAATCAAAGCATATATAAAATAAAAATAAAATAAAATACTATGGATGGCTCAAAGATGCTCGAAGTAAAGTTAAAACTCTGGTCTCTTTTTGTTTAGACGTTAATAATAACTAGCTTTTATAACAGTTTTTATTACCATTCTGAAATCAACCGACTTCACTTCTTTTTTTTAATGTCGGCATTGGTTTTACCTAGATACATTTTGTTTTCCGTAAGTATTCATTTGTTGTCGTATGTATGGTCGTAACATGGTCATAGTTACGCTATCGCTAATTGGTAATACAATCTGCAGGCGTTCCTGACTCTGATCCGGCAGATGTCGCGTATCAAGAAGGGTCTTGCAGCCGACGAACAAGAGGAGGAGGTGAAGAAACGCGGTCCGTGCTGCGTCATGTGCTAGTACCCGCTGTACACGACTGAACACACTAGTAGGTACGGACGTAGCCGGAAGACGCCTCCTTGTCATCGTGCTTATCAAATATAGGGACTAACTACATTAATTCGGCTCCATTCGCTTTTCGCGGTACGATTTTGGTCACTTATAAACAGATCTGCTTCTATTAGCCGCGTACAGCATCTAAGATAGTGAAAAGCCGTCATAGCGAGTTATCTCCACTGAATCGTACGGCGCTGAATTATTGAGAAGCAATTACATACTCTTTGCTGCGAAAACGGTAACTAATTTAGTATTGTGTCCGCAACATAGACAGTTCTATGTGCGATTTAGTTATCGTTTCGTTTCTTGCAGAACAACAGGTTTGCCGCGAAAACTGATTGGATGCGCATCTCCATACAATTTTTTTTTTTTTTCTAATGCTGATCAGAGCTGAATAAGTGTGGTTAGTCCCTTAATCACCAATAAGCTTATAATCAAAGTGGAGAGAACAGCAGGGAATGCCGTCTCCTTCTCTCATCTTGTATCAGATAGAGACAACAATCCCTGACGCGAAATAGAGGCACGCTTCAAGGTCTCGAAAAGGAGTTTACCGGACTGGATAACCGCAGCTACCTCGTAACAATAACTAAATAATGAAGAGAGGCATTGGCTACTCCGGATACCTGCCTGTGGCGTTGGCTACGTCCATATTTCTAATTAGCACTGCCAGTTTTTCTATATTATACAAGCCTTCGGGATGCCAGTTATCGTGCTAAAGTGCTATAAACTAGAATGCTCAGAATGTAAATACAGGCTGGGCCGTAAATTTTTGCACTTTTGAAATTAATGAAAAATAAACTATACAACGTATTCAAGTACCTATATGTTTATCTATACTAATATTATAAAGAGGTATTGTTTGTTAGTTTGTAAGTTTATATGTAGAGGGTAACCTCCGAAACTACTCATCCGATTTAAAAATTTCTTTCATCAATAGTCCGAAACTACGTTATCCATGTCCCTGTTATATTGAATTATCAAACAATTATCACGCGGCCGAAGACGCGGGCAAAATCTAGTAAATAATATAAAAGTAAAAAATATTTCTTGATAATAATATCGTCCAGGTGGTCTCCAATTCGCCGCTGGCATTCTTAAAACTTCCTATTTATTGATGAATGTTATCCTTTAACTGGAGCATTGGTCTTGTTTTATTTACGTAGACTCTACTTAGCCATGTTTCAGGAATGCCACCGGCAAGATGGCGGCTACCTAGTAATTTCTAAAGTGCAAAAATGTATGACCCATCTTGTATCTTGTAATGATAACTGGCTGTCTAATCTAAGAGTACCTATTGATTAATTTGATTGGTCGAAAGTGTTTATTGTAATACCATTCTCATCTCACTAACCGATGTATATTATGACATTCGTGTAAAACTATTTCTGTACGTCTCAGTTCTTGTAAGTTTTCGTTACATTCCGAACAAGGACTGATATAAGAAGATTCTGTAGTAGCGCCATCTTTAATTTATATCATTTGTGTAGCTATCATCGTCAGGTGAAAGTAGATATTATTTTTATAGGTGTGATATTGTACTAACTCGCTCAATCTCATAAGACCTGCTTGTGCCAATATTTATTGAAACTCCTTTATTGATTGTGTTATAGCAAAAGTGGCCTAAATTACAGATGTTGACATTTAAACTAATAATACTTAAGTACTTTTAAGAAACTTCACCTCGGAAGTTACTACAAAACTTGAGTTAGGTCGCTTTCGCTTTAGCGATGTTATAGGCTATCTTGAATATTTCTGTAAATAACTACAATTATTAATTATAATAATAAACCAATTGTACTACATATTCTGGCATTTTTATTTATAAAATAATAGCTGTTGCATTATATACCCCATTCAGTCAATGAATACATAATTACAATTATTCTAAGATACATTTAGATTACATTTGGGAATATTTTTATAGAATAAATACTTAAAAAATAGTAGCTTACCGGTATCGGGAACAGAGTCCAAGCTTCCGGTGATCTGGCTCCTGAGAGAGGATTTTTTATTAATGTTAATAATGTTGATCACACATATTATCTTTTTATTGTATGATTCTTTTTACCTACGGATAGGGTTTAGCTCAAAGTTGGTCCCATATTATACTTATTTCAAAACAATATTCTACCCCTAAGAGTGGATAATTATCGAATGACTTAATTTGTTTGGTGTTACCGTTTCTTAATTTAGAAGAAGTAGGCACTAGAGAGCGGAAAAAATATCATTATTACAAAAAAGACAACCTCCTTCAAAAAGTAAGAATAACTTTAAATTCGCAAGTCGGCGGTTTTGGTTTTTTTTTTGGTTTGTATTGCCACCGACTTAGTTCTTACTTCTTATCATACAAATTAATTACGAAACCCCTTAATTTTCCACCCTTAGTGTAGTCCCCACACTGGAAAAAGCTATGCGTGGTCAAACATAAAAAAAATACATGTCGAATTGAAAACCTCCTTCTTTTCCTGAAGTCGGTTGAAAAATTACTTTAATTTCGGAAGTCGCTGGCAACACAAAACAATAAACAGAACCAAAATGGAACTTTTAATAAACCATCTCGATAAACCTATCGAGATGGTTTATTTAAAGTTACGAACATTTTATTAGCCTGTTTTGGGAACATTCAGTGGCATTATAAAAAATGACGTTATATCACCGTCACTAATTATCGTTTATTTCACAACACTATTATAATTTTGTTGCTGACCAATGTTCGTAAGTAAGTAGGTAGGTAGGTAGGTACATCATTTAAGTGATAATCTTACTGACTGCGGTTTTACTGCACGCCGATGTGCTGTCCGCTAATGAGGGCCTTGGGTATAGAGTGAAACAACAAATGATCAGTAAGTGCACAACTCCAAGGACACGTCCAGTCGCCTCCGGGGATGGATCTATCGGGGCTCGAGGAGTTGTGCGCTACGTTTAATTGGATGTCAGACCACCTTTAACATTGTCAAGTTCACCAATAAAGGCAAGTCCAACCGATTTTACATCTATCATCTATTATATTTATCTTCGTCGTCCTAGGCTTCTAAGAGCAGATTCGCCGTAACTTCCGCCGCCACCGCCCCCACCGCCGCGCTTGACTCTCACTGAAAATAAGGTTTCAGTTATAAAAGTGATCGCTGACGCAAACCAATCTGATTGTTGCGCTTAGCTGATAACTAATAAAGTTCAGGACAGTTGATAGAGCTTTATGCGGTGTCAATTAAATAACATTCGTCATGTCAATAATGTCGCCGAATGGTAGAAAATGGTAGCTCCTACAACGGCGGTTATAATCAAGTGAAACTTGCCGCGCTCTGTGATCATGATACTTTTTCTGAATCCCCTCTATATGAGATTTATAGATCTTGTATTGAGGGTCCTAGACTAGAGACACATAGTTCAGGTGGCTACATACCTACCTACTAATGAACAATCTATGACCAATTGAGAATTTCTGACGTTTGAGAGTCATGTGAAAACATTAATTTTGAATCATTCAACTTGAGCTTGTTACGCGGACAGTACTTACTTGTAAAATCCATTCAGGTTAGCTTGTAACAGTCTGTATCAGAAGTGTTTCGGATAATTATGTGAACTTTCATGTCGTGAGCATAAATACCTACCTACCTAAATCACACTTTTTTAACGAAACTTCAACCAACACATGAGAGAGGTCCTAATAATGAACCCTGGGGAACTCCAGAGGGTACAGAGCACCATCCATAGAGTATGTAACTGTCTTTGCACCATCCTTATGTGTACCAGTCATAACCACAACTTGTGTTCTTCGAATGCCTCAGACAGACATACAGATGTCACATTGATACTGAACGGCTAGCCGTCAAACTTAGGTAAGCACAAAAACTGTAATGACAAACCTGGTGTTGCACTGCTAAAGCCTATCAATATGAGGCAGAGGATGATGCACAAACGTAACACCTTCATGATTCCTTCTCGTCGACTGACTACGTGTAGTAGTTAGCATGCTTTTAAATGTTAGTGCCTGAACGTGATCAAATTTTTTTTCATTCACAAAAGTAATACTCAGAACCTGTCATTTATAAAACTTGTTTTTAATTTGTTCACACTTCAATATTGTAGCTGCTTAATTATAGGTAACTATTTTGTTTGTATTTTTAAAACTTACTCTTGAAATGTTAAATATTCATCGATTTTTTGGCATTGATTTAAAGCGGCAGCTGTACCAAGGTACGTATATTGTAGGTTTAATTGATAAATTAAAAGTTCAAATTAAAATTGGAAGGGTTTGTTCGGTCTGTTGGCTTCGCTCGCTCTTGCGCCCAATGAAACCAAAGATACTAATTGCCGCCGTCACCGTGAACTGCCGAAATATTTACCCATTTAACTGCCCATTACATCAGCTTACTGGCTATTCATTTATTACGCTGCTTGAATATTGTTTTAACCTGACGGTGAACGGGCGCTGTCAGTGGAGATTGGTCAGCTCTTATCTGCCATGGATTAGATGCCACTTTATCTTGCTTCTTTTTTGTGTTTTGTATTGTTAGATTACCTTCATCGTTTTCACATATAGAAGCAACAAGAATGTAACCAAACTTTGTAAAAACTTGATTTAAAAGAGTGTCCGTGGAGTTTCTTGCTCGTTCTTCTCCATAGAGACCTACCTACGTTTTGGAACGAGCAACTAGCTTCAACTCTCTGACTAACTGACCGACTCCTTGACAATTCAAAAGTGCCTGTAAATGGTTTAATTGAAATAAATGCTTTGACTTTGACTTTGACTTTGACCTAAACAGTAGTTAGGATGAAATAACCACTAAATTGTGTTTTTATTTCCTATCCTACCGTTCATGTTTTACTGCCAAACACCAGAAATGAAAATAACTGCCCATTCTTTTTTTCAACTCATCATCTGCCTAGCCTTTTCCCAACTATAGGTATTTCAACTGATCATAATAAAATTCCTAAACATTAGGATTTTTTATGATCACTTGAAATAACAGTTGTAAAAAATATTAAGTACCTACTAGAATTTTTTAAAGTGGTTTGCCTCGTCCGTGGGGCATCCGGCAAATTAAAAAAAAACCATTTGATTTATGAATGGATGACATGATTGTGGACCCTATACCTAACGTTAAAATTTTACATCGCTTATTAGTTAAAAACACCGGTAAAGTGTGAGTTTGACTTGTGCTCTGAGGGATCCCCACAATCCTAGTTGTAAAAGTATTCTCCACGAATATCGAGGGATATGGCATGGAGGCGTGGCACATGTGTCATCGGTACCACAGTTGTAGCAAGACGTGTTTTATAAATATTTAAAAAGTGAACAATTGATTTTAAGTCCTATTACTGAAGCTTTTACGTATAATACTGGCTGATTCGACCATCCACATACGTCGTTTAAACATATAGTTGTTTGGGTCAGAAGTGTAGTATACGCAAGGATTCTAGATAAAATGCAACGATCACCGATTAAGTCCTCGTCGCATCCGGATCTTACCCATGAAAATGTATCACAAGACCAGGAAATATTAAGAAACATAAACATAAGGAAGCGGAGAAATCCTGAAGAACAACAGTTTGAAGACCTAAAACAGGACCTTCTAAAGTCTTTCAAGGAAATGATGACTACTGAGATGGCTGTAATTAAACTACAAAATAGCGAGATACTCCAGTCTAATCTAGAAATAAAAAAACAACTCGAAGAAAATGCTGCTAATTACCAGGAGATCCGCGGTAGGGTGTTAACTCTTGAAACAAAGCATGAAGCAGCTGTAGAACGTATAAATCTACTAGAAACTCAGATAAATGCACTACAAAAACAACTTCTGAAAAACACAGTAGAAATAAGAAATATTCCACAACATGAAAACGAAGATGTGCTGAATATTGTAAATAACGTATATAACACCCTACAAATACCACCTCTTGATGAAAATACAGCTATTTTTAGAAGAGGCAGGAAAAAAGGACCTATTGTTATTGAATACCAAAACACTAAAAATAAAGAGGTACTGCTAAAGGCTGTGAAAAAATACAACTCCGACAACAAAGATAAACCACTAAGTACTGACATCTTAGGATTTACTGGAACTTCCTCACGGGTATATATATCGGAGTCTCTAACTTCTATGTCTAAAAAGATCTTGGCTGCCGCTCGAGAACTGATGAAAAATGGCTCGTATAAGTACTGCTGGGCCTCAAGAGGAAACATACTCCTACGTAAGGAAGACGGACAGCCTGCCATAGTCGTTAATTCTTTAAATCAACTTAAAGATTTCACCTCCGAATGACTAGCGGTTGTTGAAGATCATGTTAAAATATGGTACTTTTTTTCCTTATTCACCATTTTTTATTTTTGTTTTTTTAAATTTCATTTTACAACACTCTACACTATTTTAAACTCGTACAGTAATATTATATACATAATAATAAGCATAATAATTATTATATGTTATGTAATTATATGTTTATACTACTATTATATTTTATTTTTTTTAATTTATGTAAAAATCTATATAACATTATTCATACCAGTCCACTATGCAAACTTCATGTCCGACAATAATAAGAACAAGTTACAGATTTCAGAAACTATAATCGTCGACCAAAAATATAATTTGACTACTTTGTATAGAATTAAATATGGATAACAACATAGACCAGGTAGTCACCGAGGTTGATAATACTATCAATGTTGGTGATTCGTTTTTGGTCGAGGATCCAGAATCGTTTCCGCAATATAAACTTAATACCGAATCTTCTCTTAAAATTATTGTTCAAAACATACGAAGCATACATAAAAATTTTGAAGATTTTAAAGTTTTTATTGCTAGGAGTAAAATAGACTATGATATTATTATTCTCACGGAATGTTGGCTACAAAATTCAGGTTGGTTACCAAAACTAGAGCAATTTGATTCGTTTGAAACTAGAAACCATATTAACCAGAACAGTGGTGTAGTTGTCTATATAAGGAGCTATCTACCAAATGTCACAGTATATGAGCCAACTTTTGCTGATGCTGACTGTTTGGTGATAAAAATTGGTACAAATCATGCTTTTATTTGTATGTACAGATCTCCATCGTTTGCCTCGCTCGCCAATTTTGTTGGGTCCTTGGAAGAACTTTTAATAGATATTAAACACGTACCTAATGTTTACCTAACCGGGGACTTAAATGTTGACGTTGGTAGCAATACTGTTGACCTGAAATCCGAAGAGTATTTGAATCTTCTTGCCACGTACGGTCTGCTACCTAGTCATCAATTTCCTACGCGTCTCAATAAATGCATTGATCACTGTTTCGCAAAGCCAAATTCAAAAATGCTGACAGTAGTCTGTGAAACATCAGTTACTGACCACAGTAGTATATACTGTATTATACCTTTAGCACAAAAAAGTAATTATAAGAAATCGGAAAAGATGCTGTTAAAACTTAGTTATGAAAAAGTTTACAACCTTATGAAGGACGTTGATTGGGCTGATATAACATCATTGCAAGATCCAAATAAAGCGACTGAGCTGCTCATCGAAACTTTATCTGAAATCAGACGCAAAAGCAGTGACCAGGTTACCGTGCCCAACAGGCGACAGACTTTTCAACCATGGGTAACCCCTGGGCTGCTGCGTTGCATTAGATTTAGAGATGCATTACACAGAAGACATCATAAGTCACCTAATGATAAAGATCTCGGAATTACCTACAGACGTTACAGAAATCATTGTAATAATATTCTCCACAATCTAAAAAATGAACACGACAAAGCAGACTTGAATGCAGTCAGGAGTGACATTAAAAGAACATGGGATGTCATTAAGCGTGTATGTAATCTAAATCACTCTGAAAAATCACAAGGGTCTTGTGGATTATTAAAAGTAAAAGCAACTCCTCAAGAATCCGTCGATTTTGTAAATGATTTTTTTGTTAATATGGCATCTAAACTATCGACTGACATCTTACAAAAGTTAAAGCTCACGGAAAATGATCTTGTGCAACAATATAAATGTAAACACAGCCCAGTGAACTCTTTTGTGTTATTGGAAACTGATGAAACAGAAGTCAATAAAGTTGTATTGTCATTAAAAAATACCAATTCTACTGGATGGGATGGAATATCATCTGTGTTCTTAAAAAAAACTATAAGTCATCTTATTAAACCCTTAACACACATATTTAACTTGTGTTTTTCGTGTGGAAGGTTTCCCAATGTTTTAAAGGACTCAATTGTTATTCCGGTGTTCAAGTCGGGGGACAGAGATAGTATCGCCAATTATCGTCCGATATCGCTTTTACCTACTATGGCTAAAATCCTGGAGAAACTAATTAACAATAGGCTTATAAATTATATAGAGAAAAATAATATTCTATCTGAAAATCAATTTGGTTTTAGAAGGAACAAATCAACAATAGATGCGGTAGAGCATCTAGTTACCAATGTAGCTAGTAACCTCGACCACAAGGAAAAATGTGTTGGTGTTTTTCTAGATTTAGCGAAAGCTTTTGATACTGTCTCAATCCCCCTGCTAATTTGTAAGCTAGAGGCTATAGGTATTCGAGGTTTACCACTTGAACTCTTCAAAAACTATCTTAGTAACAGAACACAATCTGTAAAAATTGGAAATATTATAAGCTCTAAACATAAGGTCAGTTTCGGTGTTCCGCAAGGATCAGTGCTTGGACCTACTTTATTCTTAATATACGTGAATAATCTTTGTAACATTGAATTACCCGGTTCGAAAGTGATCACTTTCGCTGACGATACTGTAATATTATTTCAACAAAAAACATGGAGTGATGTCAAATCGTCAGCCGAGAGTGGTTTAAAAAATATAATTGAATGGCTTGACTGCAATCTGCTTACATTAAATCTTAAAAAAACAAAATTTATAACATTTAGTATAAAAAATAATTTACAACCTCCTACCGATTTTAACTTAAAAGCTCATTCCTCTAATTGTTCTGTTACAAGTATTTGCGGATGTCCTGTCTTATCTCCAAGTAATAGTGTTAAATACCTTGGAGTTGATATTGATGAAAATCTCAACTGGAAACAACATATTAACAATCTAAAATCTCGCATTCGTAAACTGATACCGATTTTTAAAAGAATCAGAAACTTAAAAGATCATTCTACTAACAAAACTGTTTATTTTGCACTATGCCAGTCGATAGTAACATATGGAATCTCTGCTTGGGGTGGTGCTAGAAAAAGTACTCTTATAAAAATAGAAAGGGCTCATAGATGTATTTTAAAAGTAATTAATTTTAAAAAATTTAGATATCCTACAACTGCGTTGTACAAAGAGTTTGAAGTGCTAAGTATTCGCCAACTCTTTATTAAAAAAATAGTCCTAAGACAACATCTCTACGAAAAACCTGCTCCCAAATCTCTTAGAAGAGTGCATGAGGTATATGACGTCCCAGCATGTAGAACTACTTTTGCACAGTGTTTCTCTTATTTCTTGGCTCCCCTTTTGTACAATCGTATAAGTAAAATGAAACCTCTTAAAGATTTGACGAGATTTGTATGCGGAAGGGCTCTGAATGAGTTTCTGAGTAACTTGGATTATGAACGGACTGAAAAATTTATACAAATATGTCAGTAAATATGTATTTATACATATATTATATATATTATTTCATGTTGTTTATTAATAATAATTTAATATAATATATACATAGCTTAAAAATAAATATAAACACATAATATGTACAATGCTCACAGGGCATCTTATTTCATGTTATAAATTCAATATAAGTTTATAAAAACATCATATGATTATAAATAATACATAAACTCAATTATAATATATAATATCATTATATAATAATACACAAAAGTAGTAAGTATACATTATAAATTGAATATTAATACATTTTTTTTTGTATTATACATACCATATACATACATACAGTAAATAAAAAAAACATTAAAACTTCCCCTAGCTACGTATTTCTATGGTAAAATAACTATATACATACTTATAATTTTTCACACATTGTTATTAGTTAGTAATATGGATAGTATTAAGGATAAAAAATATATTATGTGTGACTAAATATTGGTTTGTTATATGTATCTCGGGCTTCGTGAGTGGGTGCTTACTGTGTTGGTCTCATCTATATACATACATGGATATATAATTATACCTATCTACGGGACTGATGCGGCGGGTGGTTGCCGTGGAGCTTGGGATGGTATAAAGATACATTTCAAGTCATAAAACGAATATAACTTTGCTATGCTTTTAATTTTAATTTTATTATTTTTGCTACACACATAATTTATTTTAATTATTTCTAACATGCTTTTCTTTCTTATTGGAAACTGTAAACAAATATTGTTATTATATTGTGAAAGTACTTTGTTAATACTGGAATATTCTAACAAGTATTGTCTAATTTCTTTGCTTATACTACTTGTTTACGCTAAACTTGTAACTCGTTATCATCATCTATGATTCACGACAAAACAAATGTAATTAGTAAAAAGTGTCTTAAAGTGTCTACATTATGACTAGTATTCCATGAGCGAGAATCTTACCTTGCCGTAACACAGTCCTTGACTAGCACGGAAGGTAAAGAACTTTTCTCTGTATACCGTCATTGGGCATTTATTATTTTTTTAAGTATGCGAACCATTATTTTATTGTAATTTAGCTCTTCTTTTGTTTTTTACTTGTTATAGATAAGTTCTAACTTAGTGTATATGTGCCCTATACTATTATTGCCACAGTGTTAAATTACTGGTGTACTGGAACCTAAACTTATAGTCAATAAACTTATTATTATTATTATTATTATTATGTCGGCTGCTTGCGGTCAAGCTGACTGTAAGCACGCGCGACGTCATCGTCGTTTGTTTACATCGTAACGTGTAATGTCATTTCGATTTTTACAAAATGCCGAATTGTTCCGTTCTTATTTTGTAGAAATAGAACAATATAACAACAAACCTTAAGACAAGTGGTGTGTCCTACCACACCGGTAAGTAAAAGATCACTGCATTAAACATTTTAGCATTTTACAAATTTTATTTTTGTGAAATATATTTGACGTATAGGTGGTGTGCAGCATTGACATATCGATATGGATATTAATATTGTTAGCTGTTGTTCCTACGAAATTAACCATATTATTATTACTACCATTTGCCTAATAATATAAAATAATATTTTTATTTTGGAAATACATATTTCCATAATAGGCTAATTGAAGAGATTATATAGTTTAGATTAAGAAAAAATATACATCTTTTTAATAAATTAAGCGATCGACATAATTTCAATACTAGAAATAAAAATAAAATAGCTCAACCATTTTTTAGATTATCTAAAGTACACACATCTTTTATGTGGTACTATGTTAAATGTTATAATAAAATACCTTGTGATATATTCAAACTAAATGAAACAAAATTTAAAAGATACATTAAAGGTAGACTTTGTAAACAAGCATATTATAAGTTAGAGGATTATATCCAAGATAAGAATGCTTGGGAACATGCTGGTCCGGCTCCATAGGACAATCTACAGTCTAGACAAAATCATACTGATTGCTAATTAAAACTATACTTATATATTTAAATATGTATTTGTACTTATATTATATAATTATAATAATTGTATTCTTTAGTGTACTTAATAGATTACTCTGGCTCACACACACACTATTCATTGTTTGTTGGATTAGGAGTGGTCGTCTACTGTATTATTGATTGGTGTCTGTACATCATTTGGCTGTCATTTCTTAACTTGTAATGCTTTGTACATACCATAATATATGATTTTTATATAAGGTACATCGTATTCACGTAACAGAATATAGGTTATAATTCTTGTAAATGCAAATTGTTAACAACATTCTTTTTAAAAGAGTATGTATGGAGAAGAATTTGGAATGGGCAACTAGATTCAAATTTTGCAATATGACGTTCAAAAGTGCCTATTGGTCTAATTTAAATTAATGATTTGACTTTGATTTGACTTTGACTTTTTATTTTTATTTTACTAATTCATGTTCTTTCAAAACAAAATTTGTTATAAATTATGCTTATAAGTTATTTTGCTATCAATTATTGTCTAATAAATCGAAAAATGATTTATTGAGTGGGAACTTGGTGTACCTACGCATTAATTGATTTTTGGCAACTTATTCCGATGGTTTTCTTCAAAACAATTGTCAAATCACCATTGTTTATTAATGACAATTATTTTTGTATTATTTGATTACTTTATGATGTAAATCTTACTAGACTTAGCACATTTTTGTGTTTTGTATCAAGGTTACACGTGACGTACTTCCGGGCGTCATCGGACAGAGTTGTCGTAGAGGAATTGCAATGTGGGGACATCGTGCATCGTCCTATAAAAGTGTACACTCTGTATGTCAGCCAGCCTTTGAGATGTAATCCTGTCCCTTTGCTGCCCCCTCTTAGCGACGCCTTATGACGAGGACCGTACCCAGCAGGGGGTGCTCTTAGTGTGTAGTCAATTAGTTTTAAAATTCTTTGCCTGGGCCTTAATTTCACTTTTAAGGCACCACAAGAAAGTCCGGCTAAGCAGCCCAAAACTTCCAAGGTTGACCGGCGAAATGCCATTCCGAAAAAAAATATATGCCAGGCAGTCGATCTTGGGATTCGACTCTATAAAGAGCTCCTGCTCCCGACAAGACTGTCGGTTTACTGCTGCTGTATATTCACTCTGTATTTATGTGGTTTAGGCCCTTATACGAACTGTAACCTTCGAGAATGTAGGTAGGTGTAAGGTTTGTTCGAGTAAGTAACTGTATTGTTACCATACCTTTTAACCTAAGTACTTTATCTTGTTACTAATTACCATTTGTATTGTGTTATTTTTAATAGTGTAACTAGTACTGTAATAAACACTGTAATTGTGTCTAGTACTCCTAATAAAATGGGAACTCTAAACCCTGACGATATACCGCTGAGCTCTCCTGATTTTTGGTGTTCATAATACCACATCGAAAACAGAAAGAAAACGTGCTCTTTCTTCCAAATCCTTATTTATATAAATAGAGCACCTAGACATAACTGATTTTAGATTTTAAGTACGTCAGTTAGGTATATCAATTAGCTAACCCACCTTTGCATATGGTTGAGATTTTTTAGAAAACGAAACGAAAATAGTATCAGTTGTGTCACTAGTTTCTTATGTTTTTGTGTGAGTGAAAACAAAACACGAATTAGGCGACAATAGGTTTCGAACAATCATTCTATCATGGCATATCTCTCGGATACCTATGTTATTCTCCCATTAGAATAATAACGCATTCTCCCATACATCGACATACTCATACGTCACGTTATATTCTCGAACGGCAAAAAAATAATTTACGGGTTTTCCTTTAATTGTGCTGTGAGACCTCGCTTCTTGATTTTAGGTTATCGGTTTTGATTTATTTGCGAGAAGAATATCTACACTTAAAAAGTTTTGCGACAAAATACCTTAATACTCTTTGAATCCATGATAACAGGTATCCAAGAACACAGGTTGTGGTGGTCGGTGTCAGGGGTAGACATCCGATTGCTGCTCTGGAGTTCACCAGGGTTCATTATTAAGATCTCTCTTATCGGTAGGATGCTCGTCGATGTGCACCCTGTACAGTGTCAACTTACCTTAAGGCTATGTGGCTTTATTTATTTATATACGTTAAGAGATGCCATGGAGAGAATCTATTTTCGGAGTTTCTTTGCACAGTAAAATCCGGAACGAGGAAATTCGCCGAAGAACTAAGATCACCAACATAGCTCTCAGAATTTGCAAGTTGAAGTGGCAATGGGCAGGCCACATCGCTCGAAGAATCGATAACCACGAGTGGCGATCATGAACCGGAAGACGCAGCGTTGGTAGGCCTCCCACCAGATGAACCGACGACATCGTCAAGGTCGCGGGTAACCGGAGGATGCAAGCGGCAGGTTGCCGCTCGTTGTGGCGTTCTATGGGGGAGGCCTTTGTTCAAAAGTGGACGTCTTCCTGCTGCTGATGTTGATGATGATGATAATACGTTAAGAATGACTACATCATTCATTTTAAATTAGACGTGGGCCTACTATGAGTTTGGCCGACTAGTCGGCGAAGGTGATGAATGATTTCGGTGATGTAACATCGACAACTCTAACTAAAATTCGTCGCGCGCGCTTCGCTTCCTTTGCACCTTGCATTTTGTTCTAGTTTTGTTTAATGGGCATTTTTTTTCTAAATAGCTAAGACAGTATTACCCCGACTGCAAGGGAAGGGTTATGTCTGTCGCGCCGGTAAAATAAAATAAAATATTATTTATTACCTGATATCTTCCAATGAACGGATTTACTTCGTTAGGGTATCGTTAGATTCGTCTCATTAAGTGTGTACGTCCATAGCGATTTGATCAGTCGGGACCCATTTAAATCTCGACCGGCTCAAATCTTCCCTTTAATGGGTCCCGACTGATCAAATCGCTATTGGCGTGGTTTTCATTTCAATGATATAGTTATTCAACATTAATAATTCTAGACTACAGGACTTGTTTATTTCTTTTTTAGTTTTTATATAAAGTTTACTTTTTACACAGTCAGGTTTTTTATTTTACTAATTTATTTATTTTTTAATGAAAGTAACTACTTAATTAATATCGATTCATGTCGCGTGTATAGACTTTATTGGAGAATAATTCCCGTCAAGCCAATCCGTACTTCCATACTAATAATAATATGTATCTATTTTAATATAATAATCCATACTTTAATATTATAAATGCGAAAGTAACTCTGTCTTTTACGCTTTCACGATGAAACGGCTGAACCAATTTTGATAAAATTTGGCATGAAGATAGCTAGAACCCTGGGGAAGGACATAGGCTACTTTTTAATCCGCGTCTTTGTCCGCATCCACGATAGCCGACATTCACGTGGACGCAGCCGCGGGCAAAAGCTAGTAAGTATTATAAATGCGAAAGTACCTAACTCTGCCGTTACGCTTTCACGATGAAACGGCGGAACCGATATTGATGAAATTCGGTATGAAAACAGCTTAAACCCTGGGGAAGGACATAGGCTACTTCTTAATTTGCGACTTTTTCTGCATCCGCGATAACTGACATTCAGCAGCAAAAGCTAGTAAGTAATAAACCTAAAATCTAACAACATCAAATGCTTGCAAATTTCTCAGAAATAATGTTTTAAGTATTAATAAGTAATGTTTTTAAAAACGCGCAGGCCGCGCGATATTGCTTGCTCGAGGACGTAATGTCAGGGAGTCATGGCCCCGAGACAAAGAGCGGCGCCAGGCGGTGCGCAATTGTGCACACGTGAGAATAGCCTTGCAATTGCGTTGTAGTAACTACAAATCGCTGCTTCAATTCAAAACTACCACAAATCAAACTTACGCTTTTATACAGAAGAGCTAATCAAAGAAAAAAAAAACATTATATGTCCAACGCTTTGTTATTTTAGAGTAAATATATACATATTATACATTGTTAGAAGCGTATTTTTAAGCAGCATTAAATGTTTTAAGCCGTTTTTTTAATAAACCGAATGCTATTAGAGATATAAGCATATACGTTACTTTTGAATATAATAATGTTTGTAGTATACTATATCCATTGGCGTATCTAGACTTATTTTTCAGGGGGGCCCTGGCCCCTGAGATGCCATGGCCGATGCGATGAAGCAGAGTCGACACTCAATGTTCTATCAGCGAGTAAGTGCGATTCGATTAGTATCTATGTAAATAACTTTACATTTATTATAAACTTTTTTGTAGTGACAAAGTTCTTAATAAGTGTTAAGTTATTTTGAATTACCTACCTATGTTACGTAACGTTATGTTTGTTCCACATGTTTGAACAATGAACTGTAAACTGACGTTTTGAACTTAGTGCTTTTTAAATATTCTAAAAAGTTTGCGTTTGACCGCAACTCACCTAATTTAAGTGATAATGTGGTCAAAGGTGGAATACGCTTGCCTAGGATAAACCGGTTCACTCGTGTCTTGAAGATACTCTGACTATACTTATCAGAAAACAGAGAGGCGGGCAGTGAATTCCATAGTTTGGCAGTTCGCACAATATATGTGGTATCAAAGCGCTTGGTTCGAGACCGTCGAACTTCAACCATATAGCGGTTACGCTTCGCCGTATCTCTGCTCGTCAGATGATGAAATAGGGATAGGGGAATTAAATTGTGCAAAGCTCACTCCAAAATGTACCCGATAAAACACCGCGACGATAGGCTAGCAACAGTGCGGCGATTTTCAATTCTCTGGAGCCTAGCCCTAACCTGAGAGTCGTTGTCAATGAGCTTTTGTGCACGTCTATCAATAACTTCCTGTATAAAATGAGCAGCTGTTCCGACGTAAAGTATGTACTTTCGCACCTTTGATTTTGAAAAAGCAAAGTTAAGATTTGGCGGCAGAGTAACACGTCTAGAAGCTCAAGATGGTCAGTGATCGGGACGGATACATGTCGGAAAGAAGGGGCCAGATGGAAAGGCCTCTTCTTGGCAGGGAAAAGACACGCCTTTGTCTTAGCGTCATTGAACTTGACCAGATTAGTATCGCCCCAATCGAAGACTGCCTTGAGGGGCAAGTTCAAGCGTTCGACAATGGAAAGATTGGATTTCAGCCGCATTGGCACGTGCGCTGGATGTGTAACTCTCTACAACCGTACTGTCATCTGCGTACCCAAGGTACCGGGTTTCAGCATATCATTGAAATGCAGCAAAAAAAAAAGGGTTGCAGAGAGTATCGAGCCCTGATCGATGACTACTCGAATTGAACGATCTCTCAGGAAATCCGATATTCATGTATAGAAACCAGACGGCAAGCCATTTGATGGAAGCTTGCTAATTAGGCCATCATGCCAAATATGTTCCGGGAGACGGCAAGTGCTTCCCCATATTTCTCGATGGTCACTCTAGGTGTGAGTGGCGTACACGAGAAGATCCGCAGTGGACCGATTTCGGCGAAAGCTGTATTTACGATAACTGAGGAGATCATTAGCTTCCAGGTACGCCGGGAGCCTGTTATTGAGGACACGTTCCATTGTCTTGCAGATAATGGACGGGACCGAGATGGGCCTATAGTTGGTAGGATCGGCGTGACTACCATTTTTGGGCACGGGCTACACGTTGGAGACTTCGGCACTAATGCAGTCTCGAGAGAGAGCCAAAAGAGGCGTGTCAGTACAGGAAACAATTCAGGTGCACAGATCCACAGAACTATAGCTGGTCCATCTGGTCCACTGGCCTTGTACACATCAAGATTTACGTTACGCTTTTCGAACCTCCTTTTGGTAACAGCGAGTATCAGACATTGAGGTCGTGCTGCCAGCTAAGGTCGGGGAATTTGCGTCTCTTGCATCAAGATGCGAAGATTCTGCAAATAGGTTTGCTTTCTTTCCTGCAGTGTGAGCCAGAGAACCATCAGGTTTCAGCAATGGAGGCAGTGAGGAACGACAGAAGTTTGACTCGACCGATTTAGCTAGGGACCAAAAAGCTTTACTACCCGCAGGGTACGAGACAAGTTTGTTTATGAAAAAGGGGTTAAATTTATACTTAACAATACATTTCTTACCAGGTAAATAAAGTAGTAGCGTAATAAATGTAAACAGATAACAATTATTGTCGAATATTATGTAAGTATGTAGATTTCTCGGTCGTAAATGATTTTTGTGTGAAGTTTCTTAGGTTTCCATCCTAGAATTTTAAATCGTAAACGTTAACCCAACATCCTGGGGTGGGCCCAAGACCATACTGGGGTGGGCATGGCCCATCCGGCCCCCCCGTCTATATACGCCTATGACTATATCTGGAATAAAATCACCATAAATCCTAAAAAAAATGGTATTAATTCATGTTTCTCTACAAAACTTTTAAGGAACACAATAAAAGTCGCTATGTAATTTACTAAAATAACTAAAATGCTATCTAAAACTTATAACAAATCAAAGTTTTCCTCAAAGTAACAAATCAAAGTCTTCGAAACTGTTGTAAAATAATCATCAATTATTTTTTAAAATTCTATTCAAACAATGAAAACACAACAGTAAAATAATGAAATTGGCCTTACTATTTAGCTAAACTAGCGTAAATTTTTCAGAACTTAAAACTAAACTAGACTTTATAAACATGAAGGAATCATTCAAAACATAAAAGAGAAAATTATTTATCATTATGCTCTGACTTTGAAATCAACAATAGCTATTAAAATATTATCTAATAATTATAATAGTATATTAAATGCAATTAGGAACACTTATGAGATCACAAAATACAACCATTTTTAAATATAAACTTTCATAAAACGTATTAAGATCTTCACTTTATAGTTACTTAACCTATGTGTGTGGGAGACCTCTACAGTTAGACGGACTGCATTTAGACTGCACTCCGACTACCAAATTGCACTTTTAATGCAGTTAACACGATTGCAATGTAGCTGCAAGACGACCGTGCAGTCGGTGCGTAGTTGGCGTGCAGTACCAACGACTACACGCACGCCAAGTGCAGCCTGATTGTAGTCGGCGTGCAGTCGGTGTGCAGTTGGTTGACAGTATAATTGCAGTCGTGCTAACTGCATTCAAGCGTGATAAATATATCACCAAACTGTATCAAACCTGATCAATAGATCAGAGTACATAAATAATCATTTTAGCTATTCATCCTAAAAGTCATTAGACAACGGAACGCCAGGAGGTAATATAGACACCGTTTTGAACGATTTTCAACTCCTGAAACAAAAATTTCAATCTATAGGCCTGTATTCCTACAAATGTGATTTTTTTCTTTCTGGTAATACTAACAGACAAACAACTTTAGATGCAATACTTTGAAGTGCCGTGTTTGACTAATGCGGCAAACGCCTGTAAAGTGGCTTGCCTAAGTACGGTTTGGCCCATGACCTTGGCATGACAGTGGAATGAGTCACTCTGCAGGTTGGTACGGAATAAACTGATTAATACGTCCACCAGTTCTGCTGGGTGTGGGTGAGTGGGAGTCGGGCTCTGGCTTCAGGCACTGCCTCCACCTATCACTGGTACTATGCTCGGTAACTTTACATTCCACCTCGCGACATGCCTACGTCCGACCGCTCCTTGCTCCCGCATCTTTGTCAATGCGGTGAAGTTGCCGACTACCTAGGTCACCATGGCTTTTCCTACTGTCACAGCGCAGGCCGGATAGCACGGCACGCCAGCATTAATAACATCATCCGTCATGCTCTTGCCTCCGCTGGGGTGCCAGCTGTGGCAACCTAATGGCTTAGCACGTGACGATGGAAAGAGACCACATGGAATGACCATAATGCCGTGAAACTTGAGTAGGCCTTTAGTGTGGAATGCAACTTGTGTCGACACCATTGCGCCATCCCATCTTCCTGGCACGTCCTATTGTTGAGGCGGCTGCTGCAGCGCCGAAAACCTCAAACGGCGTAAATACAACAACCTTCTTGGAAGTATGTAATACGTTTAAGCCGTTTGGGTTTGAAACACTAGGGAGCATTCACCTTGTCTTTAGGACAGGGACATTGCTAAGCAACTGGTCCAATCTTCATGTGACCAAAAAATGGTAAAGTAATGTATCTCAAAACATGATCTTGTCCTATTTTTTAAAACAACTGTGTTAAAATAAACGCAGAACGTGTGTATTCCTGAATAAGGCCCTTTTGATTTGAAATGATAATTATAAATAAAAGTAGTTTTTTTTATATTCAAAAGTAACTATTTTTTAAATACCGTATCTTGTATTAAATAACTTAAATGCAAGACGAACACATTGTCTAATAAGTTGCCTTTGATCAAATAATTAAAAATCATTTAGGCATATTTTCTGTGCAAAACCACCACTTTTGAAATATGGTTCTTTTGATTCAAAAAGTGTGTCAAACTTATGTGCATCCTCTATTCAAAACGGAAGTATTCGGAAATGTGGTCGTTTTCTGTATAAAATTCCTGAGTAATGGAGCTCAAATTTTGAGATATGGTACTTTTCAACCGACTTCAAAAAAGGAGGAGGTTATCAATTCGTCTGTATTTTTTTTTTTTTATTTTTTTTTTTTTATGTTTGTTACCTGATTTCTCGCGATTGGGTGAACCGATTTTGATGATTCTTTTTTTATTTGGAAGCTAGTGCTTCCCGTGTGGTCCCATTTTAATTTGGTCCAGTTCTGACCATGGCATCCATGAGAAAACCGTATAAGTCTTAAATTTGCATTAAGTATGTGCGCGATTTGTTACGCGATTTCTCAGGCAAACGTAAACCGATTTTGAAAATTCTTTTTTTTATAGATAGGGTATGCTTCAGGGGTGGTCCCATATAAATTTTATCGAAATTGATTCAGCACTTTTTGAAAAATCAACAAATAACCAAAAATTTTACATAGACGACGTTTTAGTTTCATCAATCTTTGTAGTAGTTAACTTTCAATCTCTTCTTAATAGATTTGAATGAGAAGGAGGTACTAAAAAGCGGAAAATAAAAAGCTTTTTACAAAAAAGACAACCGCCTTCAAAAAGTGAAAAATAACTTTAGCACAGAACACACATTGACTTTAGTTTCGGAAGTCGGTGGCAATACAAAACAACAAACAGAACAAAGTCAATGTGTGTTCTGTGCTAAAGTTATTTTTCACTTTTTGAAGGCGGTTGTCTTTTTTGTAAAAAGCTTTTTTACACAAAAGAAACGTGCTTTTAGTTAGGTTGTCGACACGCAACACACAATATGGCGGTTTAGATCATACTTCGCGCGTTTAAAATGAAAATTCAAAAGTAACGGTTGCTTTCTTTTTGTACGTTAAAATGCAGAATCAAGGGGTGTCTTTTTTAAATATAAAAATACCAAGGATTACGATTGTATTTTGGCAATAAAATAATTTTTGCAATAAAATAATTTTTGCATTTTTTTGATTTGTGGTACTTTTGAATTGAAGCAGCGAAATGTCGAAGTGGTTGCGTTGTGGTTACGTTAAAGCCAGTGTTTGCAGACAGACTGATCGACTCCGGCATTTGTACAGGACACACGTCTTGACTGAACTGACATAATTAATGGACTTCGAAGAGGAAACATATAATACAACACAGTATGAATGAGAGGGGACGGGGCAAGCACGCGCGCGGGCTCCCGCGCGGGGTGTCGTTGCGTCGTCGCGCCGTTGTGTTTGCGATGTGGCCGGCCACTAATTTGCTATGTCGCTGGTTGTTGCATTGTGGTGGTGGTGTTGTCGATATCACCCACGCGGTTTAATTCAATGACAAAATGTGGTCAGTGTGAATTAAACTAAGTATTCATTTTAATAAAAAATGTGCCCGATTGCGTGTTTTTGTTGTAGTGTGGTTGTGGTGTGGTGTGGTTGTGGTGTGGTATGGTTGTGATACCTACTAACTATTCAGACGTACCCTAACTACCACCTTACCCAGCGCTTCCAACAATAAGTAAGCTGCCTGAGCTACTTCTACGATCAAGTTCTTAATACAAAGACTGTCATTAAATCCGAGAGTGGTCAATGTTGCACGTACGAACGCCGCGCGTCATTGGAACGTACCACAACTACACCACGACGACAACATGTGGGCGAGCGCTAAGCGCTAATACGTATGAAAATGAATAGTTTAATTCACATGGACGACATTTTGTATATCGGTAGCCTCGACCCAACCACCATATATTCAAATTCAACCACCAACGACACAGTCAGAGCTGTGAGTCGGTCGCGATCAACTATATCGCAACGACACGTTTCTGTAGTGACCACAATGTAACTACAAGAAGCTGCAGCTCCACTGTTCACACGGTACCTCTGCTCGACCACTTTTCGTCGCTGCGCAAATGGTGTGGTTGTGGTATACGTGTGAAAAGATCCTAACTAAAGTTCATATTGCAAGTAGTGAGAATGAAATAAATTAACTTTAAAAAAAAGACGATCGCCTTTAATATAAATATCTTTGGCACAGAACACAATGACTTTAGTTTCGGAAGTAGGCGGCTTTTGTTTCATTTGTAGTTTTGTATTGCCACGAAACTTTTTTAATTTTTTAAGGTGGTTGTCTTTTTTACCGATTTTGAAGTAAATGTAAGCCAATATTTTATTGTTACAATCCGGTTTAAAGTTTCGGAGAAAGGCGTGGACAACATACATACAACTTTAAAAAATAGAATATTTATTTGAAAGCCCTAATATTTATGGCGTATAATAAATAATATATAATAATAGTAAATATGTAGCCGTTTCAATAATATTACAAATATATTAAGTAAGTGTTAAATTGATAACCTCTTTTTTTGAAGTCTTAAAAAATACTCGAAGAAGGAACCTTGGACAAAAATCAACAAAAAACTCGTTTTTATTAAGACGAAACGTGTCCTGGTAATGTTAAAATATGACAAATAAACAAGTATATTTTTTGTCCAATAACTGCGTCACAAACGTGTTCCCCCATTTAGAATAATAGGATTTATAGCTAGTTATAAAATATGATAATTATTGGTAATCCGATGAAAACAATTTCAAATAGTACCTAGGTACTTATTTCTCAATTAATGCGCACAATTTATTTACAACTAGCTGATGCCCGCGACTTCGTCCGCGTAATTGTCGGTTGTCAGCAGGGGTTTAATTATTTTTGCATGGATTTGCGGGGTTTTATTTTTTTTTGTACGGAACACTATTTTTTTTCTAAAATAAAAGTGGCCTAAGTTACTCCTTATAACATCAGCTATCTGCCAGTCCAAGTCCCATCATAATCGGTTCAGCCGTTTCAGAGATTAGCCGGAACAAACAGACAGAAAGACAGACAGACAGACAGACAAAAATTTAAAAAAATGTTCTTTTGGGATAGGTACCATACTTACTTTCACATGCATTTAGTATAAATCTGTTATTTGGACATTACAAACAGACACTTCAATTTTATTTATTTGTATAGAAGATATAGACTAGCTGACCCTACAGACGTTGTCCTGTCCCTATATCTACCTACCTACCTACCCTACCAATCTACCTACCTACCCTATCCCTACCTATACCTACCTACCTACCTAGCTAGGTACCGCAAATATATCCAAGGAATATAAAAAGTTTCATACAAACTTTTATCCCCTATTTCGCCCCCTTGGGGCTTATTGGATGCCTTTGATGAGGAATACGTGTACGAAATATCAATTTTCTAGCCTGTGCGTTGATACATCAGTCAATCACTTTTGCCTTTTATAAATATAGATAGATTGCCAGGTATCATCATCATAATATACTACTCAAAACAAAATAAGGGCCACAAGGTATTTTGTCTGTACCATGAAAATACAAAAAACCAATATTTTTTGTCTCCATAACGAAAACTAATGTTGTTTTTACTATGTAGACCAATAAATTTATGCACATAATAATGATTAAAAAGTTTATTTGCTTTTGAAAGAAAAAACACATTTTAGGTTAAAAATAAAAACAACGTAAAGTTACTGAAAACAAAAGAAAATACTCCATGCTCATCTTTTAGTAACGGGTATGCCCCCCTCGTTTAGCTACGCACTCCTGAATCCTGGAGTGCATGCTCTCAATCAAATGCCTGACATTTTCCATTGGAATCTCTTCCCAGGTCCTTTTCACAGCGTTGATGAGTTGCTGTTGGTTTTGGATTTCCTGATCACCGTCTCTAACTCTTCGTTTCAATTGATCCCCCATGTGCTCTATTGGATTTAAGTCCGGACTGTTCGCCGGCCACGGCAAGACTTGAATTTGAGAGTCTTCCAGTACAAACCGAGTCGCTTGAGCCGTGTGTGCACGAGCATTGTCTTGCATCAAGATGAATCCAGGACCCGCGCGCTGTGCAAATGGGATCACATGTGGTCTGACAACTTCCTCAATATACCGCTGATCAGTAACAGTACCCTCATTTAAAATAGTGAGGTCAGTTTTGCCGTGTAAGCTTATCCCGCCCCAAATCATTACATTTGGACCACCAAAACGATCGACTTCATGGATGCAGGCTTCTGAAAATCTCTCGCCGCGTCTTCTCCATAATCTCATACGCCGATCGTCGTTAAAAAATTTAACTTTGCATTCGTCTGTGAAGAGCCCTCGTGGCCCTTATTTTGTTTTGAGTAGTATATATCTACAGCTGTGCGCACTGGCTGCGTGTGGTGGACGGAGTGGGCAAGTAGTCCACTGCCTCTTACAAAGATGAAGCCTGTGTGCTAACAGTGTTAGAATGCCAGTTCTCACTCGATATATCAAGGGTTAGCGAGTACATGGTCGTGCACAATGTGCACATCGAATAAGCGAAACACGGCACTGTACTGTACCACAAAGTACGGCGGCGCGCCCGAGCCACAGTAGAGATATCTAACAGTATAATTGTGACTCGGCACTGTCCTTGAATTAATTACCTACAGGCGCGCAGTACCTTAACATGAGATATGGCTGTCTCGCGTACAGTGTTTTAATTTCTTCCTAGTGTGTGTTTTATTTTCCTTTTAGTTTTGTAATTGTAAATATAGGTTTGTATATAATATTTTTCATTTATTACAAAAAAAATTAAATAGGAAGTGTTCAATAAAAATGCATGTTGTGTTTTTGATTAGAAGATTTAGTAAAAAAACCACCCTTATACATTTGAGACTTGAAAAAATATTTCCCTTTATTCTGCAATCCTTACAAACTTCAACACCTACTTCTTATTAACCAAAATGTAAAACACAGCTGACAAAACCTCTAACTACCGACTACAAATTTTACTTAAAAAGTAAATAATAATGTAAATCTTACTAAATAGGTAGATACAGAGTCCAGCACAAGCTGGAGCAACAATCTGTCAAATTTCTTTGATAGATTTTCAATTTTATTACAAAACTGTAAGGTTCATATTCAATTGGGGAAATTATTTGACAATTTTTAATGGCCTGATGTGCTGGCGTCTGTACCTATCATTTACTCTCATGATCATTTTATAACGATATTTTGTTTAATTCAATAATATATGTAAGTAGCTAGTACGTAAGTAGGTAGATAGCCTAGCCTAAGAAACTACCTAGGTAGGTACTTACCAGTTCGTTTTAACGCAAGCGTAGGTAGGTCGTTTTTTCACCCTATCCACTTATTTGTTTACTAATCCAGGTACCTACTTTACTCGGTAGAAAAAGCGAAATACTTACCTTTTAAAAAAAGAAACAAATTACGTACTATATTAGGTATAATATAATTTTTTTAATAGTCTAGTAGGTAGTAATTTTTTTTATACTCTATTAAGTTTCAGGAACATAGACTTTCGGAGTTTCCAGGTAATTTAAAAAATGTTATCTCTGGGTGCGTTATTGACGAATTCAAGCAACCAACAACAACACAATATATTCGCCACTGCGGCGCATTCTAGACTGTCGGTGCACTAATTTCCCTACTTACTTGTGAAGTGTAGGTACGACTCGCGTTACTGTTAAGATAGAGTACTGTTAGATATCTTTACTGTATCTACAGTATATATATACGCCTCGAATTAGTAGGGAAATTTGTATACCGACAGTCTCGAATGCGCCGCGCTGTGGCGAATATATTGTGTTGTTTTTTGTTGCTTGAATTCGTCAATAACGCACCCAGAGATAACATTTTTTAATTTACCTGGAAACTCCGAAAGACTATGTTCCTGAAACTTAATAGACTATAAAAATAATTACTACCAGACTATAGGTACCTAACTCAGACCAATAACATTAAAAAAAAAATATGGGTCTGAGGTACCTACTAGACCAAAGGGTTTTATAGTCTTTGTACTAGACTATTAAAAAAGTGATATACCAGTAGGTATATCACTTTTAAATAAAAATTACTAACGTACTATAGTAATAGTAGCCTTGTAGTTTAGCTTAGTCTTAATTTAATTATTTTCTGTTACACCTACCACTGCTTGTCTCTGCATCACCCAAAGGTTGACTGGTAGAAAATGCCTATCGCATTAAGTCCGCCTCTGTACATTGTGCTTGAAGTGTTAATAAATAAATAAATAAATAGTACGTAAGTAATTTGTTTCTTTTTTTAAAAGGTATATTTCGCTTTTTCTACCGAGTAAAGTACCTGGATTAATAAACATATATAAGTGGATAGGGTGAAAAAGCGACCTACCTACGCTCGCGTTAAAACGAATTGGTAAGTACCTAGATACTTCTTAGGCTAAGCTATCTACCTACTTATGTACATATATTATACTTACATATATTATTGAATTAAACGAAATATAATTATAAAATGATTATGAAAGTAAATGATAGGTACAAACACCAGCACATCAGGCCATTAAAAATTGACAAATTTCCCCAATTGAATATGAACCTTACGCTTTTGTAATAAAATTGAAAATCTATCAAAGAAATTTGACAGATTGTTGTAGCTTGTGCTGCTTGTATAGCTACCTATTTAATAAGATTAACATTATTATTTACTTTTCAAGTAAGATTTTGTAGTAGGTAGTTAGAGGTTTTGTCAGCTGTGTTTTGCATTTTGGTTAGGTAAGAAGTAGGTGTTGAAGTTTGTAAGGATTGCAGAATAAAGGGAAATATTTTTTTTTGAGACGCCTTGAATGGCTGCGACTGAGGCGCAAATATTTTTCAGTCTCAAATGTATAAGGGTGGTTTTTTTATTAAATCTTCTAATCAAAAACATAACATGCATTTTTATTGAACATTTCCTATTTCATTTACGTATTTCATTTCTTTTTAATTAAATGAAAAATATTATATATATTTACAATCACAAAACTAAAAGGAAAATAAAACACTACTTTATAATCACAAAACTAGATAGAAAATAAAACACACTAGGAAGAAATTAAAACACTGTACGCGGGTCAACCCTATCGCATGTTAAGGTACTACGCGCCTGTAGGTAACTATTTCAAGGACAGGGCCGAGTCACAATACTGTTAGATATCTTTACTGTGACATTACCACGTAGAATTTCTTAATTTTCTTACGGCAAGTGAACTTCCAGCGCACGTCATCCACCTGAAGGTACCTATTATGCTTCGGCGGAGTATAACTCTGTCAGTTTGTACTCTGCATGCCTGCTTGCATGCTGCAATCCTTGTTTGCATGCTTCTTACTGGGATCACTTAAAACCACTTTTGTTTATAGTCAACTGTTTTATTAAGTGCCATTACGTTTAAATAATTAATTAAACAAAATAGTAGGTTAAACTAATCTGAAATTAGTTTCTGTTGCCTTAATATATTATTATAACGCCAGTGTAATAATTTCATTAAGTAGTTTTGAAAGCTCTTTCAAATACTTAATTTCACTCAAATCATCAATCTCATTTCCATAAGCTTTTGAATTTTTGTTTTTTTTTAACGACGTACCTAGGTATTTTGTTTCTCTTTTTTCTGGTGGAGTACCGCATACCATCGATTCAAAAAGTGGTATAATTAATGTTCGGAAACATAATACTTCGAACAAATGTTATTTCGGCTAGGTGTAACGTCGGTAAAAAGCTTTTCGACCAAATGAAACGTCGGATCCGACGTTTAGTACCGAGAAAAATCGAATTGATAATAGGTCAACTGATACAGTGGCAGGCGTGACTTCGATGAAGTAAAACGAAACGATAATAGTTGAAAAGTTTTATGTTAAATGAGATTACAAATATTTTTCGAACTTATGATAGGTATCCAGTTTTTATATCACGTATACCACTAATTCCCCACATTATAACCCATTCCACGATGATAATGATGATTAGCCCTTCCAATTCAAGCACGTGCTGTTTCCTGTGAGCGTGTGTTTTGCCATGACTATAAACAAGTCTCAGGGACAGACACTAAAGGCTGCGGGTGTCGATCTCAGGACCAGGTGCTTTTCCCACGATCAACTGTCCGTTGGTCACTTGCTCCTGCGTCACTAATATTTTGCATGCCGCAAGATAAAATGTATCGGGTCAATTTACAAATATTCCAACTAATATTTATACCTACATTATTAGCAAATAAATGATTTCTTTCTTTCTTTGAGTCCTGACTCTCTGTACATTTTGACTTACGGTAAAACTACAAATTCAAATCTTTATTGCATAATATCACAATAATTATAATACATGTAGTACAGTTCACATGGAAGGGTCCATGTGAACTGCACAACAATATAATAAAATATGAGTACTAGCACAATAAAAAATCAAATAAAAAATATAATTAAAAATCATTCAAAATTCAATTCAATTAAAATAAATATTGTCACAAATTAAAAATAATGTCATCTAAATTCAATTACAAGCTCAATTAAATATAATCATATATGTCGTGTCCGGTCAATAGTATGAACGTGAAACGCAAAGAGAGTAAATACGCCTATGTTAATTATAGTGTCTGAGTTTATTTTGAAATTGATTGATTTAGTTCTAAATTGTGGTTTTAATAAACGCCGTGTATTTTATCCTATACCCAGTGTGTTTGCATTGTATTTTAATAATTTAAGCCTATATGGATTTTATTATCCGAAATAAATGAATTTTATTTTATTTTATTGCACGAAGCCCATATTCTGCCCACATGATGACTGAATCTAACGGACTAAATCCTGACTGATCCGACATATAAATAAATAATATTAAAATCATGATCATCCCAATTCGATGTTGTCATAAAAAAAAACATTTAGTGAGTACTTAATAACATTTATCCAATAGTTTTCTAAGCCGTTTATTAATATTTTGTCATTTTGATCCTCTTTTATGTCATTTGGTATTTTATTATATATTTTAATTGATGTTATGTGAGGACTCGTGCTGTGTAATTTGCTGTGCTGTAAAGCTTAGATGGATAACGAGCATGTTTACAAACTGTGAACGCGGTGCGTATCGGCGAGGTTGGTCTGTGACTTTATAGTAGAAGTGTGAATATTGTCTGACGAATTTACACGTTTCCAGAATAAAGATTGATGTCAAAGTTAGAATGTCTAGTTCCCTAAAATACGGTCTACAACTTACGTCATCGTCGATATAAACCATTATCCTAATACCTACAATTTTTCTGTAGGATAAATAGGTCGTTGCTATCTACACTATTTCCCCAAAGAATTATACCGTACCTAAGCCATGCATGCATAAGCATAGTAAGCGGATAGGGCAGTTTTCAAGTCTGTCGTTTTTTTCAGCTCACGTAACGTGAGCTGAAAAATGCATATTTAGAACTAGATAATTTTGATTAAATTTTTTGTATGTGCGCTTTCCAGGTCATGTGGATATCTAAGTCTAGACCCAACAAAGTAAAAGTATCTACGCATTCCAATCTGATACCGTCAAACGTACAAGTAATAGTCAAGGGTTCTTTTTTATAAGACCCACACGCACAAAACGTTTTGGGAATACATTCATTGTGCGTACTGCTAAGGAGTGGAATTCCCTGCCTGAGTCTGTGTTTCCTGATAGCTACAACCCGGGAGTCTTTAAGTCAAGAGTGAATAGGTTACTTCTAGGCAAGCGTGCTCTATCTTAGACCGCATCATCGCTTCCCATCAGGTGAGATAGTGGTCAAACGTATGCCTATCAAATGATAAAAAAAAGAAAGACCTGAATTGCATAATTTTGGTTTTCGTATAGTTCATTTCTAAATTGTGGTCTTTCATCCAATTTTGTATATTTAAGATTATTTCATTTAGATTTTCGTGTAGGTGTTGAGAGTTATTACAGGAAGTTATTAATGAAATATCATCGGCGAACAGTACGCACGACTCCTTCATGATTTTAGGCAGGTCATTAATGTAAATTAAAAATAGTAAACACCCGACAACACTACCTTGTGGAATAGAGTTATGAATGCGAATTTTAAAATCCCCAGTGTCATCACATGATCCCAATATTCAATTTCCACAAATTGTTCTCGGTTTTGTAGGTAGGATGTAAACCAGTCGTGAGCTACTCCCCTAACGCCGATACCGTGTAGTTTGTCCAGTAATATCTTAAATAGCACCTTATCATATGCTTTGGTCATATCAAGTAAAATTCCGATTGCGTATTTCTTATTATTTAACACATTAAGAATTTCTTGAGTAAATTTATATGTTGCTAAAATCGTGGATCTTTTTTTCCGAAAACCATTTTGACATTCATCGAAAACATTAAACTTTTCGCAAAAGTTATAAACGCGCTTGCTTTTTCGAAGATTTTTGATGATGTCGGTAATAGCGCAATTGGACGGTAATTGTTTAGATCAGAATTCGAGGTTTTCACAAAAATGTGTCTTAGGCATATTTTTATTAGTACGCTCCTTAATTATTTTCCACATCGATTTAGTTTTGTTAGTTGATTTTCTAATTTCCCTAATATATTGTATGTAAGTTTTTTGATTTAGTGACTATCTGTATTAATGCTTTTTCATATCTATACTAATATTATAAAGCTGAAGAGTTTGTTTGTTTGTTTGTTTGGTTGAACGCGCTAATCTCAGGATCTACTGGTTCAAATTGAAAAAATATTTTTGTGTTGGATAGTCTATTTACCGGGGAAGGCTATAGGCCCATGCGAAGCCGGGTCGGGTCGCTAGTATTTTATATTGTTTAGTTAATAAAGGATCTTTAGAGTAGGAAGTAAGAATTCTTAACAACAGTTTATTTTTACATGATATTTTAATGATATTTCATGATATTTCAAACGTAGTTTACAGAGAGATTTTATAAATATACAGGGAAATTGAAAAAATACCCAAAACCTCTTAACCTCTTATTCGTATCACCATCAACAGCATTTGTTCTACGACTTTAAGCTCAACTAAATAACGTAGCCAAAAACAATTAGTCTGTGAAATGTACGTATACTACGCGCACACTCATCTGATAGCGAATATGATGTAGGTAGAAGGTAGGCTAATGTACAGGCACAGCTGATTTGGCCAACTTTGTCGATTATCAAGTGTAAGCAAACAAAATTTAGAGCGCGTTTATAGTTTTTGTATGAAAAAAAATGTTTCAAATTTTGAAAAGTCGTAGAACAAATGATGTTCAGTTTACTTATACAAAGTCAGGATTAAGAGGATTTGGGTATTTTTTTCAATTACCCTGTAATGTATTTTCTTCTTTAATAATATTTATCTTTCACCACCTCATCGTCGTCCTCATCCAAGGTGATCCAGAGCGGATTCACCGTAACCTCCGCCACCACCACCACCACCGCCGCCGCCGCCGCCGCCACCACCACCACCACCGCCCTCGGGTCCTTGACGCTTGACTCTCACTGAAAATAAAGTTTCGTTATTACGACAGTATTAAGAGTTTCAGACTTGAGATGTCATAGTCCAGGTGATTGCTTACGAACGAACAAAATAAGACCTAAATCGATTTATAGCAGACAACAATTCCAGGATTTATTACCAAAAAGGCAACAGAAAAGAAAAATTAACAAAATCTATGTTCGTGTAAGAATTTCTCAAAAAAATATTGAAAAAACATGAAGTTCCTAAACTCTAAATAAATCTTGTCATAGATTAGCCACCCTGTAGGTATTTAATAATAAAAAACTGGCCAAGTGCGTGGCGGCCCACGCACAATATAGGGTTCCGTAGTTGATATTCTTACCCACGCAGTTCTTGTTTTGTCCCTATATTTAACATTATTCAATAAATTGTGGCGTCATAGCAGGCGTCACTGATGCGATTATCGCTTTTGACGTCAAACATTTTTTGAGCGTAATATGTAGAATTGACCTACCCCCATTACAAATAGCGTAATCATGTACAAATATAGCCTATGACGTTTACGTTGGTCCGACCTGTAAGAAACATTTTAGCGAAAAGTCTATTCAATAGTTTTTGCGTGAAGCTGGTTCATAGAAAAAGACATAGGAACGGGCAAAAATTCTTAAAAAATAATTTCCGCTTTACGGTCGTCACCACAGTTTCTTTTGACGTGAATAATAATAATAATAATTCATTTATTTCAGGCTGCATAGGCCCATAGATAAATACCTTAACCTAAACATATATATTTTATAATTTCAACCTTGTGTTAATAGAAACGACTTAAGACTATGTTAGTAGCACTTCACTAAATTGCACTAAGTTGACTGTGTGCTGTCCTGTGGCACTTGTCCGCGGAAGCGACGGAACACCACGTCCTGCGGCCAAAAGTCTTCTTCCATGACGAGGGGCAGGAAACAATTCGGTACTCGCACCACAAACGCCTTGAAATTGACGTTGCGGCGCGACTCCAGTAACTGCACCCTCGGCGTGTACTTTATCTTTCGGCGCACGTACTCTACGATGTCCTCCGCCTTAGTGGTGTAGTGCAGGCGGGAGATATACACCGGTGTGTTCGGCTTAGCGGCACGCAGACTTACGTCGGGCTCCGTTGGTGCTTTGCCGCAGCGGTTCTCGATCTTCCGTGATCGGCGCTTCCTCCTTATTTACTCCTTATTCGGCGCCTTTTCCGGCACAGGCTTTATACTAGCAGCGCCAGGGGCGCTCGCTGTGACGTTAGCGGAACCCCCCTGCAGAGGTTTCACCGGGGCTGCAGACACTGGCAGCGAGACGGGGCTCGGGGCTCGGGCGGCGCTGCGTAGAGGAGCCGCGGAGACGGGCGCAGGGCTGCGGGGCGCGCAGGCAGGACGTTTTGCTAGCTCCGCAAACGACGGACGCGCAGGCGACGAAACTGCTGACGCGGATTTCGACGACGAAATATCGAGGCCGGCTCCGCAACGCGCATTTTCGAATGACGCATCTACAGGTGACCCAGTTACCGCCACACTATTGCGCAATTCCGTAACTTCCTTGCGCAAATCGGCGACGGAATTCTGGGATGCGTCTTAACTTCGCTTGCACATCCGCGAGTCTAGCCTTCAGAAACTCAATATCCTTCAGAAGGCTCGTTACGTCGTCGTGGTCGAAGGTAACGGGAGGCAGCTTGTGTAGCTCCCTCGCCACAAACGCCGGCACGTCGTCAGGGTCGGTCTCCTTGAACAGCGTGATGATATCCTGCAGGCTCCTCTTTGTCCCGTCACGCCGGCGGGACACCATCTGGGCGCGCTTATTTAGCACACTATACAGCAACAGCTTAGCAGCAGCTATGTCTTCCTCGCTGAAGTTTGTTGCGCAGATCTGGATAGCAGACACCTCATCCATCACATCCAGCTTCTGCTGCAGGAACGCCAGCAGCTCATTCACCACGAGATTACTACTCATGGCGGGTAATTACGAGCGTCAGCTTGCGCCGCGCTAATCGATATAGAAAATAATTAAACACGTCCGCATCGAAACGCGACACAAGCAAGACTATGAATTTGACTATGTGAATACGACTTTAAATTTGCTTACATTGTGGGAAGCAATTTAGAAAACTGATGATAACAAAATAGTTTAGTAATAGTTTGGTGTTGTAGATACATAATATCTATCATCTACAACGAAAATTTAGGTTCACCACTCGATAGTATATTTAAAAAAGTGAAACTGTAAGGAAAACTACATACTTAGGGCTTTTCAGTTCATTGAATAAGGATTTCAAACTAAACAAAATTGTACGTACGAGTAGACATAATAGGTATTTCGGTATAGATATTAATTCCTGCAGAAATATTGAAAATATGAGCAAGCAAATCAACATCAAGTTAATACTCAATAATAAAAAAATATATATGCAGTTATAATTTATTGCCATTTAGAAATATTCTAGCATTAAAAAAAAACAAAAAAAAATGTTTGTCGCTGGGATTGAACTCAGGACCACTGTTACGCAAAGTTTATCGCTGACAGTAGGTCTAAAATAGCTGTTCTAGTTTGTCATGATCCACTGCTTAGCTCCTTGAAGGTATAGCGTGATAGTAATTGTTTTAAATGTTAAATCTGCAGCTACTTACAATATATTTTGATTACTATAAAGTTTTAAGAAGTGCAGCTGCAGCGATTTATTACATTTTACAAGTTTATCGACTATTACTCGTAAACTTGTAAAGCCCTACTTAGTGATAGTTTTCCTATGAATTTCGTTATATATGCTACTACCGTGAATTTTTTCACAAATCACGATACAACGATTGAGCTGATAGGAGTGGCGCAAATTGACTCCTTAATCGAAAAATTGTTTTACCAAACCCTTAATATTTTTGAAATACCTTTTTAACGACACCTCCACCATATGGTAGACTAGAAAAAAAAATACCCCAATTCACGTTTAGAGGAGGTACCCTAAAAAAATATAATATTTTTCAACATTTTATTCCAGCACTTTGTCGGCGTAACAAATGTGTATATGCCCATTCACAGCTTCCTATTTCTAATAGTCTTTGAGCTACACTGCGAACGGACGGACGGACAGAGCGAAACTTGGGTTCCTTGTTGACTTCGGAACCCTAAAAATGTAGTGTCTATGATAATAAAGTACTTACCTAGATGTTCCAAAATTCACGTAAGATTTGAATTAGCCGCCATTTCTTGTTAAACAATTCAATTACTGCATGAACTGGTCACGTACCAATAATTGGCCTCCTTGATTATGTGATTCTAACACCCCTTGATTTCTTTCTATGAGGTTATTTGAAGTCAGAAGCTAGAAGCTAGAAGTCAGAAGGAAGAGACTCAACGCTGCATCAACGAATTACCCATTTATGCAAAATGATCATGGAACATTTTGATAAGAGTGCGTATGTGTCAGCAAAGTCGTGGTGGTAATTTGTCCGATGTGCGATTCCATACGTAACCCTATCCTATGCATTTTGTGTGACAATAAAGAAATTGAAAATTCATAAAAGATACTGAGTTTCCTATTTAATTCTAATCTTGCATACATTAAGGGAAACGCATTATTTTAATGAACTTAATAAGTGTATTCGCATATACCTTCGATAAAACATATATTAATTGAAACAAGTACCTATCCGTATTTCGTGTTATCCGGATAGCATGCCCTAGTTTGACGTCAGCTGTGAACAAAGTAAATAAGAGAGATCCTAATATTGGACCCTGGTGAACTCCGGATAGATGATAGATAGATGTGTACACCCACAACCACGCCATGACCTGTGTTCTTCGATACCACAGACACACACAGACATCACAGTTACACAGAAACACTAGCCGTCACGCTTAGGTATAACACAAAAAGTGTAATGACAAACCTGGCGCTGCACTGCTAAAGCCAATCAATATGAGGCAGAGGATGATGCACAAATGTAACATCTTCATGATTCTCGTCAACTGATCACGTGTAGTAGACAGCATCCTTTTATATGTTAGTGCCTGAGCGTGATCAAAGTTTATTCACAGAAATACGTCTCAGAACCTGTCACTTGACATTATTATATTTTTCAAAGTAGGTAAGTAAGTACCTACTATATATTCATAGAATTTTAAGTTGCTCTCCTTGTCTCGGAATATTACTACCAAATATAAAAAAGAAAATCACATTTGATTACGAATGGATGAATCAAGAACACGATTGTAGACACCTCAAAATTGAAATTGTACTTCGCTTAATTAAAATCATAGGTCAAGTCAGTTTGACTTGCGCAGCGAGCGTTCCCTACGAACTTAATATGTAGTTGTAAGGGTCAAGTCACACCGGGTTGGCAGCGGTCGGCAGCGCAGCGGCCGGCAGTTTTGTTGACAAAGTGTTTTCAACTTTATCTTTGAACATCAAAGCATGGTATCATTTAGATATTTGTATGAGCCGCGCGACCCCGCGAGCCGTTCACCGCCGCATAAAAGAACGGCTTGCCGCGTCGCTGCCGGCCGCAGCCATTCCGGTGTGACTCGGCCCTAAAAGTATCCTCCCATACATTGAACTACGTCACGTAAGTACCTACGTTATTACTCTTACTGTACATTTCGCTACCTCCCCACTGCTCAACTAGTTGAGCAGCTGAGCAATAGGACATAGTTTGTATTACCGAACATTTTATGCTCTATAGCTCAAGCTCAATTAGTTTTTGCTCAACTTAGTTAATCAGTAGGTCATCCCAATGTCAGGGGATCCAATGTCTTGTCAGGGGTCATCCTAATGTATCAAATGTATCAAAGTGTTGAAGTTGGTAGGGGTTGGGTCTCCAATTATAACGCTACCATTCTCATTAAAATAAATTGCAAAGTTTTTGAGATATTAATAAAATAAGTTACTAACGTCAAATCCGTCAAAAGTCAAACGAACAATTTATGGATCAATGATTATCTGAATTAAAGTGATTATTATTTTATTCAATCACAACATAACACATAAAAAACGAAAACGAAACGTTAAAATGGGCGATTGACAACCAAATCTGTCTAAATATATTGTTTGTGGTGTAAAATAACGTGCAAAATTGATAAAACGGAACGTAAAAAAAGAAATGACATTTGTGTCTTGTCACTTGTGTCAAACTCTGAACAGATAAAAACTTAGGTCGACATCAGGAGCACCTCGAGGTTCGGTTAGTTAGGTTAAACCCTGCTGTCAGAAGTAGGAGCCCCGCGCAGCGGGGCTCCGTCGACCGGGCATCGACCGTCTTTGTGCCAATTTTCGTAACCGTTGTAGACGGACAACGCCTTTTAGGCAAGTTTAGTGTTTTGACGTAAGGTTACAAAAAATTGCTTTTTCTTTTCATGGGAGTGGTATCAGGGGAGTCGGGGTCCCACCCCATACCTCCCCCCACCCTCACACGCCCTAACTCCTGCTACAGTATACTAACTTTTAACCATTTTTTGTAACCAAACCTGAAAACACTAAAGTTGCCTAAAAGGAATAAGGGGAGCCCAGCGAAGCAGGGCTCAAGAGTTTTAAAAAAAAACCTCGAAGGGGATGTCGGGATCTAGCGCTCGGATAGGTTTATCCAAATCGGGGTGCCCCAAGTCCCGAGCTCGCTTCGCTCGCTCTGCCTCATAAGTTCTTCTAGTAAACCAGTAACCACGGACTAGAAAAAAACAGAAGGACTCCATGTCACGCATATCAAAAGTGAAGCACCTACTCTCTGTCCACTGGTTTAATCGTTTTTTGACAGCTGCAACTAGTAAACAATATTTATGTTTTTTTATAAAAACTGATACGCATACCTGTATCATAATGTCTGTAATAGGTCATAAATAAGATAATCCAATAAGTTAAGGCCGTTTATATATTTATTTTATAACACATTTTAAAGTTAACTTAAGGTAATCGGGAATAATTAATTCTAAAAACCAATAACCCAATGGGTATATATACCGAGAACACAGTCGCAGCCTTACGTACTTTGTGTCGAGACGCACACATAGATTGGTACGGTCGGTAGTCGGTTCACTTTCGATATACGTGGCGCGGAGTCCTATTTTTTCTAGTCTGTGGTAGTAACATATTTGGTTTTTGTATTCTCATACAATCAGTGGGGCTACAAACACAAATAAAACAATAATAAATTAACACGTGTAAGGTAGGTATTTCTCTCAGGGGCGTTTGTGGGAGTACTTCAATGATTCGACGCACGACTAACAGTAAAAGTTATACATATATGTATATTTGGACGTTACAACACACTTTAGGAATCACAAACAATACAAAACAGTAATATGACAAAATTATATGCGTGTATCGCGGCAAAAGATACGAACGAACAGGCTGGCGATTAGCAGTTCACTGTCGTTGGCGGGGGCGCGGGGGTGTTATGTCAACTCGATTTTGCCGCGCTTAAGGGGACGTCAGAGCACAAGTTGCACGTTTATTTAAGGCCGTGTTACATCCTTCCCCTCTGACCTAGACAATGCGCCCACGCGTCTGGGTCAGTCAAGAAACCTCTTAGGTCTTCCGCGCTTACGCTTTTCGTTGACCGGGGCTGGCGGTACGTCGCCTACGAATGGGGTCAACTGAGAGACGTGGTACCTACCTAAAGCTTCGTGGCTACTGACCTTTCCCAACACGTATGTGGTAGGGCTCGCAACTTCCTGAATCCGATAAGGACCGTCTCGTCGCGGTATGAACTTAGGTGTTTGTCCGCGGGTCGTATCATTACTCCCTTGGGTCTTCAAAAGGGCCATATCACCGATAGAGTAATCGGGTGCAGGGCGTCGACCCTCGTCGGCATAACGCTTCTGATTAGCCTGAACCTTTTCATGCACTTCCCTAGCTTCGAACAACACGGTCGACATTCTCTGAAGGTAAGGGGTAAGGCTCGTCACGACATTGTCACTTTCAACAATGGTACGCATGTCGGTGATAACGTCGGCTGGCGCACGCATCTCCCGTCCGAACGTAAGATACGCTGGTGAGCACCCGGTGCTACTTGTCACCGCCGAGTTCATCGCGAAACGAATCGCGGGCAAGTGGGCGTCCCAGGTGTTGTGATCTTTCCCAACCAAGATAGCGAGTTGCGGTTTAAGATCACGGTTTTTCCTTTCAACCGGGTTCGCTTGCGGGTGGTAAACAGGTGATAGCGACTGAGTAATCCCGAACGAATGGCAAACCTGTTGCATGACTTCACTAATGAACTGTACTCCATTATCACTCATTATCCGTCTGGGCACTCCATATCTCAGGAAAACCTCTGAGATCAGGATCCTGGAACAGTCTGCGCTGGTGGCGTTCTGTAGGGCGAATAGTTCTACCCATCGATAGCAAGTGTCTTCCAAGATAAGGATCCATTTATTCTTATTAGCGGTCTCCGGTAATGGGCCGATAAGGTCCACGGCGACGACTTCAAAGCGGCGATTAGTCGCAGGCGTCTGTAGCAATCCGGCTGGTTTTCTGTTATCGGCCTTGTACCTCTGACATTCTACACACTTCTTCAGGTATCCAATGATAGATTGCCGCATACCAGGCCAGTAGTATTTAGACTTCACACGATCTAGTGTGCACTCAACTCCGCAGTGTCCAGCCGTCGGTGCGTCATGATACTCCGCCAGGACCTTGTCGCGCTCGTGCTCCGGAATAACGAGACATCCCGTCTCTATTTCGCACTCGTCTGGTCCGTATCTGTATAGTATGCCGTCGGACATAATAAATCCCCGATCAGACCAACTCCTCCCCCTAAACGGTTCGTCGGTTGACTCGAGGTCCTCTACGATCTGACGTACCTCGGGGTCCTTGAGTTGGTTCTCACGAACATCCTTGGGGCTTCTTGATGGAAAATCGACTTCAGCGTAGCGGACGTCGCAGTCTGCTTCCTCAGCACAAGGTGGACGCGATAGAGTATCGGCGACAACGTTAGACCTGCCAGGTGTATACTCTATGCGCAAGTTATATGCCTGAAGAGTAAGGGCCCATCTCGCTAAGCGTCCACTTGGTGACTTCAAAGTCATGAGCCATCGCAGAGGTTGGTGGTCGCTCTTTATTACAACCTCTGATCCTTCGATGTATGCGCGAAACTTAGTGACAGCTCATACAACCGCTAATGCTTCTCTTTCCGTTGTGTTATAGTTCCTCTCCGCACTATTCAACAAACGGCTTGCGTATTCGACTGGTCTTTCCTCGGGACCCTCCCCCTGCATCAGCACTGCTCCGACGCAATACCCGCTGCTGTCAGTCCTCAGCGTAAACGGGATTGATTCGTCGGCCTGGCGTAAGACCGGGGCGGAAACCAGCTTGTCTTTGATGCAATCGAAGGCGTCTTGTTGCTTCGAGGTCCATATCCACTTACTGTCCTTTTTGAGAAGATTCGTCAAAGGTCTGGCGACGTCGGCGTAGTTGGGAATGAAGCGTCGGAACCAGCTTGACGTTTGCAAAAAGGTCTTCAAGTGTTTCGTGTTCTCGGGAGGGGGCATGTTGGCGACAGCCGCTGTCTTATCAGGATCTGCCTTCACCCCACCTGGTACAATCACGTGGCCTAAAAACTTCACGGACTCGCGAGCAAAACAACTCTTTTCACGGTTCACTCGTAAGTTAAACATCTTGAGTCTGTCGAAGACAGCATTCAGGTCTTCCAGGTGCTTCGGGAACGAATCCGATAGGATTATGACGTCATCTAAGTACGTGAGCATGCAAACATCTGCTAGTTCCTTACCAGATCGGAATCGGTCCATAAGACGCTGAAAAGTGGCTCCTGAGTTCCTTAGACCCATAGGCATCCTTTTAAATCTAAAGCAACCGAGTGGGCTCACGAAAGCCGTCTTGTCGCGGTCGTCCGGTTCCAAAGAAATTTGAAAATACCCTGATTGGAGGTCACAGGTCGTCATAAAACTGGTGTTCTTAGCTGCGTGGAGAATATCTTCTATGCGTGGAAGCGGGTAGCGATCAGGCTCTGTTACAGAGTTCAATTTCCTGTAATCCACGCAAAGCCGAACCCCTCCATCCTTCTTCGTCACGAGGACCACGTTGGCAGCCCAAGGAGATTCACATTCTTCAATCACGTCAGCGTCCAGTAACTTCTGCAACTCCTGTTCCAGCATCGCTCTCTTACTGGGGGACATCCTGTAAGGAGGTGAAGCGATGGGTTCCTGATGTGGGTCAATCTTCAACCGATGCGTGGCATATTCCGTAGGGGGGCCATCCTTCGCGAAGCGGTCAGAATTCTCCATCAGGAAAGTGTTCAGTTGGATTCTCTGATCAGTCGTCAGCTTAGTGCCTTCTTCATCCCTCAGCGCGAGGTTTGATGCTTCTGCCTTCATCAGCTCCATCTGGCCTCCGGTAGGCAGGTGAAAACTGGCGACAAACGGATACCAACACCGTGGCTCGTCGTTGAAACACCAGCTGCTCTGTGGTAAATCCAACAGGATAATAGCCTTCACAATAAAATCCCTACCTAGTAATGTCCTGGTCGGCGCATCAGGTAATACTATGAATGTGGTAGGTATAGTGTGTTTCTCTAGAATGACGTCGGTATTGCACTCGAGTGCAGTACATACTTGCTGTGATCCGTCGGCAAGTGCTATGGTACGTGATGTTTTCCTAAAAACCACGCCAGCTATAACGAGTAAATCGTACAGCATGGGGCCCGCGATAGAATGTGTGGCCCCCGTATCTAAGATGGCCACCCCATTGCGATTCGCAACCTGAATTTCTACTAACGGCCGCGGATCGTTACTATCGCATACGTGAGCGCTACAGAAATCCGATTTATTCGAGGTCGACGCGTTTTTGCAGTTACTACACTTCGACCGTACCACTCCCAGTTGACCACAACCGTAACAACGCAACTGGGTAATATTGTTAGAGCTATTAGAAGAATCGGTAATCTTACCGTCTTTCTTCTCCTTATTTCTACAATTATCTACTGTATGTCCGAAAAGTTTACAATAAGTGCACTTCGGTCTAACGCGCTTTTCCCCATCACTAGTTTTCGCAATTGATGTGTTCGAATTACTATGTAAGGTGTCGCGCGATTCTGACGGTCTAAAATTTTGTTTACCTAACTTTCGGGGGTCACCTACGGCATTCGTAGGGTTAACGTTCGGAATTGTGCTCGAACATTCCCGCGCGGCAGCGAGCGGGTTGACAACGGAGTTCGCAATGTTTACATTATTATTATTATTTGTACTAATAACATGGGAAGAACTCACCTCCGCCAACGACTCCTCGACTAACCTGGCCTTCGCAATTAGTTGTTCCAGCTCGTACACCTCGTCGCGAGACACTCGTTTTCTTATTCTACGATCTAATAAACCATAAACTATATCTAATAACATCACTTCTGGTACAACATACGGTAATTTAGATAATAAAGCGCGCACTTTACATATAAATACGTCGGCCCGTTCACTATTTTGTTCGGCACTGAATATGTCACGAAAGATTTTATAACCGGGTCGCGGCACTCCGTACATTCCTCGAAGACGTTGCAACGCGTCGGCCCATGACGTTATCGAAGACTTCACGCCTTGCCACCAGACGGCGGCCTCGCCGACTAGCAGCATCGGCAGTCCCCGCAGAGCATGCTCGTCGCTGATGTTGGTGCAGTCGCGGTATACCTCAATGGCGTCAATGAATGCCTCAAGTTCTTCCGCGTTCTTCGATGACCCGTCAAAGCGCGCCGTGCACTTAGCGAAGTTACCTGATTGCCGCGGAGCATCACGCGAGTCAGGTGGTCGTGGTGATGAAGTGCATGGTTTATCTTTGTTTGCCAGTATGTTCTCTATGAGTATTCGATTCGCTTCCGCTTGACTCCTGGTGATGTTGGAGACAAGGGACTGAAGCATTTCCTCAGACATGGTGATGTTCGGTGATGATAGCACCGTTCTATTCCGTTCCGTGTCTGTGTCGGACTCCGACCCGTCATCTCTTCTGGTACGTCGTGTGTTCGGCATAGTAACAGGGCGCTAGCTCTTCTGTAGGTACTTCGCTTGATGACCACAGGTTACACAGGTGATGATATAATGGGTGGTAATACGTGAATACCTAGTTACGCATTACGTAGGTATTCAATCCGTTGCACGATTTTGAACGTAAGCTTCGAGTCGCCCGCGCACTAACTTTTGGCGCGGAGAATGGACTCGCCCAGTGTGAATTTTATCGCCTGATTTTGCACTGTTTGGAACAATTTCTCGTGAAATGCACTGTTGTAAAGGGTTCACAGTATGTGTTAGCACAACAGTAAACGGCACTTTTAGTTGATTTAAGTTGATTTCACTGTTATCGTGCCCGCAAGTTGGGCGACACTGTAAGGTAGGTATTTCTCTCAGGGGCGTTTGTGGGAGTACTTCAATGATTCGACGCACGACTAACAGTAAAAGTTATATATATTTGGACGTTACAACACACTTTAGGAATCACAAACAATACAAAACAGTAATAAGACAAAATTATATGCGTGTATCGCGGCAAAAGGTACGAACGAACAGGCCGGCGATTAGCAGTTCACTGTCGTTGGCGGGGGCGCGGGGGTGTTATGTCAACTCGATTTTGCCGCGCTTAAGGGGACGTCAGAGCACAAGTTGCACGTTTATTTAAGGCCGTGTTACACACGTATTTTTTTTTACGTTCAGTTTTATTAATTTTGCACAATAATTTACACCACAAACAAAATATTTTGACAGATTTGGCTGTTAGTCGCCCGTTTTGACGTTCCGATTTCGCTTTTTACGTGGTATGATGTGATTTGAGGTTCAAAGACAAAGTCAAAGTCAAATCATTTATTTCAATTAGACCCTCTTTAATTACTATACTCTTTGATTAGACCATTAAAAGGCACTTTTGAACGTCAATTAAAAAAAAATATATAATGTTGATTCTAGTTGCCCATTCCAAAAGATTTCGTGTGGACAAGAATGGGCAAGAAACTCCATACCTACTCTTTTAAAAATAAATGTGTACAATATTTTGCATTTACAGTTTGCAGTTTAACTATACGTGAACACGATGGACCTTGCATAAAACACTATATTATTGAAGTATGTAAGTACAAAGTATTACAAGATAAAGAATAACAGCTAAGTTGTATACATAGATACATGAGTGTTCACATATTATTATTTACAATTATTGTAAAAGTAGACCACCACTCCATACATTTCAACAAACTATGAACTAGTGTGTGAACTTAAGCAAGAATTAAATATAATGTATATACTAAGTATAAATTAAGTAGTTTTAATTAGCAATCCGTTTGATTTTGTCTAGACTGTAGATTGTCCTATGGAGCCCGGACCAGCATGTTTCCAAGCATTCTTATTACGGATATATTCCTCTAAACTGTAATATGCGTGTTTACAGAGTGTACTTTAAATATATGTTTTAAATTTTCTTTCACTTAGTTGCAAGATATCACTAGGAATTTTGTTATAACACTTAACACAATACCCCATAAAAGATTTATGAACTTTAGACAATCTAAAATATGGTTGAGCTTTTTTGTCTTTGTTGTATTAATATTATGTCTATCACTAACTTTATTAAATAAATGTAGGTAATATCTTACGTGTATAATATTTTCATAAATAAATTGGCAATGCACTGTCATTATATTAATTTTTTAAATAGTTACCTAAGAGAATCGCGGCGACTTAGATTATAAATGGCTCTAACAGCTCTTTTTTGCAAGATAAAAATGGATTCAATGTCGGCAGCCCGACCCCACAGTAAAATACCATACGGCATAATGCTGTGAAAGTAGCTAAAGTAGACAATACGCGCAGTTTCTACATCTGTCAACTGTCTTACCTTTCTAACAGCATAAACCGTGGAGCTTAGTCGCCCCGCAATAGATGTTATGTGAGGTCCCCATTGTAATTTTTTCCCCATTGGAACGAGCAACTAGCTGCAACTTTTTGACTGACTAACTCCTTGACAATTCAAAAGTGCCTGTAAATGGTTTATTTGAAATAAATGATTTGAGTTTGAGTTTGAATTTCTCGTCTAGCGTGATTCCTAGGAAAACCGTTTGACTAGTAAATTACAGTTTCTCTCCATTTTGAATGATGCCACAATTGCTATTCCTAACATTTGGTAAAATGAATCGAATACATTTGGTTTTTTTTTCATTAAATACCAAATTGCTTACCGTAAACCAATTTTGAACCTGAAGAATAGCGTCATTTACGTCGTCAAGATGTTGTGACCGTCTGTCTACTTTAAAAAATCAATGAAGTGTCATCGGCAAATAACACCATCTTCGGCTGATTATGAAGTAATTGGGGTAAATCATTTATATAGACTAAGAATAGAAATGGACCTAATATTGAGCCTTGAGGCACGCCCATAGTCATTTTAGACCCCAATGAGTTAACCTGAACTTTTACCTGTCTATTTCTCAGGTATGACCTTAGTAAATCAAGAGATACTCCACTAATCCCGTAGTGCTCCAGTTTCAGCAATAATGTCTCATGGTCAACGCAATCGAACGCCTTTGAGAGGTCGCAAAAGATTCCAACATCTTGACATCAAGATGGCATCTTGTGATTCCTCCCAAGCGCTAAAAATGTTCTTTATTAGGGTGACACCGGCGTCAGTTGTACAACGCCCTTTGGTGAAACCGTATTGTTGTTCATGAAAGATGGAATTTTTATTAAAGTGATGTAACATTTGATTGAGAATTAAATTTTTTAAACACCTTTCAGAGAACTGGTAGAATTGACACAGGCCTATAATTGTTGGGGTCTTTACTATTACCGGATTTAAACAATGCTACCACTTTACTGTGTTTCATCAGATCCGGAAAAACTCCTTGGTTTACACAGCTGTTAAATATGAGAGCTAATCAGGGCGCAATCGTTTCGATACTAGATTTACAGACTTTTACAGACATTCCCCAAAGATCTTCTGTTGATTTAATTTTAAGATCTTTAAAGGCTTTTATAACAGCCTGGGGGTTTGTATGTTGGAACCTAAACTCCAAAGGGCATTTCTTAACATTCTTCCTAAGTAAGGCAGCAGAGAGAAGAGCAGAGAGGAATTTAAGGCTTCAGTGGTTCTAATGGGAATGTTGCCAAAAAAGGTTTCAAATTCTTGAGCTACTTCTATATCTGAATTTATGGGGCCATGTGCAGTCTCTAAATTAAATTTAGTACATCGGTGCTTTTTCCGACCTGTTCCATTATTTATTATTTGCCAAGTAGTTTTTATTTTGTCATCAGCTAATTTTATTTTATTTCTAATATAAAGAGATTTGGCTATTTTACAGATAGTTTTAAAAAGTTTCGAATATTTCGCAACGTGCTGATGAAAACTTGTATTAACTATATGTTGCTTTAGGCCATAAAGCGCAAATAGTTTTTTCCTGCTTTTACGAATACCTGGTTTCGCCCAGTCGCTAAATAAGAACTTCGTGCAAATACTTTTATTCTTTAGTGGAAAAGTTTCATTAAATTGCATGTTTAATATTGAAAAAACCTCGGCGTAGAACTCATTTGGGTCACCTATATTATCAAAGCACTGAGCACTCAATTTACTTTCCAACTCTAAGTTTTTACATGTGATTGGCCTAAACCTTATTTGAATTTTTTGTAAAGGTATGTAGGCGCAAAACGTTATTGTCTGTCCACTATGATCAGTATGTCTATTCTGTTACAATCTCCCTCGGTGACCACCTAGGTGAAGTGAGCTGTCATCTGTATCGATGCTAGGGATTTACAAAGAAACTACCTACAATCGGATACCAGCTCACTTCGCCTAGGTGTTCATCGAGGGAGATTGAAACAGAATAGCAGTGCTGATGGCAGCTTATTTATAATTTCTTTATGAAAGTAATCACACTTACAAAATATGTTATCAATACAGGTGGCAGAAGAAGCTGTAACTCGAGTCGGTTCCATAAAAACATTTGACAAATTAAATGACCTAAAAAGACTCAATAATCTGATATTATTGGAGTTGTTTTCTAATAAATTAATATTAAAATGATCACATATGATGATTGATTTACTACTAGTACTATTTTTTTAACAAATCTTCCATTACCGAATCGAATATACCTACTTAGATAAATTCTGGTAATTTGGAGGTCTGTATACGCATACTATAAATGCTTATCCAGCTCAACACAGGACAATTCAATAATGTATTCAACTGATAATCTAACAATGTCTTTTCGTTCTTTACATTTCATAGAATTTTTAATTAATATTAATGACCCACCGTGTACCATATGTTTCCGGCTGAAATGGCTAATTACACAATAATTTTCATAATTAATAGACATCACTTGATTATCTTTTAACCAATGTTCTGTTAAACATATAATATCAAATTTGGTTATTTCTAAAAACATTTCTATTTCAAGTAATTTGGAAGAGCAACCTTGAATATTTTGATTAAATAACTTTAACGTATGTTGCTTTCCTTTATTTGTTAGGTTGTCAGAAGATACCTTTTTATTTATAATAATATGTGGGGACATTTTCACACACGGCCATCTGACCCCAAACTAGGGAGACCCTGTACTATGAGTGTCAGACAGCTGATATCCATACACAAATACATTTTTTTTTGTAAATACATACATATATAGATAAACAACACCCAGACACAAGGCAAACACAAGTGCTCATCACACAAATGTTTACCCTAGGCGGGAATCGAACCCGCAACACGCTGCGCAGCAGTCGATCTCTCAGCCACTGAGCCAACCGTGTCGTCAAATTATTCAGTAATAATAAATTGTTATTTGAAGGGGTAACTTCTAAGATAAAGTTCCCTGAGTTAACTTAAAACCGCTAACAAAGTTATTAGTGTCAAAATAAAATAATTTGTCACTATGACAACATGTCAACATATGAATAGTACTATTCAATTTGTAAATATGATTGTTCTCTTCATCTGACAAATTGTCAGAATAAGGAAAGGCACACAGCATTAGCCTCCCTATGTTTAACTTTAATAAGGCTTCCACACCATCCACTATGTCCTTTTTGTTAATACCAATACTATTGCCGAAAAGTAGGACCATTGTAGAGTAATGGTCTAGGTTTGTGTTTTTAATTCTCTTAATTATTTGTTTAAATCGTTAGTAACTTATTTTCACAGACTAGAAAAAAAAGAAGGACTCCGCGCCACGCAAATCGAAAGTGAAGCACCGATGCGATCTATCGAATTAAATCAAATATATTTATTTCGGATTTAAAAATTACATCCACAGGTGTTAGTCGCCTAAACTTAGCCTAGAGTTAGTACATTTTTTATTTATTTAATTTAAGCATGCACCGGGCTTAGCGCCCGTTGCATGAACACTCATCCACTGCTTCAACAGTGGAGAATTCCACCTGTTTGCCAACACATCCAGGATGCCTTTTGCGGTGCCACGCACGCGTCTGAGTAGTGAAGCGCTTCGCTTACGTATGATTGAAATAAATGAATGAATGATATATTTATTTGCAAGAATATGGGTAGGTAACATAGGTTCTTAAGTTAGGATAGTTTCACTATATTCGGCATTTCAGCCGTACAAATGTTTAGATTTTACATCTTGGTTTATAGCATGGATGATATATGTAACATTTAGTAATTAGCAATAGGAACTTATATAATAATAATGTTATATTTTAAATTTATTTTACAATTCAATTAATACAATTGAATACGATTCTATTCAACTAAAATAATAATTTATATTAAAAATAGCGATGTCATGTCATTAAAAAAATAAATAAAAAATAACAAGAATAATGAGATGTCAATAAGTAGATGTCATATTATTATTATAGTAATACCTAAGTTTTACATTTTACAATCAAATTAATTATTATTATTATAAAAGCAATTAGTGTGCGCCTCAGCAAACATAGTAGAGCAAACAGAACTGCGAAACGCATTGCAAAAACGAGGCAGCCCAAACAACACCCTAAACACGTTGTTATATTGTACACGCAGATTCCTGTATACTCGCTGCGTGTAGTTGACCGTGAGTTGACCCATAGACTGCACGTATAGAAGGACTGACAATACGCTTTAAAAAGCGTCAGTTTAACTTTCTTACTACAACGAGCAAAACAACGGGCCAACATGTTACAGCGCACATACAAAGCCCTCCGCTCCCTCTCAATATCAAGGTCATCATCTAACTTGTCCGTGACCCAGTGACCCAAGTATTTAAACTGCTGAAAAGCCTCAGTGGCATCCCGCCTAGCGTTAGTGAAGTAGGTGGTGTAGTTTTGACTTTGTATACATTAATAGCACTATTTCAATTATTATGTAAATGTGAGAACTATGGAGCCATTTATTTATTCAATGTGTTTGACATAAATGAGCATGGCAGTTGAGAGCATTGTCATGCTCGCTCAAATGTCTCACTGATGGTGGCGTGTGGGTTAGATCATTCGGTTCCCTTCAAAATGGTTGAGCTAAGTGGTGCTGATCCGCGCGTCATGTTCGTGAACGGGCGCTGTCAGTTGAGATTGGTCATCTCTTAACTGCCATGGCTTTTATATTAATTTATTTTTAATTAGAATGTTTTGGATTTCTCTTCACTTACATTGTTTTCACATATAGAAGCAACAAGAATAATGTAGACTGGATTTTGTAAAAGCTTGATTGAAAAGAGTGTCCGTGGAGTTTCTTGCTCGTTCTTCTCCATATTCTCCATTCTCCTCCAAACGTAGGGTAGGACGTTTTGGAACGAGCAACTAGCTTCAACTTTCTGACTAACTAACTGACTCTTTGACTATTCAAAAGTGCCTGCAAATGGTTTAATTGAAATAAATGCTTTGACTTTGACTTTGACTTTGACTTTGACTTTGACTTTGAGTGGTAGTGATCTATGTGTGCGTGACAATGATGTAAATGTGCGCGAGCATATTTGTTCAAACAAACGGTCCGGCTTACTTAGGGTGCTTCACTTTCGATATACGTGGACCGAAGACCTTTTTTTTCTAGTCCGTGCTTATTTTATTAGTTTCTCCAAACCGACGCAGTTCCGTGTAATGAGAGTGGTAGTGTTATAATCGAGGACCCAACCCGTAACAACTTCTGCACTGTTTGCAGATACTATTTTTGATCAAGTATCTAAGATGACCCGAACGAACGAATGAACAAACGAACAAATTATTTAATAAACTGCTTTATAATACCTTAATAAATACATAATAGGTAATAAGGTTTGGTTGACTTGGCTGAAGATTAAACTGTTCCATTTACAGGTAAACAGTAGTGACTATGTTTGTGGAAAGTGTTGGGACGTATCACAAAGCCCACATGACGATGACCAATGAAGATTACTTGGCCACCGTAACATTTGTCTCCGCTGTGGACGTTCTCTTGCATCATGTGTCAGTCTCCTACACCATACCAGTTCAACTCGTGAATCAATAATTTATAATGTATCTCTCTCAATGACAACTTCGTCAAGCTCATCAGCTGGTACGACAACGAGTTCGGATACTCCAACCGCGTTATCGATCTCATCAAGTACATCCAGACTAAGGATTAAATGTTAGATTACGTAGAGATAAATGTTGTTAAGAATGTTTAAGAATATGATTTTGTCGACTAGATCGACTTTTATAATTTAAGCTTAAGTATAGCGGATAAATCTAAATTATTATTTAACCACTTTGATAGTGGTCTAATACACATATATTACCACATTTATGTTGTTACTAATGCAGTATCGCAATTAAAAATCGAAATCAATATACGAGTGGATTTTACCTCGAACTGAAAGTTAATGTATTTAAATTTACATGTAGGTATGTACCTAATTTAATAATATTTATTTTGAGTGGAGTTTTCAAACATGACATGTGTCAAAATAAAATGTAATTTAAATCAAAAGCACTAAGGAGTATTTCAATATCAACTTAGATGCAAATCACCAACAAAATAACTTTCTACCCCTTTTTAACCCAGTTAGGCGATGAGTTTCAATAAAATAAGAAACACGTCTTCCATCAATTCTGTTAAAGAATTAAAATGTAGTCAAACTCAAAATCATTTATTTCAAACTAGCTTCTGCCCGCGACTTCGTACGCGGATCCTGTTGCTTATGCCAGCGACAACGGGGTCGGCAAAATCGAAGATCTGAAACGTCTGATGTCGAATTCTAAGAGCCCGGGGACGGGAAAACAACGGGATGCGCGAGATGATTCGAGACGTTCAAAAAATACAATTTTGAATCATACCTCTGATGGCGGAATATGTGGCGTAGTCAATCATAGGAGTATACGTAAATGAACTCCGTTCCTTACCAACCCAAGGAAGGTCGCCATGACCTACGGCTATATCTTGAGACACATCCGATTCTTCAGATGATATCGACATTCTGTTCAGAGAATGTCGAAGTCGATCAGAATTCAAACGTTCGTTGCGCTCTTCTTCTGTCTCTTCATGCCGTACTCCAGCAATTCTTTTTCTCTCACTTTCTAACTGATTATGAATATTTTGTTGTGTGCGTGTTCGGGACAATCTATACTATAATATTATAAAGCTGAAGTTTGTTTGTTTGTTTGGTTGAACGCGCTAATCTCAGGATCTACTGGTTCGAATTAAAAAAATCTTTTTGTGTTGGATAGTCCATTTACCGAGGAAGGCTATAGGCCAATGCGAAGCTGAGTCGGGTCGCTAGTGTATGATAATCTCGATCAACAGTTAGTCATGCATCACGTTCATCATTCGGTTCAAAATAGTAGTAGTAGTAGATGTGCGAATACGCTGAGAACTCAAGCGTGATTTTGTATCGGTAAACGTTTCCGATTCGCGAGACAATGCATATCGCTCACAATCAGCGGACAGTCGCGCATCACGTTCCGCAGCAGATGCGTAGATACGCTGAGAACTCAAGCGCAATTCGCTATCCGTGAACGTCTCCGACTCGCGAGACAATGTATGACGTTCACGATCAGCGGTCAGTCGCGCATCATACTCTTCACTGGTCTCTAGAGACCTGGATGTAGATGCGTAAATACGCTGAGAACGCAGGCGTGCTTCGCGATCAGAAGAGGTTTCCATGGAGCGAGTTGCAGCCTGATGTTCTTGAACAGCATCAAGTCTCTCCTGACGCTCGTCGGTAGATTCTTGGGATCTTATGATCCTCAATCTTTTAGCTCCTTTGGAACATTGGGAAAGATTTGACCTCTTTCTAGGCATGGTTATAGTTTTATTGTAAAGAAGATACCTGATCAATTAAAATCTAAGTGACTGCTCCTCTGCGTTACCGGGTAGGCTACCGTGTCACAAAGATAAATGGAAAAGGAAATTAAACACCCAAATAACATAAGCCCGAAGGCATATATTTATTCGATAAAATAAAAAAAAATGGGAATTTTGGCCAGTAGAGTCAAATTTTCAATGATATACCATCGTCATCAAAAATCAGTCCTAAACTGTTACCGCCTTCACCGCGTGGAGGTACTCCCAGCTTATGTTATTTTATAAGATACAGTGAAATTAGTGATAGCTTTTATTTTAGTTATTAGCTTTGATTTTCACATCAGATGTTTCTGATCTTCGATTTTTATAAGTCAACAGGAAATGCCCATCAGACCGAACAACTTTTGCTAAGACGTCATTCCTATATGTATCATGGTGTAGCTGGGCTCTTGGAGTTCCACATCAGGTGTTCCAGATCTTCAAATTTATTCTCTCAGCAGAGAATGCTCGTCACGTGGAACAATTTTTGCTATGGTACCATTTTTGTATCTCTTATAGTTTAGCTGGTCTGTTGCGGTTCTGCATCAGGTGTTCAAGTTTCCAAGATAAATTATAGCCTATATGTTGCCCAGACTCAATACCTATACAACAAAAGAAAATTCATTCAAATCCGCCCAGTAGTTCCAAAGATTAGCGTGTACAAACAAACAGACAAACAGACAGATTTTTTTTTTGGATTCGTGCTCTATTGCTGTTCCTAAACCCCCCTCAATTATTTTTTTTTAATATATACAATGTACAGACACAGTTTCGTTACTGTTTTATTATATGTATAGAAGACTAGCTTCTGCCCGCGACTTCGTCCGCGTGAATGTCGGTTATCGCGAATGCAGACGAAGTCACGGATTAAAAGTAGCCTATGTCCTTCCCCAGAGTTCAATCTATCTTTATTCCAAATTTCATTAAAATCGATTCAGCCGATTTATCGTGAAAGCGTAACAGACAGAGTTACTTTCGCATTTATAATATTAGTATGGATAAACCATTTACAGGTACTTTTGAATTGTCAGAGTCAATCAGTCAGAAAGTTGAAGCTGGTTGCTCGTTCCAAACAGTAGGTTTCTATGAAGAAGAACGAGCAAGAAACTCCATGAACACTCTTTATTAAATCAATAATTTATGTTACAAATTTCGGTTCATAATATTGAATCTAGGGGTACAATGTAACAAGTCGTGTACGTTAAAAGCGGTCTAGATGAAAATATAATCGTAATAAACAATTCAAAATAAATTTAGAATAACCAAGGCAGCTAAGCAACTAACAGCGCCCGTTCACGAACATGACGCACGGATTGGCATCATTTAGCTCAACTACTTTGAAAGGAACCAAATGATCTATCACAATGCGTCACCGTCAGCGAGACATTCAAGTGAGCATGACATACTCCCAACCGCCAGGGCACCAAGTCAATGAAAGACATACCTCGTAAATGGTAGCTTTATAGAACATAGTGCTCACATGTGGTGTTTCCTTGTTTCGCAGACAGAAATTTCATAGAATTTGGTTTCCCAGAAAATGTTTCATATAATATTTAGTTCTTGTATTTTTATTTCGACTATTATTGTTTCAAAGACTACTTACTTGAATGAAACATATTTCACAACACAATTCAATGAATTTTTAATCACATTTCTTTATTTAACAAACTTATCAAACAGTGGATTTTTTTACGAAAATTGTGGGTTCGGTGTATTTTTCCATGGAATTTAATTCAACATAAATGTACACAGTGATGATGGCAATAGCACAAAAAAGGATCATGGTAGGATTTGGTGTAGTTGTTTTTATTGAGCATTAATAATATTAAATTATGAAGCCACAAGTTGCCGCTCTTCTCACAATTTAGAAAACCAATATTTCATGTGGTGTTTTATTTTGGTTACATTAATATGCTCTTTAGTACGTGGTGTAGTGGGTTCATCATCAATTTGTCATAATATATATAGGTCCAGCTGTGGCGCACTGGCTGCGCGTGTGGCTGGAGTGTGCCACTGACTGCCTCTCACAGAGAGCACCTAGCCAGAGACTACATTTGTACAGTAGGAATTCCAATTGCATGGCAATTAAAATTTAAACAATTTACCCCCACGTGATTTTTTTGAGTTATGAGGGGGTCAAAACTGGCTTCAAATGGATCGTGTAATATCACCCACAGTGCTGCTCGTCAGTTCGGTTGGCTTGACACGTTGCCGCGGGTCTTAAGACATAACAATAATAACATAATCTGAGCGATCATCTCACTGAGTGCGCTTTTACTGCACGCCAATGTGCTGTCCGCTAGTGAGGGCCTTGGGTATAGAGTGAAACAACAAATGATCAGTAAGTGCACAACGCCAAGGACACGTCCATTCGCCTCCGGGGTGGATCTATCGGGACTCGCTCGAGGAGTTGTGCGCTACCTTTAATTGGATGTCAAACCACCTTTACCATAGTCAAGTTCGCCAGTAAAGGCAAATCCACCTGAGTTTACAGCTTCTGATATCTATTATATTTCCTCCAGTGTTTCAGACTGGGTTCACCATAACCATCTCCGCTGCCGTCGCCTCCATGACCTTGGCGCTTGATTCTCACTGAAAATAAATAAATAAATCTCACTGAAATTTCATGTCATTAGAAATCAAGTTGCAAAATGAACCCCCTGATCAACACAATGTACCTACTTATCATGTCATAATTGTTACCGTCTAAAGCTAAAAACGGCTAAGAGCATTATTTTCGGGTTTGAACCAAACTAGACAATGAACAGTCAAATGAAAATATTATGTACAGGTACAAATACACTGAACGGCCGAATCGTTACTCTGCCTTCTTTATACGTCAGGGGTTAATAATGATAACGAAGATCTTAATTCATAAATATCCTTGACTTCAAAAAGGTTTTGTTTCTTTTAATAAAGTGGTTTGATTTATAAAAGGTACCAAAATTGTAAAGATGCTAAAATTGTAACAGTAAGTACTAAAACAACACAAAAACTGTAGTGCCAAACCTGTGGGCTAATTCACGTAACTAAAGAAGTGCTGTTGCAGTGCAGTTACAGTTAAGTTACGATCAAAACAACGCGTTACGTATTCTCTACCGCTGTCAGACACGCTCGCGTCATGTTCGCGTCACGCGAGCGTAATAACGGCATTCTACTGTCTGTTGCGCGTCTTTGGTGCGTGCTTCGGAACGCAACATTATCGGTATTCCATTATTCGTTTGACGTCACAAAATGACAGTTAAAAAGCACTAAAATCTGTACTGGGGTATTATTGTAATATTATAATAACGTCCTCATTGAAATGTAATAGATTCTATTCAATTATTTAGTGAGTAATAATTTTTCCTGTCATGTGGCTACACCATAAGTAAGTTTGGTATAGTTTGGTTGTCGTACAGTTGACGTGCAGTTCACGCGCAGCTTACGCGCAGTTCAATGGTTACAAGAATACCGTTTATCACTCAAACTTGAACTTAACTGCAACTGCACTACAATTTCATCGACGCGTCATAAAATTACGTGAATTAGCCCTCTGGTGTTGCACTGCTAAAGCCTGTCAATATGAGACAGAGGATGATGGGCAAACGTAACACCTTCATGATTCTTCACTTAACTATTATAAGCAGTGAGACAGCATGCTTTTATAATAATACTACCATCTGCCCGCGGCTTCGCCCGCGTAAAAAGAACGATTATCCCAAGGGAACACATTACCGGGATAAAAAGTATCCTATGTTAATCCAGGAAATGGTCTACCTATGTCCCAATTTTCATGCAAATCTGTTCAACGGTTTACGCGTGATTGAGTAACAAACATCCAAACATCTTCACAAACTTTCACATTTATAATATTATTAGTAGGATGTAAAGCATGCTTTTTATAATAATATCGTCAGACGCCTTACAAAAACATGTCTTATAAACTTGTTTATAAATCAAGTTGAAATACTCGTAATTAGTGATTTATGGCAATTTTAATAATATGGAAGAATAAATATGTCCCACGGTTACCTACACCTATTTTATATTTTGTAGACTAGCCGTACCTGCGGTTTCACTTCTGTGGACCTAAATGCGACTTACGGGAATGTGTGTTGAATTCTATCTCATCATAATTCTTCAAGCTGGTGTAATGGTTGCAAACGTGACTTTTTTTCCATAAAGAGATTTTCTGTAGACGGACGTCCTAATTTAACCTAAAACTTTGAATTTGTGCCTAGTTGGTAACTACCTGTACTGACTGTACATCTGGCGGAAGGAGAATGAATGATATGATTTTAGTAGGTACTCGTACACCTGCTGTATAGGTAGGTAAGTACTGTTTAAAAATGGCACCTCACATTGTAGCTTCGACCTATCTTGTATCAAGAAAAAAGTTCTTTGTCGTCAGAGACCGCTATCAAAATCTTACCTTCAAGTTATAACCTTCATGTAATATTTACGGAAGTAGGTACGGTCCTGTTAGCAAAAAACATTAGGCAAGACTAAAGCGGATTAAAATAAAATAGTTTTACCTCGTTAATCATATCTTGCGAAAATAAGTAGGTTACTTACCAAATTAAACTGACTGACTCAAAATATTATTTATTTTGGAAGTTCATTTAAAAGCAGTTAAAATAACCACTTTACAGTAGGCCCTTAATGAAAAAAATGTATCTGCGATCACAGTAGCGATATGAAACTATGTGTCAAAGTTATTACTGTAAAGGATTTTTTATTTGCGTTAATAGTAGATTATGCATCAAGGGGATAAAGTAGTGTCTTATGTAGCGGGCGCCGTATTGAATCCCGAGCAAAACGAAGGATTCGTTAACTCCTGAGCGGAGCGACGGAGTTAAGACAAGAATCCCGAGTGCAGCGTGGGTGAATCCCAGGTCGCCCAAGACGAAGGCACCTTTATCCTTTATTATAGGAGCATACTCTACTTTTCACACCATCTACGAGACAATAAAAACAATAGTACTTACTAGAATTAAAAGTAGATTGTTGGTAATACCAATGGCTAAAATTCGGAATTAATGTACTCCGGAGTCAAATCACTATTGTCGCTCGACATTTTTGTGAGATTTTCCTGATATGTAATAAAAGCAACGCAATTTTCAGTATTCGCGCCTCAGATTATGAAACAAAGGGCAGATATACAGCGTGGAACACTGAGAGTGAAGCCAAAAAAGCAAATACAATCACGAGATTGTAGGTAAGGATTCGCTTTTGAATTTGTATTTGCTTTTTTGGCTTCACTCAGTGTTCCGACCGGTCTAACTGCCTTTTATCACAAAGTAACTAAGGTTGAGGCGCGATACTCTATATTTTGTGCTTTTGTTTAATAATCTGAGATTCGCGCCTCTTTTTAATTTGTGCCCTATTTTTCTTTTATTTATATTCTACTAGTGGTGGCCAGTTCGATTATCGAACAATTTCTCAGATACAAAATGCAGATAGATCGCACGGAACACTGAGAGTGAAGCCAAAAAAGCAAATACAATATCAAAAGCGAATACCTACAATCTCGTGATTGTATTCGCTTTTGCATTTGTGTTTGTATTTTCATTTGTTTTTTTTAACGAAGCGCGTTGTAGGTATTCGTTTTTGAATTTGTATTTACTTTTTTGACTTCACTTTCAGGAACACTGAAAGTGAAGTCAAAAAAGTGCGCGGTCTATCTGCCTTTTGTTTCATAATCTGAGGCAGATCTTAATGGTTAATGTTCGTATGCGATTTTTACTTCATTTATTTATTTAAAGAACATGGAAGACTTACAGTTAAAGCAAACAGAACAAAAAACAGTATATTAGACAGACAGCCAATAACAAGTCTCCATTTATAAAATACAGAACAAAAGTAATTTCATGGACATTTAGGTATGTATAATAAGTAGCCTATGAAGACACAGGGACAGAAAAATTTTATAACATATGTAGGTAGTACACTACATTTATGCACTTTTGCTCGAATCTATACTATAATATTATAAAGCTGAAGAGTTTGTTTGTTTGTTTGGTTGAACGCGCTAATCTCAGGATCTACTGGTTCGAATTGAAAAATTATTTTTGTGTTGGATAGTCCATTTATCGAGGAAGGCTATAGGCCCATGCGCAGCCGGGTCGGGTTGCTAGTTGCAAAATAAAGAGAAAACCAAATAACAGCTAAATGTAAAGTCGAAATAATAACTTAATGAAAAAGTTTCGGTTTAAGGCGACGATATACGACTTTTACAGATTTTAAACTGACAATCACGTCAAAATGTGCAGTGTAAATGATTTGAAAAATATACATATAAATATAAATATATGTTAAACTAGAACATTCTCTTAATCAAGTAAAGCAAGCAAGCAAGCAGCAAGTGAATATTTTTGATGAAGTTCATATTAAATAGTTTAATTAACTCGTGAAGTTGTGTCTGACGCGGACAAAACATTGACAATCACACAAAATCTACCAGGTATAATTATCCGAAACTTACACTATCTTACAGACAATTTTATTATCTATCTTTTAGTATACGCCTTTTTTTAATTTTGAAAGAATACTACTTTTATTTAATTTTTTTGACTAAATTTTGTAAGTTTTGGACGCAGATTGCGTCCGTTCTGCATCAGTTTTGCGTCCAAAACTCTCAAAGTTTAGTCGAAAAAATTAAATAAAAGTAGTATTCTTTCAAAATTTAATTATACCTGGTAGATTTTGTGTGATTGTCAATGTTTTGTCCGCGTCAGACACAACTTCACGAAAAAATTAAACTATATAATATGAATATAATTAAAAATATTCACTTACTAAGTGATTAAGAGAATGTTCTAGTTTAACATATATTTTTTTCAAATTATTTATACTGCACATTTTGACGTGATTGTCAGTTTAAAATCTGTAAAAGTCGGTTAATAGCCCCATAAGCACCTCCTGGCCGAGGACTACACTGGTTAAGAATGGATCAGAATGTTGAATGTTCCAAATTCAAATCACATTATTGACCAGCGGGTCATAATGAAATTCAGTACAATATTATTGCCCTGCTGCACCTCAGGCCTTAAATACCTTCTTTAGGTTAGGTTTGCATGATATATAATTTGACATTGTCGAGCTGGTGGTGTGCAATAGTAATATGACAAGTGAGCAAAATAATATTTTTACGGCGAGGGCGCTATTTTGAATCCAGAGCGAAGCGAAGGATTCTAGAATAGAATACTGAGCGTACCGAGGGATTCAAAGTACATCGCCTGAGGGAAAAATATTTTTGCTCTCGAGTCATATAGGTACTCTACTTTTCATCTCCTTCTATGAGAAAATATTTCTCCTGGTATTTCTTAGGTATTAAGTTTTGTATAACGTTATTAGCTTCTATTTATATAGTTTTAGAAGTTAATGCACTATCACTTTCAGAACTCGACGTACAACTCGTTTTTTTTTTGTAAAATACTATAAAGTCCGTACCGATTACAACAACAGTGAAGTAAATCGCACGCTTTTCTTTTTTTTTAGTTAAAAAACAAAAAAAACTTAATACCTACGAAATCCCGGGAGAAATATTTTCTCATAGAACGAGATGAAAAATAGAGTATATGACACGAGAGCAATAATATTTTTCCCTCAGGCGATGTACTTTGAATCCCTCGCTACGTTCAGGATTCTATTTTAGAATCCCTCGCTATGCTCGGGATTCTATTCTAGAATCCTTCGCTTCGCTCTGGATTCAAAATAGCGCCCTCGCCGTAAAAATATTATTTTGCTCCCTTGTCATACAATCTACTATTTTACTGCTCTTCTGTTTCTGCCAATTTCTTTCTATTCAAACGCTGAAATAGAAGATTTAATACTGAGATCTCTCAACTAAATAATTCTAAATATTGATATAATATTTTCTAAAGAATCTGAAAATATTAAAAAAATATAAGTAAGTAGGTAAGTAGGCAATTTTTAAACGTTATTTTAAAAGTATACTTAAACCTATTTCATTTTAATTTTTAAATGTGCATCGTGTGTTATAAATGATTTGACTTTGACGTTGACTTTGAAAACGTAAATAAACAAATTATTAAATAAATCGCAAACTGTAAAAACTATTAAGATTGATTGAAAACTATTAAGATACTTGTCAAGATTGACTGCATAAGTAGCTTCTTATAGATATGACGTGATGATTTTGATTTAAGAGGATTTCAAAACTAATCTTCAGTATTATAACATTTGTTTGGTTTGTTAGCAATCCCGCGGTAAAGTTTTAAAAATAATGTAATGTATTTTATCTTACCTACTTTACGTACCTACGGGGCATTACAATTGAAAAAAAAAATGATGAATGATGTAAAAATAAATAAATAAATAAATAATAATAAATAAATAGCGTAATCATGTAGATGCATAATAATAATAATAATACATTTTATTGTCAGGCAACTGAGGCCCATAGAAGAATACACAAATATATAATATCTTAAACAATAATAAACTAATACATATTAAAAAAACCTTATGAACTAAAAGTAAACACGTTACGTTGTCGGCGTCGTGTTTCGCTGCGTGGTGTCGCGTAACCGTCCTCGGAAACGTCGATCTTTCTTCAAAAAGGTCTGTTGATGGTGGGTTGGATTCCATTCCAACGCTTCAACCCTCAGAGTCCAGTCGATCTTCACCCTCAAATACGCCACGAGTTCCTCAATCCTCGTAGGCACAGCAGGACGCAGCAGCATGTTGGGTCCACATGGTGCTGTACAGCACTAGTTACGAGAATTGGGCCTCCTCTTCTTCTTATCCACTTTTATGAAACCCTCTTCATCAACTTGGCCCGCTCCTGGCAAGGAACTACGGACCGCAGTCAGGGCAGGTTGAGCGTCCTTCTTCGAATATACTGGGTGGGGATGGCAATAGCACAAAAATTGATCAAGGAAGGATTTGGTAATTTGGTGTAATTGTTTTTATTGAGCATTAATAATATTGAATAAGGACGCCACAAGTTGCCGCTCTTCTCACAAGTTAGAAAACCAATATTTCATATGGTGTTTTATTTTGGTTACATTTATATGCTCTTTAGTATATCTGAACTTTATTTTTGAATTTCGTTTTTAGGATTTATTTGATAGTTTCAAAATATTCTTATGAACTAGTATTACCAGTATTTTAATTTTTTGTCGTATCGTCGTCCCCACCCTATATAGATATAGCCTATGACATTAGTGTTGGACCGACTTTTAAGCAACTTTTTTGCAAAATTTGAAGATTTTATTCAATAGTTTTTGCGTGAAGCTGGTTCATGGAAATAGACGTAGGTACTTATTTACGAACAAAAATTCTTAAAAATATATTTTCAGCTTTACTATCGATACCACAGTTTCTTTTGACATGAATACGACTTTATAATTTTGCTTCCATTGTAGGAGGCAATTTAGAAAGCTGATGATAACAAAATCGGGGTATACATTTTGGTGTTGTAGCTTGAAATCTATCATCTATCGCAGGTTCCGAGCTCACTGCGCTCGCTCTTGCACAAATTCAAGTGACAACGTTGCCTGAACTTTGGGCATTAGGCAATAAATTTAGAGTGGATGAGATAAACTTCTGTATTTTACTATCCTTTTAGGATTGTAATTGGATTTTTGACATTAAAAATAAAAGTCCAATATTTAGGGTTTCAACATGTTCGAGGGTAAAGAATGTCGTGGTTGAACATGGCGTAAGTACCTACATACATACATTTATGTACAGTACGGCCGACGTAACTAGGCGGTCCTGAAGTGCCGATTAGCTTCGCAGTAGACAATTTCGTTCCTAAAAGATTCATTGCGCAGCCAAACAGCTAACTTCAGGACCGCCAAGATACATCGGCATTACTGTATCTTCCTATATCCGAACGCGACGACGCTTATTACTTATCCATGTACTGTCTGTGTTATATTAGACATAAAAGACAGACTATAATTATATACTATTCTATTATTTTTGAGAGGTATTTTGCTAGTACTGGGGGATTTATAAAACAAAAAATATTTGTTCAACATGTTATCTAAAATGCCTTATTCACCATCCATCTTGCTGTACGTCCCGCCAAGGTCATACTTCAAATTCACGGTCGTTTTGCATCGTGCATCGTGCTTGACCTTGGCGGGACGTACAGCAAGATGGATGGTGAATAAGGCGCATTAAACACGGCGGGCACAGTGTGGACTCGCCTCAAAAAACAAGTTTCATGAATGACTTTGTTTCTGCAAAAGTTCTCCCACACATGTGTTAATATAAACTTTAAACACGCTCAAGTACATATAAAAGCATGCTCACTACTACACATGTTCAGTTGACGAGAAGGAATCATGAAGGTGTTACGTTTGTGCATCATTCTCTGCCTCATATTGATAGGCTTTAGCAGTGCACCACCAGGTTTGTCATTACAGTTTTTGTATGTTAAAGTCTGAGGACTACCTACTTATCGTGATACCCAGTAACTGGGTTGTGGAGGTCAGATAAGCAGTCACTTCATGAAAAACAATTAATGGTATTCAGTTGCATCCGGTTAGACAAGAAGCTGTCCCAGTAGTGGGCAAGCAGATGGTAAAAATCAATAAATTTTTAACCGACTTCATAAAGGAGGAGGTTATCAATTCGGGTGTTTGTTTTTTTATGTTTGTATATATATTGACGGATTTGCAAATTTAATCGAAATTGATTCAGCGCTTTTTGAAAAAATCAACAAAATCCCAACAAAATTACATACCTAGATGGCGTTCTAGTTTCTTCAATCTTCCAAATATTAAACATAAACAAACATGAACATTAACATAATCTTCCAAAGATTGAAGAAACTTTCAATCTCTGTTTCAACTGCGGCGACACAGTTGAAACAGTTTTCTTTATGGATTTGGATGTTAAGGCGGAAAAGCGGAAAATAAAAACTTTTTGCAAAAAAACGACAACCGCCTTCAAATTTTAGAAAATGATAAATAACTTCAGCACAGAACACACATTACTTTAGTTTCGGAAGTCGGTGGCAATTTCAAACAACGAACAGATCAAAGCCACCGCCAAACTCAGAACTTTTGTTTTTAAACTCAGATGAAAACGGAGGGGTATGCTTTACTTTTTGATGGGTGTTTATTTTCTGTCCGGCCATATCTGAGCAGGCACGGTCAGCGACGAAAGTCGATTAATACTTCAGATTTTTAAATCATAATTCTTGAGCACAAAATAAAGGGAATTCAAACAAAAAATCAAGATAAAATAAACTCGTAACTATGACCTGAAAGTATTACTAACATCGTATTTTGTTTTTGTGTCTTTTTAGATGTTTAGAAAATGTATCAGTGTTAATCTACTTTTGTTGTTGACCGTACTAATTGCATGAAATTTTGATTTCAGTGAGAGTTAGACGCGGGGGCGGTGGTGGAGGTGGGGGAGATTTTGCTGAAGATGCTCTGAAACGCGTTGGAGGATAAATATAACATATCAGAAGATGTGAATTCGAGTGGATTTGCCTTTACTGGCGAACTTCCAATTTATTTAATTAACGTATAACGCACAACAGCATTTGTAAATAATATATATACCTACATATTTTATTATTAATATTTGTAAGTTCTGTATAAATTTCATTATAAATAACTAGATACTAAGATGTTTAAGTAAATATTACAATTATTTTTATTTATATTGCTTTAGCTTACATTTTAAGTGCTGTTATTTAAATACAAAATATTATTATTCCTACTAATATTATTTTGTATTTATTCGTTCACACGACGATATTTTGACTATATATATATACTGTCAAATATTGGGAGCACACAGCGTACCGCTGTTTGTGATATAATTTAATTAAACAGTTAATGCTGTTTAAAACGTTTTGTGGAATGCCAAGCGGTCCCAACATTGTACCACAAAGTATGTAAGTCTGCGGTGCGCCAGTACTGTAAAGCATGGTACAGTAGGTACTGTAAGAAGTCCAACTCTAGGGCTTCTTACGGGGTTGTGACGTAATTGTATTAGGTTTAATCAAGAAGAATTAAGAAGTGCTACAGACTTAGAGTTTAATAAAAAGCTTTTTAACTGGTTGTGTGAGAGATGTTTTTATTCCATCAATGAATTTTTTGAGTGTAAAATATAGAACTTAGATACCTATTACTATAATTATGACATCTAATTGTTGACATCTTATTAATCTTGCTATTTTTTATTTATTTTTTTAATGACATGACACCATTATTGTTGGTCGTTAGTTTTTATATAAATTATTATTTTTAATTAATAGAATCGTATTTTATTTTGTTAATTGCATTGTAATATAAATTTAAATTTTGACATTATTATTAGTATTTTTATGTTAAGTATTGCTAATTACTAGGTACATGTTACAAATCATGCATGCTAATGAAAAATCTAAATATTTGTACGGCAGAAATGCCGAATATAGTGAAACTCTCCTAATCTTAAGACCTAAGTTGACTACCTATATTCATGCAAATAAATATATCATTAATTAATTAATTAATTCATTCATTCATTCAATACTTGGAATGAAAGCACTGATACTTGGAACTGGTTTATATTTAAATATGCTTTTAACGTGTGCCCGTGACAAGATCAGACAAGACAGACAAGATCGTGACAAATCTAAAACAATACAAATCTACGATTTGAACTTATTCTAGAAGCTTGCTGAGTGTTCTGTCAGAGTATATTATCTAATGGCTATTATGTCAGAAACACATCACATCTCTACAGTACTGTGCCGTGTGATGGTCGCTTAGTCGATGTGTACGACCCTGTTCAAGGAATTAGCTTTTAATAAAAAATATCTTGATTAGGGCTCTTAGCAAACATAGATGTAGTAAACGATAAACATAGATGGCTTTGTATTCAACATAATTGTCTTGATAACCCTTATTAATGAAGTGACAATTTTTATTCTAACACTGATAGCACACAGACTTCCTCTCTGTAAGAGGTAGTGGACTACTTGCCCACTTCTTCCACCACGAGCAACCAGTGCGCCACAGCTGCTGTGTTGATATTATGATGATGATAGATGGCAATTATAAGTTATGCGCACCAAATGTGAATTGCGTATAACAAAATTAAAATCAGTTTTCATCGACTAATCAATATTTATCATAATTGGTTTGGTAAGTAGCTTTAAAATAAGTCAAAATGGGGTACCCGTTTGTGACGCACTCCTGCGGAATTAGTCAACGATAAATATACTTGTGTATTGTACACATAAATAATATTACAAGGACAGGTTCCGTCTTAATAAAAAACGAGATTTTGTCGATTTTTTATCCAATTTTAATTTCAAGTATTTTTTTTTGTATGCTGCGCTGCGATAACTTCATAGTTCAATATTGACAACTTTGACTCGACTTAAATGACCGTTTTCGTATTAAAAACTTTACTATAAGAACTAGTGTGTGGATCAAGTTGAAATGACAATGCCAGATCCTGCCCCCACCCAAAATGTAATTTAATAAAATAATTGTAATGATCATAGAATCTTATTATAATAAATTGTTTTGCTTTAGAACTTGCGATTTTGCGAACTTGCGTTCTTGGTTTGTTTCCACGAGATAGGCTCTAGTGTGGAGTTGTGTGGAGCTCATTAGCAAAATGCTTCCTTTGTGTCTTATATTTGTTTTTTTTGAGAACCTAATTGATAATGTAGACTATTGTAGATTATAAGGAAATGTAAAGAACTTTTTTGTTGGCAAATGAACAACATTATTATTATTACTTGCGGATTACAAATCAAGGCTAAAAGGAATGCAAATACAGTTTTTGATTTAAACAGAAACGGCAAGTTCTGCAGCCATTAAGACTAATGTTTAGTTATCAGCAATGAATAAGCAGTAAGATGCTACATATTGCAAGCTTGTACATGACTTTTATTGAGTGGGGCAAAGTTCTATAGAGTTTCTGGCATTGTCCTTTATATCAAACAATACGATCTGCGGTCTTTTGCAGTTGTGCAAAAAAAAAGTTTCTTCTAGCAAATAAATCAAAACCTAAGGAGCAATTCCAGTTGACCTAGAAACAGTTAGAAGCAGTCTTCGAGCACAAATAATAGAAAAATCGTTATTTGTGGTTAAATCACATGAAAATAATGTTTATTCGGTGATTTAATTACAATTAGAGAATGTATGATCTCATACATGTATGGGAGAATACCTACTTCTACAACTACAAAGTTAGGTTTGTAGGGAACCCTCGGTGGCAAGTCAGACTCGGACTTGACCGATGTTTTTATTTAAATTTCAACGTTTAGGGGTTTATAATTATTGTTCTGAATTAATTAATTTAACTATAATCAAATGTATTTTTCAAATTTGGCCAGACCGACACCCGACGATGCAAGCAACTTTAAAAAAATTGATGAGTGTTGTATTACTTACTTATACAATAAAGTTAAATGACGGGTTCTGAGAAGTGTTTCTGTTGTTGAACTTTGATCACGCTCAGGCACTAACATATAAATAAGGATGTTGTCTACTACACATGCTCAGTTCAAGAGAAGGAATCATGAAGGTGTTACGTTTGTGCATCATCCTCTGCCTCATATTGATAGGGTTTAGCAGTGCAACACCAGGTTTGTCATTACAGTTTTTGTGTTCGCCTAGTGTTTCGGCATAACTGTGAAATATGTGTATGCCTGTCTGTGGCATTGAAGAACACAGGTTGTAGTTGTGGGTATCAGGGGTACCTACACATCGTTTCTTTGTTTTGATTTTTTTTAAACGTTGCCCCACACTAGGAATTACTCCTGCGTCGTGGGTGCGTTTACAAACATATAAACTCACATACACAAACAGCCAGACCCGGAACAACTATATGTAGGCTATACAAATATTTGTTCCGTGCGGGAATCGAACCCGCGATACGCAGTGCAGCAGTTGATCGCTCAACCACTGCGCCAACCGTGTGCCGTGTATCTAGACAACGCTCTGTCCTCTGCGGAGTTCCCCAGGGTCTCTCTTATATTACATACTTTGTTCATAGTTACGTGCAACTTAGGGCATGCTAAGTATCGGAATAATAATGCCTAGAAAGAGGCCAAATCTTTCCCAATGTTCCAAAGGAGCTACAAGATTGAGGATCATAAGACACCAAGAATCTACCGAAGAGCGTCAGGAGAGACTTGATGCTGTTCGAGAACATCAGGCTGCAACTCTCTCCGTGAAAACCTCTTCAGATCGCGAAGCACGCCATCCAGGTCTCTAGAGACCAGTGAAGAATATGATGCGCGACTGACCGCTGATCGTGAACGTCATACATTGTCTCGCGAGTCGGAGACGTTCACGGATAGAGATTTGCGCTTGAGTTCTCAGCGTATCTACGCATCTGCTGCGAAACGTGATGCGCGACTGTCCGCTGATTGTGAGCGATATGCATTGTCTCGCGAACCGGAAACGTTTACCGATACAGAATCACGCTTGAGTTCTCAGCGTATTCGCACATCTACTAACAGATCTTTTGAACCGAATGATGATTGTGATGCACGACTAACTGCTGATCGAGATTATCATACACTAGCGACTCGACCCAGCTTCGCATTGGCCTATAGCCTTCCTCGGTAAATGGACTATCCAACACAAAAAAAAAAAAAAATCGAACCAGTAGATCCTGAGATTAGCGCGTTCAACCTAACAATCAAACAAACTACAGCTTTATAATATTATAGTATAGATTGTCCTCAACACGACACACAACAAAATATTCATAATCAGTTAGAAAGTGAGACAAAAAGAATTGCTGGAGTACGGCATGAAGAGACAGAAGAAGAGCGCAACACACGTTTGAATTCTGATCGACTTCGACATTCTCTGAACAGAATGTCGATATCATCTGAAGAATCGGATGTGTCTCAAGATATAGCCGTAGGTCATGGCGACCTTCCTTGGGTTGATAAGGAACGGAGTTATTTTACGTATACTCCTATGATTGACTACGCCACATATTCCGCCATCGGAGGTATGATTCAAAATTGTACTTTTTGAACGTCTCGAATCATCTCGCGCATCCCGTTGGTTTCCCGTCCCCGGGCTCTTAGAATTCGACATCAGACGTTTCAGATCTTCGATTTTGCCGATTCCGTTGTCGCTGGCATAAGCAACAGGATCCGCGTATGAAGTCGCGGGCAGAAGCTAGTATGAAATAATTACGGACTTGAATTGCATTATGCTAGCTAATTCGGTGATTGAATTACAATTAGATAATGTATGATCTCATACATGTATGGGAGAATACTTCTTCTACAACTACAAAGTTAGGTTTGTAGGGAACCCTCGGTGCGCAAGTGAGACTCGGACTTGACCGATGTTTTTATTAATTTCTATTAACTATTAACAATTATTGTTCTGAATTAATTAATTTAACTATAATCAAATGTATTTTTCAAATTTGGCCAGACCGACACCCGACGAGGCAAGCAACTTTTAAAAAATTGATGAGTGTTGTATTACTTACTTATACAATAAAGTTAAATGACGGGTTCTGAGAAGTTTTTCTGTTGTTGAACTTTGATCACGCTCAGGCACTAACATATAAATAAGCATACTGTCTTATATACATGCTCAGTTCACGAGAAGGAATCATGAAGGTGTTACGTTTGTGCGTCTTCCTCTGCCTCATATTGATAGGCTTTAGCAGTGCAACACCAGGTTTGTCATTACAGTTTTCGTGTTCGCCTAGTGTTTCGGCATAACTGTGAAATATGTGTATGCCTGTCTGTGGCATCGAAGAACACAGGTTGTAGTTGTGGGTATCAGGGGTACCTACACGTCGTCTTAACTCCCCACACTAGGAATTACTCCTGTGTCGTGGGTGCGTTTACAAACACATAATTCACATACACAAACAGCCAGACCCGGAACAACTATCTGTAGGCTATACAAATATTTGTTCCGTGCGGGAATCGAGCCCGCGACACACAGCGCAGCAGACGATCGTTCAACCACTGCGCCAACCGTGTGTCGTGTATCTAGACAACGCTCTGTCCTCTACGAAGTTCCCCAGGGTCTAATATTAGGATCTCTCTTATATTATATACTTTGTTCACAGTTACGTGTAACTTAGGGCATGCTAAGTGTCGGAATAATAATGAAATACACGGACTCGTTTTAATTAATTAAAATTTATTTATTCAAAGTCAAAGCATTTATTGAAACACATAGTGCATGGGATAGGGTTTCATAAGGAATAACACATCGGACGAATGCTGATACATGCGCTCTTTTGTCAAAATGATCGTCGCAGCATCGTTGAATGTTTTTTTTTCACTGCATAGGTACTTGGTTGTAGGCATAGAAATGTATACCTACATATATATCGATGGTTGTAGGCTTCAGATATAAAATAACCCCATGGAAGAAAATCTTCAACTACAGTTAGTAAGTTCGATTGCATGGAAACATAATTATGATTTTTTATTGATATGTTTGAGCTTGGATTTGTCAAATAAATCTTATTGAAGCAAATCAAATCAAATCAAATCAAAATCAAATCAAAATATTTATTTGTTAGAATATGGTACACAATAGATGTTTCATTTAGATAGTTCCAGCATATCCTGCCATACATGGCGTGCAAATGTCAATCCCATACAATTTTTATTTTATGTCAATGTTGTACTAAATTATGAAATGTCCTAAAAATGTTCACTAAGTGTGATTAAATTATCCTCCAAGTATTCCCTAACCGTGTAATATCTTTTTTGCATTTAAGTTCATGTTAGAAATTTTCAGCGAAAAGAGACTACTTTCAAGCCGTTGCATTATGCTAGCTAAACCGTTCGCAGCATCTTGGGGGACCCTATACCAGTTCTTCCCGTAGAAAACTAGGAACGTATCATCTGCAAACATCAGGAGTTCCACATTCTGCAAAGTTATTTGAATCAATTCGTTAATATAAGTTTAGAATAAATGGGGCCCAAGAATGCTACCTTGTGGAACTCCAAATGAGCAGTGGCTACTGTTACTCTTATAATCATTCACTCAAAGGATCGAGTTTCTGTCCGAAAGATAGTGTCTAAATCATTGTAATACTTATCCACGTACTCCTACATTCGCAAGTTTCTTTAGCGGAAGCGGTATCAAATGCTTTTTTATTAACTGATTTATTCACGTGTGTGGTCAAGGATGGTGTCAACTTTATTAATGCATCTGCTCATTGATTAGCTTGTTTTGTTCGTATAAGATACTAATCTTTTATTAATCAAATTTTGTACTAGTTTAGACAGCGTCGACAGAAGTATGATGGGTCTATAATTCGTAAGATTATATCCAGATTAGTTCCAGATTTGTGTAGAGGACACCCAATAGCTCTTTTAAAAATAGTGGAAAAGGTACCCGTGGCGAGACTCAAATTACGCAAAAATGAGAGAGGATAAGCTAGTGCTACGATATTTTACTTATCCTTGAGAATATTTCATCCAGAAATCTGGATTTCTGCTAATAAGCCCCCAAACCTGGACAAGTAAGAGTTGACTGAATTAAGGGTATCAACTGGTGTATTTTGAATATAATATGGGGTACAACTTTTATTGTGTTAAGGCTACACCTTTATTTTGTCTTTTATGAGCTGTTTTTTAGGATTTTAACCAGTTTGTTACAGGTATTTCTGCATGTCAAGTAGGTATTTCTCTTTAATAAATTCGTCCCAAAGTGTTTTTGACGTGATAACGTCTTTTAAATCGATGAACACCGGATGCACGCAGGGAAATGTGTCCGCCTGAGCCTGAGCGTGCAAGCGAAAGCGCGGAACAAGTGAATCAAGCGATGGAGAAGCACGATCGGCCCAAGCGTCTACAATAATCTCCGCCCACGTCGACGGAAACCATTATTTACTTATGTTAGCCATTATGTTTCTTTATGACGTTATCACGTAAAACTATCGTCCGTATTTGTGTTGAAATCTGTCTCTCTTTCTTATTAATTTTACAACTCCATTTGTTATCCATGGTTGGCGTCGTTTCAGTGTCATTCTTATTTGAGTATTACTAATAACTAGTAGAATTCTCTAATACTACTTAAATACTAATATTAGTAGATTAACATTGCAAATGATTCTTAGCTAAGTGCACCAATCAAATTGGATTATGACAGCAATCACTTCTAAAACTTAAACTTTATTTCCAGTGACAGTCAAGCGCGGCAGTGGCGGAAGTTACAGTACTGGCGGAAGGTACAGTACTGGCAAAGGTTACAGTACTGGCGGAAGTTACAGTGCTGGCAAAGGTTACAGTACTGGTGGAAGAACCACACCTACTGGCGGAGGTGTCAGTGGTGGCGGTAATTATTTTGTTCAATTTTATAGTTATTGATCATTTTAAAATTATTATAATTACTTCGTTGAGAGTATTGATGTTAACTGATTAATTTTTAGACAGAGATATCCAAAATATTCAAATTAGGTATCAGGATAAATCTGGATAGTGGTTTGAAAGTATCCGAATTATCCGAACAGCGTAATGGTCCGAATATTTGCATCCTCTACGTGAATAATTTCAAAAAGTTTATGCTGACGATATGAAAGTTCACATAATTATCCGAAACACACTTCTGATACAGACTGTTACAAGCTGATCTGAATAGACTTTATAAGTAGGTACTGTGCAAGTAAAAAGCAAAAATTGAATATTTTAAAGTGTTTCCATACGACTTGAACACGTCAAAAGTCCTTAATTGGTCTTTTTTCGTACTTTCTTCGTTTCTTGGTTCGTTCGTACGCAGTCACCCGAACTATACATCACAAGTCTGGAACCACAAAGTACGTAAGGTTGCGACCTGGAAGTCTCAATACGAGATGCGTCTTGCATTGAGGGTATCCAGAAAAAGTATCATGATTACAGAACGCGGCAAGTTGCACTTGTTTATAACCGTCGCTGTATAGGAGGTACTATTTTCTACCATTTGACCATACACTTCTTATTAATGACATAATGTTATTTGATTGACATCGTAAGTGGTTCTTAGCTAAGAGCACCAATCAGATTGGATCGTGTCAGCGATCACGTCTACAACTGAACTTTATTTCCAGTGACAGTCAAGCCTCACGGTGACGGTGGTGGTGATGGGGGTTCCAGTGCTGGCGGTGGCGGTGGCGGTGGTCACAGCGGTGGAACAGCTTTCGGTGAATCCGCTCTGGCACGCGTACAAGCGTAGGAGGAGCAGGTAGGGGAGGATAAATATAATAGACTAAATGTAAAATCGGGTGAATTAGCCTTTACTGGCGAACTTGACAATCAAATGGTGGTCTGACATCCAATTAAATGTAGCACACAACTCCTCGGTGACGTTTCGAGCGAGCCTTAATCTCCGGAGGCGACTGGACGTGTCCTTGGCGTTGTGCACTTACTGATCATTTGTTGTTTCACTCTATACCCAAGGCCCTTACTAGCGGACAGCACAAAAGCGCACTCAGTGATATTATTGTTCAAATTATGTACCTGTATATTATAATGGCAAGTGTTTCGAAAAAAAGTATAACATTAGTGGCGGTGATCCAAGCTAATCTAAGTAAGAAATGGTTGATATTATTTCTGAATTTGTTATAGCTAGATTACGTAATGTTATTGGGTCATCGTTACTTAGTGTTAAAAGTATTATATATTTTACTAGCACTTCGCCCGCATTTCTGTTACGCGGCGTCTTACGTGGGCGATTCAAAGCGAACGCGAAGCGGCGCGACGCGGTGCGAAAACAACAAACAGTCGATACCTATTGAAGTGGCCTACGTTGTCAAATGAACGTTGGGGACGGTGCGACGCGGCGCGAAGCGCTTGGCTTGACATTTTCACGCGAAATAATAATAATAATAATAATAAAACCATTTATTTTCAGGTAACAAAGACCCATAGAAAAATACCTTAACTTAAGTATACATATAACAATATAACAATCGTGTTTCTTTATTGTAATAATGTGGGAAGTAGAAATTTTAATATAATTGTATACAAGATCTTTCTATATTAGGGGATAAAGGGAACAAAAATTGTCACAACCGGTTAATATCGTATCATGACATGTACAGAGCTCACTGAACGAAGACGGCGCGTGAGCGTAGATTTCGTACTTCGTCTACAAACCCAACACCCCTTCTTTTGTATTTTATTACATGGGGAAATTCTCGTGGACTATCGTCTGGGGAAGACAGGGGGTGTGCCGGACTCTTACCGGCTGAAACCACCAAGTGTTCCTCGACCGACCTATGAGCGTGGGTACGGGCTTTGCTCTAATATCACGTGTTTTGAAACAGGATAACATTAGTGGCGGTGATCTGGACTAAGTAAGAAATGGATGGAGATATTTACTTAGTGGTTATACATACTTTGTAATACCTTATTGTAATAATTAATAGAATGTTTAATAGTTTTGGTGTTAATGGTAATAATTTAAAACACTTCGTACTACCTTAGCTAATTATAATTGTATAGATATGTAATATAATGCAAGAAAATAATAATAGTTGTATGTCATTATTGGCAAAGCATAGCGCACTATTTAAATGTTTAAGATCTTTTTTATATATATACCTATGTTTAACAAACAAATAAACTATTCTATTCTATTCTATTTGATTTACATGATTAGACGTTGATTTAGAGAATGACTTAGGCATGTTCTTACTCAAGCACGGATCCACGGTGGGCATGCCCACAACCTTAATTTTCACGAAAAAGAAACGTTAGCTTGAATGTGTTTTACCTCTCGAGTCTAGATGATGCATAGGTATAGCCAGTGGAGGTTTGACCCTCAACATTTATCGCCCGACAGCCGTTGAATTAAATAACACCTAAGTAAATTAAATTTATTAGTGTATAATGTGTACCTACTATCTTTTATTTATTTTTATTTTATTTTAGTTAAAAAAACAATAAAAGTCATTCAATTCAGCTCAAAAATGTTTGGTGACCACAACCTTTTTTTAGAGAGGTTTAGGTACACGTACGTCGTCGGCGATCAGCAGAGTTTGAGAGGTTGAAAGTACGAACAACTCTTACTACGGGACCAACTTTGAAATATAATATTATACAGCGTAATGAAAATGATGATCATGAGCAGGTACTTTAACCATCTTAAAAGATGTGCAGTGAAATAAAAGTCAGTCTATAAGCATGTTTTTTTTACAATACAAGATGAGATTATTCTTATTTATTTGTTTATTTTCAGCCTGTATTGTTCCATTCCAAGGCAAAAGCCTCCCTTTCTCCTTTCCAATCCTCCCTGTCTAGACTAGTGTGGACCAATCCCTCCTGTAAGCATCAAGTTCCTCCCATTCCCATATCTTCACTATCCCTCTTGTAATAATTCTTAATGTCTCACTCAAATGTCTCGCTGATAGTGGCGCGTGTGTTGGATCATTCAGCTCCCTCCAAAATGGTTGAGCTGGATGATGCTGATCCACGCGTCATGTTCGTGAACGGGCGCTGTCAGTAAAGACTGGTCAACTTTTAACTGCCATGGCTTATATCTTGATTATTTTTTTAAATGTTTTGTATTGCTCATTACCTGCATTGTTTTCACATAGAAGCAACATGAATAATGTAACCAGTATTTTGTAAAAACTTGATTTAAAAGAGTGTCCGTGGAGTTTCTTGCTCGTTCTTCTCCATAGAGACCTACCTACGTTTTGGAACGAGAAACTAGCTTCAACTTTCTAACTAAGTGAGTTTTTGACAATTCAAAAGTGCCTGTAAATAGTTTAATTGAAATAAATGCTTTGACTCAAACTCAAAATCATTTATTTCAAATAAACCATTTAAGGGTAGTTTTGAATTGTCAGAGTCAGTCAGTCAGAAAGTTGAAGCTAGTTGCTCGTTCCAAACAGTGAGTTTCTATGGAGAAGAACGAGCAAGAAACTTCATGAACACTCTTATGAAATCAATATGTTACAAATTTCGGTCACATCATTAATATTCAACCTAGGGGAGAGATATGAGAACAATGGAACAAGTCGTGTACGTTAAAAGAGGTCTAGATGAAAATATAATTATGATCATATTAAACAATTCAACCAATTTAGAATAACCGAGGCAGCTAAGAGATGAACAGTCCCAAATAACGGCGCCCGTTCATGAATGCAACACGCAACAACGCATCATCCGTGCGTCAAGTTCGTGAACGGGCGTTAGTTAACATTAGAAGGAACATCGAAGCGCATAGTCATGGATTCTAAATCGACAAGGAAAAATACAATAATGTCTCCAAGAAAAAAAAATACAAGTAGGTAACCTTTATTTAAGCAGTCAAAAACAAGTTTAATAAATTAGTCTCTTTTTCTGTGGGTGAATTGTGATCATGCTCAGACATTAACATTTAAAAGGATGCTGTCTACTACACATGCTCAGTTGACGAGAAGGAATCATGAAGGTGTTACGTTTGTGCATCATCCTCTGCCTCATGTTGATAGGCTTTAGCAGTGCAACACCAGGTTTGTCATTACAGTTTTTGTGTTATACCTAAGTTGGACGGCTAGTCTAACTATGACGACTATGAGTGTCTGTATGTGTGTGTGTGGCATCGAAAAATGTTGTGTTACTTGGTGCTCTGTACCCTCCGGAGGTGCTCTGTATACAAGGTGGTGCAAAATGAATCATCCAATTTTGTTATTGAATAACTTGTTTGCTTGTTTTTGAATAAAAAGAAAATGATTTTGAGTGATGAAAATCTTTATATGGACCTTTACAATTTTTTCTGCTGAGTGGAAAAGATGATATCCGTCAAGTGGCTTCCGCCAGTGTTAATACACATTTGTGTCCGTTTTTTCGCATTTTCCATGACTTTCCACAAGATTTCCGGTAATACTTCGTTTGCAATCACAATCTAGGCGTGTTTTTTTACTTTAGTTTTGGAGTCGTTCTTGTACCTGTACTGTTTGCAGTTATTAATAATAACAAAAGCAAATTTTGGCATGGACACGATGTATGTTTCTTCTAATCTTTGTTTTTTATCCTATAAACCTGTTTGATTGTCTTTTTATTACCTCTTTAACCTGGGAGGCGGATTATTTTAAAAAGCTCTATTTCATCTATTTAAAAGGCACTTTTGAACATCATATTAGGAAAATTTATTCTAGTTGCCCACTCCAAATGGTAGTTTCGTATGGAGAAGAATGGGCAAGAAACTCCATACTTACTCTTTTAAAAGAAAATGTTTACAATATTTTGTATTTACAGAAATAATATAATTATACGTGAATACCTTGCATAAAAAGCACTAGTAAGCACAAAGTATTAAAATCGAGAAATGACGGCTAAGTTATGTATACATATACATAGTGTTCACATATTTACAAATATTGAAACAGTAAACAACCACTCCTCATATTTCAACAACGATAAATCAGTGTGTGAGCCAGAGTAACTTAGAAGTACAGTAAAGAATAGAATATACATATATATTACGTATTTATTAATTAAGTAGGTAGTTGAAATTAGCAATCACTTGGATTTTGTCTAGTCTTTAAATTGTCGTATGGAGCCGAACCAGCATGTTTCCAAGCATTCTTGTCTTCTATATAATCCTGTAAATTATAATATGCTTGTTTACAAAGTGTACCTTTGAAGTATCTTTTAAATTTTGTTTCATTTAGGTTTTTTTTTTTTTTCCATTTAGTTGTTATAATATGTCACAAGGTATTTTGTTGTAACATTTAATACACCACCCCATAAAATATGTATGTACTTTAGATAGTCTAAAAAATGGTTGTGCTATTTTATTAATTAATTAATTTATTTATTTGCTAACATGTATAACACTGGTTACTAGGCATGCATTACAATTTCATGGCACAGTATTAATACATGTACCCTGTTAGGGCACTGCAAAGATTTCATTTCATTTATCTGGGGGCACGGCAGTGCCAAGCGAAGCGCTTGTAGGGCACTACCAACCTTTTCTCAAAGCGCTTCGTCGTTTTTTTGAACCCTCATAGCTTGGGTTTGGATTATGCCAGATAAACAAAATTCTCGAGATATGATGGAAATTGTTGAGTTATTAAATATATAAAGTTTCAATTGCATAGCTCTTATACTTTAGAATTTATTGATATTTAAGAAAAACCCGATATCGTCACGGACTCACTCACTGATGGTCATCGAAATTCTGGGGTACTTCCTGAAGTTCTAGAAAGCTGTTTGGTATGTAAGCTAGTATTAGTGCACAAACCACAAAAAAAATCCTCTAACTAGAAAAAATGTACAAAATAAAAAAAATATGTTCATACGCAACTTACAAAAAAGAAGTGAAATCTCACCATAAACATTTTCATGTAAAATGTTGCCAAGACGAGAGTTAATAGCTCGCACTGTCAAAAAGTTATCAGATCTCTACGTATAATCTCTACTTTACTAGCCTTACTTAACAAACTCAACACCTTAGTCAAAATATGTATGTGCTAGGCCGTTTCGCTACAGTTACATGGGCGCTAGGTGAAAAATGTATTCACTGTTCATTACTTCTCTGATAAACAATATTTAACAGAAAAGTACTACACAGTGAATAAAATGAAATAAAATACGCTTGCCGCGGTCGGTCCGTGGATGGGTGGCCATCCATCTCATATCGCGACCCCTCCGTGCCTCGGAAAGTATGTAAAGCCGTTGGCCCCGGCTGTCGTTCGTAGATCTTTGAATGCCGTTATGGGTAGTCAGAAGCCCGAGAAGAATTTTCCCAGCAGTTTAAAGCCTGAATGCCTTTTGCCAAATATATGTCGAGGCCGGGTTCTAGTTTATCCGTATACTACCAGTGTTTTACATGGAACTACTGTATATCTGACCTCCAGAGCCCAGGTACTGGGTAATACGATACCCCTTGGTAGGACTGGTTGTCAGACTTTCTAGCTTCTGATTACTATAGCGACTAATAAAGAACTATGAATAACAGCCGGGATCAACGCCTATCCCGGCTGTTATTCATAGTTCTTTATCAGTCTTCAAGGGTTCTCCAGAGGTTCTCTAAGTTCTGCATTCGGATTTGAAAGAAGTGGTTTTATCAATGATATCAAATATCACTTTGGCTTATATGCGTCTGACAGAAATATTTGATACCATGAATGAAAATAACGGGTGGTTTGGTAAACGGAATATCGTTGTACTTGTAGATATTTTACAGCTCCCACCTGTTGGGGAAAATTCTCCTTTTATAAAACTATCGTCTCGAGAAGTTACAAAGCAAATAGGTGTACTTAATTTTCCAAATCTGTGGGAAGACCTTTTTCAATACCAGGAGTTAGCACAAAACATGCGGCAGTTAAATGATATGAAGTTTGTAGAAATGCTTCAAAGAATAAGATTAGGAATCACTACAGAAGAAGATCGCCGTATATTATCCGAACGTTTAATAACACTGAAATCAGGTTCTAACGAAACAAGATTACACGAAATTGCTGAATGTCTCAGTCGGCATTCTGCAGATACAGTGTGTTTGTTACCGACTAGAAATATGGCTCAGCAACTAAATGATGCCATTTTGCAAGCTGTTCCTAATCCGGAAATTACACTTAAATTACACAGCCAGACAGATAGTGTCAATTGTCCCAGATATCTTGTAAAAAGAGCACGTGAGTTCATTGAAAAGTATGAGGAGGATGCTTCTATGAAAGCAGGCTTAGAAAAAGTATAGTAATTAAAAAAGGAGTGAAAGTAATGCTTAAACGAAATATGGACGTTTCTTTGGGTCTTATCAAAGGTGCTATAGGCATTGTTGACAAAGTAGAATGAGATTCGAACGACAAGAATAAAGCGAGAAGAGTTGTAATATTTTTTAATAACGGTCTTAGGCACGAACTAGCAGCTGTAAAATCAAAATTTGAAATTATCAGTAGAGCATTCGTTCACCGTGAACAGTTTCCAATCTGTGTCGCGTATGCTATCACCATACATAAAAGTCAAGGGCTAAGTTTGAATAATGCTCTCATTGATATTAGGTCATCTACGTTCTCTTGTGGGCAGGCTTATGTAGCACTCTCTAGAGTAACTAATTTGTAAGGTGTACACCTTACAAATATTGACTTTAGTAGTATTAAAGCCCAACAGTCAGCTATAGTCGAATATAATCGCCTAAGAGCCAAATATCGCCCTGATCTTCCACTTATTATAAACAGTAAACCAACAAAGAAAAAAGGCAAAGATAGACAATGGGCTATGAAAACAGGCACCTCTGATGTGCAAGAAATACACCCCAAAAGAAGAAAGATAAAATAAACAAATTAAAAAAATATCTATTTTCATTATAACAATATTGATGTCTAATTATTAAATACTAACCCTTAATAGGGGATATTACTGCAATGTTCTGGCACCAGAGTGCAGCACTAGCATAATCCGTAAACAGTTTTTCGACGAGTCGTTCAAAGCGTGATATTCTGCCTTTAATTGAGTTCAAAATTGGGATGTGTATTATATTATACAATAATGTATCAGTGTTGTGTATTTCGATGCAGAAATGAAGGGAATTATTCATTTTCAAAAGAAGAAAATGTTCGAAAACTTTGGGAAGCAGCTAAAAATCACTCTAAAATATGTTTAAGTTAAGTATTCAGGTGAGATAGACCATATTTACAGAATAACGATCACTTTTGTCATGTAAGACAACCAAATTTTAATATGATTTTATTTTGAGCATAACCTAGAATCCACTTTCAAATGGCCGTAGGATGCCATAATATAGTTAAAAGTACAGTTAGGTAAGTAAGATTAATTAAAACTTTTATATATTTTCACAAAACACCTAGCTATTATAATTAATAACATATTATTAAACAAGAATGCTATATGTGCTAGTGGCGCCCTCTGCGCTGAGTTTCGCGTAATGTTCCCTATGGAAAAGTTGTTTACTAATCAGTGGACCAATGTTGTCAAATTAACCAAATATTTTACCTATTATTAATTATTATAAGAATAACTTACAAAAAGAAGTGAAATCCGACCAAAAACATTTTCATGTAAAATGTTGCCAAGATAGCCATACGGTCTCGCCGTATGGCTCGCACTGTCAAAAAGTTATCAGATCTCATGTAGACCCAAGCTTCTAACTCTCTACACGCCCTAACTCAACAGGCTCTAACTTCACAAACACTACACCTTAGTCAAAATATGTGGCTTGGCCATTTCGCTATCGTCACATGGACGTACGGTGAAAAATGTATCCCTCGAAAAATATTTTCATGTCAAATATTGCCAAAACGAGACCATAATATGGCTTGCACTGTCAAAAAGTTATCAGATCTCATGTAGACCCATCTTCTAACTCTACACGCCCTAACTCTACAAGCCCTAACTTTACAAACTTCTCTCTTCTTCTTCTCGTCAAAATATGTGGTTTAGCCGTTTCGTTACTACAAGAACTATTGTATAACAGAAAAGTAATGAACACTGAATCTGGTATAACAGACTATGTGTGGCTCTGACTTCGCGCTATAATATAACGCCTCAACCTACACAACGAATAAAAGTCTAAACGCGCACAGCGGGGCCAGAAGCCAGAACGAGATAGCGACTGCAACAGCGCGTAAGGGACCGCTGGCGACAGTCGGCTCGCGCTATCTGCTACAACCTGCCGCTGTGTTATTTGTAAACACGCGAATCGCGATCTTGTTTAGTTGTTTTTTTATTTTAAATAATTATAATTTTGTTTCGTGGAAGTGTGGAACTGTAAATATAACAATAAGTAATATTCATATTTCGTACGTTTGTCGTGCTATACTGTAAATACCTATTGTGTGTTCGTTTCTAAGAAATGTAAATTCATTCGTTCATGACATGTACATAGTTGATTTTCTGTAAATACAATCAATGAACTTTTAGATACGCCTATAATAAATAATAATTTTATAATAACATTTAGTCAATTTTATTATAGACAGTCCTAAGCCTGGAAAGTATGAAGGCAAGTTCATTGATCTTTAACGCTTCCACGAGATATTATTATATTCTTTAGTGTACAGCGCGTTGCGAGATAACATTTACCGCGCATCATCAAGTCTGTTTAGCGTGTTGCTAAATAAAATTATAGCGTCTCCGCGTTCATACTGCGCCTGAGTTTTGTAATAGCGCGCTATATTTATAGCGTAAAAAATAACAGACTATATGAATATATTTTATAGTTTATAACACGTCTACAGTTTATAGCGGATTTGAACATCACTGAGTAGGGCACTACTTACCTTTTCTTGAAGCGCTTCGTCATTTTTTCGATACATTTAACACCGTACGTCCATTCATTTTAATTGGGAGAATAATGTGGTTATTTTAGTGATGAGAAATGTTTAAAATCGTTTATGGATGGCGTTAAAATACTGTAAACGAAGGTTTGCCGAATTACTATTAAAGGTGTTCGTTATATTAGGTAGCTAAATAAATAACCTATTAAAAAAATATATTCATATAACCTATTATTTAATTAACTCGGTAATAAAGCTATTTACGTCAACCTATTATTTTTATGAACGAACACGATAGTATTAATTTCTAATAGCGCCATCTCTTAGATTTACTCCAGTCCAACTTTCTCAAGTGAATGAAGCGTCAAACGCCACGTCAAGGTTAAATTTAGTACTTTGAACGCAGCGCCTCTGGCGCCGAACGGCAAAACGATATTTAATATTTCATGTCACATGCCAAATTATGCTCTATTATAACTATGTAAGAGCTAGAATTTCATCTTTAGCTAAAATATTAGTCCCGAAGTTATTTTATGTATATTATGCGAAAATATGCTCTAGCGAAACTGAATAAGAACTAGATTGATAGATTCCAAATAAATAACCTATCAAACTATTATTTATTTCGTTTTATTGGATATTAGGTTCAATGTTATTTATCAGTGCGGACGACTTGCTTGTCGTTTTATGTTGTTTTTAGACGTGAGTTATTTACAATTTAAGCGATTTGTGTGTTAATTGTAATTATTATTTTTTATTATTGAACTACTTTGGTGGAGCTTGGCTTGCTTTGGTGGTGTACTTTGGTGGAAGTTAGTTTTGTGTAAATATAGTTAGTTTAGAATAACGATCGAGTAGAATTAACGATCAAAATGCCCCGAAGAGGTAAATTGTGGAACTATTTTGCCGTGGTGGACGCAAATGCAAAGAAGGAATGCAATTATTGCAAAAAGTGTCTGTCGTTTAAGACAACGATATCAAATCTAAAGAATCATTTAAAACAAAAACATTTAATAATTTTTAATTAATAAATATAAAACGTAGCATAAAATACCTACATATTATATCATAAATTACAATTTCAGTTAGACAGTCCTAAGTCTGTTAATAGTACGAAGGAAATTTCATTGAGTTTATATAATTATAGTTTTAAAAAATGCTTCCAAATTTTCGCAATTTTAAGAAATATAGGTATTAAAATAGGTCCATAAGCGTTACGTGGCTTTACGTACATAAAACTAACAGCGCACGCGTTGAAATAACGCGGCGCTCGACGACGTTTTATACATCGAAAGATCGAATACTAATATATTATAGCTGAAAAAATATTAGGCGTTTTAAAAATAGCATATCGTTATAACGCGTTTTTAATATATGGCCGTTGTGAACACTTCTAATTACTATTAATATACTTAGGTTTAAAAGCTACTTCATGTTGCCGTGATTCTCCTATAAACACCTATCGGGTCCTTAATTATGTGGTTGAAATATTGGACTTCATTCAATTAAAATTGGTATACGTGGGTATATCATACGCACACAAACAGTTTAACTTCATAACCGACCAACCGACTAGTTCATTTACACACACAGTGACAATAACCACCGTGGCATGTAAATCAATTAGGTTGGCCGAGTGTACAATGGTACGACTTTGCTGTGTTTCATTAAATTCGGAATGACTCCTTGGTCTACACTGGTAGTATAGCTGAATTATTCGAATAGTGAATTGGTCCGGATATTTGCATGCACTACGTTCTATGTTCTATGTTAGGGGGGTTTGGTTTCCGCACTTATCCCTAATATGGACCGTTGTACGTGATGCACTACGTTAAAAAACTGTTTTAAAAAGTTATATTTAGGATGGTACTTTATGCTGACGACATGAAAGTTCACATAATTTTCCGAAACAATTCTGGTACAAACCTGCAAAATGAAATTTAATATTTTAAAGTGTGCGAGTCATATGGAAAACCATATGACTTACACACGTCAGAAGCACATAATTGGTCTTATTTTGTTCGTTCGTACCACGGGTTCGTACACAGTTCCCTCTACACAGTCGTAATAGCGATCACTTTTACAACTGAAACTTTATTTTCAGTGAGAGTCAAACGAGGCGGCGGCGGCGGTGGTGGCGGTGGTGGCGGAGGTTATGGAGAATCCGCTCTCAAGCACCTAGGAGGAGGAGGGGGAGGAGGAAGATAAATATAATAGAATAAAGCTGTAAAATCGGGTGGATTTGCCTTTACTGGCGAACTTGACAATGGTAAAGGTGGTCTGACATCCAATTAAATGTAGCGCACAACTCCTCGAGCCCCGACAGACCCACCCCCGGAGGCGACTGGACGTGTCCTTGGCGTTGTGCACTTACTGATCATTTGTTGTTTCACTCTATACCCAAGATCCTCACTAGCGGATAGCACATTCGCGCGCAGTAAAAGCGTACTCAATCAGATTATTGTTCAAATTATGTACAGCTAATTTAATTTAATTCCGCCGAGCCCGTTCCATCATCGGACCACAACACGTACGGCGATGCGCCACAGGTACATAGTGGCCATCCCACCCACACGTACAAAACGTTTTGGGAACACATTCATTGTGCGTACTGCTAAGGAGTGGAATTCCCTGCCTGAGTCTGTGTTTCCTGATAGCTGCAACCCGGAAGTCTTTAAGTCAAGAGTGAATAGGTTACTTCTAGGCAAGCGTGCTCATCTTAGACCGCGTCATCGCTTCCCATCAGGTGAGATAGTGGTCAAACGTATGCCTATCAAATGATAAAAAAACAAAAAAAGCTAAGTACCTACTCACGGACATTGGTCGCCAACAAAATTATTAGTGACGGTGATCTACGCTAAACTGGAAAATAAATGGATGATGTTTTAAAGTCAAAAAGTAATAATTAATTTTGTGGTTATAGCTCCATTTACATGATGCTATTGGATCGTTACTTACCTAGGCATCAATCAATCAAATGAGTAATTTCGTCACAAAACAAGCTGATTTTTATTTAACATTAACAAGCTTTTATTAGGTCGACCTATATGTATGTAACTATGTAATGGAATCTAAGGTTACTAATTTAACCATCTTCCAAGGATCGTAGCGTCATGAAAATTGGCAGCTGTATGTAGTTCTGATGACAATACAATAATATGGTACTGTCGAACTGATCTGATGATGGAGCCGGAAGATATGAATTGGAACTTCATGATGGAACATCGTATCATAGCTGTGTTTGGACTAGGGCATGCAAAAACCGGGATGTTAAAAAAACCGTTTTTACGGGTTTTTTGTTTACAAAACCGGTGAAACCGGTTAAAACGGTTTTTCCGGTTTTTTTTTTCATTTATATTAAAGAAATCTATACATATAATAAAACAGTAACAAAACTGTGTCTGTACATTGAATATATTAAAAAAATAATAATTGAGGGGGGTTTAGGAACAGTAATAGAGCACGAATCCAAAAAAAAAATTCTGTCTGTTTGTCTGTTTGTTTGTACACGCTAATCTTCGGAACTACTGGGCGGATTTGAATGATTTTTCTTTTGTTGTATAGGTATTAAGTCTGGACAACATATAGGCTATAATTTATCTTGGAAACTTGAACACCTGATGCAGAACCGCAACAGACCAGCTAAACTATAAGAGATACAAAAATGGTACCATAGCAAAAATTGTTCCACGTGACGAGCATTCTCTGCTGAGAGAATAAATTTGAAGATCTGGAACACCTGATGTGGAACTCCAAGAGCCCAGCTACACCATGACACATATAGGAATGACGTCTTAGCAAAAGTTGTTCGGTCTGATAGGCATTTCCTGTTGACTTATAAAAATCGAAGATCAGAAACATCTGATGTGAAAATCAAAGCTAATAACTAAAATAAAAGCCATCACTAATTTCACTGTATCTTATAAAATAACATAAGCTGGGAGTACCTTCACGCGGTGAAGGCGGTAACAGCTGTTTAGGACTGATTTTTGATGACGATGGTATATCATTGAAAATTTGACTCTACTGGCCAAAATTGAACCGAATTCGACATCAGACGTTTCAGACCTTCGATTTTGCCGACCCCGTTGTCGCTGGCATAAGCAACAGGATCCGCGTACGAAGTCGCGGGCAGAAGCTAGTTAGAAATATGTGCGTAAAGAAATGAAAATGCTGAAGTCGAATCAAAATAATAATGAGCATTTTTTTGGACTGAAATAAGCTACTAATACTAAGTAACAATACAAAAAGTTTTTTCTTTATATATAACATAGAATAAAGCTTATTATTTAGGAAAATAACGTATTCTTCAAAACTTAATAAGGTACCTAACATACAAAATTAGGAACATTTGGTAGGTACACAAAGTTCTAAAATCACAGAATATTAAATAACAATTTCACTGTCGATTCGACTCTTATTTTAGACACAAATTTTCCTGTATGACATCAAAAGGTTTGTATTCTCTTGTGGAATCAAAGTTAAGCGAGGGTGATATTAGGGGAGCTGCTAGGATTTTATTCAGCAGCGATGTGGTGGCGCCTTACTCTCCAGAAACTCTTTCAGCTCTGGAGAGTAAACACCCAGCGCCTGCGGATGGTCTCACCTTTCCCGACCCTCCCGATCTGGATTCGACTTTTTTTAATTTTTCAGTTCCTGAGTTATTAGCAGCCGTGGGTTCCTTCCGGAGTGGTTCCGCTGGCGGCCTCGACGGCTTAACTCCACAGCATTTAAAGGACCTTTTGAGCTCGGCCGCCGGGGATGCTGGTGAGTCACTGTTGAAGGAGCTTGCGGCTCTGGTTAAACTTATGCTCTGCGGCGGTGTGAACGATGCCGTAGTCGATGTCTTGTATGGGGCAAATTTATGCGCCCTACGCAAGAAGGACGGCGGCATTCGTCCTATCGCCGTGGGGTGCACATACAGGCGTATGGCAGCCAAAATTTGCTGTAAAATTTACAGTGACAAACTTACCAACAAGTTTCAGCCCCTGCAGCTTGGCTTTGATTCGAGAGGGGGCTGCGAGGATGCCGTACATGCCCTTTCCACTTTTTTAAAATCCAATAAAGGTGAGGTCATTCTTAAGGTTGACGTTAAGAACGCCTTCAACTCAGTCAATAGAGACGCTTTGTTGGCCGAAGTCAAAAAATAATTACCCGGAATTTATGGTTTTTTGTGGCAGTGTTACAGGCACCCTTCAAAATTACTTTATAAGGACAATGTTTTGGAATCTGCAGTCGGATGCCAACAAGGTGATCCTCTTGGTCCAGTTATTTTCAGTTTGGCTATTCATCCTATAATACAAAAACTAAATTCCAAATTTAACGTATGGTATTTGGACAACGGAACTCTAGGAGGTGATTCTAAAACTTTTAGAAATACTTGCAGGTAGCTAAAGCCCTAAATATTAGCAATAAGATCAAATCGGCAGACGATAAAATAAAAACAGTTTGGAAAGTTATAAATAACGAGACTAACAAGAAAAAAGTTCGTAACGCTGAATATACGCTTAATAAATAAATAAATAAATAAATATACACGCTTAATATATACGCTTAATAAATAAATATATAAATAAATAAATAAATAAATAAATATACATTGGAGACATCACATTTTATTTTATTTTTTTACTGTTAAATAGGCTTGCGTTTGACCGCAATTCACCTGATCGTAAGTGATAATGCGGCCTAAGTTGGAACACGCTTGCCTAAGATGAACCGGTTCACTCGTGCCTTAAAGATACCCAGATTATACATAACAGGGAACAGAGAGGCGGGCAGTGAATTCCACAGTCTGGCAGTTCACACAATAAATGTGGAGTCAAAGCGCTTGGTTCGAGACCGTGGAACTTCAACCATATAGCGGTGACGCTTCGCCGTATCTCTGCTCGTCCGATGATGGAACGGGGATTGGGGAATTAAATTGTGCAATTCCAAAGCACACTCTCCGAAATGTACCCGATAAAAGACTGAAAGGCTAGCAACGGTGCGGCGATGCCCAAGGCTCTGGAGCTTAGCCCTAACCAGGGAGTCGTTGTTAATGAGCCTCTTGGCACGTCTATCGATGACTTCCAATGACTCCAGTTGGTATTTTGCTGATCCATCCCAAAGGTGCGAACAGTACTCCATGCACGATCGAACTTGTGCTTGGTATAAGTTGAGCAGCTGTTCCGGTCCCATAAGCTCTAACCATGAATTTTTAAATTTCTTTACTACTAGTAGTAGTAGTAGTATGACGGGCCGGTGTCCGCAACTCCACGACTAAGCGCGTATTTTGCGTACAGGTGGGAAGTAGATCATTCGATCCACCCGAGCTCCCCAAGAAAGGCCAGCAGCGCCTTGACTTCGCTGGCGATCTTCCGCAGGTTACCTGGGTTACCGAAGTACTTTGCCCTGTATGAAGCGACCTCAGGGCAGTTCAGAAGCACATGGGCTGCTGTCTTGTCCGCCCCCATGCAGGCTCTGCACAAAGGGCTGTCTGTGACTCCTATGACAAAAAGATGTTTATTGAAAGACCCATGACCAGTTATGGCGGCTGTGACCGCACGTAGCTGTTGTTTGGACAGTCGGAGGGCTTGCCTCGTGAAGCGGCCCTCAATTACAGGAAGAGCCTCCTTGGCTTGCCTGCCTGTACACACTTTCAAATACCTAGTGTTTTTATGCAAGGTACATCGTATTCACGTATAATTATATAATTCCTGTAAATGCAAATATTGTTAACATCGTTTTTAAAAGAGTAAGTATGGAGTTTCTTGCCCATTCTTCTCCATACAAAACTACCTTTTGGAATGGGCACCTAGAATCAATTATTTATTTTTTTCTCATTTGACGTTCAAAAGTGCCTTATAATGGTCTAATTGAAATAAATGATTTGACTTTGACTTTGACTTTGCACTCGCCATGATCGATCCACAGTCTTTGGTGTAGATCCTTGGTACGTTTCCTTACCATGGTGCGTAGGTGACAGAAGGGGAGAGGCACTATAGGTTCCGGACCTACCGCGCTCATGCTCGATCCCCTTCTGGCAAGCTCGTCCGCAGCATCGTTACCGCGCGAACCGCTGTGTTCTTTGATCCATTGAATGGTTGTATCATCAAGAATACCCACCTCGTTCAGTCTCTGATGGCCTTCGTGTATCAACCCGGAGTTAACCGTGTAGCTGTCCAGAGCTTGTAGTACAGCCATGCTATCCGACAGTATGCGAATTGGTTGTCCTACTACCTGTCTGTTTAGTATAGCTGAGGCCGCCAAGCAGATGCCCATGCACTCGGCCTGGAACACCGTGTTGTAAGCACCCAGCGGCATTGCTATATGTATGTTGAGGTCTTCCGAGAAAACGCCGGCCCCCGTGCCGGTACCTGTTTAAGATCCATCTGTGAAGATCCGCAGCTCTGTCGGGCGAAGGCCCTCACACCGCCTATCCTCATGCAGTTGGATTTTGTATTTTTTGTCAAATATTAATTGTTTAGGAATTCTGTCGTTAATAGCTTTAGTTATAGGAAACTCCTTACTAAGTTCCACTAGCAGAGTGTCTGGTGCTAGTCTTGCTCTAGAGATTTAGTGTTTTCAAGCGTAATGCAGCCGTTGTCGCCTCTTGTTGGATGAATAGGTGAAGCGGCGGGAGCCCTAACATCGCCTCCAGTGCTGCCGTCGGAGTGGTCCTCATGCAGCCCGTGGTCGCCATGCAGGCTAGTCTTTGCACACGCTGGAGTTTGTTGGCGGTTGTGATTAGCTTGGTCCTCGGCCACCACACTACCAACCCATAAGCAATCATGGGGCGGATTACCGCGCTATACAGCCATAGTATTATTTTAGGGGATAGGCCCCACTTCTTACCTATCATTTTCCTACATTGCCAAAAGGTGATGCAGGCCCTGTTTAATTTGTTGTCTAGGTTGTTACTCCAGTTTAACTTACTGTCTAAGATGACCCCGAAGTATTTTATTTCGTTGGCCAGCTGGAGCTCGGTATTGAATAGTTTGGGTAGGTGGGATTTGGCGTTTGTGTAGTCACTCTTACCTGGTTTAGGGATGAATATGCTATCACTTCCCTCCATCCTATAGGAACATATCTGAAGGTCAGACACGCTCTCATTAAGGGCAGCAGTCTATCGGTGATTAATGCTCCACCCCACTGAAGTAGGGCGGGAAAAACTCCGTCTGGGCCGGCTGCCTTGAAGGGATGGAAGGACTGAATGGCCCATTGGAGCTTCTCCAAGGTGATCATCCTGTGTGCGTTGATCCAGTCATTACCTGATGGTGTGTTGGTTGCATCAGACCAGTCTACCGTCTGTGTGAAGACATATCCGGGAAAGTGGGTTTCTATAAGAACCCGTCTCGCTTCGTCTGGTGATGTTGTGAGTGTGTTGTCGGGTTTGCGGAGAGTGGCTACCCCAGGTGTGTTCTGCTGTGCCAGTATCTTCCTTACCCTGTTTGCTTGTTGGCAAGATTCAATGTTTCCACAGAATTTGCGCCAACCCGTGGTTCTCCTGAATCTGATGCATTTCTTGTAGCTGGATTTGGCCGCGTGGTACGCGTGCCAGTCATCGTCAGCACAAGTGTTTATAGCTCTGTTCAAGGCTTTACTTACCTTACTGCGCTTACGCTCCAGCTCGGCACCCCACCAGGGTTGTTTCTCTAGCGTCTTAAGCGCGGTGGTCATTGGGCATGCAGCTTAGTAGTATTCTATCATTGTTTCAGTTACATGTCTTACCTGTGCATCAATCAATGTCTTGCACTCTAAAGCACTTGCACAAGCTCTTGCACTCTTGTTTTTGTCGGTGAGCGTTGGAAAGAAAAATCTTTCGAGGTGGCTTGGTGGCTTACTGCAACTTAAACCAGCTTCATGCAGTAGGTGATATCGCACTGTTTGTAACCACACATGTCATTATGTGCTGTTGCAGTTATGCGGGTGGATGGAAACGGATTAGTCCCGTAACCGGCCTTGCCTCGATGTCGTGGTGACGAGCCGAAGAATTCGCCTTCAGTTTAGGCCCACGTCGATGATGGTCTACTTGTTCAAAATCCGCACACCGATGGACACATAACTGCACGGTTCTCCTTTATGAATAAAAACAAAATAATGATAATAATAATTTCATATTTTCATTAGAAATTAATATAATAAACGTGTTTCATGACTATTTTACTTACATAGGTAATTTAAAAGTTTTTCTTTATTCCGACTAAAAGTTTTTTGTTACACAAAAATAGACTGGCCTAAGTAAATTATATCAGAATCAAATTCTGATAAATTTAAATACTATTTTACATGAATTTAGTCATAGGTCAACATTGAAAGGCAAGATAAGTTAAGAATTTGAGTTGGAATATTACTAACGTAATTGTCACAAGTAGCTGTTAGCTGTAGCCTACTCACCGATATTAATAATCACCTTGCAATTTCACAAATGAAAACGTTTTGCTCATGCAAAACAATGAATTGCGTCTTATTGCATGGTTGAATTCAAGCACAATTGGATCACAAACAAAGAACGCACAGAAATATGAGTGTTAATCTACCTACTTAGGATTGCAAGTAAAACAGTTTTATTCACTATATACAAATCATAAAAAAGCATTAAGTCCGCCTTTGTACCTTTGTGCATGAAGTGTAAATAAATAAATAAATAATAAATAGAAATCATTATAATAAAATTATTTACAATTCTAAGAAAAAGGAAGACCAGCCGCTTGGCGATGTCACGAAAAACAATATGGGCACTCGGACCCCATGGCCCTAGAGTTTCCACCCCAAACGGCTCAAATATATAGCTTCCAAGAAGGTTATTATATTTGCGCCGTTTGAGGTTTTCGGCACCTGCAGCAGCCGCCCCAGCACAACATGTTGTGCTAGGAAGATGAGGTGGCGCAAGGGTGTCGACATCTGTTCCGTGGTGTCGACACATGTTGCGTCCCACACCAAAGGCCTACCCAACTTCCAAGGCATTATGGTCATCCCATTTGGTCTCTTCCTATCGTCACGTGCCAACCCATTGGGTTCTAAAATAGCAGGCACCCCGGCGGTGGCAAGAGCACGACGGAGGATGTCATTGATGCTGGCCTGCGCTCCTACTGCAGGATAGGCAGTCGATGTCATGATGTCCGAGGCAGTCGACTGCTTCACCACACTGACAGCGATGTGGAGCCCCGCATTGAGCGCCCAAACGCAGGCATATAGCGAGTCGGAAGGTATTATCACACAGCATAGTACCGATGTTGGGTGATGGAAGTGCCTGAAGCCAGAGGCCCGACTCCCACTCACCCACAGCCAGTAGGCGGGCACGCTCAGCAGAATTGGTGGACGTATGAATTAGATTATTCCGTACCAACCTGCAGAGCGGCTCATCCCACTGTCTCTGGGAAGATGGGTTCACGGGTCGATCTGTATCCGGGCAAGCCACTTTCCAGGCGTTCAGCGCATCAGTCAAGCACGGCACTTCAAAGTCAACCAGTGATGGAGATAAAATTTTTTTGGTTAACTTATCGGTGCTGTGGACGGAGGACAGGAAAGCCGGTAAACTGACACTAGAAATTTTGCGCTCGGTCATCCAGGGCCACATTCAAAATCGATGTTAAAGTATTTTTAATAATTTGATCATTTTTGTCCAAGAGGTGTGGCTGCTTCCATAAAGGTGAAAATCGGAGGTTGTACATACAATTTGGACCAAAACAACAACATCTAATGAGGGTAAAAGCCGAATGTAGATTAATTTTGGAAATTCTATCCGAAATGTCAATAAAATGTTTTAAAAATAAAACATTTTAATGACATTTCGGATAGACTTAAAAAGCTCCTCAATAAAAAGTGAAAAACTGTCTTCCAGAATAGGAGGACCTAGGAGGTGTAAAGAACTTTTGTCTAAAATTTTGATGTCTGGGGCTATTGCATTAAATTTCTCTAAGGTCGATTGTCGGTCAAAAAGGTCAGGAAAGTATATTACCGAAGTTTTGACCGACAATCGACCTTAGAAAAATTTAATGCAATAGCCGCAGACATCAAAATTTTCACATTGAGAAGGGTTAAGGTCCAGGCCAATAGATTTAAATTTCTGTTTTAGGAGTTGCAGATCTTTCAAAACGGTGTCAATATCACCTCCTAGAGTCCCGTCGTCTAAATACCACACGTTAAATTTTGAATTTAATTGTTGTATGATTGGGTGAATGGGCAAACTGAAAATAACTGGCCCGAGAGGGTCACCTTGTTGGCATCCAACTGCAGATTCTAAAATATTGTCCTTATATAGTAATTTTGAAGGGTGCCTGTAGCACTGCCACATAAAACCATAAATTTCGGGTAATTCTTTTTTGACTTCGGCCAACAAAGTGTCTCTATTAACAGAGTTAAAGGCGGTCTTTACGTCAACCTTGAGAATGACCTCACCTTTTTTCCAATTTAAAAAAGTAGAAAGGGCATGTACGGCCGCCTCGCAGCACCCTCTTGAACCAAAGCGAAGTTGCAGGGGCTATTGCAAGTTATATTCGTAGACTGACAACTAAGAATGCTCATTTTTTGTAAATTAAGGTGAAAGTTAAAAAAATATACAAAAATTCTGGGTAGTTATATCCTAAACGGTCAAAATAAATTGGCTGTGAGTTCCGTGCGCATGTCTCAAACGTTATAAATTACTCATCTATGAACGAAATTGAATTATTTTTTGATGCCCTGTGAGCATTGATATTATATGTTTATATTTATTTTGAAGCTTCGTACACATTATATTTAATTATTGTTCACAAAATTAATAAATGTTAACCAATTAAAAAAAAAAAGAAAAACTAGGTAATTGTAATATATTGTGATGTGGGTACACGAACAATAAATTAGTCTCGCATGAACTTATAAAAAACCATAAAATATCAAGATGCCAATCGGGAAAATACATGTATTTGACCTACGTGTGGCCACGCTGGTGACGCATGTTGGAGCGCCAACCTACCGACTGATGAGCGATCTGTGTGCTCCAGACAATCCAGAGGATAAAACCTTCACCACGTTAGTGGAGCTTGTGAAAAATCATCTGGAACCCAAAAGATCGGAAATAGCAGAGCGCCACATGTTTCGCCAGCGGCGGCAAGGGGATGGCGAAAACATCAAAGTGTTTTTACAAAATTTGAAGCACTTGGCTACTTATTGCAATTTTGAGAACCAGTTGCACTATCTATAAGAGATGACCAATCTCAACTGACAGCGCCCGTTCACGAACATGACACGCGGATCAGCACCACTCAGCTCAACCATTTTGAAGGGAACCGAATGATCTAACCCGCACGCCACCATCAGTGAGATATTTGAGCGAGCATGACAATGCTCTCAATTGCCATGCTCATTTATGTCAAACACATTGAATAAATAAATGGCTCCATAGTTCTCACATCTACATAATAATTGAAATAGTGCTATAAATTTATACAAAGCTAAAATTTCCAATGTATGTAAGTATGTCATTCGACATATAAAATATAATAAGTAAATAATAATAACGGTACACGTTATTCATGTCAATAATAAGGGGTGAGCAACATAAGTGGCTGTGGAAAATTCCCTAAAGCAGCCACTTTAGGGAATTTTTAATTTGAATTTTGTTCGACTGTACCTACGTAAGGAGGTACATAATTTGAACAATAATCTAACTGAGTACGCTTTTACTGTACGCCGATGTGCTGTCCGCTAGTGAGGATCTTGGGTATAGAGTGAAACAACAAATGATCAGTAAGTGCACAACGCCAAGGACACGTCCAGTCATCCCCGGGGATGGACCTGTCGGAGCTCGAGGAGTTGTGCGCTACATTTAATTGTATGTCAGACCACCTTTACCATTGTCAAGTTCACCAGTAAAGGCTAATTCACCCGATTTTACATCTATCATTTATTATATTTATCCCCCTTCTGCTCCTCATCCTGTTTCTACTAAGCGTGAGACAGATAATTCAGCATAACCTCCGCCACCACCGTAACCTTGAAAAAAAAAAGTAAGTAGGTATGCACGCTTTTTAACTTTATGTTAAAAGTATATTTAAACATATTTTTTTTTATTTTGAAATCTGCATCGAAAATATATAGTAATATGTGGGGACATTTCACACACGGCCAGGGGCCCAAGTCTGCTATTTTTATAATTTCGTCATTCCAACACGATCACATTGTCATTTTGCTAAAAGTTCGTAATCTGCTAAATTCATAATGGTCGATCGTTGGTCGGTCGAATAAAAAGCAATGACTGCACAATGACGATCTATTGTTAGGTCACTGATCAAAGGAACTGTCAAAATTTTAGCAGATTACCGCCTAAGTCAGTCATTCAGTTGTCATTTTGTACGAGATTACCATTCTATATCATTTCTTTCAATGGCGTGTCAGTGGTTGACCATTGGAAAGTCATAATGACGCCATTATATTAGTAGATTACCAAACTTGTCAAAATTAACAATGATGAAATCAATGATAGACCATTCTGACTCTATCGTAATAGCAGACTTAAGGCCCAGTTCGCCAGTAAAGACAAATCTATCCGATTTTACATCTATCATCTATTATAATATAATATAATAATAATATATGTGGGGACATTTTCACACACGGCCATCTGACCCCAAACTAGGGAGACCCTGCTAAAAAGCTTATTATAATCTAGAGGACTATATTCAAGATAAGAATGCTTGGAAACATGCTGGTCTAGCTCCATAGGACGATCGACAGTCTAGACAAAATCGAACCGATTGCTAATTTAAAATACCTAATTTCATACTTAGTATAAATATGTACATATATATATTTGACTCTTTTTTTATACACTGCTCAGGCTCACATACTGATTCATTGTTTGTTAAAATATAAGGAGTGGTCGTCTACTGTTTCAACATTAATTGTAATATGTAATATGTGAACACTGTGTATCTATGTACATATTACTTAGTCTGTCATTCCTTAATCTGTGATACTTTGTACACACTTTCAAATACCTAGTGTTTTTATGCAAGGTACATCGTATTCACGTATAATTATATAATTCCTGTAAATGCAAATATTGTTAACATCGTTTTTAAAAGAGTAAGTATGGAGTTTCTTGCCCATTCTTCTCCATACAAAACTACCTTTTGGAATGGGCACCTAGAATCAATTTTTTTTTCTCATTTGACGTTCAAAAGTGCCTTATAATGGTCTAATTGAAATAAATGATTTGACTTTGACCTGTACTATGGGTGTCAGACAGCTGATATACATACACAAATACATTTTTTTTTGTAAATACATACATAATAGATAAACAACACCCAGACACAAGGCAAACACAAGTGCTCATCACACAAATGTTTACCTTGGGCGGGAATCGAACCCGCAACACGCTGCGCAGCAGTCGATCGCTCAGCCACTGCGCCAACCGTGTCGTCATATTTATCTTCCTCCTCCCCCTCCTCCTCCTAGGTGCTTGAGAGCGGATTCTCCATAACCTCCGCCACCACCGCCACCGCCGCCGCCGCCTCGTTTGACTCTCACTGAAAATAAAGTTTCAGTTGTAAAAGTGATAGCTATTACGACTGTGTAGAGGGAACTATTTAAAAATATTAATATAATGACAGTGCCTTGCCAATTTATCTATGAAAATATTATGTACGTAAGAAAAAACCTACATTTATTTAATAAAGTTAGTGATGACATAATATTAATACTAGAAACAAAGACAAAATAGCTCAACCATATTTTAGATTGTCTAAAGTTCATAAATCTTTTATGGGGTTCTGTGTTAAGTGTTATAACAAAATTCCTAGTGATATATTGCAACTAAATGAAAGAAAATTTAAAACATATATTAAAAGTACACTCTGTAAACAAGCTTATTACAGTTTAGAGGATTATATATAGGGTAACTGGTAATTAGTGTACGATAATTCAACACGTGATTGTGTTCATGATAACAAACAACTTTCCCGAAAGAAATTTTTTTTTTTACTGTTTCACTTCAGGTCACAGGCGTGCGCGCGCGTGAATTTCATACGGCTGTTGTGTTATTGTGAAAAAAGTGAACCAGTACAAAGAACATTTTTCTTCGGGAAAGTTGTTTGTTATCATGAACACAATCACGTGTTTAAGTATCGTACACTAATTACCAGTCACCCTATATACATGATAAGAATGCTTGGAAACATGCTGGTCCGGGCTCCATAGGACAATCTACAGTCTAGACAAAATCAAACCGATTGCTAATTAAAACTACTTAATTTATACTTAGTATATACGTTATATTTAATTCTTGCTTTGGTTCACACACTGGTTCATAGTTTGTTGAAATGTATGGAGTGGTTGTCTACTTTTACAATAATTGTAAATAATAATATGTGAACACTATGTATCTATGTATACAACTTAGCTGTCATTCTTTATCTTGTAATACTTTGTACATACCTACGTCAATATAGTGTTTTTATGCAAGGTCCATCGTATTCACGTATAGTTATATAACTGTAAACTGTAAATGCAAAATATTGTACACATTTATTTTTAAAAGAGTAAGTATGCAGTTTCTTGCCCGTTCTTCTCCATACGAAACTACCTTTTGGAATGGGCAACTAGAATCAACTTTATATTTTTTATTATAACGTTCAAAAGCGCCTATTAATGGTCTAATTGAAATAAATGATTTGACTTTGACTTTGAAACTGTATACAAACCCGTGGTACGAACGAACATAATAAGACCAATTATGTACTTCTGACGTGTGCAAGTCAATGTCATATGGGTTTCCATATGACTTGCACACTTTAAAATATTCAATTTGATTTTGCTACGCGTTCGCTCTATTCAGATCAGCTTGTAACAGGTTTGTACTAGAATTTTGTACCTGCAACTCGGAATTGATTTGCAGTGGCCTATATGGAAAGCGGTCAATAGACTGCGCACCCAGGTAGGCCGCTGCAAACATAACCTAGCAAAATGGGGGATAATAGATCCCACCGATACCCAGTGTGAGTGTGGTGATCCTGACCAGACAATGGCCCACTTACTACAGTGCCCAAAGTGCCCCTACACCTGCACCTTAGAGGACATTAAAAACGCCACTAATGCTGCGATAAATGTGGCTACATATTGGGCCCAAGTAGTCTAATAAAAAAAAGGAAAACCATCGATTCGAAAAGAAGAAGAAGACCAGAATTGTTTCGGAAAATTATGTGTACTTTCATGTCGTCAGCATAAAGTACCGTCCTAAATATGTATAACTTTTTAAAACAGTTTTTTTACGTAGTGCATGCAAACATCCGGACCAATTCACTATTCGAATAATTCAGATACTTTTAAACCAGTATCCAGATTTATCCTGATAACATAACAATTTTAGATGTCACGAAAATAAATATTGTTACCATTTGGTAAAATAAATACTCTCAACGAAGAAATTATATATTTATTTATATATTATATATTTATTTATTTTATTTTATATTGTTTTGGAAAGCTGAGGGTCCGTGGAAGTTTTTTAATCTACTCTACACTACTAGGTTTACTAGTCATTCTTTTTTTGAGTGACTGTAAACCTGAAAATAATTTTATCGAGCAAAAATTATGCCTTTGGGCTAGGTTTTAATCACTTGGGGTTATGATTATAAAGGAGGTGTATCGATAGCAGACCACAACATTAAGATTCAATATTTCAATAATAGGTCCGCTCATCTACTTTTTAAGGAAATTTCCAAAAGGTTGGTTGACACTTCCCGTGATTCAAGAGCTGGTTTTTTACCCCGCCATGTCTATTAGGCACATTCCCAGTTGACAGCGATATGGGGAAATTTTAGTTTTTTTTGTAGTTTATTAGTTATAGATTTTCTTTTTTTATCATTCGTGTAAATATAGTAAACATTATTCTACATAAAAATAAATAAATACCTTAGAATAAAATTGAACAAAATCCAAGATCGTGAAGTATTTCTCAAAAAAATACATAAAAAAACATGTAGCTATAAAAAGAAACAGAACAATCATGGTGATGTTTTGGGAAACCCTGAAAAAAGGCGTCCAATGTCTTAATGATGAGCCTATCTTTATTTAATTAAATTGTAGCGTATAAAGTGGATGTCCCAAAATTCACGTAAGATTTGAATTTGCCGCCATTTCTTGTGAAACAATTGAATTACTGCATGAGCTGGTTGGGTGCCAAGAACTGGCCCCCTTAATCATGTGATCTAACACCGCTGGATTTTTATGAGGTTATTTGAAGTCAGAAGCCTACAACCATGTATGTATTGAAGGAACAGATTCAATGATGCCTCAACGAATTGCACATTTATGCAAAATGATCATGGAAATTTTTTACAAGAGTGCGTATGTATCAGCAAAGCCGTGGAGTTAATTTGTCCAATGTGCTATTTCGCACGTAACCTCTATTTTATGCACTTTATGTTAGAATAAATAAATTAAACATTCTTTAAAATATACTGAGTTTTCTATTTAATTCAGATATTCTACACATTTTAGGAATCCCATTATTTTAATTTAAAATGTATTTCCTTGTGCTTCTGTTAAATCATACATTAATTATTGAAACTAGTAAATATCCGTGTTATTCGTATTATTCAGATAGTAGAATACACATCAGCTAGTAATTTTACGTCAGCTGTAAACAGAGTTAAAAAGACAGATCCTAATATTGAACCCTGGGGAACTCCGGAGGGTACAGCACCATCCATATGTGTACCCCTGAAGTACCACAACATTCTTCGATGCTACAGACTGACACATATAAATGTCACAGACACGCAGAACGACTGACTGTCAAACTTAGGTATAATACAAAAACTGTAATGACAAACCTGGTGTTGCACTGCTAAAGCCTATCAATATGAGGCAGAGGATGATGCACAAATGTAACACCTTCATGTTGACGACGATAGTAATTCTCAGTTACAGAAAGTAAACGAAATAGCGGACTGTATAAATACGTGTAATGTGTAAATATGTAAAATTAAACAAAAGGTTAAAGTTAAAGGCTACGCAGTATGTAAATAAAGTTAGGATGCGCGAGCGCGGCCGTACGATGTCGCAGGCAAAGGATCACTGCAAAGAGTACAATATATACAGAGGATCACTGTCGGTGGTGGCAGTAGTAGCGCCGATGTACTTCGTTATCGCCCGGCACCGCTCATGGCCCGCCTCGCCTATGCGGTTGAGTGCATGCCTCAAAATTCGCCGTCGTCAACAGAGCATGTGACGTAGACAGCATCCGTTTATATGTTAGTGCATGAGCGTGATCAAAGTTCATCCACAGAAATACGTCTCAGAACCCGTCATTTGACATTATTGTATGTTTTCCAAAGTAGGTAAGTATGTCAGAGTAGGACCTACTACAGATTCATAGAATTTTAAGTTGCTTGAATCGTCGGATAAAAAAAATCATATTTGATTACGAATGGATGAATTAAGAACATGATTGCAGACACCTTAGAATTGAAATTTTACTTTGCTTATTAATTAAAAATACCGGTCAAGTGCAAGTCTGACATGCGCACCGAGGGTTCCCCATCTGAAAACCTGTCAAAGATTTTTTAAAGTTGTTTGCTTCGCCTGGGGATCGGTCTGGCCAAATGTAAAATAAAAACATATTTTATTAGATTATGAATGGATGAAATTAAACAATTTTAAATCACTTATTAATAAAAAAAATACGAGTGTGCTTTAGACCACACGACTGAAGTAAAACTTCTTTAGCTCTATCTCTATGTATGTATTCGTTTTCAACTCGCCATGAGAGAAAGAGAGAAAGCAAATGTGTGCTCACACCTCTCTCTTGCCCCTTCAGTATTAATCTCCCTCTCAATTTCCGTTCGCCTCACCCGATCACACTTTTCCTAACGCTTTCGACACGCATTCACCCACTTACTCCTCAAGTCAAGCGTGCGTAAAGAAGTTTTACTTCATAAACACCGGTCAAGTTTGAGTCTGACTTGCGCACCGAGGGTGGGAATCCTCGGTGCGCAAGTACAAATACTAGGCTACAAAGTTAGGATTGTAGGGATACAATCCTAACTAACTAGTAAGTATTTCAAACCGAAACGGCTCAAGCTCATAACTTCCAAGAAGATTAATATTTTGCGCCGTTTGAGGTTTTTGGTACCTTCAGCGGCCGCCCTAGCACAACACGTCGTGCAAGCGTGACGACACAAGTTGCATCCTACACCTGCTGCACCAAAGGGCTACTCAACTTCCAAGCCATCATGGTTATCCCATCTGGTCTCGTCCGATTGTCACGTGGCAAGCTTGGTCTTAAAACAGTTGTCACCTAGAGGCAAGTTAACGGATCATGGCATTTGTGCATTACTTGCAAAGTCATAATGTCTGAAATAGTTTTATTATAATAACGTCATTTCTATTGAAATGTAATCGATCGATATTTTTTCTCTCATGTGTATGTTTATACACCATAAGTATGTTTGGTTGTCGTACAGTTGACGTGCAGTTCACGCACAGCTTACGCACAGTTCAAAGATTACAAGAATACCGTTTATCACTCAAACTTGAACTTAACTGTAACTGCACTGCAACTTCATTGGAGCGTCATAAAAATTGTATTGTTTATTACAGTCACATGACATATTTAAATTTAATCTCTGGAATGGGACAAGCGCGCCATACTACTCTCAAACCACTACAACTCGTGAAAGTCAGAATCAACAGTGGCGACCATCAGAAAAGCACCAAGGCTATAAAGCTCGACAAGTCTCGGAGAAACGTTTCAACTGGCTAGGACCCGGCAACGAATTTAATAATAAAGAACAGCGGAGGAGTAAGAGAAAGCGTAGTTACAATATTGTCATCGAAATCTACAGGCGTTTTCTACACTTGTAAACTTTTATTAAACAGCATTTGTAATGGTAATATTTGTAAAATTTTGACTTGTAAAATTCTTACATAACTGTAAGGTTTATTAAACAGCACTTGTCATACAACTTTACAAATATGTTACTTATTTACAAAACTGTCGGATTGTAAAGTTTATTAAACAGGGCCCAGGTTGTATAAGTGGTAAGGTCACACAGCTGATCGGGTCAACGGCCGCGCTCCCACTACTTGCCTACAAAATTCGGTCATCGGCGGACGTACCGTGCGATCTTTAAAAAATATTATATTGTAACCGAAATTCACGTTTATTAAACAATTTATTATAAAACACACAGGATTAAAAAACAGGCACTTTAGGCAAATATTGACGCTTCACATGGATATTTTTTTAGTTTTTAGGTATAATTAACATTGCCCCATATTACGCAATTGTCCTGTATGCCCTGTATGTATCTTGCAAGAAACTCCACGGACACTCTTTTATATCAAGTTTCACGAATACTACAATTAATGTACTACCTTATTTTTGTAACAAACTCGTTGGTTTTGAATAATTTTATATTTACCTACGTGTTTTTTTATATAATATGTAGAACAACCCTAAGAACCATTAATATTACCGCTCAGGCGCTAAATATTCGTGATCAATGGCAAGACAAAACTTTTGTCTTTTCATGAATAAATACTTTTTCGTTCTTTTTCTTTCTATTTGACTACGTGGACTGAACCGCGAGTAGAAGCTATATTTTGAGTGATTTCCAACTCGTCATGGTCAGATAATCATAGAGTTATGATTCATACTTACGAACTTGTCCGCAACGAATAACTTGACCGGTTTCAGAGTACCGTGAGGCAGATTTAAGAGCGGACGTGTGTCTCTACTGATTAAAACGCGGCTAACTGCGCACCCGCCTCTTACTATGTCTGACAATAACAACAGTGTAGAAGACGTCAGCTCATATTATAACAACAGTGCATATAACGTCAGCGCATATGACATCGGTACATCCGGCACTAGTGTTTACATCGCACCCTGCATCCCCAGTCCATTTTACCTCATAGTCTTTGGCTGCACTATTGGTGTGATAAGTTTTGCCGCGTTCATATATGGAGTGTCATCGTGGTGCATCGTCAAGAAGTTTCGTAATTTCAGAAACTATGTGCTTATCAATTTAATGCTAACCAATGTGATACGTTACTGTTTGTTTGTTTATGTGAAAACGAGTTGCGTTAAGTATTATATTTTGTATCTTGCACGAGTTCAGTATTTTCTGTATCTTTTTGAGTATTGCGCTGTTACCTTTAACTGCTGGTTGATTGTTTTGTGTTATATATTTTACGTTGATTTTGTGCAAGTTTTCAACACTGACATTCGTAGGAGGTACCTTAAGTGTAATGTGTTTGCTTGGGGTGTACCTTTTATAGCAGTGCTCTTATATTTTGTTACTGGTAGGATACTCCGAATGTATTACTCGATACAAATATTAACCACTCCTATTGGTATTATTCTGTTATTATTACCTGTCACGATAAGTTCTATTGTTTACGTTATAGTTTTATATTCTTTGTTCATCAGCAGCATCACTGGTGTGATTACATCTACTGAAAAATGGCGTCGCTTCTACATAGCTTCGTTAATATATGTATTTAGCATTATTATGGTGATGTGCTGTTTACGAGATAAATTCGAAGTTACTGATAAATATGTGAATGTATTATTAGTATTTGGAGAATTCGTGAACGTAATAGCACTAGATATGTATTTAATTATAGGAAAGAGCAATCGAGAAATATAGCGGGAATATTTAAAAAGCTGATCTTTATAATCATCCTTGCCAATTATATGATTGATAATTGAAACAGGTAAGATGATCTTTGAGGAAAATGAAGCTGGTTTAACCACTTATAACCGCGTTGCGTGCATGTAATGTGAATCTGTTGGTTAGTTAACCTTACATTTTATAATATTATTAACAGAATGTAACAAAGCCGAGAGTCTTATGATCTTCCTGCCATGCATTGTGAACTTTTTTGTGCTGGACCTTACCTGTGAACTAGTTGTGTATATATTGAGGGTCAAAGGTTCAGATGTTTTACAATTTTGCCACTTTGTATGTATGTATAAGTTATAGCTACTATATAAATAAATTGTAAATAAACTAGGTTGTCTATGTTTATACGTGAGACGAAGACTGAAAACATTGTACTGACTCGTACGGTCAATGGCCAGTGGCCAAACTGAGAAGCTGGATTTAGGAGTCAGGAGGTTCCTCTGAGCCACTATTTTTTTATATATGTAAATGTTTTATTTTTTATAATTTTAATAAAATAAATGAGTAGGTAGGTATTTATTTTTTGTCTTTTTTATGTCCTTGGATGGAAAATAAACCGATCCCACATGATGTTAAATCATCGCTGCCTGTACAAACAGAGACATGATAGTGAAAAAAAAAACAAAAAAAAAACAACTCGCATCTCACATCGCTATTCACTTGCACTTCGCTTATGGTTCAACATGACCTTGATATATTGACACTTTGAATCGGGTTCAAGTGCGAAGTGACGGGAAAATTACCTTACAGAACTACGTCATCTCATACTTTATCTGTCAAAATCTCCCTGTCAATTTAGTTCAACTCGCTGACACGCTCGCAAGGGTGGCGCTAGTATAAATTCGAATGTCGTCGTGCGTTCAAGCGTTTTTGCCATACTTATGATTGGAATCAAATGTTACAGCGCACATTTTATTTTATTTATTTTATTTTATTTTTACAATTTTAGGAAAGCTTACAGACTAATACACGTAAATAGTAACAAGAAATAACTATTGACAGTTGCTAATTACAAGCTTCCACATATAGATAACAATGTTAAGAAATAAGAAAAAAAAAAAAAGGTATAGAAAAATAGGTAGGTATGCCATGATAAACCGCGAATATTCACCCATCAAAATATTGTTTACTCAGAATTTTTCTGATTCGTAACGCACTCGTGCAAAATAAATCGATGTCTAAATTCAATGAAAGGTTGTTAAACAATATTGCACTGCGTATACAAAAAGCGTTTCGCCTGTAATTTGTTGCGGTAAATGGTACTTGTAATAATGGTCGTAATCTTAGGTTATTTTGATTAGTGCGAAGATAAATTTTACATAGTAAATCGGGGCAATCGATTGATCCGTTTGCGATGTTGATAAGAAAACAGATGTCATTAATATTACGCCTTAATTCTAATGGTAGAAAGTGATAACGCTTACACCGGTGTGCATAATTGTCTGAAGACTGCTGTGCCTTGAAGTCGAGGTATCTCATAAATTTCTTTTGAACTGATTCAATACGAGATTTATACGTCTCATATTGAGGGTTCCAGACTTGGGAAGCATACTCAAGGGTACTGCGCACGTAAGAACAGTAAAGTACCTTTACTGGTTTTAGAGAATTAAAGTTAGAACAAGTTCGCATTATGAATCCCATAGCTTTGGAGGCTTTTTTTATGATAGATTCTATATGTTCGTCGAAGATTAATTTACTGTCATGTAACACGCCAAGATCTCTAACACTGTGCTGTTTATTTATGTATTGACCTTCTAATTTGTACGTAGAGTCAATTAAACGTCTTTGCCGTGTAAACGGTACATGAAAACATTTAGACACGTTAAGCTGTAATTTATTATTCCTGCAATATACCAAAAACCGATCCAGATCGGACTGGAGTTGCTGCGCATCAGATAATGTACGCACCAATTTAAGGATCTTCATATCATCTGCGTACAATAGTATATGCGTATTTCTGAAACAGGTTTTAATGTCTAAAATAAATATAATAAATAATAATGGTCCCAAAATTGAACCTTGAGGGACTCCTGATGGGATAAAACTCCATCGAGACGTATATCCGCGTAACACGACAGCCTGTGATCTATTTTTTATATATGACGAGAACCATCTGAACAAATCACCGTGTATTCCTGCAGACAATAACTTCTGTTGAAGCACACGGTGATCTATCCTATCAAAACATTTACTGTAGTCGGTGTAAATCACGTCCACCTGATGACCTTTCTCCATTCCATCCGTTATGATGTCGTTGGACAGTACTAAGTTAGGCTAGTATGAATAGGGGTTATTACAATTGGGCTAACCTTTTTTTCGTGCGGAATTTCTCATGGTTGCCTTCCATCTGGAGAAAACGTAGGGTTATGTCGGAATGTTTCCGACTAAAACCTATCTGGTTTCTCCTGCTACCATGAGTCAGGGGGCCCGGTCCCCGCGCCATGTGATAGGGACTATATTTATTTCTTTGTAAACAAAACCAAAACATGTCCCACGCTCAGTAATAAACTGACCGATTTCAGTTTAGGTCCAAAATCAGTTATGGCCAAATACTCAAACGATACTAAATTTTAAGATGCTCGTGCTGTTTCTATCACTTCTAAATTGAGTAGCGTTTGAGTATTTGGCCATTAGACAAACAAAGAGGATCTTTTTCTATATTCCTAGACGGAGTTACAATATTATAAACCATAAACCATTATGTAAAGGCAAGTCATGATTGCCAAATCGTTTTTGCGATATCCAAAAAAACTGGTTTTCTGAATAGGGAACATTACGCGAAACTCAGCGCAGAGGGCGTCACTAGCACATACCCACGAGCATAACCTCGTATTCTTGTTTAATTAAGTTATTTATTATAATAGCTTAACCCTGTTCACAATAAGATTAGACATAAACACTAACCTTTTTTACAGTCCCTTCAACCGATTTTGACTTCTATTCCGTAGGCTTAAGGATGACATTAGAGGCAAAAAAATGGTTACAATAACAACTGTTTACTGCAGTTGCCATTTGTCATGCTACCAACGCAATATAAGTCAAAATCGGTTGAACGGACTGTAAAAAAGGTTTGAGTAAATGTCTAATCTTATTGTGAACAGGGTATAGGTATTTTGTGAAAATATCTCAAAGTTTTAATTAATCTTACTTTCCTAACTGTACTTTTAACTATATTATGGCATCCTACGGCCATTTGAATGTGGATTCTAGGTTATGCTCAAAACTATATAACTTTTCTTGTCTAATTTCTACTCCTAGCCTTGTTTCCAGGTCGTGCCTGTGGGAGCCATACACAGGGCACTCCGTAAGGAGGTGGAGGACCGTCTCTTGCTTGTCGTGGTCGCAGATACACGCTGAGTTCTCCTTGCACTTGAAGCGAGTCAAGTATTCGGAGAACCCACCGTGTCCCGTAAGGGCTTGGGTCAGCTCTTTGGTCATTTCTAATTTTCGCACCGTCCTGTACGCCGCGATCGTACATGGGAAGAAAAGCTTAGTGGTGGCCGCCGTTTCTCCAGTCCAGTATCTCCGGTTCCATTCGCTCAGCGTTTCCAGTCGGATCGCTCGCTTGACGAATGAAACCGGGCCTCTGTCATAGTCGGGTGCACGCTTCGACTTTAAGGCAGCCTCCTTTGCGAGCGAGTCGGCTCTCTTGTTATCCTCCGGCCCCCGCATGAGCGTTTATCCAGAACAAGGATACGCTCTTGTTCTGGCAGTTACTGTGGCGGATGGCGTTTCTTGTTTCGACTGCGAGGGGATGGAGGACTTCGGGGCTCACGACTGCTTGGAGGGCTGCCATGGAGTCGCTGTAGATAGCGAACGCCGTCTGTGGTCTTCGGAGGACTTCTTTCGAGGCTTCGCAGAGGGCGAGGAGCTCAGCCTGGTAGACGGTACTATAAGACGGCAGAACAAGTTTGCGGGTCTTCGTCTCGGCCTCGCCAGTCCATATGGACAGCGCGGCTCCGCCTTTACCCTCTATCATGCTGCCGTCTGTGAAGATTCGCACCGCGTAATCGCGGTGGGAATTGTATTGCTCCTCGTCTACCAGACGTCGCAGTTCAATGCCCTTCTGCTCAGCCGGATGTGGTGCCTCTAGCGCCGATGCCACGCGCTCGATCTCCCGGTCTCCCAGCGCAGGATGGGACACCCCCTTCTTGGCCTCATATAACGAGGCCGCCTCTCGGATTCGGAGGTCAAGAGGGAGTATCCCAGACAGCACCAGGGCTGCGTTCAGGGAGACCGTGCGATAGGCACGACACATTTTTTGAGCGAAGCTCCTCTGGACGGCGTTCAGCTTCTTCCGCACCCCGACTTTGTTCGCGGCCGGCTGTAAGGTGCGGTGTTGATGGTAAATGAAACTAGTGAATGCCCGAATAATACTGAGTTATATTTCATAGAATAGTGCATATAAATGGTTACAAAGGTGCATAGATTATAATAATACAGATCTTAAAGTAGGTACTTAATACTACCTTCACATCACCGTACTTATAGAAAAAAAAAACATAATTGCGCAGTGGCTGAGCGATCGACTGCTGCGCAGCGTGTTGCGCGTTCGATTCCCGTCCAGGGTAAACATTTGTGTGATGAGCACTTGTGTTTGCCTTGTGTCTGGGTGTTGTTTATCTATATATGTATGTATTTACAAAAAAAAATGTATTTTGTGTATGTATATCAGCTGTCTGACACCCATAGTACAGGGTCTCCCTAGTTTGGGGTCAGTTGGCCATGTGTGAAAATGTCCCCACATATTATTATTATTATTATATTATTAATTATATAGTTTTTTTTTATACGTTTCATAAAATTATGATACATAGTAGGGTTTTGTTCGATTTTTATGAACAATGTCCTTTTTACCAAATTGATTTAATATTTCTAGGTTTGGTGGTATGTATTTTACAACTTTGAATGGACCTGAATATAAGTTGTCTAATTTCTTACATGTTGTTTCATTTTTTACTAAAATTAAATCATTCTCCTTATAGTGTACAGGATTAACATTTTTATCGTATACTATTTTCCTATTCAACTTACTTTTTGCCTCTTTTTGTGAAAGCTGCAATCGGTATTTTAATTCATGAGGATAGCTGTCGAAATTATATAATGGATCTAAAGGGGAACGCCCGAAAAATGCCTGAAATGTACAGAAATTACTAATAGTCCATAATTTTAGTTGGATTAAAATATGTATAATGAAATAATTCTCAAGTTTGTTTAGGTAGGGTGAAAATATAACAATTATTACAATATTTAACTTGATATCCGTCTAATTCATTCTTATTTTTATATTATATTAAATGTCAGTGTTTATTGGGCACGAGTAAATGTCATTCAGCCTCTTCAAATAATCTATCACTATCAATTTTATAGAATGAATGCATATTTATCATTAATTTAATATAATTCGAGCTATAAGCACCGTAAATCGAATTAAAATAATATGTGCTTGTCAATATTAATTTGATTCAAATTATTTTGAAAATAGAAAGCGTATCGTAGGCTGTATGAATCACTCCTTTGCCTAATTGACAGTTTGACATTACTGCATTTCATTGTTTTGATTGTTTACTTTATGATTTTATGTTTGTGACTTGTATTACGTTCAAATTGCTTTTATGATAATTATTTTACGAAAACTTAGGCCATTTCTAACGATCTTGATTTTACTTCTGCACATGGTACCCATTTTTTAACTCTGACTTAGATTAGGTTTTTTGACTGACTAGGTTTTTTGAACACGGACCTGAACCTGCTCTAAATGTGGTTAGAAACCTACACTGTGTTAATTAACTAGCTCGATATTGAAAGAATAAGGCGTAAAGTCTTATCGGTGCAAAATGACAGGCATAACGTCAGAAGCTGTAAGTATTGAGATTCCCTAGTATTTTTGCCTATTGAACGCACTGATGAGCAACAATTAAAATATGTTTTATTATATCTATCCTCCTGTATAGTTTCTTGATGATATATTAGTTGTTTTTAATGATGAATAAAACATTAAAATGCTATTTTGATGTTTAATTAATGCATATTAATAGTTAATCTTGCCTTAACCTATATTTTAGAAAAACAATTGTAACTAGCTTCTGCCCACTATTTTGATAATTATTGAAATTGTAATAGATTTCCTACGATATGTAGTACAATTTGGCGTATATTTCATTGTTGTTCATTTCAGGCATTTTTTTGTATGGCCGATGGGCATACCCCTTTGTTGTCAGATTGCTAGGAAGAGAACATTTATTACCAAAAACTAACTCGTATGGAGTGAATCCTGTTTCTGTATGTACGCCCGTGTTATAAGTGTAGGTGTCTGTTTCCAAGGGTCCAACTAAATCTAAATATACTTTTTCAAACGCAGTATTAGCTGTAGTGGTGATCACCATAGGTTCTTTCTTAGGTATTGAGTATTTTTGCCGCTGACATTTGTCACACCGCCTTACAAATTCCCGAACATCATTATCAATACTAGGCCAATAATAGTATTTCTTTATGTTATTTGACATTCCTCTCATACCAGCATGGCCATTGCTAGGTAAGAGATGAAAGTCATTTAAAATAACTTTTTTATCATTTATATTCTCTATTCTTTTTACATCACTTAAAATGCATATGCGCGGTCCGGACTTACTTTTATTATTTTTTATTGTCATTATTAATTAACTTTATAATAAAGTTCTCGTTGTCTTTATTTTTTAATATGTAAATTTCGTTTAATTTTAATAAATTGCAAAATTCATCTAACTCTGTCACAAATTCTTCTCGCGTCATTTGCGATTGAGAACTTAGGAATTTCACGTAAATTGTAGATTTATTTTCTACATAACAGAATATTTTATTTTCTTTCGTTATAACCCCCATTTTCTTTAAGATTCCTAATTCTTTGGCACCAATAAACTTGAATTCGACAGAATCTTTTGGTTTGATATGAGTGCTTACGACTTTTGGTTGATCAGGCCTCAAGTCTCTGAAACATCCATATCCACCGGTGAATCTGGTTTATTTAATTTTTTCGCTTGTGCTCTTGTCATAACAGTTATTAAACTTTCATGCATTTCCTTCAAGTCTTTTAAAGTAATTCTAGACAGTGCATCTGCAGCTGCATTGTCAGAACCTTTTACGTATTGCACTTCAAAATTGTATTCGTCTAAAGTCGTTCTAAATTTCATTAGTCTACTTGATGGGTCTTTCATGTTGAATAAATATACTAATGGTTTATGGTCAGTAAATATCATAAAAGGTCGACCATACAAATATGGACGAAAGTATTTTACAGCCCATACAATTGCAAGTAGTTCTTTTTCTATGACAAGGTAATTCTTTTCAGCTTTGTTCAAACTTCTGCTAGCGTAAGCTACTGGTCGTCCATTATTATTTGACAAAATCGCTCCTATAGCATTATTTGACGCATCAGTTTGAACAATGAAACGGTTTCGTTCTGAAAAGTCAGGATACTGTAACACTGGTGGACGTATTAAACTTTGTTTTAACGTTCCAATGCTTGTTTTTTTTTTGTACTGTATTAATAAGAACTAAATTCTTAATAATTAATTACGATCTAGCCTAAAATACTAATAAGCAATTTATCTCTGACTTAATATGTTACGTGATAAACTAAAACTAAAAATAGTGTCCATATGGATTTTTTTACAAGTCCGTAGCGCTTTCTTAGAGTCTGATATAATTTATAGAAACACTATGTTCATGTGTTATATGTATAGCACAACATTGTTACTATTATTCATTCACTTTGTACACTACACTAATTCAAAAGGTTTAGTTCTTTTTAGCCTACGCACTAAGTCTGTGTTGTCTAGTAGCTGAATTGCCTCAACATTCACGTGTCGGTGAAGTCTGTGTTCATGGGTGTGTGGCGGATTCCATTTTACCAGGGTGCATTAACAGCATCCCTGAGTACTTTATTCTGAAATTGTTGGATTATTTTGACATTGCTTTGTTTAGTACAGCCCCAAAGTTGGATACCATACGTCCAAATTGGCATTAGAATATGCTTGTATATAGTTATTTTATTTTGTATTGATAGACAGGATTTCCTTCCGAGTAACCAATACATACTTTTATAACGTATGTCGAGTTCCTGTCTTTTCTTTTTGACATGAGCTTTCCAACGCAATTTGGCGTCGAGAGTTATGCCAAGGTATTTGGCTGTATTAGCATAAGGCACTTGCATGCCATTTATGTAGATTGGGTGATAGTCCAAGAGTTTGTTCGTGAAGTCAATGTGAATTGATTTTGACTCATTCAGTTTGATCTTCCATTTTTGTGTCCAGTCATAAACTTTGTTCACAGCTAGTTGAACTTTTTCTACTGCTTCTCTGTGGCTTGATCCGGTGGCCATAATTGCAGTATCATCTGCAAAAGTCGCAATGGTGTTGTTCTCCAGTTCTGGGATGTCACAGGTGTATAACAAGTACAAAATTGGGCCTAGCACACTTCCTTGAGGTACACCCGCTTTTATAGTTTTTAGCTCGGAATGTGCGTCCTCCTGCCATATCCTAAACATTCTATTAGTTATATACGACTCTAGGATGTCTGCAAATTCTGGTAGCATGCGTCTGAGCTTGAATATTAGACCCTTATGCCATACTTTGTCAAAAGCTTGCGCGACATCTAAAAACACGGTGGCACAAACTTCCTTATTTTCAAGCGTTTTTTCAATAATATTAGTTATTCTATGTACCTGGTCTATTGTTGAGTGTTTTTCCCTAAAGCCAAATTGATGATTTAGAATGAGGTCTTTATCTTCTATAATTGGTTTTAACCGTTTCAATAACAGTTTTTCGAATAGTTTTGATAACACGGGCAACAGAGAAATAGGTCTATATGATGATGCTTCATGGGGTGGTTTCCCAGGCTTTGCAATCATAATGACTTCAGCAACCTTCCATGACTCAGGCACATGTTTTAGCATAAATGCAGCATTAATAAGCTTAGTAAGCTTTACTATGGCTTTGCGCAGGAGGTGTTTTAGAATTTCACCTGTAATGAGGTCGTAACCTGGAGACTTTTTCGAGCTAATATTATTTTGAATTTCTCTCATTACTTCTTTAGGAGTCACAAGCTTAATTCTTTGGTTTTGTGATAAATTTGTACTCTCAAGTATTTCAATCGAACTTTCATTAGGTTGAAAAGTTTCTTCTAAGTGTTGAGCAAACCTTACCGCCTTTTGGTCATTGCTTATGGCCCATTTTCCGTCACAATCTCTGATGGGCGGTAAATCTCCATTCGAATGGTACACCCTTTTTAGTTAATGTATTTAAAGGATGTGCAATTTCAGCAAATGTAGGTATGAATTTTCTGTAATAATTGGTGAATGCTACGAATTTTTTTACTTCCTCTGTGTTTGCTGGACATGAATAATTTTGAACTACAGTTATTTTTGCAGGGTCAGGCATTATACCGTCACTTGAAATAACGTGTCCCAAGTACAAAATCTGTTTCCTAAGAAAATCACACTTGTTGGGGTTTAGTTTTAAGTTAACGGTTCGTAATCTTTCAAAAATATCTTGCAAATTTTTATTATGAATGTCCAAATTACGTCCAAACACAATCAAATTATCTAAATATATTAAACATTTTTCATAATTCAGACCGGCCATTGCTACTGTTATCATTCTCGAAAATGAACTAGGACTGGTTTTTAATCCCATTGGCATACGTGTCATTTGGTACTGTCCCGAATGGAAAGCTGTGAACCTTCTGCTATTTTCCTCTAATTTGACATTATAATAGCCTTGGTGCAAATCAATATGTGTGAAATAAATGCTACCCGATAATGATTCTAAAATTTCTGTAATATCCGGTAATGGGATTTTAACGTCCTCTATGCAATTATTTAGTTTTCGGTAATCAACTACTAGTCTCAATTTATTATCTCCAGTTGAATCCGATTTCTTGGGTACCAATAATATTGGACTGGACCATTCGCTTTTACTGGGCTCTATAATACCTTCCTCTAGCCTTTTATTAATCTGACGTTTTATTTCATTTTTATGAGAATGTGGCAAACGGTATTGTTTTGAAAATACTGGTGTCGTGTTAGGCTTTACTGATATGGTATGAGTGTATACATTTGTTGTGGTTAATTTGTCTTTCGGAAGGTAAAATATGTCAGAATATTTTGCGCAAATATTTTCAATTGTTTTTTGTTCTTCATTATTTAAATGTTGCAATTTTAATTGGAAAAACAAGTTTTTAACCCTATCCGCGTCATTTCTCGTTCTTTCATAGTAACACACGTCAAATTCACTTAGTTTCCTAATGGTTGGTTTTATTTCCGTTAGCGATACATCTTCTTCATTAACGTTTAATGTTTTAATTGGTATTAGTCCATGTTTAGGTGTTCCTATAGAACTAGCTAAAAACACACCATGTGTTAGTTCTTGTGAAGAAACTACGCAATCCTCACTAAAGTTCGTTTGTATGTAGTGTATAGTCTCATTTCTAGCAGGTGCATTTAAAGTATCAGTATATTTATTTACAAGTGAAAAACAAATAGTTGTCCTATCAGTAGTTAAAGTTAAACTATTTTTGCTAAAATCTAACTGAGCCTTATATTTACTTAAAAAGTCACGGCCTAAAATTCCATCGCCCTTAATTGGTTAGTTATGAAATACATAGAACTTCTGACTAATTGTTTCATCATTCAAATTGAATTGTAAATATAAGTATCCTATTGCTTGAACTCTGCCACCTAAACCGTTTATGGCTACATGCTCGTTATGGATTGGAATGCCGCACTCGAGAGCATGTTTATATGTGCATGCTGACACCGATGCTCCAGAATCTACTAGAAAATAATGTTTCTTAATACGACGATTATATAAAGATGAACTTAATGAAATATAACAATTACTATCACTAGCTAAAATACATTTATTATTATTATTAGTCACGAAAAAACTGATTAGATGTCAATCCGGATTCTGTGGATTGCTCCGAGTTATTAAGAACATTGAAGTCACTTTCTTTAGGTATCCCTTGATTTCTACTATTATAATAATGAAAGTTACCTCTTTGCCATCTGTGACTGCCAGTACCTCCCCTAGACGGCTGCCCGCGCGAAGTAGGGCGGAATCGGAATCGTTGCTGCTGCCCTCGCGCTTGGCCTCTGTATACGTAGAAGTTTCTACCTCCACCACGTTGGCTTCTATAATTATTTGAACGGCTTCTGTTATTATAGAAATTATTACGGGACCTTTTATACATACCCATAATTTCTCCATGGGGAGTTGTTGTCGAGACCTCCTCGTCTTGTGCTGCTTGGACTGCGTCCTTCACTGAGCTGTAATTTCTAGCAGAGATAATCGTACTTAACCTACGATTTCGCAAACCATCTGCAAATTGTTTGATCGCTATGTTTTCATTGATTGGTTTTAATATGTTGTAACTTTGTTCATTGTCGTTGGCTTGCGTAATCGTTAGATCCACAAATAATTCCGTGAATTCTTTCCGTAATCGGCAATCGACAACTCATTTTGTTTCATTTTTAATAATTTATTTTGTATTGCCGTTGCTGCTTTCTTAGACAATAACACTTTTTTCATGTCAGCAATTAATTCATTAACAGTATCATACTTTGCATTTAACTTTATCTTAGCTTCTTGTGATAGTCTACATTTCAACACGAAATTCATCAAATTTTGTTTACAAGCGCTATCCTTCAATAGAGAGTTATAGTATTTAATATTATCAATTAACTGTTTTATGCTAGCGTCCTCATTTGTCATAACCAGTAAAAGAGTTAAAGCAGTTTTCAAATCCAATGTATTCATTTTTGTCGACGTCTCTGACTTATCACTTTCACGCATCAATAAAATATCCTCACGTAAATCTATAAATTGACGACAACAATTTTCTATTAATACAATATCTTGTGTATAATATTTTTTCTTAACTTTTTTTTTAAATCAATCAACCTAAGTTTCGTACTGGTCATAAATTACATCCACCTCATTTATTTTATTTTCTAATACTCTTTCTGTCCTTCTTTTAGGTCCTAGCTTTATTAAGTAAACTCTAATATTCTTTAAATCATTGTATAATTTTAATATAGTATCCATACCTTATTACCACCATAACGTAGAGAAACTTGTAGTACATACATTGTTAAAACATTAGTATAAGTTATGATTAAACACCGCACGCAATTAAGGCGCGTCCCTGTGCAAAACGCAGCGCTAGCCGTTTTTTGTTCAGTTTTTCGGACCTAAATACTCTTTATCCAAAAGAAATATCAACAAATAAAAAATAGATTAAATTTCTACATAATCTTGACTCCAAAATGGTAGATCTGATTTTGGTTTACGAAGTATAGTAAGTATTTAACTAATCTCCTCACAACTAAACCACAGAAATGAGAAATAATTATTGAAAACATGCATCTTCTCGGCAAGTAACCATTAATTCAATTTTTTACTAACACTAATGGATAGGTAATTTAATAATAAACATTTTGGTAGATTTTTTTTTTTCAAAATCCCAAAATGTGGTTTTATAAAGATTTAATTCTAAAATCTGAGCGTATTTCGCTACTGTATCTCTTGCGCGGCGCAAAGGGAACGAATGCTCAAGGTTATTTGCTCAGGGTACCGCCTTAACACCAAAGTCCAAAGTTCAATCAGCGCATCGTCCTTATTTGGTAAGAGATGATTTGTTGATAAATAAAAAAATAATAATAATATGTAGGGACATTTCACACACGGCCACGGCCTTGATGTATTTGAATGTTACGCGATTTTTATACGATTATATTTATACACTTTATTATTTATGTAGTGAAGCACTTATAAAACGCACTTTTATTATATTTTATTTTAAACACTTTTTATGCACTTTATTTTTCACTTCTTTTTTTTTCCCTACACCATTTCTTCCTCGTAATTTTTTGAAGAAGGCTCCGTGGCCTCCAACCGCATGCGTCGACGGAAAAGAGATCTTCTCATAGTCGCCTTAGTTATTTCTTTGGTGATCCATTTTGTATGGCATTTTTTATTCAGCCGATACATGAAGCCCAATGTAGTATAAGCAAGATACAGGACAGAAGTTCGTCTGCGGTAGCTTGGTTACTGCCAGCCGCGTTTTGAACGATCAGGGTCTCCTCTTTAGACTGCTGCTTGCCCATTTTCGTACAAGTTTTGTATACTCGCACTGACGTTAGTCCGTAGACACAATTAATCAATACTTGTTCCATTTTCACTAATTATACACAGTCATTATTGTACACAGTTACACTCAACGTGTCAAGTTCGCGTAGCGCGTATAGGTTCCTTCGGCAGGGTCGCCATGTAAGGTACGGTGTTGATGGTAAATGAAACTAGTGAATGCCCGAATAATACCGAGTTATATTTCATAGAATAGTGCATATAAATGGTTACAAAGGTGCATAGATTATAATAATACAGATCTTAAAGTATAATACAGGTACTTAATACTACCTTCACACGGCGACCACGCACTCGCTGCGTACAGGACGATGGGCTCCACCACGGTCGTGTATATTACGGATTATGTCCGGGTGGAGACCCCAGCTGACCCTTGCGGCCCTCGACAGCTGCTTATAACTGCCGACGGCTCGGGAGCAGACGTTTGCGACGTGGGAGTTGAAAGTCAATTTGTGGTCGATGGTGAGACCGAGCAGTTTGATCTCATTAGACATGCCAATGTCCACTCCACCCATCCTCAAACTTGGGGGTCGTGTTTGAGCTTCCGCGTAATCAACATGGCCTTTGTTTTGTGCGGCGCAAATCTGAGCTTGTTCGCGATACCCCAAGTCCGGACATACTCGAGGGCGACATTGGCATCCCTCTGCACCTCAAGTGCCGTCTCCCCATCGAACACAAGGACAACGTCGTCTGCAAATGCCTGACACTGGACCCCTCTACTCTCCAGCCCCTTCAGTAGAGGATCCAGCACGAGGTTCCAAAGTATGGGACCACCGATTGACCCCTGGACGCATCCTTTCTCGGTCCTAGTCTCGTACTCCGCTCCCGCATATCGTACTTTCCCGAGGTGCCAGGCCGAGGTGTTGGCGACGAAACAAAAAGCAGGACTTCTCGATTTTAGAATTAAATGGTCGAGACAGGAGTGGTTTTGTCGCGTCGGAAGCGTGTGTGCTAGAAAGCATCCCGTGATAGGCGAGCAAGGTCAGATACTCAGTTGCACGTAAGTCGTTACTGGTGTCAGAAGTAGGAAACAGATTTCAATAGTACATCCAAAGAATCCAAGAACGCTGAGATATTTTGAACAGCGGGTGGGCGATAGATTGCTACTACAGCGGTATCATTGTTGAGTTGTAGCAGTAAGCAGTTTGCATCCTGAACTGGGGGCTCCAAGATAGAAACTTGAAGGTGGGAACGGTAAAACACCGCACCCTCATTCTGCGATGTATGTTGGTTGGTAGCGACACACGTGTAGTCATGAATTAAAGGTAATGGGGGAGAATTGTAAAGCCAACATTCTGTAAGAATTATAAAATACCAGGATGTTTTACTTCTTTCTATGAGCGTTGTTAAACCATTAAAATTCCTAACTATGCTTCGAATATTTTGACACAGAAGTGAGAGAGCATTATTATGCAAACGAGCAAAATCCCCACAATCCTCAATCATACAGTTTGCCGATTCAGCTACCGAAATTCTGTCTAGGTCAGATTGTATATCCTCTAGGTTATCGAATTTAAATAAAAAAGGTAAAACATTAAGCTAAAGCGGACTTTTGTGCTGTGTGCAACAATGTTGTTGTACACAGCACAAAAGTGGAACTTATTTAGAGGATCGCTCTGCGCATAACGTGTGTGCAAAACAGTAAATAAAGGACGGAAAGTAAGATTGAGATTAAATATAGTAGCGCATGCCCTTGAGTAGTGTTGTGTGGAGTGCGCTAATAGAAGAAAATTACGAATAATAATAATAATAATAATATGTGGGGACATTTTCACACACGGCCATCTGACCCCAAACTAGGGAGACCCTGTACTATGGGTGTCAGACAGCTGATATACATATACAAATACATTTTTTTTTTGTAAATACAAAAAAAAAAGAATTGAATAAAACTAAATCTAAAATGGTTTAAGAGTACAAATTCAATTGTTTCTATTTTAATAACATTAAAACAGTCAAGTATGACACAAAGTAAATACATAATAATAATTGCGTACCAAACATGCGTTATTTTGTTGTTGACCTTTTGACAATCTTTATTTATGGAAAAACATAGTCACGTAGAATTTCTTAACCTATCTAGATCCACGTCGGTATTTATTCGAACAGGAAGAGATCTTCGGTTTTTTTTAAATAAACGATCCCATCCGTTGTCCAGCAGAAGTTGTACCCACAGTTTTTCTTAAACTGTCTCGCCAGAAAGTAAAGTCTCTGAGCTTTTTGCGAAAGAGTCTCCGTTATGTAAAGTGGCTTGATCTGGTGTTTGCTGCTTAAATGAGTTGTGTTTAATTTATCGCCCTTGGGTTTATTTTTGTTGAAACTCTTGACAGCCTTTATGACTCTCTCCTTCAGCAATACTGTGGTAAGGTCCACGATAAAAGAATTTGAGGTGTCTTTAGAATTTAATCGGTAAATGTCTTTGATGTTAGAACGATCGATTTCGACATTTAAGAGCGCCTTTCCCCATCAAACGAACTCCAACGCTAGCGTGATTGAAATTTTTTTTGTTTCAATCAACGCAAAGCTGGAAAACAGACGAGTGAGTGAGAAGGCGATAACATCACAGGAAAATTGGCGCACGGAAATTTCACAAAACTTGTTCCAGGACATACGTGTTTTTAAAAAAGCCTTACAAGTTTCTGGTTAAAATGTTTGTAAATTAGAATCTCCATTACATGTGCAAGGTTTCTATGAAGCTGCTTTTTACCAATGTATGAGTGCATTATGAACGCCAAAGTTCTGAAAAAACTGTGCAAATAAACTGAATTTCGGGCGTGTTTACTGAATTTGTTTCTCAAAAAAGTTTACTTTTGGCTTCATACAAACCTAGATTTATACCACAAGATACCCGTGTGGTAAAAATATTTGAAAAATAATTTGTTATAACGCCGTAATCGCGTACGAGCGTTTGTATGGCAAATATGACGGGTTGGGCGCTCTTAAGGTCTTACCTAATAGCACAATATCTTTACATAATGTATCTTTCGATTCACCACTCCGTATTGGTATGTTTCGTACTTCAATACCGGTACCCTGGGGCTTTCGTTCTAATGTGTCTAGTTTTTCCTCAAGCTCTTTGATCAGAATTTTATCTGCTTTCCTTTCTTTCTTGAGAAAAGTAATTTTAAGTAAAAAATCGTCGTATTTACTTGACAAAACGTCCTTACTTAACTTTAATTCTTGAAAGTGCGTATCTTGTTCTTTTGAGAAACAAGTAAACATTTCTTTAATAATAGATGTAATGTCAGTATTCTCACCGTCATACTTTCTTTTTTTCCGTTCAGTAACATTTAACGTGAGCGAACAACAACGGCAGGTTATGTGTTTCTGTGGCATGTTGAATTGCGGAGCTACGTTGGTTTTCAGGCCCCTTGACTGGTGATGAGGCGGGGGGTGTTCGATGTGGCGTGGTAGTGGAAGCAGGTAATTATACTTTGATATTCCAGTAAGTTAGGGACCGACACCACATAAACCGCCGCAGATAAATTATGCAGTAAGTAGTCTTAGCAGGAGATTTATAAATGTTTATCATCCGGAACACATTTAGTACTTGGATAGAGTCCGCTATTATTGGCCGAAGAAGACTATTGTACCTTTATGTTTAATCTGTGTCTATGTATTACTTTTTGGATAAATAAACAACTATTATTATTATTATTATTTGTATTAAGTATTGTTCGCACAAAGTAATAAAATAAAATATAAAAAGTTATAAAAAAACACAAAAAGTAGTGCGATCCGCAAGGATTGAACGTGGATCTCTTAGATTGCAAAGCAGTTCTTCTCGCCGTTAGACGAAACTGACGACAAGTAATTTGTTCCAAATAAGTTTTGTGCTGCTAGTGAGCGCGAGGCGGTCAAAAAGTGGTTCACCTTTGCTTGTTTTTAGAGGTCGAACGTCGCACTAGCCGGCCACAACAACACTTTTTTGTTAATCACTTTTACGAATAAATTTTGCTGACTGTTGTTTGTTAATTATAATAATAATAATAATAATAATATGTGGGGACATTTTCACACACGGCCATCTGACCCCAAACTAGGGAGACCCTGTATTATGGGTGTCAGACAGCTGATATACATAGGTACACAAATACATTTTTTTTGTAAATACATACATATATAGATAAACAACACCCAGACACAAGGCAAACACAAGTGCTCATCACACAAATGTTTACCCTGGGCGGGAATCGAACCCGCAACACGCTGCGCAGCAGTCGATCGCTCAGCCACTGCGCCAACCGTGTCGTCGCCAATTGTTTATATTTGTACACAGTTCACTATATCACTTAGCTCGTAACGGAATACTACTAATACTAACGGTTACTTACGGTTTATTTGCGAGATTTTAACCAATTATACGAATTAATAATGAGGATCGTTAGTAAGCACGTCAGTTTGCGGCGGCGGCTCGGCGGGCGGGGCGGGCTTTTCTGTTAAACAATATTTAACAGAAAAGTAATAAACAGTGAATACAATTAAATAAAATACACTTGCCGGGGTCGGTCCGTGGATGGGTGGCCATCCATCTCATATCGCGTCCCTTCCGTGCCTCGGAAAGCACGTAAATCTTTCGTAGATCTTTGAATGATGCCTTTTCCCAAATATATGTCGAGGCCGGGTTCTAGTTTATCCGTATACTACCAGTGTTTTACATGGAACTACTGTATATCTGACCTCCAGAGCCCAGGTACTGGGTAACACGATACCCCTTGGTGAGACTGGTTGTCAGACTTTCTAGCTTCTGATTACTATAGCGACTAATAAAGATCTATGAAAAACAGCCGGGATCAACGCCTATCTGAGTTTTGCTTCACTGAATTAAAAAACACCTAATATTTTTACAAACTGGCAATTTCCCTGAGGGACATCCCAGAAAGTATGATATAAATGGGTGTGTAATATATGGCTATATATAAATTGACAATATATAAATATAAATATTGACTTTAGTAGTAGTAAAGCCCAACAGTAGCTATAGTCGAATATAATCGCCTAAGAGCCAAGGATCGCCCTGATCTTCCATTTATTATAAACAGTAAACCAACAAAGAAAAAAGGCAAAGATAGACAGTGGGCTATGGGAAAAGGCACCTCTGATGTGCAAGAAATCACCCCAAAAGAATGAAAAAATAAACAAATTAAAAAAATATCCATTTTCATTGAAACAATAATGATGTCTAGTTATTAAATACTTTTTAGGGTTCAGAAGTCAACAAGGAACCCTTGTAGTTTCGCTACGTCCGTCCGTCCGTCCGCAGTATAGCTCAAAGACTATTAGAAATAGGAAGCTGTAAATTGGCATGGATATACATACACATTAGTTACGCCGACAAAGTGCTGGAATAAAATATTGAAAAATATATTTTTTTAGGGTACCTCCTCTAAACGTTAAGTGGGTATGGTTATTTTTTTTCTAGTCTACCAAATGGTGTGGGGTGTCGTTAGAAAGGTCTTTCAAAAATATAAAGGGTTTGCACAAACAATTTTTCGATTAAGGAATCTCTTTGGGAAATATTTAGCTCTAAAGTGCTAATTTTTGTTGGAGTCAAGTTGCGCCACTCCTATCAGCTCAATGGTTGTATTTTGATTTGTGAAAAAATTCACGGTAGTAGCACATATAACAAAATACATAGGAAAACTGTCACAGCTAAGTAGGCTTTACAAGTTTACGAGTAATAGTTGATAAAAATGTAATAAATCGCCGCAGCTGCGCTCATAAGCGCGCGTAGCATGCTTGCTACTCTTAAAACTTTATAGTAATCAAAATATATTGTAAGTAGCTGCAGATTTAACATTTAAAACAATTACCATCACGCTATACCTTCACGGAGCTAATCCGTGGATCATGACAAACTTATTGAACAGCTATTTTAGACCTGCTGTCATCGATAAATATTGCGTAACAGTGCGGCATCCGCCTTACAAGTTGCTGGTTGTGAGTTCAATTCCAGCGACAAACAATTTTTTTTGTTTTTTTTTAATGCTAGAATATTTCTAAATGGTAATAAATTCATCATCTGCCTAGCTTTTTCCCAACTGTACTGGGGTCGGCTTCCAGTCTAACCAGATGCAGCTGAATATCAGTGTTTTACATGGAGCGACAGCCTATCGGACCTCCATAACTCAGTTACTGGGTAACACGATACCCCTTGGTAAGACTGGTTTCTCAGACTTTCTGGCTTCTGACTACCCGTGACGACTGCCAAAGATCTACAAATAACAGCCGCGACCAACGGCTTTACGTGCTTTCCGAGACACGGAGGGAACTCGGTATGAAAGGGATGGTCACCCATCCACAGATCGACCGCGGCTAGCGTAGCTTAACCTTTGACCGATCAATCTGTACGGCTTTAACTTAGCCACGAGCTCCTCTCCTCTAAATGGTAATAAATTAAAACTGCGTATTAGCTTGATATACGAAATACCTATTATGTCTACTCGTATGTACAGTTTTGTTTCATTAGAAATCATTTTTCAATGAACTGAAAAGCCCTATATAGTTTCCCTTATAGTTTTTTTTTTTACAGTTTACTATAGAGTGGTGAATCTAAATTTTCGATGTGAATGATAGATACGATAGATACCAAACTGTATCCCTATTTTGTTATCATCAGTTTTCTAAATGCTTCCCATAATGGAAGCAAATTAAAAGTCCTATTCACGTCAAAAGAAACTGTGGTATGTAATGTATGGTAATGTTTGCCCGTTCCTATGTCTTTTTCTATGAACCAGCTTCACGCAAAACTACTATTGAATAGACTTTTTGCTTTTCGCTAAAATGTTTCTTAGAGGTCGGACCAACGCAAACGTCATAGGCTATATTTGTACATGATTACGCTATTTGTAATCCTAACGTACCCCAAACCTACCCCCGGTAGGTAACGTAAGATAATTCATATTATTTGAATAATCCTCCTTCTGGCGCAGTGGGGAAAAAGTTCTACCGCACTATAGTTATAAAACCAAACAAATATCGTGATACTGAAGATTAGTTATGAAATCCTCTAAAATCAAAATGATCACGCCATGCCTATAAGGAGCTATGCAGTCCATTTTGACTAGGTAGGGTAGTTGTCACATTTTCTGATTCATTTAATCATTTGGTCTTATTATTATTATTTATTATTATAGCATTTATTTTCGGCTACACCCATAGAGTTAGTAACAATGATCTTAACAACTAGTGCTAGTAGACATACACATTTTATAAATTAAATTATATTTTATTATATTCTTTTATATTTAAGCATAATTATCTCAGTATTTAAGCATTTGGTTTTATATTTTTTCGATACATAGGTAGGTATATCAAAATTAAAATGAAATTGGTTTAAGTATACTTTTACCATAACGTTAAAAAACATTATATTATTTTCAAATGTTTCTGTACAAAATAATGCAGTTAATAGAAGTCCACAAATTCTACATATTACGCTCAAAAAATGTTTGACGTCAAAAGCGATAATCGCATCATTGACGCCTGCAATTTCGCCGCAATTTAAAAATGTGAAATATATTGACAAAACTAGAACCGCGTGGGTAAGAATAGCGTCTACGGAACCCAACATTGCGCGTGGCCCGCCACGCACTTGGCCTGTTTTTTTACTAATCAGTGGACCAATGTTGTCAAATTAACTAAATATATTATGATTATTAATTATTATTACAATAACTCACAAAAAGAAGTGAAATCCCACCAAAACATTTTCATGCAAAATGTTGCCAAGACGAGACCACATGGCTCGCACTGTCAAAAAGTTATCAGATCTCATGTAGAGCAAAGCTTCTAACTCTACATGCCCTACCTCTAAAAGCCCTGACTTCACAAACTTTACACCCTACTTAAAATATGTGGCTTGGCGGTTTCGCTACCATCACATGGGCGTAAAGAGAAAAAATTATTCGCTGTTTATTACTTTTTAACCGACTTCAAAAAGGAGGAGGTTATCAATTCGAATGTTTATATTTTTTTTTATGTATGTTCGGGCATAACTCTGTCATATATAGACGGATTTGCAAAATTCTTTTTTTTTTGTTCGAAAGTGGTTTATTCCGAAAAGGTCCCATATAAATTTTATCAAAATTGGTACAGCTCCTTTTGAGAAAATCAACAAATTCCCAAAAAAAACACTTAGACGACGTTTTAGTTTCTTCAATCACTGGAGGACTTACAATCTCTTTTAAGAGTGTTGCCGTTTCTTAATGGATTTGGATGTTAAGGCAACACTAAAAAGCGAAAAATAAAAAGTTTTTTCAAAAAAAGGAAAACCGCCTTCAAAAACTAAAAAGTGATATGGCAATACAAAACAACAAACACAAAGCCACCGCCACCGACTTCCGAAAGTAAAGTAATGTGTGTTCTGTGCTAAAGTTATTTATCACTTTTTCCTTTTCGAAGGCGGTTTTCTTTTTTTTTTTTGAACTTTTTTCCGTTATACAATAGTTTTTGTAGTAACGAAACGGCCAAGTCATATATTTTGAGTAGGGTGTAGAGTTTGTGAAGTTAGGGCTTTTAGAGGTAGGGCATGTAGAGTTATGAACCAAAAAATAAACTAATATAATAAGGCATCAAAAAATTCCTCCACATCGCCGTCATCTGGGAATGTGCCCAAGAGACTGACTGCATTGCAAATTTTCAAGTTATTCATGTTCAAAATGTGTCCGGAGTGATTTTCTCTAAAACCTGTATGTGTATACTAACTGGCATCACACAAATACTATTTCATACTAAGGGTCCCTACCCTGCGTAACTTGACCAGGCAGTATCTGGCTAACCACTGGTAAGGCTAGTTTTGTTGAAGTTTGCGCTGTATTTTTAGAAATCTCGTGGAAGCACGACAATCTGGGTTTGTAACAGGTATGTTATCTACTATCTGGCTTAAATTATTTTAGTTGTGTTTAAACTACATTGCAAATGGTGACGTTAAAGTATGTTGTTTAGTGCCTATTTCTTACTTTATCAGTGTGAACTCCACAAACGTAACCGTTTTGTTGTTATTAGATTTTAAAAATACATTTTTCATTAACCCGGCTCCCTTTAACCTGTTTGCAATGATGAGCTTGTTGATACTGATACCAGGTTACAGAGACTGTTCCTGTTTAACAAAACTGTTCTTTTACAGTAAAACAAGTAACAAAGTGATTGGAATAACAAGAATAGCTACTTATTATTTCCTTTGGTGCACAAAAAAATGTTTTCTTTTTATGTTTTTGACTAACGCTTTTTATTATTTTGTCACTTAATGCTTATTCATTGCTTGTTTATAGTATGTTTTTAAGCAATTCGTTGTCTTTTCGATGTTATACTGATAAAAGTATAAAAAAGAGAAGAAATTTTAGCCTGAGAGCTAGAGAAGAAAAGAGTCGAAAGAACAATTAAGACTTTGAAAAAAAAATACAAAAAGTATAAAAGTATTTAAACTGATCAAAAAACTAGTATCTGCAGACAATTTGACATCAAGACACCAGAAAGTGTTAAGAAAGAAGTAGAGACCAGCTGCAAAAAAATCATATCAACGCAAAAATGGAGCTCCATGTGGCGTTGGAGCTATTGCCCGATTGCCACACTTAAATAACATTGTAGTGGGTAGATACTATTACCGAATATAAGATCTTTGCAAAAGATAAGCTAAACAAAGACAGTACTACTATTTAAGGCAACGCAGTAAGTTGTCCATATTCCATGGTGTACTATAAAAAATGCATCTATCGTTTGGCGAAGTCCGGTGTAGTTGTATCAAAAAGACGTTTTTAACTAAAACTGAATATTGTAAGCATAGTAAGCATCTTGATTTTTATTTAGCATCAGAAAACACCGCAGCTTCAACGTCAAAAATAATAAGAAATGTGACTGCTACTCAAAATTTAGTGTCTTGCCCAGATTATGATAAATTTTGTCTGCAGGATAAATATAGCAATTTATCAAATATGGTCTACACGTCATATTTAGTCCTCAAATATAAGTAAAAATGAGATTTATGAAATTCAGCCTTAAATGCGTCGAATGGAATGTATGCCATCATACTCCAGACGTGGTTTTTTTTTTTATTTTAGTTTTAGAGTCGTTTTTGTACCATCAACCTGTACTGTTTGCAGTTATTAATAATAACAAAAGCTGATTTTGCATGGGCACGATGTTTTTCTCTTCTTGTCTTTGTATTTGTTTCCTTTAAATCTGTTTGATTTTTTTTAACCTGTTTATTACCTCTTTAATCTGTGAGGCCGATTTTAAAAAAAACTGAATTTCGTCTATTTTCATGAAAATTTTATTCCCTTTAAGCAATTCTATATAATATAAGTAGTATGAATGCATTTCTGTACAAAAAACTCAATATTTAAAATTTTTTTTGAAATCGCAAAATTTATTTGGACCATACCACTTTTTTGAGAACGACCCACGAACCAATTTGTGCAACTTATGTCCATTATTTAAATAATAAAAAAACAACACTACTTTTATTATTAAAAAAATACGTCATGTAGTTTCTTGCATAATTTGAAAATACAGAAACAATTTTAAGATAAACTTACATCTTAATCTGCAGAATAATCCCAAATTTAGTAGAAAAAGGAGCCCGCTGATTTCTATGTCAGATGTCAGATTTCCTGAGTGATCGGTCAATACGAGTAGTCATCGATGGCTGCTCGTCTGATCGAATGGCTATAAATGCCAGGGTCCCCCAAGGCTTTTTTTTGCTGCATATCAACGATCTGCTGAAACCGGTATCTTTGGGTACTGTAACAAATCTACTTGATCCTAGTAAATTAAAGGATAAGCAGACTTGCACATTAAAATTTAGAAAAGAAAGAGAATGAAATAAAAAATACAGATTAATATAAAAAAGACCAACCTAAAACGCACTACAAAGGATGGTATAATATGGTAGGAAGGAAGGTATGCAGGAGGGCTTCCGTGAAGGACGACAGCAGGTGCAGACTGGACCGGCAGAAAAAGACAGGCGCGTAGTCAGCTCCAAGATCGGGAGCAGAGGTCCCAGGCGGATCTTTTAGTGGGATCCGCCCTAGGAAGTGCAGGCACGCATCAGTTCGTTGGCTCTGATGAAGACCGTTTCGTATCCAGTTATAGACTCGTAGACTTCAGAAGACTTTGATGATGCTTGATTGGAATTTAAGTGACATGCAATACGCTTTAAACAGCGTTATTTTGACCGCGGCTGTACATCGGAAGAACCGGCGGGCCAGCATATTAGCCCGAACCGACAATGCTCTGCGCTCCCTCTCCATATCTGCGTCGTCCTTCAAATCGTCCGTCACCAAGTGACCCAGGTACTTAAAAGAGTACACCCTGTGTAACCCTACACCGTTCAGTAACACAGGAGGGACGGTGGAGGGACACTTGGTACCAGACTTGAAGACCATGTATTCCGATTTGCCTTCGTTGTATACCAGGCCATGAGAAGAAGCATACGACTCGCAAATATCGAGAAGCCTACGGAGCGCACCAACCGAGGGGGCCAGCAGCACCATGTCGTCTGCGTAACTTAAATTATTGAAGCAGACTCCATCAATAAAGCAACCGACACGTGTGCCGCTGAGCTGCTCGATCAGTGCATTCACGTACAGAATAAAAACAAAACAGGTTAAATAAATACAAAAATACTAGAAATAATAGCTTAGATCTATTTTCACCAAACTATAGAGCAATTTTTCTGTTCACTTTAGTATACTTAACAAATTTTCAACAAAATTGGACTTACACCCCTTTTCACTAGGACCACAGAAATGTCACCGTATGATTGTAAACACCTTTAGTACATAATCTATCTCGCAAGATAGTAAACTGTCATTGTGAACTGCACCATACTGTTTACAATATTACGCATTCATTTTCGATAGTTTATAATCTATTCATGTCAAACCGTTAAATTGTGAACCGGTATCAAAGTTAAATGCGATGAAATACACCTTGCCAGTTCCCAGAGCAGTCATTCGACGCGGGGAGAGGTGAGGAACGGTTTCAGAGGGAGGCGGAGCGTGTCGCTACTGTACGATAGTACTAATACTTATTCTGTGGTACAACGTTAGGTTTGTGGGAACCCTCGGTGGGCAAGTCAAACTAGCACTTGACCGGTGTGTTATTATAAATTAGTTAATAAGCGAAGTAAAATTTCATTCTTGAGGTGTTTACAATCATGTTTTGAAATAATTTATTCATAATCAAATGTGTTTTTTTTTTACATTTGCCCGGACAGATTCCCAGACGAGAAAAACGACCTAAAAAAAATCTATTAAAGTAGTATTATTTACTTTAAAAAACAATAATGTCACATGACGGGTTGTGAGATGTATAGATGTGTGTAACATATAAAAAGGATGCTGTCTACTACACTTGCTCAGTTGACGACAAAGAATAATGAAGGTGTTACGTTTGTGCATCATCCTCTGCCTCATGTTGATAGGATTTAGCAGTGCAGCACCAAGTAAGTCGTTTAAGTTTTGTGTTATAATACCTACGTTTGACGGCTAGGCGTCCTGCGTAACTGTGGCATCAAAGAACACAGGTAGTGGTTGTGGGTTCAGCGGTACCCATCAAGACGGTGCTCTGTCCTCTCCGGAGTTCCCCAGGGTTCAATATTAGGATCTCTCTTATTTACTCTCTTCACAGCTGATGTGAAACTAGGGCATGCTATCCAGATATGATACTAACCTATAAGATAAGAAGATAAGATATTAATGTATGAATTTACAGAGACACATGCGAAAACATACTAAATTAAATATTGGGATTCCCAAAATACAACAATACAAAATAAATACAAAATACCTTATTTACCTTAACAAGTTTGTACTACATAAACAGTTTTTGAAGCATGCTTTTAGGCAAGAAATACCTGTAGTAGGACATTTCCCTCTTCCATAACTTATAATTATTGAAATGTACATATACTTATAGAGTTAATTTTAGGGTCACTTCTTAAAGCTTTTATATTAAACAACAATTAATAAGAACAAAAAATAATGAATACAAATAATAATGGATAAATGAAAAAGAAAGAAAATAGGATACATAATTTATTGTTTACGAGAGAGAGTGTGTGTGTATGTATATATTATGTGATGTGTGAGTAGAGTATATAAGATATGTGTTTTAAGGTTTTCGGCGTTGTCCGCCACAGCGGACATAGAAATAAAATACTACATCTCTATACAATTAGCAATGTTCGCTGTGACGGACAAAGTATTTTAGCAACAAAAAACACCATGAAAATGAAAAAGGGCTCATTTGTTTTTGGGTTATAATTATTTATATAACGATTTTCTAATAGCCCAGTCAATATTTCAAAGCAATCATAGGCAAAAACAAAGAAAAAAAATATATAAATGCCTTATGCAAAATAGGTGGTCGTCTTTGCGCTGACATTTTGTGTCAGGACTGACATAATGCACTATTGTACACTCAAAATATATTTTCTACTATTAGTTTATGAAATTATGAAATATTTAGTCGATTTACGCACAGATAACAAACTGCTCATCTGATACAATTTCTCGGTAGGATATCTGCTTTTCTTGAAATGCATTAGTTTAATCAGAGCGCTTTGCACTCTTTCTAAATGCATGAATTGTGATTTAGCTACACCTCCCCATATAGGGATGCAGTACACTAAGACATACTGCCCCAATGCAACGTATACTTCCTTTAATAGGGTTCTAGTTGAATTTCCAGAACTGGTCACGTCAATGGGGACAATAGGCCTCAGAGTTTTAAAGATCCAACCTAGCTTCCTAATTCTATTTGAGACTTGCTCAAGTTGGGGTACCAGGATAACCTTTAATCTAGAATTACCCTTATGTACTTTGTTTGTGAGGCCTTTTTAATAGCAGGGCATGAACAATTTTTGTTATTTGTGTCTCCACATACATGAACCTTGATAGAAAAGTCCTCCTCTGGTTGTTTGAGATTGCTTATGCTAAAACATATATAATTAGTCTCAGACGTATTTAATGTAAGCAGATTATCATTTAACCATTCAGCAATTTGGGCCATCCATGTTCCATGAGCATTTTGCATAAATGTGCAATTCGTTAATGCAGCGCTGAATCTCTTCTTTTAATACACGGGTAAGCATCAGTGGCGTCTGTTATTTATGGCGCAACAATTAAAAATGAAAATTAAAAGGGACAAAACAAGAATGCGTTCTCGTTTTGGAAACTTTTATTTTTAGAAGCTTTTACACAATTTAGTTTAAACAACTTACTATGTGAGGTACAATTAATTAATAGGTGTATAGTCGATTCCATGAATTATTTTGTCAATAACAGTCCAATAATTGCCTGTAAAAGGATATGTTCCGCTGTTATTACTTGTAGAACGGAATCATTAGCATATTGATTGTTAATTAATTATGCTATGACAAATACAAAAAAAAACAACAAAACATCAAAATATAAAACTATTTCCAAACCAGTTAGCCAGCCACTTCTCTATACCTACATTAAAACCGTAGCGACGTCAAAACTGTACATAGAGTATTTTTGAAAAAAAAAGACTTTGCTACGAGATCGGGGAACGATTATGATGTGTGAATTGCGCGTGCATACCTAGGTAAGTACTTACTTGTATATCTTTTTATTTCAAGGTTACGGTGGTGGCGGAAGTTATGCTGAATCCTCTCTCGCACGCATAGAACAAAAAGGATGAGGAGCAGGAGGAGGATAAATATAATAGATGATAGATGTAAAATCGTAAACTTGACAATGGTAAAGGTGGTCTGACATCCAATTAAATGTAGCGCACAACTCCTCGAGCCCCGACAGACCCACCCCCGGAGGCGACTGGACGTGTCCTTGGCGTTGTGCACTTACTGATCATTTGTTGTTTCACTCTATACCCAAGGCCCTCACTAGCGGACAGCATTGACGTGCAGTAAAAGAGCACTCAGTGAGATTATTGCTTAACTTAAGACGGCGATATACGCCGGCGACCTTGAGCTACCAGAGAATCGTTTGCGCTACGTCCAAAACTCTCAAAGTTTAGTCGAAAAAATTAAATAATTATAATTATTTAATTTTTAATAATTACTTTTATAATTATTCTTTAACTTAAAAAAAGGCGTATACTAAAAGATAGATAATAAAATTGTCTATAAGATAGTAAAAGTTTCGTTTAAATATTCCTGGTAGATTTTGTGTGATTATCAATGTTTTGTCTGCGTCAGACACAACTTCACGATTAAATTAAACTATTTAATATGAACTTAATCAAAAATAGTCACATACTTAATGATTAAGAGAATGTTCTAGTTTAACATATATTTTTTTCAAATCATTTACACTCATTTTGACGTGATTGTCAGTTTAAAATCTGCAAAAGTCGCTTGTTAGCGCCTTAAGTCGGGTACTCACTAGCGAGCCGTAACCCGTACCCGTTGTATGTACTGTTACCTAAAAACATACGTGTGTACGTGGTTCGCAAACCTGCGTAACGTACACACTGTGTTTTTTTGGTTACAGGCTACGGTTAAAATCACGGTTATAGTTCGCTAGTGAGTACCCAGCTTTATGTTACGAATGTGTAATGTAAAATGAATAAAACGACATTGTATTAAGATGAGTTCACACTAGAAGGGACGTCAAAGCGCAACGTGACACCATTATTTCACCGACAAAGGTTAAAGATTCTAATGAAAAAGAAAAATTATTTCAGACATTATGACTTTGTAGGTAATGCACAAATGCCATGAACTTGTGTCGTCACGCTTGAACGACGTGTTGTACTGGGGCGGCCGCTGAAGGTACCAAAAACCTCAAACGGCGCAAAATATCAATTGGCTTGGGGAGTAAGCTGGAGAATGCATGACGAAAGCGTTAGGAAAAGTGTGATCGGGCGAGGCGAACGGAAATTGAGAGGGAGATAAAAGTTAATGAAGATAGAAAGAGACAGGCGCGGATCTAGCCCTCAGAAAAGGTTGTGATCACCACAGACTTTTTCGAGGGCACTTTTTGCTTGAAAATCGGCCAAGTGTTAGTCAGGCTATGGACTCACGATCATCATTGCATCCCTACAAAGGAGTCGTTTAGAAAATGTAAGGCCAAGGCCTTGTACATTGTACCTGCGGCAGACAAAGCTGTGGGGCGAACACCAATAAATTAACAAAAACAAATGTATATTTGTTTTAGTTAAGCTTTAACTTCTACTTTTTTTTAATTAAAAGATCGTAGACGTTGTACACTAATAACTGCTTAAAAAACTTATGAGGTATCATCTTATTTGTCTGAGTCATCTATACTCGAGAGGTATATATAGCACATTCAAGCTTACGTTCCTTATTCGTGAAACTTAGGGTTGTGGGCAAGCCCATCGTGCCCACAACGGTGGATCCGCGCTTGGAAAGAGAGAGAGTTACGTTTCGTATATTACTGTAGGGGCAAAAGAGAGAGGTGCGACCACACATTTTCTTTCTCTCTTTCTCTCATGGCGAGTTGAAAACGAATACATACATAGAGATAGAGCTAAAGAAGTTTTACTTCAGTCGTGTGGTCTAACTCACTCGTATTTTTTTTTATTAATACGTGATTTAAAATTGTTTAAATTCATCCATTCATAATTTAATATGTTTTTATTTTACATTTGGCCAGACCGATCCCCAGACGAGGCAAGCAACTTTAAAAAATCTTTGACGGGTTTTCAGATGAGGAACCCTCGGTGCGCATGTCAGACTTGCACTTGACCGGCATTTTTAATTAATAAGCAAAGTAAAATTTCAATTCTGAGGTATCTACAATCATGTTCTTAATTCATTAATTCGTAATCAAATATGTTTTTTTTTTATATTTGGTCCGACGATTCAAACAACTTAAAATTCTATGAATATACTAGCTGACCCTTTTTGCCCCGATTTGTTTTTGGGTTATAATTATTTATATAGAAACGATTTTCTAATAGCCCAGTCAATATTTCAAAGCAATCATAGGCAAAAACAAAGAAAAAAAAATATAAATGCCTTATGCAAAATAGGTGGTCGTCTTTGCGCTGACATTTTGTGTCAGGACAGACATAATGCACTATTGTACACTCAAAATATATTTTCCACTATTAGTTTATGAAATTATGAAATATTTAGTCGATTTACGCACAGATAGCAAACTGCTCATCTGATACAATTTCTCGGTAGGATATCTGCTTTTCTTGAAATGCATTAGTTTAATCAGTGCGCTTTGCACTCTTTCTAAATGCATGAATTGTGATTTAGCTGCACCTCCCCATATAGGGATGCAGTACACTAAGACAGACTGCACCAATGCAACGTATACTTCCTTTAATAGGGTTCTAGTTGAGTTTCCAGAACTGGTCACCTTAATGGGAACAATAGGCCTCAGAGTTTTAAAGATTCAACCTTGCTTCCTAATTCTATTTGAGACATGCTCAAGTTGGGGTACCAGGATAACCTTTAATCTAGAATTACCCTTATGTACTTTGTTTGTGAGACCTTTTTAATAGCAGGGCATGAACAATTTTTGTTATTTGTGTCTCCACATACATGAACCTTGATAGAAAAGTCCTCCTCTGGTTGTTTGAGATTGCTTATGCTGAAACATATATAATTAGTCTCAGACGTATTTAATGTAAGCAGATTATCATGTAACCATTCAGCAATTTGGGCCATCCCCGATGAGGCACTTTTCTCAATATCCGTCCATGACCTTCCAGAAAAAACAACAGCTGTGTCGCCAGCATATGACAATACTTTCGCGTAAGCTTCATGTTACAGAGGTCATTGATATATGCTAAGAAAAACGTGGAACCCAAAACACTACCTTGCGGTACGCCGTATGTCACTTCTGCATCAACACTAACATATTGTCCAAGCCTAACTCTATGTTTTCTAAAAGAAAGGTTATCTTTGATAAGTTTTAGAAGAGTACTTCTTATTCCGATCTTTTCAAGTTTGTTGACCAGGATGGGGGCAGAGACAGTGTCCTAACGCTTTTTCCAAAATGTATGCAACATTTGCATTAAATTGAGAAGTCAGTATTTTTTAGGACTTTTTAATTAATTTATTGAAACATAAAGTGCATTGCTATTCCATATGTAAGCCTATCAGACAAACGACCTCCACGGCTTTGCTGACACATGCGCTCTCCTGTCAAAATGTTCCATGAGTATTTTGCATAAATGTGCAATTCGTTGATGCAGCGTTGAATCTCTTCTTTTAATACACGGGTAAGCACTAAACGTAAAACACTAGTTTAAAAAGTTATATTTAGGTACTTATTATGCTGACGACATGAAAGTTCACATAGCTTTCCGAAACACTTCTGATACAAACCCGTTACAAGTTGATCTGAATAGACTATAGGAGTAATGTACGCGTAACAAAATCAAATTGAATATTTTAAAGTGTTTCCCTATGACCTGCCCACGTCAGAAGTTCATAATTGGTCTTATTTTGTTCGTTGGTACGCAGACACCTGGAATATGACATGTTAATACAGTCGTAATAGCGATCACTTTTACAACTGAAACTTTATTTTCAGTGAGAGTCAAGCGTCAAGGACCCAGGGGCGGCGGTGGTGGCGGAGGTTATGTTGAATCCGGTATCGACATCCTAGGAGGAGGAGGAGGAGGAGGAGGAGGAAAGAAGAGATAAATATACTAGATGATAGATATAAAATCGGGTGGATTTGCCTTTACTGGCGAACTTGACAATGGTAAAGGTGGTCTGACATAGAATTAAATGTAGCGCACAACTCCTCGAGCCCCGACAGACCCACCCCCGGAGGCGACTGGACGTGTCCTTGGCGTTGTGCACTTACTGATCATTTGTTGTTTCACTCTATACCCAAAGCCCTCACGAGCGGACAGTACATTAGCGTACGTGCAGTACAAGCGCACTCAGTCAGATTATTGTTCAAATTATGAACAGCTACCTACTTACGGACATTGGTCACCAACAAAATTATTAGTGACGGTGATCTACGCTAAACTAGAAAAGAAATGATTGATATCATTTTAAAGTCACAAAGTAATAATTTAATTTTGTGGTTACAGCTCCATTTACATGACAATAGCATCCTGTAATTGGAAATAACGACAAAATTAATTACTTACCTAGGCATCAATCGATCAAATGAGTAATTTCGTCACAAAACAAGTGGATTTTTAACTTATTGAGTATCTTTTGGGCGTTGAAAGTGGGTTCATACAGTGTACCGTGACGTATGTCGATGTATTGGAGAATACTTCTACAACTACAAAGTTAGGTTTGTAGGGAACCCTCGGTGCGCAAGTCAGACTCGGACTTGACCGGTGTTTTTTATTAATAAGTGATTTAAAATTTAAACGTTGAAGGGTCAACAATAATGTTTAATTTTTTCATTAAAAGAAACGTGAGTACTTATTGTTACACATTATAGATTGAAATTGATTGATTGATTGTTTAAATTCATCTATTAATAACCTAATACGTTTTTTTATACATTTGGCCAGACAGACGCCCAGACGAGGCAAGCAACTTTAAAAAATCTTTGACGGGTTTTCAGATGTATTTCTGTGGATGAACTTTGATCACGCTCAGGCATATAAAAAGGATGCTGTCTACGTCACATGCTCTATTGACGACAAGGAAAAATGAATATTGAGGCATGCACTCAACCGTATATGCGAGGCGGGTCATGACAGAGTAGTTATTTATTTATTTATTTATTTCTTTGGGAAAACAAACAGTTACACAAAAGTCTCTTAAATAACAATTCTTAGTATATAAAGTTAATAGTGTATGTGTAACTCACAACGTTATCCACATGTTACCTATTCAAAATTTTATATGAGAACTAACTAAGCATGCGAGTGAATCTCCATTACATTACATAGCTTCGGCTACAGTTACAAAAAAATTTAGTTTATTAATTTTTGAATTACAGTATTTCGAAATTTGTTTGATGATAGTGTAAATAGATCTATGTCCGAAAAATGTGTGTTATAATTATTTGCTATACGACGTAGAGGTGCGCGGACTCCAGCATTGGTGCGGCAAGATGAAATGGCGAATAGTGGTCGTGCACGCACCTCGCGTCTCTTAACAGTTCTAGGTACAACATAACTTAATTTAAATTTATAACAACTATTATAAGGAACATGAGCGGTGCCGGGCGATAACGAAGTACATCGTCGCGACTACTCCCACCACCGACAGTGATCCTCTGTATATATTGCACTCTTTGCAGTAATCCTTTGCCTGCGACATCGTACGGCCGCGCTCGCGCATCCTAACTTTATTTACATACTGCGTGGCCTTTAACTTTAACCTTTTGTTTAATTTTACATATTTACACATTATAAGTTTTTATAAAGTCCGCTATTTCGTGTACGTTCTCCAACTGCGAACTATCGTCGTCAACATGAAGGTGTTACATTTGTGCATCATCCTCTGCCTCATGTTGATAGGCTTTAGCAGTGCAACACCAGGTTTGTCATTACAGTTTTTGTGTTATACCTAGTCGTTAGTCGTTCTACGTATTTATATGTGTCTGTCTGTAGCAGCGAAGAATGTTATGGTACTTCAGGGGTACAGATATGGATGGTGCTGTACCATCCGGAGTTCCCCAAGGTTCAATATTAGGATCTCTCATATTAACTCTGTTTACAGCTGACGTGAAACTACTAGCTGATATGTATTTTACTATCTGAATAATACGAATAATACGGATAGTTACTAGTTTCAATAATGTATGATTTAACATAAGCATAAGGAAATACATTTTAAATTAAAATAATGGGTTTCCCAAGAGTGCGTATGGTGACACATACGCACTCTGGTCAAAATTTTCCATGATCTTTTAAATAATAGAAATATAATAGCCTTCTTGGAAGCTATATATTTGAGTCGTTTGGGGTGGAAACTCTAGGACGATGAGGTCCGAGTGCCCATAATGTTTTTCGCGACATCGCGAGCGGCTGGTCGACTCTTCATGTGATCCGAAGGCTGATCTATTCTTGGGTCAAAGAATCAGCATGGCCACGCAGCGTGGCAATGCTGCCAGCCTGTTGGGCACGTGTCCCGTTGACAGCGATGTGGACGAGTTTTTTGATGACCTTTGAGCTCCTCTGCCTTTTTCTTGGAATTGTACATAATAGTTATTATTTAGATTTTTAAGATTTGTAATACCGTACCATGTTTTTAAGCAAATAAAAGTTTAATTAATGATCATTTTGCATAAATATGCAATTCGTTGATGCATCGTTGAATCTCTTCCATCTATGCATACGTTGTTGTAGGCTTCTGACTTCATATAACCTTATAGAAAGACATCCAATGGTGTTAAGAAGGCCAATTCATGGTACGAACAGGCTCATGCAGTAATTTAATAAATTGTTTTACACGAAATGACGGCATTCAAATGTTACGTGAATTTTGGAACATCTACTTTATACGCTACCATTTAATTAAATAATGGAAGGCCAATAATGGAAGGCATTAAGAAGACATTGGACGCCTTTTTCAGAGCTTTCCAAAACACCACCATGACAGTTCTTTAATTTTTTGTAGTTCGGGAGCTACATGTTTTTTACGTATTTTTTTGAGTAATTCATACACGAACTTACATTTTGTTAATTTTTTTTCTAAGTTTTTGTTTATTTGTATGTAGAACAATGTATAATATTTACACGAATAATAAAAAAAGCAAACCTATAACTATAAAACTAAAAAAAATCTAATACAATAAGGCGTCAAAAAATTCCCCCACATCGCCGTCAACTGGGAATTTGCCCATAAAACTGGTGTCAATAGGTACCTTTGTCCGAGGTAAAAACCAGCTCTTGAATCATGGGAAGTGTCAACCAACCTTTTGGAAAAAAAATAAAAAATATTTATTTTACAATAATAACAATTATATTATATTTGAGATCCTCATAACAAGTCCTTTCATTTTTGATATATAAAACAGTGCAAAGCAAAACTGTGTGGTAAGCAAAACTTTTTTTTTTTTTAACTTGTCCTTCGAAAATAACCCTTATTTTAAAAATATTTATTTCAAAGTCAAAGTCAAAGTTAAAGCATTTATTTCAAATCAACCATTTACAGGCACTTTTGAATTGTCAAGGTGTCGGTCAGTTAGTCAGAAAGTTGAAGCTAGTTCCTCGTTCCAAAAGGTAGGGTAGGTCTCTATTTACTTTGCACATCTATGTTTGGGCCATGACCCAAACATAGACACCATCCTACCAAACACCTGATTTGGTCCAGTAGATTCGGAGCAAATTGACTGTGACAGACGGACGGACAGACAGACAGACGCACGAGTGATCCTGTATGGGTTCCGTTTTTTAGTACAGAACCCTAAAAATGATTATAATCACTTCGTTGAGAGTATTTGGTAACAATACTTATTTTTTTGACATCTAAAAATTTTATGTTAAGTATCAGAATACTGGATAGTGGTTTGAAAGTATCTGAATTATTCGAATAGTGAATTGGTCCGGATATTTGTATGCACTACGTGAAACACTGTTTTAAAAAGTTATATTTAGGTACCTACTTTATGCTGACGACATGAAAGTTCACATAATTATCCGAAACACTTCTGATACAAACCTGTTACAAGCTGATCTGAATAGAATATAGAAGTAATGTACGCGTAATAAAATCAAATTGAATATTTTAAATTGTTTCTCTATGACTTGCCCACGTCAGAAGTTCATAATTGGTCTTATTTTGTTTGTTCGTACACAGCCACCTGGAATATGGCATCTTAAGTCTGGAAACCTCTATACAGTCGTAATAGTGATCACTGTTACAACAGAAATGTTATTTTCAGTGAGAGTCAAACGCGGCGGCGGCGGTGGTGGCGGTAGTGGCGGAAGTTATGGGGAATCCGCTCTCAAGCGCCTAGGAGGAGGAGGGGGAGGAGGATAAATATAATAGAATAAAAATGTTAAATCGGGTGAATTTGTCTTTACTGGCGAACTTGACAATGGTAAAGGTGGTCAGACATACAATTAAATGTAGCGCACAGCTCCTCGAGCGAGTCCCGACAGATCCACCCCGGAGGCGAATGGACGTGTCCTTGGAGTTGTGCACTTACTGATCATTTGTTGTTTCACTCTATACCCAAGGCCCTCACTAGCGGACAGCACATTGGCGTGCAGTAAAGGCGCACTCAGTCAGATTATTGTTTAAATTATGAACAGCTACCTACTTACGGACATTGGTCACCAACAAAATTATTAGTGACGGTGATCTACGCTAAACTAGAAAAGAAATGGTTGATATCATTTTTTAAAGTCACAAAATTAATAACACATGTTGTGGTTATACCTCTATTTACATGTTACTATTGGATCGTTACTCACCTAGGCATCAATCGACCAAATGAGTAAATTCGTCGCTAAACAAGCTGATTTTTAACTCAGTGAGTATCTTTTGGGCGTTGAAAGTAGGTTCACAAATGGATATATACCAATACCACAACTTTTAGTAAAGGAATAACGCTGAGATCTAGACACACGAAAGCGTGTCAAGTTAATTGTTAAGTAAAATGAACTGTCGACGCAGCGGCCCTGTGTTACCTAAATTAATTAATAATATATATGTAGGATCGTCAGGAGCGAGCAAGGAGGAGTGCTGAGCGGTATAGTACATCGTCAGGACTATAGGCGTTCCCATTAGGGATAAACAAGACCTGTAAAAACAATTACACACTATTAGTAAAGAAAACACAATACAAATGGTAATCAGTAACAAGAATAAAGTAAGTTAAGTTAAAGGTACAGCAATAATACAGTTAATCGAACAGACCATTAAGGTCCCACAGTACGTACAGTGGCCAAGCCACCCAATGATAAACGAACAAACCCGTAAGGTTTATAGTTCGTACAGTAGCATAAGCCACCCAAAAACAAAGTGTATCGCTCGTTAGCAGCAAGCCTATACAGCTATGTGAATATATAGCAGCGCTGTACCAGGTAAACCGACAGTATTTTTTTTTTTTGTGATGGGACAAGCCCGCCACACTATTCCATAACCACTGTAACTCCTGTAAGCCAGAATCAACAGTGGCGACCACCAGAAAAGCGCCAGAGCAATGAAGCTCGACGAGTCCCAGAGAAACGATTCAACTCAACGATCCCGCAACGAAATTAATCAGAAAAGAACAGCGGAGGAGTAAGAAAAACATATTTTCCACTTCCCTCCAAATCAAGCAGGAGACAGAACAGAACTAGGCCAATAGGCACAAAGGGACGTTTACAACTGAAACCCAGTTGCTAAGCACCACGGATTATAATTGACATAATTAATGGGCCCTAAATAGTGAGCTGTTACATGGAAATTAGTTCTAGTTTCCACAAGGTCGGCATAATAAACTGCTCCGGATGTAGCCTGTACACTATCCAACATAATATTGCGTTCTTTCTGCCAAAGAGTACACTCCCATAAGATATGATGTGCAGATTGATCGTATTCACAGTCAGATGTAGAACATTGACACCAAGGCTAAGCAACAAGCTTGAAAGAAAATAATTTACTTTTAAAGTTGCCATGTCCTGTTAGAAATTGGGCAACACAGTGGTCCACCTCCAGCCATGTCGTAGCCAGCCGCTCACGAACGGATGGAAAGAACTGATGAAGGTGACGGCCCTTGCGAGAATCATCCCACCTACACTGCCACTCGGATAAAAGTTCCTCCCAGACGTCAGTCTGTGGTTTAAATAATCTAGAGATCTTAGTGCGGTCACGTTGAGTTAAAAAGTTTGCGTCCATGGTCTCTCGCGCGGAATAGTACATTGCAGCACGTCGTTGCACCTCAAGATCGACTGGAAGCACGTCTGCTAGAACCGGAAGGGCTTCAGTACTAACGGTCCTATAAGCTTTACATAAAAATATTAAAGCCAAACGTTGACTTTGAAGCAATTTACGTCGTACCGCCCCTATGGTGGCCCTATCAGCCCAAACAGGTGCCCCGTAGTACATACATCCCAAATAGGTAGCCCCATAAATAGTTTTTAAAGTTAAAAATGATAGACCCCAAGTGGCTTTAGATATACTCGTCAAGGCATAAAAGTTCTTTTTAGCTTTTTCACCAACTGTTTTTATATGGTCAATAAATGAAAAGTTTTTCTCTAAGACCAGACCAAGATAGCACACTGATTGTTTTCTTTTAACGGGAACGTTATTAAATTTAATACTAGGCCATGATTTAAGATTACCTTTTAAAATAAGTTGATAGGTTTTGTGAGGTGCAAAGGTTAGACGGTTTCGGTCGCCCCACTGAGATATTAAGCGAAGGCAAGTGTCAGCCAAATTCTCAAGCTTAGCCCGGGTACTTGCCTGAATAAGCAGAAGGCCATCGTCCGCGTAACCGGTTAATGAACAACCGCAAGGAAGTGGAATCGCAAGCAAATCATCAAAACCTACATTCCATAAATATGGACTGATAACTGAACCTTGAGGACATCCCATGGTTAGAGCCTTCGACATAGAATGATGTCCAAGTTTGAGCTTTGCGGAGCCGTTTAAAAAGTACGAGTAAACAAGTGTATAGATGTTTCTGTAACAACCACGGGTTTTCATCTTAAGTAGTAGCATAGGCCACCATGCGTTATCGAAAGCCCCTGAGATATCCAGAAAGACCCCAATGACGTATTTATGTTCGGACGAATTAACAATTTTCCTAACAGATAGTGCCGCGTCGACGCCCTTTGGTGAAACCGAATTAATTATTATGAAATTTTGGTCCATCCGGTAGCAAACGTGGAACGATAAGGCGCTCCAGGAGTTTTCCCAAATATGGTAGTAGTGTTATGGGCCGGTACGACTTCGGGTCATCCGGGGGCTTGTCGTCACTTTTTGGGATAATTCGTATAAAGCCACGTAATATATAATAATAAAATACCTTCCGCAATGCACCGGTTATAAACAGTTAATATCGCGTCACCCGCTGTTTTACACGCTTCTATAATCATTATATTGGATATTTTATCTTCACCCGATGATTTGTTGACTGGTAGTCTCTTGACAACGTTTATGAACTCGTCAGTGGATGGTAGATCTGACGCTGGTGATTTAGGTGGCACCGAAGCCCACGCTCTGATCTGTTGGTGGTATTCGTTGTCGTTCATAGGTGAATCATCGTGTATCAGAGTACTAAGTAGAACTTCCGTTGTTTCTTCGATACCGGTGGTATGTTTATTATTTACTTTAATGTTTTGTACATACGCAAGGTCGACTGATCTATTAGCCTTAAACTCGTGATATAAAAGAGACCACGGACCTTCTTTATCTAGTTTTACAACAATTTTACGCAGTTAATTACCCTTAGATTTTTTCACCGACGCTTTGTAGCGTGACTTGGCAACTCTAAACGTATTTAATGCAAAAGTCAGCAGGTCCCCGGTAACCTTACGTTTTTTAAGCTTTTTATGCTGTCTACGCGCTCTGCGATAAATTTACGTTGTTCAACTAAATAGTCACTCCACCAATCACATCTCCGAACGTTGGTCATAGATCCGCGACCAATGGCGATGTCAGCACAGTAAGTAAAGGTGTCTGACATAATTTCAGCACTCTCTTCAACTGACAATCCGGTGTGAGTGAAGTCTTTGGCTTGGCACGCAAAAAGCGAGCTAAAGAATTCCCAATTCACGCCTTTACATTTATATCTAAAATTACCACTAATATGTGACGGACCTTGAGTAAACATCGGAACAAATTCGTACACGATCAGGCGATGGTCGCTACAAGACGCGTCCGGTAGGACACGCCACCTATCCAAGCGTACGTCTGCACTAGAAAGTGTGACGACAATACAAGATTCGCCCATTGGGCTGCAAAAAGTAGATGGTGCGTCAGGGGTGCTATGGATCGATAGGTTCATTTCAGCAATGAAATCCTCGACAGCGCAGCGTCGTACGGGATCCGTGGACCGAACCTTGCTATACCACAGGGACGATGACGCGTTAACATCCGCGCCAACGATGACTTTGTGGCCCGCAAGTGACCGCAAGACGTGACAGAGATTATGTATATGAGGAGCAACAGGATCAGAATATTGAAAGTAACAGATCACAACGTAGACTTTAAAGAAAGCTGAAGAAATCTCTGGCGAAACGGCACAGTGATGAGTCATAAGGTTACGTAAAGATACTGTAAAGTTAGAAGAACGTGAAACGTAAATTCCGGCTCGTGCTTTGCAATCCAGCTGTACCACTTTGTGACGTAAGCGCGCGTTTTGATATTGCTCTTGAACAAGTACTACGTCTAACTTGTAATCGATAATTAATCTATCCAACTCGGATGTCGCCACACTATCATTGTAAAGACTTAATTGACCTATGCTTAAACTATCCATCTTATTAGTAGTTAGTGTTTAGGATAAGCTGTTCGAGTTTGAGTTTAAAGGTCGCACAATCTTCAGACACGCACCGGTCGTCAAACGGTTTTTTGAACCGTTTACACGCCACGCAAGTCGGTTTAAAATTTAAATTGTCTTTATGAGGGCAATCCTGTGTTTCATGTGCTTCCGAGCAATCAGCACACGCAGGTGATTTATTATTGCAGTATTTCTTAACGTGACCGAACTGTTGACAATATTATAAACAACGAACTACCTCGATATCATCTACAAAACGGCATGTGGCCCAGTCAATAAATAACTTATCCTTCGTAGATACTAAGTGTTTACGTACGGCAGATTCGAGTTCTATGCCAATCCATTTACGACCATTATAAGCAGAACGCCTACGAATTATTTTGGTAGATTTTATAAATTCATCCTCTTTGATAGGCAGCTCGTCTTTAATGTTTTGACGGTACAAAACGAGCATAAAAGCGCTGTCTTCCATTGAAGATGGAATATCTTTAACTAATATGCGTGGCATACGGCCTTTTGGTTTTTCTAAACGTAAGCCAGCGGACCTGATGGCATCGACCGATTCTAACTTTTTTAATTGAGTTTCGTTAGCGACACGCAGTACAACGCCTGACTTGGCGGTTTTTTTAACTCCTACGATTTGAAAACCGTCATCATTTGGTTTAATTGCTTTCATAAGGGCTTGTTTAGTCGCGGATGATGACGCATAACGTGGGATAAGCAACGACACACGGCAGCGGCGCCCGCGACTCTAAGACTGGAGCCACTTTAGGCAAGCGAAGTTTAAACGAATCCGCGTAGGACACCTTTTTGTTTTTGGTATTGACATAATTATTATTAACAGTATTGATAGCGGGATTCAATTTAATTTTGTCCAATTCACGTTCCGTATTTGCTAACTTCGTTTCGTTGCACGATGATTTTAATGCTAACATAGAAACGATGGCCGTTACTCGCTGAGTCATATCCATGATAGCAGATTTATTTGCAACATTAATGGGACCCTTGATCGTTGGCAAGGTCGTTTATTTTTGACAGATACGCAGACGCTTCGGAAACTAAATAACAATAGTCGGTATTGTTCGCATTGCTGGCGTTGCTCGCATTACTTACATTAAATATTGGCGAGGACTTTTCGAAAGATTCGGACGTTTGAAGCCGTTTGGACCTATCATCGGGCGAAACGTAGGATGGAGACATTTCGATAAACAAACGTTTACTATTAGCGGAGGTTGACGCGGGCGCGGCGGCATTTGGTGTTACTGCATTTCTACGGATTTTTTCCCTCCACGATCAGGCGGGTCATCACTATTGGATAACATCAACAATTTAGAGGAAACAAACCAGTAGAAAGTGAAAATTAACGTACAAATCAATTATTTCGCGATACCCTCACACTACAGAAAATAAATGTACTCACTGATAGCTGACAAAATTAACTAATTACCAGTAATTACGGAAGAAGAAAACTTACGATACCAGCACTTAGCACAATAGCACACTACTAGAAACAACTCACAAGCCAAAAAGCGATCACGGAACACGATAATCGTAATCGCCGGGAGCGAGAGCGGCGACGCGCGCCGGCGGCACTGAATATTTCGGGAATCAAGGAAGTGGCACAACATTACTATTTAAAAAATTATTTATTGCCTTTTGAAGTATTCTCCGCGAAATTTGACTTATTTTTCCATACGATGGAACCAATCATTGAAGCAACCATTCCATTCGGAAGTTGGGGTTTCCAAAATGGCCGTTTTGTAGGCGTCCACAGCTTCTTCAGGTGATGAAAATCACTGACCACGAAATTTATTCTTTATTTTAGGGAAAGTATAGAAATCATTAGGGCTAAGGTCGGGGCTGTACGGTGGATGGTCTAATAATTCTATGTTTTCTTGCTCTAAAAACTCTTTTGTTCTGTGCGCGGTGTGAGAACTCGCATTGTCGTGATGGAGGATGATGCGGCGGTTGCAGTTTTCTTTACGGAGTTCAGAAACGACCTGTGGCAAACAAAGGCTAGCAAACCATTCTGCATTAACCGTTCTTTGTCTCTTAAGAGGAATAGTCGCAACATGGCCGGTTTTGGAAACAAACGTGGCCACCATTTTTTTTGCAATTGTTTGTGAACGAACAATTTTTGTTGACTTTAACTCATTTTCGAACACCCAAACTCGTGACTGGTTTTTTGTTTCGGGTTCGTACGCGTATATCCAAGATTCGTCACCTGATACGATGTTGTTTACAACATTTGAGGATCCTGCGTGGAATCTTTCGAGAGTTCTGACGCACCAAGTAACGCGAGCCGCTTTTTGCTTTCCACAGAGCGAATGCGGTATCCATCGGGAAAACAACTTTTTACACCTAATTCTTCATGAAAGATTATTTGTATTTGACTTATGCCAATGTCTAAAGTTGCCTGAATTTCGCGGTATGTCACATGTCGATCTTCCTCAATTAGCTTGCACAGCATCAACGTTTTCTTGGGTGACTGCAGTTTTTGATGACCTTGACGGGGATCATCACTGAGCTTGACACGTCCACGTTGAAATTCAGCAAACCAGCGATAAATTGTGGTTTTGGATGGGGCTTTATCACCAAATGCAGAAATCATCCGGTCAACACACTGTTTTTGTGATAAACCACTTCGAAAGTCATAATAAATCATCGCTCTTGAATTTTCTCGAGTCAATTCCATTTTCTCAACGACTAAACAAGTTTGACAAAACCTTGTGAACAAGACCGAGAATCTTTTTTTAAATAAATAAATGGTATTCGATTTTTAAAACCAAGGAGTTTTAAATTAAAAAGATTTTAATATGACAGGAACAGTGGAATTATTCCATTCCCGATACTTTTAGTGCAGCCTGGTAATCAGCAGCGTAAACAAATCACATCTGCATCGATCGCGCGCGAGGAGGGAAGTGTAAGATTTGTTTGTTTATTTATTACGATTTAATTTAAAAATTACATGACCGATTTTAAAATATCTTTCACCATTAGAAAGCTATATTATCCCTATCCACGCCATAGGCTATTTATGAATTGCGAAAATTAGGGATCCTCGGGAATATTCACGCGGATGAAGTCGCGGGCAAAGTGCTAGTTGAAATAATCAGATACTACGGGACTGGGGCGTGGGTTTAGAATTTTTAATGAAAACAAAAACAAATTTAATAAAGAATGTAATAAAAATCGAGAATAAGTTTTTGCACATTATTTTGTTCTGCCAATGTAATGTTGGCTTATGTGTGAGCTATGGTCTCTAAGATTCATAGACCTAACGTATCGAGGCTCAACTAGTTCTGGAAGCAAACAATTGTTGTAGAATTTAAGTAAATGTCCTTTAATTTTTTCCTTCCAGAATTGGTCGTCTCTTTTTACATACCTACTCATATTTTATTTTGCTTTCGCTGGTCCATACGGCAAATACACACATATTTTGAATAGTTACTCGTAACTGTGCTTGTACATGGTAGTACCATTTACTATTGGAATTGACGCTGAAAGCGTCAGATTTGTATCGCCAAAAGTCAATTTTCTTTTGCTTAATTACTTCTTCTGATTCTATATTATATGCAGATGACGGGCACTTCACTTCTACTATACGTTGTGCATATTTGCCGTCTGGAGTAGCACCCAGAAATGTAAATTCGTGGTCTATGTGTAATCCACATTCTTCGATTTCCACATTTGATACGCTTTTTAAATCTTGTAGTGCTGCATGCTCGTCCTATGGTAAGGTCTCAACATTACTAACAAAACGAACCCAAACTCGGCATACGTAGCTCTGCTCGTCTATTAGTTCCAATAGCAGACTTCGAAGACCACCTTCAAGTTACTAATAATAATAATAATAATCCCTATAGTCATCTCCACAACAGGCGTTATCCCGAACCATCTTCTCCATAGCTTAAAACTACTAAATCTAAAAGAAACTCTCTATATCGTCCTACAGAAAGCTGCCATATTAAATACATGCCGCATTGTCAGAAAGTTCATGCAATTAGATGAACATGTAATTGGTCCCCAACACAACACGTTCTATATCTAATACACACCACACGCTGCATTTACTTGGCTTCGGCCCGTCAATGTAGCTGAATCCAGCCAAAGTGCTGAGAAAAAACAACACATATACGAAAATAATAATAATGTCTTTATTGGCATAAAATTACATGTTACTCCATCAAGTCCTATGATAAGGTCTCAACATAACTAACAAAACGAACCCAAACTCGGCATACGTAGCTCTGCTCGTCTATTAGTTCCAGTAGCAGACTTCGAAGACCACCTTCAGGTTACTCCATCAAGTTATATGGTAAGGTCTCAACATAATTAACAAAACGAGCCCAAATTCGGCATACGTAGCTCTGATCGTCTATTATTTCCAGTAGCAGACTTCGAAGAGCACCGTCAGGTTACTCCATCAAGTCCTATGGTAAGGTCTCAACATTACTAACAAAACGAGCCCAAACTCGTCATACGTATCTTTCTTCATCTATTAGTTCCAGTAGCGGACTTCTAAGTGCCCCTTCAGGTCACTTCATCATGTCCAAAAATAAATTTGAATTTATAATCCCCACTTTTATAATAACCCTTTTATTTTTGCTAGAAGTACTAGCAAAAATATAAGAAACAGTGAATCCGGACGTCCAACTTCCAAGGTAAGAAAATCTTACCTTGGAAGTTGGATGTCCGTAGTCCGATAAAAGGAATAAATATATTTTGGTCCAAAAACTATAAAAAAATTCCGACACCAGTATACAGCACGGAACTCACTTTATTATTATTTTGATCTTTTTTTTGAGTAAAAAAGCGATACATCCGTGCTTTCACTAGCGCTTCCGAGCGCGTAATGGCAGATTGTGAATAGGAAATGTATGGAGTTTGCGCGCGCATTTATTTTTACTCATAAATCATTAAGTTATTTATTTAGGTACAAAATAATTACGTTGGCGTATAGAGGACTATATGGTATAATTTCTTATTATTTGAAAGTGAAAAATGTGCAGTAGATTTAGCTTACATGTATATATTCAGACCCCATTTTTTGACATTTTCTGCGATTATTGCGACGGTAAAATCGTAATTATGTGAAATATTTGTATGGGACTATGCAATTTATATGCCCTAGATCTCGAGATGAGTATATTGTCTTTAAATTGGTTATATATGATATCCTAACAGTTGGGATTCTTGTTGCATTCAAATGGTACCAGAAAAACGGCGGTTTTGGTAAAAGCGCAACGTGACTCCATCATTTCACCGACAAAGGTTAAAGATTCTCGCGAGTAAGAAAAACTATTTCAGACATTATGACTATGTAGGTAATGCACAAATGTCATCATGATCCGTTATCTTGCCTCCGCCGCGCAGGGGTGACAGCTATTTTAAGATCTAATAACTTACCACGTGACAATCGGACGAGACTAGATGGGATAACCATGATGCGTTGGAAGTTGGGTAGGCCTTTGGTGTAGGATGCAACTTGCGTCGTCACCCTTGCACGACGTGTTGTGCTGGGGCGGCCGCTGAAGGTACCAATAAAAAGCTTTTTACAAAAAAGACAAACGCCTTCAAAAAGTGAAAAATAACTTTAGCATAGAACACACATTGACTTTAGTTTCGAAATTCAGTGGCTTTGTTCTGTTTGTTGTTTTGTATTGCCACCGACTTCCGAAACTAAAGTCAATGTGTGTTCTGTGTTAAAGTTATTTTTCACTTTTTGAAGGCGATTGTCTTTTTTGTAAAAAGCTTTTTACAAAAAAGACCACAGGTAGACCACACGGGAAACGCTAGCTTGCAAATAAAAAAAGAATCATCAAAATCGGTTGACCCAGTCAAAAGAAATCAAGTAACAAACATTAAAAAAAAAAAAAAAAAATAGTCGAATTGATAACCTCCTCCTTTTTTGAAGTCGGTTGAAAACTTCAAACGGCGCAATATATCAATCTTCTTGGAAATTATATGTTTGTGCCGTTTGGTGCGCAAGTCAGACTCGAACTTGATCGGTGTTTTGTATTAATAAGTGATTTAAAATTTAAACGTTGAGGGGTCAACAATATGGTTTAAATTCAACCATGTTTTTATTTTACATTTGGCCAGACCGATCCCGAGACGAGGAAATCAACTTTAAAAAACCTTTGACGGGTTTTCAGATGAGGAACCCTCGGTCAGACTTGCAGATCTCAGACTTGCACTTGACCGGTATTTTTAATTAATAAGCAAAGTAAAATTTCAATTTTAAGGAGTCTACAATCATGTTCTTAATTCGTACATTCGTAATCAAATATGTTTTTTTTAACCTACTTTGGAAAACATACAAAATGTCAAATGACGGGTTCTGAGACGTATTTCTGTGAAAAAAAGAAAAGAAAAGAAAAATTGTTTATTTGTAACCTCGTACAGGTAAACACAATATAAAAAAGGGTTATATAAAACAATAAAACATAATAAAAAAGCCTTATGAAACCTGTACGAGACCAAAAAGGCTCCTGTCTCAGCACAATGCTACGACATGAAATGTCGCAGCGCTGGTATTCTGACAGGGCCTTGCAGAGATGCCACGGGCGGCCACAGTCATGAATTAAGGTAAATAAATAAAAAAAAAATTGTAATAATAAATAGGTATCTAACAAAAAATATGCAAGCTAACATTATGTAAAAAATATGTAATATGTAAACCCGACATAACTATTAACTATATAAAGTTATTAAATACAATAAATAGATAAAAGTGAATAATATAAAGCATATATATATTTTTTTTTAATGTTGCAACTATCGGCCAATGTGTTACCACATTGTTTGTCTATGCCGCTGGCGTTGTGAGAGGTATATTATATTACTCTGTGGATGAAATTGATCACGCTCAGGCACTAACCTATAAAAAGGATACTGTCTACGTCACATGCTTTGTTGACGACGACGAATGTTGAGACATGCACTCAACCGCATCGAAGTACACCGGTGCGACTACTCCCACCACCGACAGTGATTCTTTACCTGCGAGCCTGCGACATCGTACGGCCGCACTCGCGCGTCCTAACTTTATTTACATACTGCGTAGCCTTTAAGTTTAACGTTTTGTTTAATTTTACATCTTTACACATTACACGTTTTTATAAAGTCCGCTATTTCGTTTACGTTCTACAACTGCGAACTATCGTCGTCAACATGAAGGTGTTACATTTGTGCATCATCCTCTGCCTCATATTGATAGGCTTTAGCAGTGCAACACCAGGTTTGTCATTACAGTTTTTGTGTTATACCTAAGTTTGACAGTCAGTCGTTCTGCGTGTCTGTGACATTTATATGTGTCAGTCTGTAGCATCGAAGAATGTTGTGGTACTTCAGGGGTACAGATATGGATGGTGCTGTACCCTCCGGAATTCCCGGGGTTCAATATTAGGATCTCTCTTTTTAACTCTGTTTACAGTTGACGTGAAATTACTAGCTGATATGTATTCTACTATCTGGATAATACGAATAACACGGACAGTTACTAGTTTCAATAATTAATGTATGATTTAACAGAAGCACAAGGAAATGGGAATGAGTTCGGTCACAGTTGACTAGCGAATGAACCTGTGTCGTTGCTCCGTGTAAATTGATAACAATTTTTTAGTTTCTTTATAGTGATTGGTTAATTAGCTAAGATTTCAATTCCTTGTCACACATAGTGTGTTTTTACCTATGGGGTCCTCCTACTGGATGGGACTAGAAAGTGACGACACTATAGAAGTGAATATCTCTTCAATTTTACCGAAATAAAGCGCGAGGATTTGCTGGGATTCGAGCCGCCGCCATCGCGCGTAGCAGTGGGAGCAAGTTTGGTCCGGTCCTTGTCCACCGAGCCACCGAGCGACTGACATGACGTAAGCGGCAAAATTACACAGTGCTACGCAAGCGAATGACGTAGCGTCAATAAGGTGTGCTACGAGCTACGACTGCTACAACGACGTGCGTCATTGCGCCCAGCCTTATCTGCTACGCACAGCTGCTACGGATCGTCCTGTGTTGACAGTGTGTATTTGATACGGTAAAATTATTACTAAAATATTAATTTATTAGTGCCAATTAATTAATAACGTTATAAGATAAGCGCAAGTGGAACGCTCGGTGGGATTACGACTCAAACCTAAAAGATGTCGAGACTCGAACGCACCCCGCCGTCAACCCCAATAGGCAACTTAACTCATGCTCTAGAGCCAAGCGGTGTGAGTTTTGTTAACGTGAACATTAACAAACGTCTGCGTACGGATCTGTCCTCAAATTAAATAAGTAAGCTTGAAGAGCTGAAATCAAAGACATGCTGGCATCATGGAAGATTAGACAAGAAGAACACTTAACGCAAGTGATCGAGAAACAAAATACCTCAATGTCGAGACTCAAAATCAGGCAGCTGATTTAGCAGAGCTAAAGACACAAAACACAAAAATACAAGAATCAGCCGAATTCATTAACAAACAATATGAAGATCTCAGGAAGGAAGTCTTAAATTTGCAAAAGGAGCGACAAGAGCAGAAAACGTATATTGAAAACCTTGAGAAAAGAGTCCAGGACCTTCAGTTCAAATCACGCTCATCTTGTATTGAGGTCAGAAATGACCCTCTAAAAGAAAAGGAGTTCAGCGAGGATCTAACGCGCACCATAAGCAACATCGGGAAAGCTGTTGGGATGCCGACTGCTGCTGCTGTTGCGAGTCAACTGAACTACGGGATGTATACCGACTTCTGGGCAAACCCGGTACGCGCCCTATTGTTGTTCGAATTCTCAATTGTGTCAGCCAAACAAAAGATGCTATCAGCTATCCGCGATTTTAACAAAAATATGAAAAACAAAGAGGACAAGCTGAACACTGACCTTGCTGGTATTCCTGGGCAGTGCCGACCTGTGTACGTTGCTGACTTCCTCCCGTCAAGCTCAGAAAGGTTGCTCTTTTTAGCTAGAGAGTTCGCTAAGAAAAACTGTTACAAATGTTGCTGGTCTACCAATAGCAATATCTTCCTGCGTAAGGAGCAGGGTGAAAATCAGATTTTAATTCACTCCGAGAAGTGCCTAGCGGATCTACAGGGGAACGTTATATGACTGATACTCACAATAAGAGTAATGTATGAGTGTTTCGTATGTAATGTAAATGTTTGCATGCCGAATGGTAAAATATGGCTGAGCTTTAATGTGATGAAACAACTATTGTGTATTATCTATTCTATCACTAATTTTTTGCTTAATATTTTTCTATTTTGTATGTTAAGTATTAAACACTTTGATTTATATACCTTTGCTTACCTACTTACTCTACCCACACCACACTGCACATAATGAAATCATACAACATATCACATCCTTATGTACTCCTAACACACAAAAACAGAAACACAGCAAAAACACACACTATGATAAATACAAAATGAAGGTAAAAAAAAACTGTGGACACACAGATTTTTTTTTATTATTACCTTTTTTTTTATTATTAGCCATTTATAAAAGATTTGTGTAATGTCCAGACATTACACAAATCTTTTATAAATGGCAAATTTCATTGAACTAAATCAAGAATTTGAAGCTATATCACGGGCTCAATCATTTTGTTGGTCTCCAGAAGACTGTACTACTACTTACCCACACACGACAAGGCTATACAAATATTACACATAAACATTAGAAGTATAAACAAACATTTCAACGAGCTAACAGTACTACTATCTTTAATAAATATGAAATGTAAACTCATAGTTTTAACGGAGTGCTGGTTGAGTAAAGTCCACAAAATACCCGTCTTGGATGGATAAACATCACACTACACCAAGCGTACTCGCAATCAAAATGATGGTTTAATAATTTATGCTGCTGATAACCTTAACTGCAAAATACCAGAGCCTGAGTTTAAAGATGCTAATTGCCTGGTCTGTAGCGTAGACGATAAACTGGCTCTTGTAGCCATTTATCGTGCGCCTTCCTACAAACATAGACAAAATTTTGACAACTTAATAGTCTGTAATCTATAACACATTAAGTGAGTATAACAGTATTACACTCATGGAAGACATTAACATAGACATAAAACCAAACACATCAGACGATCGATGCAATGATTACCTCATTCTGAATGCGTCACATGGGCTAATACCAACTCACACTACTCTTACTAGACTTAATGACTGCCTAGACCACATTGTTACAACTATGCCGACCCGCCAAGACGCTGGCAACATTGTCGGCGTGCCCTCGCCACTGTCAAGCCCCTCCACGCACTTCAACCAAGACGCTGGCAACATTGTCGGCGTGTCCTCGCCACTGTCAAGCCCCTCCACGCACTCCAAGACGCCATGACGGGAAATAATCTATAAATGAGCTTGCACGTCTCATTCTCACTCTTTCTTTTGGAGACTGCTGACTAGGTCGAACCTCTGTCAATTTAATATTTGATTGCTGTTTCTGCTGATCATTAAACCCGATAAGTATACCCAATCTTGATTTATATAATTCCTCAGTTTAATAACTTAATTAAATAAAATAATGATTGATTGCTGATTTGCTTCTTGTGTGAATAAGTTGCTGTTATATCAAAAGTGTCTACATAATTAAAATAAGTTACATAGATTGTATTGCATTTCATTTGTTATAAACCCTGTCTAATCCGTTGTTACAACATTTTACTTAAGTCTACACTACCAGCTACTAGTATAGTCCTCGATATTTATATCCTCGACACTGATCATGCACCTGTTATGTTATGTATACAAAATGCAAGCACTACTCTTAAACCAAATAACTTAGTAAATCGGATTGATTACCAAACGTAAAAAAAGAATTAGAAGAGATAAACATTACAGAAGTGTTACAAATCGAAGACGCAAATAAATGCACTAATAAGTTCATTTCGCTATTAATGACGTTAGTAACTAAGCATACACAATCCGTCCTGGTATGTAGAAGAAAAAGAAATATAAAACCCTGAATAACTCCAGGACTTCTACGCTGTATTAAACATAGAGATAGACGACATAGGAAATCATCTAAGAATCCTGATAATTTAATTATGAAGCTAACATACACACGCTATCGAAATTTTTGTAATTATCTTCTTAAAAAAAACTTAAAAGAGAGCATGAAAAAAGGAAATCGAGAAAGACGGTTGTAATCCCAAAGCCCTCTGGAACGTCATCAAGACATCACGCATACTAAAGAAGTCAATTCATCACCCGTAGAGCTACTTAATAACCAAAATAACCCTAGATTTGCTCTTAACCAAGTTTGTGATTATTTTACAAATGTTGGAACTAACCTAGCAAATAAGATAATAACTGCAAATCAAAGTCGATAGTCAAATCCAATACATAATGAAAATTCACCTCCCAGTAATTCGTTTCTTCTTCTGGAAACTGACGAAGCTGAAATAGACTCTTTAATATTATAATTGCGTAATGCGTAAAATATCAACCAACATACTCAAACAATGCAGACAGATATTAACAGTTCCCATAACACACATATGCATCCAGTCTATAAGAACAGGTGTATTTCCCAGGCTTTTAAAAAAGCCTTAGTCCATCCTATCCACAAGGGAGGGGACGAGACTGTATTAACAATTATAGACCAATATCCGTATTACCCGTGCTGTCCAAAATTCTAGAAAAAAATCTGAACTCAAGGATAAACAGTTATCTGGACAAATGCAACATTATTGCTAAAAATCAGTATGGTTTCCGTCGCGGAATATCCACCGAAAATGACGTACTAGATTTAACACAGTTCGTTGCAAGACAACTGGATACAAAAAACAAATGTCTTGACGTCTTCCTAGATTTGGCGAAGACATTTGACTCGGTCTCTGTCCCCATCCTGATCACCAAACCTGAACAAATACCTGAATCAGGGGTGTACAGTCTCCAAAAGAGATACGTATCCATGTCGTCGGGAATAGTTGAAGTTTACTTAGAAACCAATGGAAGCTTTCAAATGAAATTTCAATAAATCATTAAAACTGTTTATTCTCTATTAATTGTATTTTATTTTATTCATAAACACCCATCGGTTTCTAAATAAACTTCAATTGTTTCTGGTGACATGGATACTTATCTCTTTTGGTGACTGTACCTCTTTCGATGTTCAAGAGTTATCTAACAAATAGAACACAACACGTCATAATTAATTCGCTATTCAGTGACGAATAAATTGTCAACTTCGGTATGCCACAAGGTAGTGTTCTAGGACCTACACTGTTTAAAATATACATTAATAACCTCTGCAAAATGAGACTTTCGAATGCAACTATGTTTACGTACGTAGATGCCACTGCTATTGTAGTGTACGGACCCAGCTGGGAATTCGTAAAAATTAAGGCCGAAGAGTGTCTAGAAGAATAATGAACTTGTTACACCTTACCCTTCTGACTCTAAATATTAAAAATACGAATTATGTAACACTTACGATAAGGAAAAATAACAAACATCGGAAGAGTATAGCGTGATTGCACCTACATGTTGGGATAACACACAGACCTGCCAATGCCAGACTCTTACTCCAGCCAATGTTGTTAGATACCTTGGAGTGCAAATGTATGAAAACTGCGGTAGGATAAACAGCTAAGGAAGGTTATTGCTAGGTTGAGAACTATGATTTATCTGTTAAAATCTCTTAGAGAATCCGTTTCACCAGCAGTGCAAATCTATAAGACATCACTCGCGAATTCGAATCCAATCTCATTTCCGATTTCACTTACCTGAAGTGAAAACTATTTGGTATTCGCTTAAATAGTAACGAAATAATAGTTCGCTTCACTTATGTTGTTACTTAGTGGCGCTAGGGTAGTTTTCATCGAGTTACAGACTACCTAAAACAGTTTTCACCGCGGAATCAGAAGTGAGAACTGGAGTGAGTTCTTACAGAATAACATAGCAGAGCTACTTATAAAACTATTAATTGCGCTATGTCAGTCTGTGATCAGCTATTCTATCCCGGTATGGGGTGGAGCAGCTAAGACCTTGTTTCTTCCCTTGGAAAGAGCCCAAGGCGCTGTTCTTAAGGTCATTATGAAAAAGCAATATCGATACCCTACTGGGCAACTTACTGTACATAGACTGTAAGGTTCTTACTGTTTGTAAGCTCTTTGTGTTTCAATCCATCTTAAAAAGGCACCGAACTATGGCCCTGCCCGCTGCTGGCAGACGAAGAAATTCACCAGCGTGTTCCAGTGTTTCACATAGCACATCTTTCGCAAAAAGACAATATATAGACAATATTCGCAAAAAGCAACTATCACAGCCACCACAGCATATTGTATACTAATAGCGACCCGGCTTCGCATGGGCCTATACCCTTCCTCGATAAATGGACTATCCAACACAAAAATATTTTTTCAATTCGAACCAGTAGATCCTGAGATTAACGCGTTCAACCAAACAAACGAACAAACAAACTCTTCAGCTTTATAATATTAGTATAGATTTTAAATATAAAATATTGCTGGTTACTTACTAAGTTTTACGAAATGAAGTTCTAAATAATTGTTGTAAAAAATTTAGTGGTGAGAAATAAACAATTTATTTATTTTATTTATTTATACATTTTAAATTAAATTATTGGGATTCCCAAAATGTATCCAATATCTGAATTAAATAGAAAACTCAGTATTTTTAATGAATGTTTAATTCCTTTATTCTAACACAAAGTGCATAAAATAGGGGTTACGTGCGAAATAGCTGGATCGGACAAATTACCTCTACGGCTTTGCTGATACATACGCACTCTTGTCAAAATTTTCCATGATAATTTTGCATAAATAGGCAATTCGTTGAGGCATCGTTAAATCTCTTTCTTCAATACATACATGGTTGTAGGCTTCTGACTTCAAATAACCTCAAAGAAATCCAGCGGTGTTACATGACATGATCAAGGGGGGCCAGTTCTTGGCACCCGACCAGCTCATGCAGTAATTCTACTACATGCTGTGATACTATTGTATCACAAGAAATGGCGGCAAATCCAAATCTTACGTGAATTTTGGGACATCCACTTTATACGCTACAATTTAATTAAATAAAGGGAGGCTCATCATTAAGAAGACATTGGACGCCTTTTTTCAGGGTTTCCTAAAACACCACCATGATAGTTCCGTTTTTTTTTGTTATTTTTTTTTCTAAGGTATTTATTTATTTGTATGTAGAACAATGTTTACAATATTTACACGAATGATAAAAAAAGGAAACTTATAACTATTAAACTAAAAAAAAACAAAAATTCCCCCATATCGCTGTCAACTGGGAATGTGCCCAATAGACTGGCGGCATAGCCACGTTTCAGGGCAATGTAAATATAATATGCAAATAACCTCTGTCCGAGGTAAAAGCCAGCTCTTGAATCACGGGAAGTGTAAACCAACCTTTTGGAAATTTCCATAAAACGTAGATGGGTTTTTTAATATTTTTTTAAAATAATGAATCCTGAGATTTGGTCTGCTATCGATACACCTCCTTTATAATCATAACCCCAAGTGATTAAAACCTAGTCCAAAGGTATAATTTTTGCTCGATATTTTTTTTATCAGATTTACAGTCACTCAAAAAAATAATGGCTGGTAAACCTAGTAGCGTAGAGAGTTGATTAAAAAACTTCCACGGACCCTCAGCATTCCAAAACAATATAAAATATATAATGTGTTAAATATTATGTCCAATATTATATTTATTGATCATTTAAAAAAAATATAATTCCTTCGTTGAGAGTATTTTGGTAACAATATTAAATTTTTGTGACATCTAAAATTAGTATGTTATCAGGATAAATCTGGATAGTGGTTTGAAAGTATCTGAATTAATCGAATAGTGAATTGGTCCGGATATTTGCATGCACTACGTAAAAAACTGTTTTAAAAAGTTATACGGTACTTTATGCTGACGACACGAAAGTTCACATAATTTTCCGAAACACTTCTGGTACAAACCTACAAGCTGATCTGAATAGAGTGTACGCGTAGCAAAATCAAATTGAATATTTTAAAGTGTGCAAGTCTATGGAATCCCTTATGACTTGCACACGTCAGAAGTACATAATTGGTCTTATTTTGTTCGTTCGTACCACGGGTTCGTACACAGATCCCTCTACACAGTCGTAATAGCGATCACTTTTACAACTAGAACTTTATTTTCAGTGAGAGTCAAACGCGGCGGCCATAGCGGTGGTGGCGGTGGCGGCGGAGGTTATGGAGAATCCGCTCTCAAGCGCCTAAAAGGAGGAAAGAGAGGAAGATAAATATAATAGATTATAGATATAAAATCGGGTGGATTTGCCTTTACTGGCGAATTTGACAATGGTAAAGGTGGTCTGACATCCAATTAAATGTAGCGCACAACTCCTCGAGCCCCGACAGATCCACCCCCGGAGGCGACTGGACGGGTCCTTGGCGTTGTGCACTTACTGATCATTTTTGTTGTTTCACTCTATACCCAAGGCCCTTACTAGCGGACAGCACATTGACGTGCAGTAAAAGCGCACTCAGTCAGATTATTGTTCAAATTATGTACCTCCTTACTCAGGTAGGTACTACAGACATTGGTCGCCAACAAAATTATGATATCACGTGTTTTGAAGCAAAGGATAAAGTTAGTGACGGTGAGAAAGTAGATAAGAAATGGTTGATAACATTTTTATAAAGACACAAAGTAATAATTACCTTTGTGGTGATAGCTTTATTTACACATCTATTGGATCGTTACTTACCTAGACATCAATCGATCAAATCGGTAATTTCTTCACTAAACAAGCAGATTTTTAATTTATTAAGTATTTTTGGGGGGGTCTTTATGACTACTTTCATTTCAACCCGCGGGGGGTTGAAAGTAGTCATAAAGACAAACAAGTTTTATACTACACCAATCGATTGTTCATCGATCGATGCCATCGGTCGACATCGATTGACGTTGGTCGATTGGTGTGGTAGCTTTAATTGATACCGGATACCGGTCGACTAACAAATCGATCGATTGCCGGTCGACGTCGATAGATTAACCCCGGCTATATTCCATCAGTTTCTTTCGAAATGTATTCACAAGAGGACGCGTTGTTGTTGGCCAGTACGATGTTGCTCGTACTATTATTACGGAGACGCAAACGCGCGCGGGGCGCGAGCGGGCAGCAGGTGATAATGAGGAGCGGACGGCGCGCGGCGCGGCTCAAGCAGCTCGATCGACGCTCAACGACATTCTACCATCGATCGATGCCGTCGATCGACGATCGATCGATTGGTCTGGTAACACCCTTAAGCTAATTGTTATTAAGTAAAAGGAACTGACGACACAGCAGCCCTGTGTGTTATAGAATATTACCTATAAATTAAAAAGGCAAGTTAATTATAATTGTAGTACTTTAAACGAACACAAAATTAAGAGAGTGTATAACTGGCGGCCAACCTGTAATGCGACACAAAGAAACAAATATGTAGTCCCTAAGGTAATAATGAGGAGTTGCCCGAATGGTGTCGGACGTAAAGAATAGCACCATCCCATATCTTCCCGTGGGTGTCGTAAGAAGCGACTAAGGGACTTACCAGAGAATGGGCAGCAGCGTTCTCTGTGCCTTTGTAACAACCATACTGCGATCGCCAACCCGCCTACCAAGGGTGGCGATTATGGCAAAGCCCCCCATTTCTTGGGGGAGGCCTATGTCCAGCAGTGGACGTCTTTCGGCTGAAATGATGATGATGATGATGGTATATAATAATTTTTAACCGACTTTAAAAAGGAGGAGGTTCTCAATTCGGATGTTTGTTTTTTTTTTTATGTAGGTATGTTCGGGATAGCATATTTCTAGAATGTATAGGCAGGGGAGGGTTAGAATTTTTAGCTCTTGGAAATGGGGTTTGCAGCGGTCGATGTCTTCTATATTTACTAGTATTCTAATTAATCTTTTTTGTAATGTGAAAAGTGTCGGTGCATCCGTGCTGTTTCCCCACAATATCACGCCGTAACTGAGCCACGCATATGCGTAGGCATAATAGGTCACAAGTGCTGTTTTTAGGTTGGTGGTCTTTTTGACTTCACGGAGAGCGTATGAGAATTTGGATAATTTTGATTTTACCTTTTTAATGTGCGATTTCCAATTAATGTTTGTATCTATAGACAGGCCAAGTAGGTTAAATTCGTGAACAACTTGTATTGTTGTGCCATTGTAGGTGAAATTTATGTCTAGCGGGGGTTTTTGACGGGGGTGGAAGGGCATGATTCTAGATTTAACGAAATTTATTTCCAGGTTATGGTCATTCATCCAAGTTATTGATTTATTTAGTATATTTGTTAGGTCCTCGTTCTAGCCAACATTGTTCCGGCATGAAGTTAGAAGAGAAATATCGTCAGCAAACAATACGCATGGACCTTCGATGGTTTTTGGAAGGTCGTTGATGTAAATAAGGAAGAGGAGGCATCCAATTACACTTCCTTGGGGTATAGAGGTGTTCATTACTATGCTGTCAGACCGAATATTTTGGATCTCTTTGATATTTACATTATAAAATTCTATTTCGACCTGGTGTTCTCTATTTGTTAAATAGGATTTAAACCGTTTATGATTATGTTTAGAAAACAGTGTGTGTGTGTGTGTGTAGGAAACTGTGTGCGTACCAGTGTTGCCAACTGGGATTTTGAAAAAGGCGTAGACCATATTAGAAAATTACGTAGAATTAGTAAAATTTGCGTCCGGAAACTTCGTAGATCTACGTACTTTTTTTCTAAATGAAATGAAGAGGGTAGGGTAGGTAAAACTAAATAAAACGAGTGTTGATTTTCATTTAAATTGATCGCAGAAAACAGTCGCTAGACATTGGCACTGTTATGTGGCAATGTTAATAAATTTTGTGCAAATTGGAAGAAATCCCCGCGCTATATCAGATACCGCACCCTCGACCCCGCACCGGAGGGGCTAACCGCCGACTCTTTAGCCAGGGCGCTCAAAATCGTAAGAACTGCAGCGCTGTAGGTACTGCTGACACAAACACACAATTTTGCGATTTATTTTGTTTTAAGTTTTATTTATTAGTTTTAATCTCGATGATTCATTTATTTTCCAAGTTTTCGTCGTTTTATAATAATACAATTAAAACTTCCGTAATAATAACATACCAACATTACCAGCTATTAATATTGCTCTCTCTCTTTATTGTCTTAGTTATGTACTTATGTCCCTTTCTTTCATGTTCTATTCATTCTTGGAATTGAAAAGTAGTACCCTAAGCACTAACCTTGTCGCGTCGCCCCATTGTAATTATTATTATTGTAATATTTTAATTAATTCTTAATTTTTATTTTTAATACTTTTGAACTTAACATGTATGGACATGGACTGGTTCCGAAATAAATGAAAATTAAAAAAAAAATTGCGTTGCCGTGTAATGGTACGGGGCGATCGTGAATTCCATATTTTGTAATTAGGTAGGTACCTTAATTTACCATTATTGATGAATTAAATAAACCTCTTTACATTATTAATATTATAATATTACTTTTATGTCATTACAAATCCGAGTATTCAAAATCAAATATCATTTATTTTATTTCTTTAAGAAATAAATAATTGAACGCTCGGACAAGATCACTTCATAATAATGCTCGAAACGTTCGGGTAGTTCCGTCGTCGTTCGGTTCACCCGACGCAAAGCGCTGCACTTTTCGCGCAATTTTCACGCGACATCCAACTGATTCAACCCTACTAAAATTCACGCACACATTGGCACGTGTACAGACGTCATTTGGTTTTGTAGTAGTAATAGGTAATTATTTTGCAAGTTTTGTATGAAGTGTCCGAGGTGTGCTTGTGTAGCCAACTTCGGTTTTAAGACCCCGCAATTGGCTATTTGAAACCACCAATCAATTTGACCACCAATCAGAACGAGATTCCTCCATAGATTTTTTTATGACGCGGCCTGTGACGTCACTTATTTACCAATTCAATTGACTAACTATTCATTGATTTCAAAGCAACTTATAATCGAATTTTACAGTGAATTGAAAATTAATCGGGTTTTCCGGGCTAAAATAAAGTCTAATTAAAGGATATGTTGTATTATGGAATTATTGGTTAAAGGTGTCAACAACCCAATTGTCGAAAATGTCAAGGCAATGTCTACTTTTGACGTTTGTGTGCGTTATGAGTCTCAATGTGTGCCAAGTATTTATAGAAAAGCACACCGTTGTAGTCACGTAAATACGGGTCTGTCACGACGCACACATATAATCATCCAGAGACTTTGACTTTGTGCCTTTCCGTGGCTTTTGGCGGGTGCGGCGCTGGCACCCGCCAACGCCGCGCCACTTTAGTTAAAGCCACTTTAGTTATAACCACTTTAGTTAAAACTACTTTAGAAAAAACTTAGAAAAGCCGTTTCCACCCTTTGGTCCCACCCCACCCTCCCCACCCTTTGGATCGAGGCTAAGAAAAAGTGAAAAAGTGAAGAATCACACAGGTACAGTTCTTCTTAGAAACCCACCACCACACCAACCACCAGCCAACCACCATAATTATCTACTTTGACGCAAAGCAACGATGCAACGACGAAACGCGATGCGACGAAAACTGGTTTAGTTAAAACTACTTCAGTTAAAACTACTTTAGTTAAGGCCGCTTTACTTGAAACCACTTTAGTTAAAACCACTTTAGTTAAAACCACTTTAGTTAAAGCCACTTTAGTTAAAACCACTTTAGTTAAAACTACTCTTGTTAAAATCCCTTTAGGTAATACTACTTTAGTTAAAACTACTTTAGAAAAAACTTAGAAAAGCCGTTTCCACCCTTTGGTCCCACCCCACCCTCCCCACCCTTTGGAGGTGTGGCGTGTGTCTCAAATGGCGTAATATTATTTGGAGTTTTTTATTTACGGTACTTTAGTATCGAAATTAATTGAAAAAAAAAGAAATAAAATTCAATAGTCAATAGTAGTAACCAATCAATAATAATCAATAATAATAATAATAATCTTTATATTTTTAAGTTTATCTGTGAGAATTTTAAGCACAGTTTGTGATAAACTCAGAGGCTTGAACCTTGAATCTCTGACCACATATTATTTTGCCTCCTCACTTTTATTTTGAAAGTCTCTAGCGTCTTCTTTTGATGCAATCTTTAAATTTTAAACTAAGCAACGGATTTTAATGCGTGTTTCATCATTAGATAGTGATTCAAGAGGAAGTTTAATACGTATAGTTTGATATTAGTGCCAATTCTGTTGTACACAAACAAAACTTATTTTAAGCTATTTATATCTCGTTCTGTCCAATAAAACAAGAAAGAGACTGATATTATTAGGAAATATTTGAGACGAATCACTCTTCCTTATTTTTGAATTATGATGCCAAAACTCGTCTGCTAACTGTTCTTCTTCAAATGGAAGATTTGTATTTTTAGAGTGCTCCATTTCCTGTCTGATTCCGTCAGATTTGTTGGACATAATCCTGAAAATAAAGCTAATTTAATCAAAACGTTAAAGTACAGCAGACTCAACCCATAAATAAAAAAAAAATAAGTTAATGAGAAAATAAATACCTGGAAACATTTGCCCCAACTGAGCTATAGATGGTCCAGAACGTTTTGGATTTGGGTCCAGCAATGTGTCAGGGCCATAACCATAAGTCTTTCAACCTTTATCTGAGCTCATCTTTAAAGCGGAAGCGATTTTTGATTTGATTTAGTACGAAACGGAACGATAATTAACATTTTTCGCGAATGAAAAGGAAGTTATGCCCATTCAGCCTATTGAGTTATGTTATTTTACCAGTTTGTACAATTGGAAAGAAAATACGTAGATTCTGGGACTAAAGTTCGTAGGTTTTCAGGAAAGACCTAAAGTTCGTAGATCTACGTAAAAAGACGTAGAGTTGGCAACGCTGGTGCGTACACACAGTTTCCTACACACACACACACACACTCATGACTGCTATATAAAGAACTAGTTAAGTATGAATAATCTACAATGTTGTATTTTTGTTGATATTTTATTTCCACAATTTTAATAATTTTAATTTTGTTGATAACAAATCTTCGTAAACTACCAGGAAATCAGAAATGAACTGGAACTAGGTGCTTAAGCGACTATGTTACTACTTAATTTTTTTTTTTTTTTTTTTTTAAACTTACGTGTGCTGACAGTTGTTACTACTTTTAATTTACTTACAATCGGGGGCAATTTGGGGTAACTAATATTTAAAGGGGCGAGTAGGTACACTTAGGCAATTAGGGGCAAGATCCAAGGGGCGAGCGGAACCCAGACCCTGCGCGCGCTTCGACTAAGTACCGCCGACGTACTTGTCAAATAGGACCACAAATACTAAGCCAAATTCGGCTTACCCGAGCCTGTCTACTATCACAGACACAAAAAGTAACATTTGGATAACACCAAAATATCCAAATGTTACTTTTTGTGGGTTGACACACTATTGCTTATCAGCATCCAAATGTGAAAATGAGAGCTAAGTTCAATATGAAGAAGATACATGTTTGTCGACTTCGCCGACAGAACTGAGATCTAAATGGGTACCATTTTCACATTTATTTTTTTGATGGGATATAATATTATCACGGTGGCTTTTGTAATAAAAATGTTTGTCATGAAAAGATACCCACAGAGGTCAGCACCATATCAGGCTACAACAATCTGTCAAATTTCTATTAGATCTTCAACTTTATTACAAAACAATAAGATTCATATTCAATTGGGAAAAGAATCATGCGGAGATCCATACATTCATTTGTATGAAAAAAAAAACATTTAGAGGGCTTAAAATATTTTCCAATGTGGAGAATACATTACCAGGAATAAATTGATATAGTTACCATATTTTTAAACCTCCGCATAATTTAAATATTTCGAAATGAAAATAACACTCTTTCGTTTTATCTCGTTGCCCGTTCTGTTTTAAAAAAAAGAAAGGATCTATAAAATTGGCAGACAAGTGATGTGGCAATTGTGTGGAAAAAAATAATCGTTATTTGTGATATTATTTCTCAACTGCAAAACGGCGCTGTCAGTGTCACTGCTACTGTCAGTCGCCGTTTCGTTATGAAATAATGAGTTTCTCGTTGAACTATTAACTTTTTTTGCGGAGGTTTAAAATATTGTAAATGCCTGAAGATACTCTTTAGGTACCCAAGAGTAATGAGAATTTCAACTTCTCTAAACATTTTTATTTTTTTTGTACAAATCCTGCCATGATTCTTTGACAGTTTGGTATGGCTTAATGTGCTGGCGTCTGTACTTTAACCATCTGTTGCTGTCATGTTGTAAGATTCACAATGCCGGATGTTATAATTACATACATAATATAGGTTAACAACGAATAAAACGACATTGTCTTAAGATGAGTTCACACTAGATGGGACGGCGAAGCGCAACCTTTCATGGATGAAGCAAATATGATTCTAGGCTAACCAGCGAAACTCAGCGCATAAATACACTATTTTAGACATTTCAACCATATAAGATTTAAAAAAAAAATCTTTGAATGAATTATTACTTACTTTTAAAAATTCAGTACCTACTTAATGTCTCCACGAATATTTAAAGTAGGGTGTGTTCCCTCTATATTCAATTGGTTCTGTGTATTAAGTTTATAACTAATTACAACATTATATTACTTAATTGCTCTTCTACATTATTAAACATTTTTATAAAGTTCTTGCTACCATAATATTATAAAGTAGGTAGGTATGTAAAGTTAGACCGTGTGGAGTCACCTCTCAAAAACAAGTTTTGTATATGACTTCGGTTCTTGGTAAAGAGGTTCTGAGAAGGTGACCACCACTACTTATGGATGACTTCATAATTATGTAGTTTAAACCTGCTTAAGCACTTTATATATACATACATAAAAGCATGCTGTCTTCCACACATGCTCAGTTGATGAGAAGGGAAGGTGTTAAAGTCAAAGCCATTTACAGGCACTTTTGAATTGTCAAGGAGTCGGTCAGTTAGTCAGAAAGTTGAAGCTAGTTGCTCGTTCCAAAACGTAGGTACGTCTCTATGGAGAAGAACGAGCAAGAAACTCCACAGACACTCTTTTAAATCAAGTTTTTTACCAAGTCTAGTTACATGATTCTTGTTGCTTCTATATGTGAAAACTATGAAGGTAATCTAACAATACAAACCAATAAAGGAAGCAAGATAAAGTCCAAGGCAGATAAGAGCTGACCAATCTCTACATTCTCTACTGACAGCGCCCGTTCACGAACATGACACGTGAATCAGCATCGTTCAGGTCAACCATTTGGAGGGAGCCGCATGATCCAACACATGCGCCACCATCAGCGAGACTTACATTTGACATACATTTGAAGACAGATACAAGCTACAAAACCACGTTTAAAGTAAGTCTTTCGAGCTCTTATTCAAAGTGTTAGGACCTATTGAAGTGTTTTTATAATTAATTAAATAACCTTTGAAAGGTGCATTAATTTTGTTTTTTTATTACCCAACTAATTCAAACTAATTCTTAAGAAATCATGTAACAAAGATGATAAGAATCTGCTTATCCGTTTCAGAGATCCAGCAAAACCACAAACGTTACTCCAGCAAAATCTTGAATAACATCGCAGTCGAAGGAAGAACAAATACAAAATAAGTTGCAACATTTACCTCGTCTAGACTACTAATTATATGGCTAATATTTATTTCAATATTCCCATTATAAAAGAAAAGGTCTGGCTGTGGTAACGTTACCCCAGCAGGAAATGTTTTTGTGGAATAACTCAAAATCTAAATGTGCAACAAATTTAAAAATGTGCGCAACAATTACAGAAGCTGGACAACTAATTGCCTGTAACATTTAAATTACTATTTTCGACATTATTTTGCTGGGGTAACGCACACACTTAATGGTGTACCTCTAAGTCGTGTTGCACAGTTTAAATATCTGGGACACATTGTAAGTTTGTAACTGAGGATATGAGTGACGAGTTAGACATTGAGAGGGAGCGCAGGGCATAGTCGGTGCGCGGTAATATGTTGGCACACAGGTTCGCTCGGTATACTGCTCCTGTTAAAATAACAATGTTCAAGGCATTCTGCCAGACATTCTACACGAGCGGCCTGTGGGCAAACTTTACACAAAAGACCTACAATGCCTTGCGCGTCCAGTATAATAACGTGTTCAGGGCTCTGTCTCGACTCCCTCGATATTGTAGTGCATCGGCATGTTTGCTGACGCTAGCGTAGATGACTTCTACGCAATTATGCGTAAAAAAGTAGCGACAGTGGTGAGACGAGTACGGGGAAGTCCAAATAGCGTCCTAAGGAGGATTGGCGAGAGAACCGATACAGTTCTGCTCAGTAGGTTCACTGAACTCCATATATTGCGAGACCGGTGAGCCTACTGTGCAGAGCTAGACGGTGTGTCTAGTTTCTTCTTTGTATTTTTATTACTAACATTAGGTATAAGCAAAATTCGTGTTACTAACAACTGTCATTGGTGGACTCTGTTGTCTGAAATAAATGATTATTATATAGCCTATGTCCTTCCCCAGGGTTTAAGTTATCTTCATGCCAAATTTCATTAAAATCGGTTCAGCTAATAAGTAATTATAAGTAAAATAAGTACTAGTATAGTAATATAGTAATATTATAAGTAGAATAAGTAGACTAAAGTATGGATAGTAGGTATGGATTAGTATAGAAGTATTGTTATGTACAGAGAGCGTCATCAACTGCTTAGGCCCTATGCGAAGAAATTTCAACGCGCGGGGGGTTAGCAGTTAATGGCGCTGTATGTACCTACAAATTTGTACGGAACCCTCGGTGGGCCAGTCCGACTCACACTTGTCTGGTTTTTTTTGTTATATTGACACTTTTAAGTAAACATGTATGTACATAAATTGGTGTTAAATAAACCGAATACCTGTCCGTATCAAAATTACTTAAGAATTGGTGATAATTGATGCAAAGTGAATAGAAATAAAGGAAATAATACCTATATTTAATGGGACAAGCCCGCCACACTATTCCCTAACCACTGTAACTCCTGTAAGCCAGAATCAACAGTGGCGACCACCAGAAAAGCGCCAGAGCAATGAAGCTCGACGAGTCCCAGAGAAACGATTCAACTGTCTTGGATCCCGCAACGAAATTAATCAGAAAAGAACAGCGGAGGAGTAAGAAAATCATATTTTCCACTTCCCTCCAAATCAAGCAGGAGACAGAACAGAACTAGGCCAATAGGCACAAAGGGACGTTTACAACTGGGAGAAACCCAGTTGCTAAGCACCACGGATTATAATTGACATAATACCTATATATTCAGATTAGTCACATGAGAAAGAAACACTTAAATGTTATGTTATATTAAATGATACTTTAGTGTTGTTAAATGAACAGAGATAGCCATACCTCGAGTCTCCAACCAAAGGTAAAATGAATTATTTTTGTAGGGTTTCAGAAGGAAATTAGGTGTGTCTCCACTTTTGTTACAATTATATGGGCGTCATGTTATTTTTTTTTATCCTATTCTGTCCCACTCCTGGGCAAAGACCACCCTCCATGCCTTCCATCTTTCCCGATTTTGGGCTTATTCCCACCAGTTTTGGAGGAATCCGTACAATCCGTCCCGCCATCTCCTTCGTGGCCTGCCGCGACGCCGACTTACTGTCTCAGGGGGGGGGGGGGTTGGTTCTGTGTCACCCGAGCCCACAGTTTGCCCAGCATGCAGCAGACGTCCCATTTAAGTTGGGCAGCCTAATGAGCCACGTCTGCTATCCCTGTTTTGGAGCGCATTATACTGTTTCGAACTCGATCCGTTAATTTTACACTTACGAGTAGTACACTGCGCTCTATTGCTCGTTGGCAAACCTTGAGTTTGGACTTCTGGGAATTAGTCAAAGACAAAGTCTGTGCACCATAGGTTAAGACGGGGAGAATACACATGTCCATACGCTTCCGCTTCAGTGCCATGGGTAGTTCACTCTTAAACAATTCCTTCATTCATGGACCAGTAAGTCATGTTAACAAACAATAAAAAATCAGTGCTGATTCTTCTTTCTTTTTCCTATCTACATCCATTCAAATGTCTTTTTTTAGCATTTGACCGGATCGCTGCCTAGATGAGGCAAGCAACTTTGAAAAAATCTATGAATGTAGTATTTCCTATTGACTTTTCAAAATACAATATCTAATGTCTCCACGAAGCACAGTATCATATAAAGCACTACAATATATAAAGTTCTTTCCCTCCGTGTCCATCGAGAGGAAGTTTGTTCCAAAGAAGAATGGACTGGATATTAAAGGGAGAATTAACAAAATCAGAAGAACGAGAAGGGGAAAGGGAAGATTGTTAGAAGACTGCAGATTCCCGGCATGTGATAAACATAAATATTGAAAGTAGGACATTATATAAGCAGGAGGGGTCGAAAAGTTGAACAGGGAGAAAAGCGTTGTCAACGAACGCAAATTTCTTCTCTGGCGAATGGGCAACAATTTCAGCTCAGTCCTGTAGATTGACACATGGTCGTATTTCATACCTAATGCAGTTATTGAGGAGCCTAACCAGCTTAACAAGCAAGTTATCGATGTTAAACAGATCGGGAGAGGTGAGCCCAACTTGTCTGACACTACACGGGAGGCGGAAACTGTGAAGGAGGGGTCGGAGAGTTGAACAGGGTGAAAAGCGTTGTCAACGAACGCAAATTTCTTCTCTAGCGAATGGGCAACAATTTCAGCTCAGTCCTGTAGATTGATACATGGTCGTATTTCATACCTAATGCAGTTATTGAGGACCCTATACAGCTTATCAAGCAAGTTATCGATGTTAAACAGATCGGGAGAGGTGAGCCTAACTTGTCTAACACCACACGGAAGGCGGAAACTGTTAAATAACTCGGCACTACATCTGACGTTGTTGGTCTGATTTTGGTACCAGCATTCAAGAAGACGAACCACCTCAGCGGGGACACACGTGCTACGTAGCTTTGCCCACAGGTACATTATCAAGTGTGTGAAATAAAATAATACAAGTATTTAATATTGTCATTTATCGTCTCTTTACTAAGATGAATAATCAGGCATCAAGAACGTTTTTTCTATTACAGCGGCTAAATAGAAAGAAATTGGCAAAAATAGGACGAGTATTCCTTAACAGTAGTTCCTCTGTAGGAGAATGATTCACAGGCATAGATAGCCTTAAGCTTTCAGAATATTTTTGGCACATAGTTTCATGAAGACTGTGATCTCGAAAGGGCTGTGATCGCAGGCAGAATTTATTTTCTTAGTTACCTACTGTAATTAATTATTTTACCTGCTTTCAAATGAACTTCTGAAATGAATAATATTTTGAGTGAGTCATGTTAATTTAACCGCGTTCCCGCGCCCGCACCTGTGCCGACACCCGATTCCGTACCTGAGCCTAACCCTCAAACGACCACCACACTCAGACGATATCATGATGGGAGTGATATCAACGCCGGAACTCCAGAGCTGGATGTCTTTCATTGAGCAGTGCCTAAATGAAGTGTGCTCTATTGCATCAGAGAGTAAATTAAACATGGAGCAGAAGCCACGTATCAGTAACCTATGCTGAAAAGTAGGCAGGTGGACTAGCGCGGCAACCCAAGTACAGTCATCTAAAGAAATAAATCTCCAGGGTAGATCAAGTTGAAGTTTACTTAGAAAACGATGGATATTTTTGAATAAAATAAAATTAATAACAGATAATAAACAGTTAGTTAATTAAAGTAAATTTCAATCGAAAACATCCATCGGTTTTTAAGTAAAATTCAACTATTTCCGACAACCTGGTCTTATCTCTTTTGGTGACTGTATACCATGTCTACAACAAATGAGTTTTATTACACACATTACATAGGATCAATTTGCATGGTTCATCAATTTGTTATAATATAATTAATAGGCCCAGCTGTGGCGCACTGGCTGCGCGTGTGGATGGAGTGTGCAGTAGCCCACTGACAGCTCTTACAGAGAGGAAGTGTGCCAGCAGTGGCAGTATGCCAGTTCTCACTTGACAGAGTAAGAGTTGCGAGTTAACATGAGAAATACAAACACACCATGTTTGTTAAGAGCCCTAGTTAAGATATTTTTTATTAAAAGCAAATTCGTTGTACAGGCTCGTGCACATCGACTTGTGCGAATATTACAATAATAATATTATTATTGTTACTATTGACTTACTAACACAGGTTTACTTTACACTTGTGCTCTTACTATATAAACACAAAATAATATTTGTAGGTATTCAATGACTGAAATGGGTAACTATATTTTTTACATTAGTACATTGTGTTGTTCGATTGGAAAAGGCGTTGAAAAGCGGTTTCAGCAAAAACTCCTCCCGCACCGACGTCGACGCTACCATTGTCCCAAAGGTAGCCGCTGTCGCCCCCACGGACGCCCCCGTCGCTGCCACGGACGCCCTCGTCGCATCCACCGACGCAGCCGTCGTCGCCGCTGCTGCTCCCTCCCCTGCCGAGCGGAACATACTGCCATTGACTTGCTCTTTCTGAAAACAAAATTGTCATGACATTAGCAATCGAATTGTATAAAGAATCCGTATCGAATTGTATGAAGATCAACATAAAGTGTCAGGGAAAAAAAATGTTTAATTATTTTTGTAATAATTGTTTAGTACCATGAATACTAGGATATATTACAATTTTAAACTATCAAAAATCTTAAATAATATCATAAATAAAAAGGTAAAATTGATTGTATTACTAATCTGTTCTAAAAAATCTTTTTATAAAAGGAATCTAAGTAAGTAATCTCGCAGTTCTTCTTGTAGTTAAGACACCTATCCAAAATGATGCCAAGATATTTTGGATGCGACTATGATTTTGGCACTCAACATTTCATGGCACTCGCTGCCATGAAATGAACATTTCATGGCAGGGGGTGCCATGAAATGTTGAGTGTTCGACGACGTTGAGGGATTCCGCTTCAATGCATTGTCAGCATAATGCAGCCGGTTGGATGTAACATTGATGAAGTCAGTGTCAACAATTTAAGCTACCCGGATGACATGGTCCTGCTGGGTCCAACAGCTGGCTCAATCAGGGAGATGCTAAATACGTGTGAAAGGTATGCAGCCAGACACGGCCTAATTTAATTATAATGTTAAAAAAGTGAATACCTGATTTTTAAAGTTCCGGGGAAGCCAATTGTGCCTGTGCTGACTCTCAATGGTGAGTCAGCTAAATAGAGTGTCCCAGTTTAAATATCTTGGCCACTATGTAACGGAGGATCTTAAAGATCATGTAGACATGGAACGCGAGCGTAGGACGCTAGCTGCGGGGTGTAACATGTTGGCACATTAGGTTTGCCCGGTATAGTACAGAAGCTAAAATCACGCTGTTTACAGCTTACTGTCAGAACTTCTACACGGGCGGCCTATGGGTCAACCATGCACGTAAAGCGCTAGACGTCCTACGAATACAATATAAACGCTTTCAGGGTACTGTTGGGACTGCCGCGTCACTGTAGTGCTTCCGTTATGTTCGCAGAAGCGGGAGTTGATGATTCTACGCAATTAGAAGGAAAAGGACAGCGTCATTACTTACTAGGGTGCGTGGCAGTTCCAATAGCAATCTGAAGGCCCTAGCAGATCAGCTGGATGCCCCAATTTTAAGGCATTTTGTAAATGTTTTGGTGCGACAAGGACAACCTTGTCGTTCATAATTTATATGTCTGTTGTGTGTGTTTCTGTTTATGTTACTAACCCGTAGATTAAGTTTTTAATGTTACTAACAATTGGACCTAAGTAGTCAAATAAATAAACGTATTATTATTATTAATAATGACTGAGATCTGCAACGGCTACTGCTGAAGGGCTACGACTGGGAAAGCCTTTCATGGAAAAACGGAATGATACTTTGTTCTACCTCGGTATCGAACCCTTTAACCATACGCTCAGTAGTCGTGGTTGCCACCACGAGATCAACGGTGCAGTGAATTACAGTAAATAGGAACTAAAACAACACAAAAATAAATTGACTTTGACGACAAGCTAAACTAATGACTAACCTGGCGTTGCACTGCTAAAGCCTATCAACATGAGGCAGAGGATGATGCACAAACGTAACACCTTCATGATTCTTTCTCGTGAACTGAACATGTGTAGAAGACAGCATCCTTTATATGTTTGTGCCTGAGCATATTCAAAGTTCATAGGAACTCATAAATGGAAAACTTTAACTTAAGCAAAACAATAAAGTTATTTATAAAACTTGTTAATACTGAATGTCCTACAGATATAGGACACGGAGGGTAAGTACTTTCAATATTAAAGCTACCTACATGATAAGTATTTTGCTTTCCGGAGACATTATTGTTCTTTGTATGGTACATACCTGTGTAATAAGTACTGCACTCATGTAATTGTTATTAAAATAGCTTGAGGTCAAAAAACTTAAGGCGTGTATACATGCTAATAACCTTGAGCATTTGGCCCGTACTGAATTTGTGGACGAGTGCGTAGATGATGTAGACGCAGTCTTTAATCGGACGCATTTTTAATTTATTGTAACAAAAATAATACATTATGACATACATACATACATTTTGACGACACGGTTGGCGCAGTGGCTGAGCGATCGACTGCTGCGCAGCGTGTTGCGGGTTCGATTCCCGCCCCGGGTAAACATTTGTGTGATGAGCACTTGTGTTTGCCTTGTGTCTGGGTGTTGTTTATCTATATATGTATGTATTTACAAAAAAAAAAAAATGTATTTGTGTATGTATATCAGCGGTCTGACACCCATAGTACAGGGTCTCCCTAGTTTGGGGTCAGATGGCCGTGTGTGAAAAATGTCCCCACATATTATTATTATTTATTACATATTTGTAAAAAGTAACAAAACCAAATCATTTTCCTTTGAATTGCAAAGCAGTAGATATATTTTTTTATACTCTTTTGATAAGAAATTAAGGAGTAAAATGGTTTCATCTCAATGATTTGGAGGTGATTTGACATTTTTTTTCTTATTATGTAATACAGATAGAAAAATTGTGGCTAAACGAAATTACGTATCATATCATGTAGATTACTAACAATTTTTTTCTGATGTAATTTCTTTGTAAATGCCGCCGAAAAGTTGCTACATCTGCATGCTTCTTTCAAGCTTTTTTCGAGAGAGCAACCTTAAATGGTTGGATTCAGTAGGATTCAGTACCTACATTGATTGTAGAGGCTCTAGATAAAAAATCAGCTGTTCTACACAAAAGTGCAAAATATATGAAATAGCATCTTAATATTTGCGATGAAAAATTAATTGCTGAATCCAACCACCCACACCCCCCACACACCTTCCACACTCGAGCACGACCAACTGCCACTCATTAAATAGATCCTACCTGCTTCGGAGTGTGTTAAATATTTTTTTTTATGAATCTCTTTCATGTGACGATAATTTCCCTATGTTCTTTTTAACTTAACCAAAAAACACCGCGTGAGAGCTATTTTTTAACCGACTTCAAAAGAAAAAAGGAGGTTCTCAGTTCGACTCGCATGTTTGTATGTATGTATGTATGTACATATGTTTGGCCGCAATTATCTCCCGTTTGGCTGAACCGATTTTGATGCGGTTTTCAGAAAAGTGTTTGTTACATTCTGGAGGTTTTAGTATACAACAAACAGAAATTTATTCAGCGCTTTTTGAAAAAAAAACGACAAAAACCAAGAAGACGTTTTCGTTTCTTCCATCTTTCCATCTTTCGAGAACTTTCAATCTCTGTTTTAACTGTGTTGCCGTACCTTAATAGATTTGGGTGATAAGCAGGCACTAAAAAGTGGAAAATAAAAACTTTCTTGAAAAAAGAGAACCACCTTCGAAAAAAAACTTATTTAAGCTAAAGTTGTTTATCACTTTTTAGTTTTTTTTCTTGACGGCGGTTTTCTTAAATCAAAAAAGTTTTTTTTTAACACTGGCCCAAGCTATGAATTTCTCCTGAATCGTGGGTCGTTAACAAACATTTAAGCTTACATACACAAACTGCCAGACCGCATCTACCTGTAGGCCATACAAATGTTCTGTGCAGAATCGAACCCGAGACACGTCAACCACACGTCAAAAACAATTTCGAACGATTAGACGAGATTAAGCAACTTCAATTATTTTGGAAATCCCTGAACATGCTTTTCGCTTCCAACTCAAGCAGGTGTTCAAATCAGAATTTACGCGATGTTTATACGTGATACTTAAAGGGTCCCAAACTGGTAAAAACAAATGTAAAACGCACGAGTTTCGTAAAACGTATAGTTTATCAAGATGCTCCGTCTAAAACGAACGGTACTTTTTTAAATCTTAGCAATTTTGATGTCAGAAAAGTGGTCAACATTTTATGAATAAAATTAACTTTGAGAGATAAAATATAAAAAAAATAAACATTTAATTCTTTAATTTAATTACTTTTGACAATAAAATACAACCATTTATCTGTAACAAAAACAAAAAAATATTAATTTACTTTATTAGTAATACTGGCTGCTTTTGTGCCTTTGCTTTAAAAAAAAAAGCGTTGATGCGCGCGTATCGCTAATTAGTGAACAAGTAAAAATTATTACGCGCTTTTTGTTTTCCCTGTATTGTTTTATTTGAATTATTTCCTCGCAAATATGTTATAAAACGTCGTATGACGTACGTGCGGTTTGATAATTACAGCCTCTGCTTTCTTGTAGTAGCAATATCGCCTCGGCTGTAATTTTCAACCTACCGCACTTACATCATAATGTACTATAACCTAACATACCTAGTTCGGCCTCAGACGAATATGGTCTGAGGTAACATCATTCTTTGACCATTATTTGACCAGCTATCAAAAGTACGATGGTTTCGCGTCAAAAACAAGTTTTAACTTTTACCCCTAAGTTTCAATTCTTCGACTTTGTATTGTTTGTTGTTTTTTTTTTTTGTACTTTTGCACTTCATTCTTACTAGAGGAAACACAAGGGCCGTTTTTCCATACAAACTTAGTCCCCTGTTTCCTCCCTGGATTATGCCAGTGGTTCTTTTATTTTTTTTTTAAATATCCATGGCTACTATTGGCATGTCCCTATGTTTTCCTTTTTCTCATAAATTTATTATTAAAAGAGATATGAATATTCAAAATCCTAAAAAATTGGCATGATTTTCCGCTGTGTTCAAACATTCAGAAAACAAATTTGACTTGATTATATAAAAAATAGAAAACATAGGAACACGGCAAAAGCCTTTCTTTATTTTTTAATGAAAAAAGCAGTTAAATCGGTTAAGTTTTGGAGAAGAAATCAGGGGACTACGAATCATTGATTTTGTGTACTTTTAATAGGTATTTTCGGTCAAAGCTGCAGTTGTCTCTATCGCACTCTGCGGTTCGTGTTCGGGCATCGCGCGACAGCAATAGATTTTACAAATACCTAATTTTCAATTCTCTAGCCCGTGGTATTTCCTCTTAATGAACATTGACAACTTAGACTCGGCTTTAATGAAACGTGGCTGCTAGCCAGGTGGTCGTGGTCTCGTGGAAGCAGCTAGTGTGTGTGTGTAGTGGTAGTAGTGGCAGCTTATTTGTTGGAATTGGAAGCGGTAGCTCAGGCGGTAGTGACACCACGAATGCGGGCCACCCCTTGCCTCTCAAGCGGCCATGACTCCCTGACACTACGTCCGCAAGCGAGCGATAGCACACAGTTTGCAAATTTTCACTAAAACGTTGTAAAAAGTACTTCAAACTTTGTTTTTGAGAAGCTTGCTTATATTTTATGCGCACCGGCCTACTTGGACTGTTTAGGTTTATATTACAATGTATGATATCTTTATTTGAATAATCAGTTTAGAACATTGAGCATTGACCTACTGTAATGTTTTCAATAGGTACACACGGATACACATCAAGCTATTATACATTTCCAGTTAATGCTGATCTCGCATTGTACTAGATTTCCGTACAATGTGAGGTCAGCTTGTACTGGAAATGTAAAGCTTGATGTGTAGCCGTGTGTACCTACTTATGACTCAAAAATCAAGTAATAACCAACCAACCTATGTTGTAAGATTTAAACAGCATGATGTGATCATTCTTGATGTGAATAAATAAATGCACATCGCCTTAAGGTGAGTTCACACTGTACAGGGTATGTAGGTACCTACGCTAATTTTTCATCGTAGAAAAGATTTGCTAAGTATTTCATACAATTTGCCATTGCTGGTATTGTTTGGCTTAATTCTGAAGGTTGTGCCGACGATGTCGCAGGCAGGATCGCATTGTCAGATGCACGGTCGCTCTTTTATAATAGAGGTCAGCTGATTTTTAGGGTCCCGCACCTCAAAGGGAAAAAAAAGAACACTCATGGGATTTGCTTACGCAAGTTTGATGGTAGGTATACGTTTTTTAATGTAACATTTCCGAACGTGCTACATTTCATTACTATAACACTTTTCTCACGTGATAAATGTCCCGTTAAGTTGGCTACACTGGTTTTATCCATCTCCTTCCCTCCTATTACGCCTCCATGCTACAGGAAGAGATAAGGAGTACTGCCGTCAGTGTCCAATGACGCGAGCCTCCGAAATTGGCAGCACTGTGTGGACAGCAACGCCGCCATGATTAATTAAAAACACTTCAAGTCATACTTTCAACCGCTTATCATCTTTATATACCTCTAAATTATTGAGATGCGCACCGCACATACAACAAACCGCAACTATAAACTCTAATGACACTTCACATGACGTATTTGTGCAAATATTCGCCTTACTTGGATAATACAAAATAGACTTTATTTCAATAAACATAGGGTACACTTTGTATTATCCAAGTAAGGCGAATATTTGTACAAATACGCCATATGAAGTGCCGGCATAAAAAAGCCGTGAATGCAGTGAGTGTCGATCGACACGAGTGGAACAATAAAAACTAAGTGCTACCAAGAAACACCGGACAACGTGCTGAACCTTCAACACGGCGCTGTCCAGAACTCCAAGTAATTCCTTTATCGTTCCCCCCTTTAAAACCAGTGCCAACATTCACTCCCGCGTAAGTTATAATCCCGCATATAATAATATATTTGTCCTTCCGTTAACCGTTATCCCAACTTAAACCAGAATTCCTTATAGGAAAATGTCTGAAATTGATCTGGGAATTAAAACAAAGTGACCAATGTGACTTTTTCAATTTAGAATATTCCCGATTCCCGGGAAAAAAAGTTTATTTGTTCAGTGTTGACGAGCGGGACCTGTTTCCGATTATTTTCGTTCAGTAACACCGCTGTCGTTAACACTGTTGACGATCGGAACTTTTTTTTCTTCAGTCGAACACAATACGGTATTTTACTCTATACGAGAAAAAAACTATAAATATGTTATTGAGACAGTTTAGGCATAAAGCAGTCGGAAAATGTAAGTTTTAGTTCATAAAATAACAAAACCAATTTTTAAATTCAATTCAAAGTTTTCAGTATTTTTAATCTGTTATAAAACACCATGAAATAGTAGCGGCCATGTTATTACGCCGTACGGCTGTGTAAACAAAAAATTGTCAATTGTCAGTCAACCGATTGGCGTATTATAGGCTTTGTAAGTTTGTACTTTTATTATTTTCGTAACTAACATATTTTTTTCTTTATTACACCTATTACAAAATATGCTTTTAATTATTTTTAAATTATTTACAACTATCATATTTAATATGAGCGCATTTTATACAAAACGAACTGACGTCATTTACGCTGAGCAATATGGCGTCCAGTAAGAGGCGTTTTCGTCAAAATACGCGCGAAATTTGAAAATTTAAAATTTAGATGCATTTTTATGGGGTACACTACATAAATACGAAAAACTTTATTCCGAAAGTCAGAAATACGAATTTCAAAATACCGATTTTCATAATTCCGAATGGTTCAAAATTCCTAATATGGCAACTCCGATTTATCATCCATCCTATTTTTATAATACTAAAATTTCAAAATTCTGAACGTTTATAATTACTATTCTCAAAATACCGAGTTTCAAAAGATCAAATAACAAAAAATCCGACGTAATGAAAATTCGAAACATCAAAAATACGAATTCCGATTATTAAAATTCCGATTATCTTTATCGTTATCGTGCAATCGTTTATCATGCAAGCAAGCATGCAGCATGCAAGCAAGCATGCAGCGTGCAAGCAAGCAAGCAAGCATGCATCATGCAAGCGAGCATGCAACATGCAAGCGAACATGCAACATGCAGCAGGCATGGTTTCTGTCACGGCTACGGCGTTGCGGGGCTCCGGCGGTACCACGCGAGCTTATCGTCGCAGATGGTATTCACGCTGGCCGCCTCGCCCCACCGCGCCTACGCTTATTAAAATTACACTCTAGGGTTAGGGCAGACAAGACTACGTGGAGTCGGTTTCGCAGCAATTCGTTTCTGTCATTAACTTTAGTAGCACAACATATATTGACTTTTTAAAATTATTTTTGTTATTGTCTTTCTTTTTATACCTATATTTTTTTTTTTAAATAAATTCCATGGAAAAATACACCGAATAAACAATATTCGTTAAAAAGTAATTCTACTGTTTGATAAGTCTGTTAAACAAAAAAATCTGATTAAAAATTCTTTGAATTTGTGTTTCTGTGAAATATGTTTCTTTCAAGTAATTAGTCTTTGAAACAATAATAGTCGAAATAAAAATACAAGAACCAAATATTTTATAAAACTTTTTCTGGGAAACGAAATTCTATGAAATTTCTGTCTGCGAAACAAGGGGACACCATTTTGAATATATGCGTAGCTGAATTGAATCAGAATCCTAATTTTAACAGTTTATTCGAAGTATTGAAATTCGGAATTTCGTTTTTCGGACCGAGAACCCATCGAGCATTTGATTCTTCGAACATATGAAAATCGGAAAACAAACAAATCGGAATTACGACATTCGGTAAAATAACTTTCGTGATTTTAAATACGTAATAGAGATTAAATTTTTTAGGTATTATGAAATTCGGACTTTTGAAAATCGGAATATCGAAATTCGGAATAAAATATTTCGGAATATTTGGGTGTTCCCATTTTTATGGCACTTATCGATTGAATAAAAATATTGTGGTTTTTTTGGTGGCATATTAGCACTACAGAATTTCATTGAGACATTTTTCAAAAAGGGGAGTCAACGTTTAGAAAGGTGGAGTTAAATTAAAGATGAAAAGGATTTTTAAAATGATTTAATTAAGTACGACTTCCAAAACAAATCATTAACATCACAAAATAGGTACTCATTTATTACTTTAAAATCAGCGTACCTATCTGGAATTTTGTAACACAAGAATCAAATAGGTACCTATGTAGGTACCTATATGTTGCAGGTACAGTAGTTACAATAATAACATTTTGATACCTACCACAATCTTTACTGTGTACCTACCTACTAACAATTAGTTAGAAAATGAGAGAGTTTGAGAATCAAAGTAAGTAAATCACACTTTTAATTGTTGTAAATTAGATAATTACCTGTGATAGTAAATACATTTTCTACTCTTTTTTAATTGTTGACAATTTGATCATTACTTGTGCGACAAAATACAAAGTCCTTCTTTGGCATTTTCTAAACTCTACTTCTACCTAGGTGGAAGGTGTTTAGTTACGATCATTAAGGACTGTTGACCACAGCAATAAGGTAAAAGAGAGGAAGCTCTGTTTTAGGAAATTATTTAATGAACGTAGGTAACCTAAAAAATAATCAATTCATTCATTATTAATTTACTTCATAGTAGGTACATACACACGGCTACACATCAAGCTATAGATTTCCAGTTAATGCTGATCTCGCTTTGCATAGGATTTCCGTACAATGCGAGGTCAGCTTATACTGGAAATGTATAGCTTGATGCGTAGGTAGCTGTGTGTACCTACTTAGATACTAATTCCCTTCGCCTCCACGTTCCATCTGTAGTAGGTACAGCCACAGTATAAGTATTCATTTATTATTCTTCCCTTTTATTTTACACTACTACAATAAACTAGGTACCACTTCTAGCTTTATAGGTACGAGTATACATAACTGCGTTTATTAACGTGTAATGTCAAACATTGTGGACTCGCCTCATTAAAACAAGTTTTATAAATAACTTTGTTTCTGCTAAGGTTTTCCCGCGCATAACTACTTATGTACGCATGTAGGTATGAGTTAAAGCATGTTGTCTACTAAACGTGCTGCTCAGTTGACGAGAAGCAATCATGAAGGTGTTACGTTTGTGCATCATCCTCTGCCTCATGTTGATAGGATTTAGCAGTGCAACACCAGGTTTGTCATTACAGTTTTTGTGTATTGTTTTAAGTAGGTACCTATCACGGACTAGGAAAAAAGAAGGACTCCGCGCCACGCATATCGAATTTAAGCACCCTAAATAAGCCGGACCGCTTGTGTGTAAGTACCTACTACAAACATGCCTCACACACACTTTACATCATAGTCACGCACACATAGGTCGATACGGTGCTTCACTATAATGTAAATGTGTGCGTGAGTCATGTTTATGCCAACGGTCCGACTTAAGGCTCTTACACACGAACGGCATGTTGCCAACGGCAGAAGTGACTGCAGCCGTCGACATACCAACTTCAGAGATCAGCGTCGTCGTTGTTTCAAGTTGACATGTCAACGGCTGCCGCTCATTTGTAAGAGCCCTTACTTAGGCTGCTTCACTTTCGATATGCGTGGGGCGGAGTCATTCTTTTTTTTTCTAGTCCGTGGTAGGTAATTTTAGCATCATCATCCTGCCCTTATCTCATGTTACGTGGAGTCGGCACAACTCAATTGTTTCTTCCATCTCGTCATGTCAACCGTCACGATATAACGGACTCTTCATCCATCTTTTCTTCGACCTTCCTCTTCCTCTCCACATCCACAATATTACAATTAAATTGTGCCTAATTACAATTATTTTAGCACCATTTTTAAATAAAACAACTTTATTGAAAGATACTGAAACTTTTTGTAGGTAGTTACCTATTAACAGTTAAGACTTTTACTAAAAGAACTCGTCGGTGGTAGTGGTAGGTAGAGGCCCCAGCGGCTGCGTTGTACACAGTTACGCAATAAATAATTCTTATTTTTTCGATGACATCTCTTAACATATACTTATACATTAATAAAACCACATCGCCTTAAGGTGAGTTCACACTGCTCTGTCTCTAGACCAAACAGAGGCAAAGTTTTTGCTGTTCCATACCTCGTGGAAGAGGTAGCTTATTTGTTGTCGGAAGCGGCAGTTCAAGTGGTAGTGGACACCGAAAGTGTGCACCGCCCCTTGACCATGAAGGCCGCTCAAGAGGCCAGTTTGCAATGCTTTGACCGAGTCACAAATAATATACCTAATACGAACGTAATCGAGTGTTAGCAGCCAGTACGTGTTTACAAAAACATTATGTAGGTATATTTTATTTCAGAGAAGTTTGCATTTGATATTTTTAGAAAATTAAGTACCTACTTGTACAGTGCAAGTTTCTTTTTAATTTCTGATACCTTTATAAATAAACAGTTGTGAATATAAACAGTTGTATAGGTATTCTTCACATACGAGTACATGTATACAAAGGTACAGGTTTTAATGTCTTTAAGTACTTGTAACTCAAAATCAAGTAATAACCTGGGTATGTTTTAACGGGTCCTTCCCCGTAGTCAAACTATTTTGTCCAACTGGTTTGACCGCAAAGAATTTCAATCATGGATCTTTCCCCGTGATCAAACTACTCAAATGATCCTTATTGCTGTTAAAGTTTATAATAGAGATGCACCGACTTTATCTAATCGGCGAATGGTTGGCAAAAATCACCGGATGGTCGGCCCATTACATTCATATTACAGTCTGTAATCCAGCCCCTGTCTAATCCGGGGCCCCCTGTAATCCGACATGCTTGTCACTGTTGAATGTTGAGATGCACAAATATTATTTTGGCATATCTTCAGTACCTAATAAAGGTAATACATGATTGAACAGGTTGCAACTTGTCGCGCCACCACTAAACTGTGTTGTGCTCGACGCGATGTTGTCGGTCCATCTGGTGGGAGGTGAACCAATGCTGCGTCTTCCGGTTCATGGTCGCCACTTGAGGTTATCGATTCTTCGAGCGATGTGGCCTGCCCATTGCCACTTCAACTTGCATATTCTGAGAGCTATGTTGGTGACCTTAGCTCTTCGGCGAATTTCCTCGTTCCGGATTTTACCGCTCAAAGAAACTCCGAATATAGTCTCTGTTGCTTGCTTTTCCCTGTTAAATATTGCATATCCGATATAGGTAGACTGTTGATCCCTGTTATTATTATAAGATCTCGTTGTACAGTCAACAGCAAAAGTAGATGATCAAAATCAGAAATTCAATAGTAATGAACGGAGTTTGCGTCAGAACTGTGTGACAATCACATACTTTTAATAAATAAACTAGTAATAAATTATATAAATTGGTGTTAGTAAATTAGTATTGAATTTCTGATTTTGATCATCTACTTTTGCTGTTGACTGTACTCAGCTACGCAATAAATAATTCTTATTTTTTAATAAAACCACATCGCCTTAAGGTGAGTTCACACTGCACTGTCTCTAGACCAAACCGAGACAAAGTTTTTGCTGTTCCATACCTCGTAGAAATACTTAGCACTTTTGCATAGAACAGGGCTGATTTAAGGTTAAGCTAAGCTAAGCAAGCTAAAATAACTGGGTAAGCTATTCAAAAGGAAAAGGAGAACCCCGATAGGATCACTTCATTGCCCTTTCGTCTGTCAAGACCATTTTTCTCAGGAACGCGTGAATGTATCAAGTTGAAATTAATTTTAATAAATGAGGTCTGTGGTCTCTTGAAGCTGTAAAAAAAAACAAGCTTCTAAGTTTATTATGGTCTAGGTCGCTGACCGAGAATCAAGAAGCGAAGACTCACAGCACAAGTAAAGGAAAAACCGTTAACTTTTAGTTAAATCACATGTTTTTTTTTGCGGTTACTTCTTAACGTTTACAGTTACAGACTTTACCGTAACGTGTGTCGATGTGTGAGAGAAAAATATTTTTACATTCACAGCTTACTCTCGTAATGGGCTCTACAACCACGTACTGAATCCATCCGTCCAGACGAGGCAAGCAACTTTAAAAAGCCTTTTCCTAACTGTATTAGGGTCGGCTTCCAGCCTAACCGGATGCAGCTGTATACCAGTGTTTTACATGGAGCGACTGCCTATCGGACCTCCACAACCCCGTTACTGGGTAACACGATACCCCTTGGTAAGACTGGTTGTCAGACATTCAGGCATCTGACTACCCATAACGACTGCCAAAGATCTACAAATGGCAGCCGGGACCAACGGCTTTACGTGCTCTCCGAGGCATGGAGGGAACTCGGTATGAAAAGTATGGTCACCCATCCACAGACCGACCGCGGCTAGCGTACCTTAACCTTTGACTGATCGATCTGTGCGGCTTTAACTTAGCCACGAGCTCCTCTAGAATATTTCTACTTATACAAATACATTAATGCACAGCAATAAATAAACAAATAATGTTTCCACGAAGCAAACTACAAGTAAGTATGTAAATTACCAGCTTTTTATTAGCTTCACCTGTATGTTTGTATGTTTGTTTGTAACCGACTTCTTTGGGCGCGATTTTGACCCACTTTAAACGGCCAGATTTCGTTCAAACTTTGTAGATTTATCGAGGACCGATGACAATACACTAATTTGATAAAATTATTAAAAAAAAAACAAAAAAACCAAAAAATAAACATAAGTCGTTCAAAATTAGTTGCCGAAAAAAACAGCTATTATATACTAGGAAGGTATTGCACAAGCGCCCCTGGTAGAATAAATGTACATAATATTTATAGATATAGATATAACCAAACAAAAAGTAAAAAATAAATAATAGTTAAAAAAAACTAAAAACACGCTTTTTATAGAAAACCAAACTAAAAAATAGAAAATAAATTTTAATAAATTATTTTATTTTAAAAAAAGCGTGGGTTGCATGGTGTCAATAGTTATAAATATTTTATTGACAGATATGAGTAGAGTGATTATCATTTTGATAATATTTTAAAAAGCACCCCACGTTTTTTTTTAAATAAAATAATTTATTAAAATTTATTTTCTATTTTTTTCTGTGGTTTTCTATAAAAAGCGTGTTTTTAGTTTTTTTTAACTATTATTTATTTACTATTTTACTCTTCCATGTGACAAAGTGTAACGTAATGTCCTTCACAGGTGCCGTGGTACCCGACGCCATGATAATTGCATGGACGGTCACGTCATACCGCGGGTGGAGTCAGTGCGAGATCTCGGGGTCACCTTTTCTAGTGATCTTTCGGTTCGTACTCATATAGTGCAGGTGTACAAGAAAGCGATTAAAAAGGGTCCATATTGGCTCACCTAAAGTTCTTTACCCAAAATTGTACTTCCTAAGGATTTGTAATCCGAATGATCACTCTTCCTAAAATTTTTCATCCTAATGTTTTCATTCATACTATTTGTAGTGCTACCGGCGATTTTCATAACACTCATGTTTCCGAAAATTGTAATTAATAATATCATTAATGTAAATATATTTAAACTCCTACTGTTTTTTATCATAACGCTTCTATCCCTAAACATAATTACCATAATATTTTCACTCATACTCAGAAAGAAACATTTACCAAATGTAATAAAAAATATAATGTGGGTAGAAGATGATATTTATAGTTTTAATTTGTGGGTATGATTATTATTTGGGGGTATGCTGCATATCGTACTGAGTTGTGTCTATTGCTAAGTTCATGTCGGTATAATATCATCATGTACATGTTTGTGTTAATGCTTTATTAATATGGAGGAAAATTATTTAAAATCATTTATACCCAGTCGCGGAGGATTAAAATGAAACGTACATGGATTTATATATGAAAAAAAACCGAATAACAGTGGATAAACATTATTGGGCGTGTAGAATTAAGAATTTCGTTTCACATAATTTTTTTCTTTTACTTTGAAGATTTTTAAATCGTTGATTTTTGATTCACATAAAGTTTAATGTTAGAATAATCATATCATAGAATAACAAATCAAATATTCTTTATCCATATATTGTTTATTTAATATAAAAATTATTACCATGAATCGGGGTCTCAGTTTTAGCCAAACCTACTGCGCGTGGGTGCAAGCAAGCATGGCAACAAAAACTCATAGCGTTACTTAGGGCGGGTTGTTTCAAACAGTCGGTTAACGTTACATACGGACGGTTAAAAACTTACTATGACCTGAGATGTTTAACGTACGTTAAATGTAACGGGTTGTTTCATGACATAAAAATCCGTCAGTTAAAGTTATATAAGAGACATCATAATATTTTGATGTTTGAAGTAGCTGTTTGACAACACAAAATTACGTTGACTGGTCGGTTATGGTAATAGTAACTTTTTGACGTATGATTTTGTGAAACAACCCATTTTTTTGATTTGACGATAGTTAGCGCCATTTTTGACTATTACCGGTCAGTAATGGTTAGTTGAAGCAATCCGACCTAAGACGTTAAATACGCCCTATTGCAAAGACGTATTTAAATTACCTTTCTTCTTATTAGCCTTATTCTGCGCTTGCAGCATCTGTCTCGTGTGGTCCAGTCGTCTCTTAACCGCGGCGTGAGCTACCTGTAGTGCATCCATCTCACGATGCGCGCGGTTCAGGTCGTTCACGACCGCATTCCGTTCTTCTACTAGACGAGATTCCATCTGTTGGTGGAAATAACATGTTTTAACCGATTTCAAGAAAAGATGTTCTCAATTCTAACGTATATTTCTTTATGTCTGACCACGCATAACGTTTTATAATGTAGTCCGATTTCGATTATTCTTTTTTTAATAGATAGTGTATACCTCAAAGTTGGTCCCATATAAGTTTCATGATAATATTCCACCCCTAAGGGTGGAAAATTAAGACATGAGTTGTCTGTGTGGTGTTACCGTTTTTTTTAGTTAATTTGGTCGATACGAAGTAGGTACTAAAAAGGAAAACAAAAACTTTTTTACAATAAAGGCAAGCGCCCATTTCGGAAGTCGGTGGCAATACAAAACAACAATCAGAAACAAAGCCGCCGACTTGCGAAATTCAAGTTATTTTCTTTTTTAAAGAGTTTGTTGTAAAAAGGTTTTTATATAGTGTAAATATTGAATTTTACCACATATCAATCATTGCGATTTGAATCGTATGTTCATCTGCCTAGCCTTTTCCCAACCATGCTGAATAATCCATATTCAGCATAGGTACTACGTCGTTGGGATTGCTTGTTCCAAACAGGAGATTACGGTTAAGACAGAGGGAGAGGCTTTTTAAAGTTCTGGCAACCCGTACCTACAAACTTAATAACTTATCTATTCTCTCTCTATTCTATTCTATTCTTGGGTCTTGCTTGTGTCGCGTTTCGATGCGGACGTGTTTACGTATTTTCTATATCAATTAGCGCGGCGCAAGCTGACGCTCGCAATTACCCGCCATGAGTAGTGAACTTGTGGTGAATGAGCTGCTGGCGTTCCTGCAGCAGAAGCTGGATGTGGTGTCCGCTATCCAGATCTGCGCATCAAACTTCAGCGAGGAAGATATAGCTGCTGCCAAGCTATTGTTGTTTAGTGTGCTGAATAAGCGCGACCAGATGGTGTCCCGCCGGCGTTACGGGACTAAGAGGAGCCTGCAAGATATCATCACGCTGTTCAAGGAGACCGACCCTGACGACGTGCCGGCGTTTGTGGCGAGGGAGCTACACAAGCTGCCTCCCGTTACCTTCGACCACGTCGACGTAACGAGCCTTCTGAAGGATATTGAGTTTCTGAAGGCTAGACTCGCGGATGTGCTAGCGAAGTTAGACGCATCCCAGAATTCCGTCGCCGATTTGCGCAAGGAAGTCACGGAGTTGCGCAATAGTGTGGCGGTAACTAGGTCACCTGTAGATGCGTCATTCGATAACACGCGTTGCGGAGCCGGCCTCGATATTCCGTCGTCGAAAACCGCGTCAGCAGTTTCGTCGCCTGCGCGTCCGTCGTTTGCGGAGCTAGCAAAACGTCCTGCCTGCGCGCCCCGCAGCCCTGCGCCCGTCTCCGCGGCTCCTCCACGAAGCGCCGCCCGAGCCCCGAGCCCCGTCCCGCTGCAAGTGTCTGCAGCCCCGGTGGAACCTCTGCAGAGCGTCTCTGCGAGCGCCCCTGGCGCTGCTAGTATGAAGCCTGTGCCCGTAAAGGCACCGAATAAGGCGGATAATAGGGATGGTTTCGTGACGGTGCAAAAGAGGAAACGCCGATCACGGAAGAACGCGAACCGCTGCGGCAAAGCCCAACGGAGCCCGATGTAAGTCTGCGTGCAGCTAAGCCGAACACTCCGGTGTATATCTCCCGCCTGCACTATACCACTAAGGCGGAGGACATCGTGGAGTACGTGCGCCGAAACACGAAGTACACGCCGAGTGTGCAGTTACTGGAGTCGCGCCGCAACGTTAACTTCAAGGCGTTTGTGGTGCGAGTACCGAATTGTTTCCTGCCCCTCGTCATGGATGAAGACTTTTGGCCGCAGGACGTGGTGTTCCGTCGCTTCCGCGGACAAGTGCCACAGGACAGCACAAAGACAATTTAGTGCAAAGTGAAGTGCTACTAACAATAGTCTTAAGTCTTTTCTACTAACAAAAGTTGCAAAATATAAAATATGTATGTTTAGGTTTAGGTATTTATCTATGGGCCTATGCAGCCTGAAAATAAATGTATTATTATTATTTAGGTGTGTTGTTTGTTCTTCTCAGCTCGAGGCTGGTATTAGCTACATTTACGGGCCAAAGCCAAGAAAATGTAGCGTGTGGTGTGTAGATTGTGTGTTCAAATAATAATTATTATTATTAAAGTTTGCACCCGTGATTCGGGCAGTAGAAATACTCAATAGTGTCTCTCTACGTTTAGACATATTTTCTTACACTTTGGCGGAATTCCAGAGGATGACACTTAGTATGTTGTCCATCGTGTAAGTTGTAATAAAAACCATAAAACAAAGGCAAATGGTAATCGCCAAGGCTCTGTAATCAACTAAATAAATTACCTATGTTTTATTTTATCCTTATAAACATAATAACAAAACTTTAACTTTAAGTCTAAGTACCTATACATAGAAATTATATAACATCATTAATTTAAAAGGTATTAGTAGTTCGCATGTTTGATACTTATCCTAGTTAAACAGGGAAACCTATTATTAGCTATACATTACTGTTATATACTATAGTGCTACAAATTGTCTGTATCGCCATTGGTTACCTAAATAAATAAATAAGTTGTATTTTTACCCAGACCCGTGTCCCAAGTCGGGACAATTAACAATTTATTACTGCTTTTGATAGCTTGGGTCTTACCTGTTCCAACAAATGTATGTGTTAACGAACAAAACAAAAAATAAAATACTTGGCATCTTCAATATAATTAGTGTGGACACACCTCACATCAAAAACAAGTTATTAAAATAGCGGGTTCTGAGAAGTATTTCTGTAAACATATGTATAAAAGGATGCTAACTACTACACATGCTCAGTTGACGAGAAGGAATCATGAAGGTGTTACGTTTGTGCATCATCCTCTGCCTCATGTTGATAGGCTTTAGCAGTGCAACACCAGGTTTGTCCAGTTTCTGTGTTATAACTAGCTAAGTTTGACGTCTAGTCGCTCTGCTGATGGAGCTCTGTCCCCTCCGGAGTTTCCCAGGGTTCAATATTAGGATATCTCTTAATGACTCTGCTGGCTGACGTAAACGATTTAAAAAAAAAACCGGACAAGTGCGAGTCGGACTCGCTCACCGAGGGTTCCGTACAAATTTGTAGGTACCTACATATCCATCCTTCCATACTAATATTATAAATGAAAAAGTAACTCAGTCTGTTACGCTTCCACGATGAAACGGCTGCACCGATTATGATGAAATTTGATATTAAAATAGTTTGAGCCCTGGGAAAGCACATAGGGTACTTTTTAATCCGGGACTTCGTCTGCATCCGCGATAACTGACATTTACACGGACCAAAACGCGGACAAAAGCGCGTTATAAATAAAGAATATATTTTTTTATGTTTTAATAACAAATGTATAGTTTTCTGACTTTTTCCTATATTTGTAGTATAAGTTGAAATTACTTGCCTTTCATAGTTCTAGGTCAACTGAAAGTACCCTATAAAATTTGATTCCCTTTGAGAGTGTCGAAATGTACGTATTTTGCGACATAAACGGCCGTAACTTTTTTTCACGTTAACTTAGAAGTTTGATTTTTTCACAGCTTCAAGGGACCGTGGACCTAAGTATACTTATATGATTTTAATTTCAACTAGACACCTCTACGCGCTCCCGAGATAAAGGGTCTTGACAGACAGACATAAAGACAGACGGACAACAAAGTGATCCTATAAGGGTTCCGTTTTTTCCTTTAGGTACGGAACCACGGAATAATAAAAACAAGAACGGAACCCAAAAAAAAAGATATTTAGATATTTATGCTGACATGAAAGTTCACATACTTAATTGGGAAGATGACACATAACACCATTAACAAATAATTTCAAGACAGAATTTCTCTAAAGCAATACTAGATTTTTTTTAGCCATGACGCAAAAAAACGCAAAAAAAAAATATTTCTCATTTATTTTAAAGGCAGTATAATAAGTTTATTTTTTATTCAGTGCCCCTTTCTTGCATGCGATATTTGTACGCCTTCTGGCATAGCATTGAGTCCTATTGTTTCAAACTCAAGAACTGTATAATTTACTATTGTACCTACCCATGTCTTAACAAATAATAAATGATTTGATTTGATATCCAATTACCTGTAAAATTAGATTTTTAGTTGCTTTGAAATCAATAAATAGTTAGTTAATTGAGTTGTCAAAAAAAGTGACGTCTTTTTTTAGTTTTACCATGCAAAATCTATGGGGAAATCGCGTTTTGACAGTTCGTAAAAATCTATGTCAATTGACATAGTCAAGTGTGATTTTCCCTATTATCCGAAACACGGATCTGTAGTGCTATTCTGTTACAATTTTCATCGGTGAACACCTAGGTGAAGTGGGCTGTCATCCGTACCGATGCTAGGGAATTACAAAGCGCTACAATCGATTGACAGCTCACTTCACTTAGGTGTTCACCGAGGGAGATTGTAACAGAATAGTAGGTACTGCCGCTAAGATTTTATAGAATTTCATTGTACAGACTGTTACAAGCTGATCTGAATAGATTTTAGAAGTAGGCCCGCGTAACACGCTCACGTTTAATGTTTCAAAGTATTTTCACATGACTTTCAAACGTCAGAACTCTTGGTCATAGATTTTTTGTTCGTACAGTCACCTGGAATATGGCATCTCAAGTTTGAAACCGTTAATGCGGGGTGTACAAGTCTCGCATTAAGGGGATCCAGAAAAAGTATCATTATTAAAGAACGCGGCAAGTTTTACTTGATTACTACCGCCATTGTCCCCCAGCGGTGGCCGTAGGCAATGTTTAAAAATCCGTGTCGCTCTCCACCAGTGGTTTCGAATGGAAATAATTTAGAAAGTCGTGAGGCTGACCCCCAGTCGAGGATAGCGAGAATCTTTCTATAATAAAAATGAATCGTTGTTCGTTAGTCTCGCTAAAACTCAAGAACGGCTCCACCGAATTGCCAAATTTTGGTCCTGAAATATTTGTGGAAGTCCAGGGAAGGTTTATAAGGTAAGAAAATTGTGGTTGGTAGGGTAGGTAGGGTAGGGTAGGGACAGGACGTCTGTCGGGTCAGCTAGTAAATTATAAAAGTTGTTTCCCTGTCACACACACTTCAACCAAAAGACGTCCAATGCTGGACATAGGACTCTCCCAAAAGGGGGGGTTTTGCCATAATCGCCACGTTTGGCAGGCGGGTTGGCGATCGCAGTATGGTTGTTACATAGGCACAGAGAACGCTGCTGCCCATTCTCTGGTGAGTCCCTTAGTCGCCTCTTACGACACCCACGGGAAGATATTGGTGCCATTCTTTGCTTCCGACACCACACGGACAACGCTGTCCCCCAGTGGTTGCCAAATAAGTGGTGGACATCGGGCATAAACACAAATGGTTCCATCGACTATCCTGTACTTTATTCGTTCTTAGCTAAACGCACCAATCAGAATTCATCAACTACTACAACATAAATTTTATTTTCAGTGAGAGTTTAGCGTCAAGGTGGTGGCGGTGGTGGCGGAGGTTACGGCGAATCCGCTCTCAAGCGCCTAGGAGGAGGAGGAGGAGGGGGAGGAAGATAAATATAATAGAATAAAGCTGTAAAATCGGGTGGATTTGCCTTTACTGGCGAACTTGACAATGGTAAAGGTGGTCTGACATCCAATTAAATGTAGCGCACAACTCCTCGAGCCCCGACAGACCCACCCCCGGAGGCGACTGGACGTGTCCTTGGCGTTGTGCACTTACTGATCATTTGTTGTTTCACTCTATACCCAAAGGCCTCACTAGCGGACAGCACATTGGCGTGCAGTAAAAGCGTACTCAGTGAGATTATTGTTCAAATTATGTACAGTCAGCAAAGGAGATAGGTATGCAGGGTCGTCAGATAAAGTCAAAGTTTACTTAGAAACCAATAAAATAAAATTAATAGAGAATAAACATTTCAATGGTTTAATTAACTTTCATTCGAAAACCTCCATCGGTTTCTAAGGGCCGGCGCGGCGCTCACTGACGGCACGGCACGGCGTGTCATGGCAAAGGATTCTATTACTAATCAAGTTATTTTGAATCTTATTTCATCGAGTTTAGAACTAATATTGCTTTATTTCGATACAACCATACCGCGGCACGTCGTGGCATACCGCGGCGCCCTGCGGCACGCCACGACGTGCTGTTTCAGGCCGCAACGTGCCGTGGCAGGCCGCCGCGTCTCACAAGTCACTTAGGTCATAGGATTATGACAGCTAAACTAATTGAAATAAGGTTTGAAATAGGTGCGGCGGTGTCTTTGGCAAATGCGCGCAGTCTGAGTGGGGTGCAGGGGGCAAGGGAGAAGTGGCTGAGCTTGCTGCGGGACGCCACGACGTGACGCGGCATGCCAAAGCGTCCTTCGAGCTGCCGAAGCACGCCGTGCCATTCCGTGCCGTGCCATGCCGACAGTGAGCGCCGGCCCTAAGTAAACTTCAACCATTTCCAATGACCTGCATACCTATCTCTTTTGCTGACTGTAACTACTTTCTTACGGAGATTGGTCGCCAACAAAATTGTAATAGCACGTGTTTTGAAACAAAGGATAACATTAGTGACGGTGATCTAAGCAAAAGTACTTAGATAAGAAATGGTAGATAAAAATTTATTGAAGTCAGAAAGTAATAATTTACTTTAAGTATAGCTCTAATTACCTACATGATGCTATTGGATCGTTATTTACATAAATGCATCAAACGATCAAATGAGTATTTTCGTCTAAACAAGCTTATCAACTTTTTTCTTTTTTTTTCTCTTTTAAAGGATTAACGCTGGGATCTAGACACGCAAAATCGTGGAGGTTTCCGGCGACTGGGACCACGCATAATTGAATAGTCAAACGAAAATATGTTTCAGAAAATCTGTACCTAATATTATTTATTTATACCTATCGACGCCCCCAAGCAATAAGACGGCAATGTACTATTATGCACTTCTTGCTGTTATGGCAAATTTGGCATCTGTGGACTGGAATACACCTTAGCAATTTTTTTAAGAATTTTCCAATGATTATTTACAAAGATATTGGCACATACATTTTATTTCTGCAAAAATACTGTTGTAGGTCTGTACAAAGAATTATTTAACATTTTTTTTTTTTGTAAGTAGCTTTTACCGGATTATTGGCGTAAATAATATTCATAAGATTTTTGGTCAATTCAAATATGGAGTTTTTGATTACAGATGAAAGAAAAGATGAAATTATTAAAAAAGAAGAAATAGAGACAGCTGACAAAGATAATACTACAGTAGCAATATTTCACTTGCAAAAAGTTTTTAGTGTACCTGAATCTGAATTAAACACGTTTTATTACAAAAGAAAGTATCCATGTTACAATTTTAGCGTTTTTGATCCCATACAAAAAGCAGGATATTATTATAAAGGTGTTTTGAAGTTTAACATGCACGCAAAACATGAAAAAAGACAGTATACCGATGTAGCAAGTTATCAAAAACGTAATTTTCATCATAAGGTTCTGAAGGTTCCATTTCCGTTTTTGTGACTACCTCTTTTATTTTTGTTTAGTTTTTCTGATGATACGGACTTTATTAAATTTTTTATACTTGATATTAGCATGACAAACTAGAGACATCATAGGAATAGGGAAAGTTGGGTCATATTAAGGGTAGTTCTTCGAAATTTGATTCTTCGGCTGATCCATGTGGCCAAAATTTAATTTCACTTTCAGCTATTGTATTCTGTAAGAACTCACTCCAGTTCTCACTTCTGATTCCGCGGTAAAATCTGCTTTAGGTATTCTGTAACTCGATAAAAACTACGCTAGCGCCACTGAGTGACAACATAGGTTAAGAGAACAATTAATACGTTACTATTTTAGCGAATACCAAATACTTTTCACTTCAAGTAAGTAAAATCGGAAATGAAATAGGATTCGAATTCGCGGGTGAATTCTTACAGAATTGCACTGCTGCTCAGAAACCAAATAACAGGTATACCAAATAACATATATTTGAATGAGGGACTCGTTTTTATAAAGTAGTTTTGAAGATATCGACGTTCGAATATTTTGTGCCCAGATGAATCAAAATTTGTTACAGATAAATCAGAAACAGAAATTAAAATGAAAAACTTTATGTAGATAGGCTCTGTATTATTAAACAAATTATATTTTAACAACAACAATAATATGTTTTTATGAAAATATTTTTTTTTTTTATCAGTGATCATAATCATTACGGAAAAAATTTGGTGAATTCAAAAATAATTCTTGTAAAACCTTTTTGTAACTCCAGTATATAATTGTATTAAATGGTAAAGCGAGGATATTGTTATATTATAACAGAAATTTTAACTCTGGCTAATATTTGTAATAATACAATAAATTCTGTTGGGTACTAGAAAGTTATTATAATGCTACATTATATTATTCTGTCTCTTCATTTTTTTTCCGTGTACAACTCACTAGTCATATTTATTACACTTATAACCTTTCCTAATTAAAAGATCACAGGAGTACTAACTTATTCTAATAATGGTAGTTTTGACATCAGTTTTAGTTAAGTAGTCTTCATTATTAATTTGGAATTACCAATTATTAATTGGAATTACATTAGTATATTTATTACTAACAATAAAGTAACAAAAACGAGATCAACTTTAAATAAATGGCATTTTGATAATTATCTTCATTATGAACTTTCAAACATTTAATGGCATTTTGACAATTAACTTCATTATTAACTTTTAAACATTTTTCCTAAGTATGGTTAACTATAAGTAATATAGTTAGTCAAAGTTAAGTAGGAATTAAAAGAAATATTTCCTTGACTCTTTACAAGGAACCGAGCTGCTTTCAATATCATCCTTAATTCCTCACCATATCTTCACCAATGGCGTGAGACTCTTTTGTTCGTTTATCATATCAAGGCTTTTTAAACACAAAAATATCCTCATCATCAGAATCTGAGGGATCATCCACTCTTTTCCGATGAAGGGTCGATAGGATATCTCTGATGAATTTTAGAGTTATAATTTTTTTATCGATTGACGAAGTCTCCATCCAAAAGCTATCATCATCGGAAAGGGCCAGGTCTTGTAGGGCTGTTTCCGAATTAAATAATTATTATAAATTCTTAACTAAGACTAAGACATATCAAAAATGTGTCTTATTTAGAACAAGTTTAAACTCCTGTATTTTTTTTTAAGTTATAGGTAAGTAAATATAATAGAACTACTTACTTGTACACGGTCAAAAATTGGACGAGGAGAATTACGCAACAAAAGCGCTCATTTCGTGCTGGAGATGGGAAAACCTAATTTATTTTATGATTTATATGGGGTTTTGACCATACGAATCAGGCACAGATGAATCAATATTTTGACTACAATTATGCATAACTCATCACACATACATTTTCTACACGAATCTATAACCCAAAAGCATCAAACACAGATTGAAGTTTTAAAACAATAAAATAAATTTTATAACGTAAGCATTGTATTCAGGGTGCCACCTGAACCAAACACAGATGAATCAGATGTTTACCTTCGTAACACCGGTATCTAAGCCAACAGCCGCAGGTCCGCCTTCTAGATGGTTCGTTGCAAGACTGGCTTCCCCCCGCATGGAAAGCCAGACTCTCATTATTATTACCCAACCAAGTACGGTCAAGCGCAGCTTACGCCACATTAATCAGTATTTTACACCGGACACTTCTTATTTACTCATTTATAAACACACTAAGGTAGTTGTAACTAATACATATTTTTTTTGTAAGAGGACAATAATTCATTTCCTTTCGATATAATTATAATTCATATTGATGTATCAAAGGGAAAATGCAACATCGACCATTTTGATCCGGAAAATGGCAAACGGACGCGTTATATGAATCAGAAGAACCACCTTCAAATATTTTTATTGTGTACCTTGACTGCAATTATTTAAAAATATTATTTGTCCTAGCAAGAGATAAAGCAAAACTGTACAAAAAAAAATTGGCATATAGTTCTGTTAGATGGTTACAGAAATATACCCATACAAATCGAAAATTTTGTCCCTGAAGAACTACCCTTAAGTCTTAGGTATCAAAGTCAAAGTCAAAGTGTTTATTGCGAACTAAGCGTACAATGTTGATGTTATATATATGTTAAGTTAGTACTTATGACTCAGTAGCCTTCTACAAGCATTGCAATATTATCATTCGCCTACCCTTTTCATCCTAAATTAGCATGCATTTAACATTTTTATTAGGTATATATTTATTTTCATATTATATTTGTACAATAAAATTGATATATTATAAATAAGTCAAAATTAAAATGTCAGTAATCATTGAATTAAATACAATGATTAAGCAATATTAATGTCATCATTTTCAGGTAATACAATATTATAATTATGATTTTATTTGAAGTTGAATAGGATAGACTAATAATTTTTTTTATTTGTATAGGACAGATCGCCATTTGTGTACATGAAAGAGAATTGTTATTTAAAGCTAGACTCCAGATATTCTTTTACCGAGTAGAAACATTTTTGGATTAGGTATAGTTTAGCCTTTTCTGAAATATAGTTACTGATTTTTCAGTTTTAAACAGGTTGGGTAACTTATTATATATTTTAATATATAATAAGTTACCTTATAAAATTAGTATAAATTTAGTATAAATTAATAAAAACTTTAGTAAAAACAAAAGTTAATATACATTTTTATCTAATGGTAACCAATTGTATTATTGTATGTTAAAAATGATTACAAAAATGTGAGAAATTTTATAAAATAACTAATCACCACACATGTCAATTGGGTAAATTGATAAAGCAAAGGTTGATATTGCAATAATCACCGTAAGTCAAACCTATGATATTTAAATGATGTTCACTTATCAAAAGGACTGGCTATCACATCGACATACAGCTGGCGTTGAATTTGCTACTATAAGAAGGGAAGTTCTACTATAATCAGAAAAGGGAGTTTATCAACGTTGTCAATAAACTCCCTTGAAAAAAAAAACAAGCGATCGTAATATCTGTTTATATTGCCCATATTTTCAGAGCCATAACAGCTCCTTTAGTTAATCACCTACTTGGAAAAGTGACTGGTGATTACTAAACGTGGTGCTCATAGAGAACGACGGGTACTGTTCACAGTTACAGTTAACTTGTAACCAACCCATAATTTTAGGCAGCAATATAGAATAAATTCCTTCTCTCCTCCGTACAGCCTGCCATGTCAATTATTAAGTTTCGTTTACTGATAATACGTATCTTATATTGCGAATTTTTCTCGAGCTCAAAAAGGACGAGTAGATGACAGATGAAATCGAGATAATCTCATGTTAAAGTGGCAAAAGTCGATAAAAATAATAACAAATGTAGAACCATGTTAAGGTTTGTAGAAAAAATTTCATGTTTGACAGAGCGAGTATTTGCGGGTATTTTGTTTGTGTGTTGTGTTGCTGTATTTAGTTAAGTTATTGCCATAGGTAAAGACTTAGTCTTTGACATTCCCAGGAGTCCAAACTCAAGGTTTGCGACGAGCAATGAAGCGCAGTATACTGTTCAGTACAGGAACATAATAAATAATAGGCGACTCAAACGATAGAACAAACTTATATTAACAGTTATAAATTTACAACATTGGTTGTGCAAAGGAAGGCGATCTATCGACGAGTGCGTGTGCGCGGCGTTGTATGGAACAGTAGGGCCTTTTACCATATTGACCCCCTTCTCTCCTCTCAGTCCCCGCGGACATCGTCACGCAGCTGTAGATGCGTTGACATATTCCCGGCCCTGGAAAGCTTATCAGCTTTCAAGCCTTGCTTCTTCATCCGGCCTTGGGAGCAGACAGTTTCGGTTGAGTGCGCGCCGGACGGTCCCTCGTGCTGTATTAATGTCAGCGACGCGCGTTACACCATCAGATCCCGGGAACAACCTCTGAATACGCCCGAGACGCCAATATAACGGTGGAGCATTGTCTTCCTTCAATATGACCAAGTCATCGATTTGTAGGCTCTCCGCGGATTTAGTGCGCCACTTGGTCCTCGTCTGAAGCTCAGCGATCTATTCATGGCTCCAGCGCTGCCAGAAGTGTTGTCTTATCTGCTCAAGGCGCTTGAACCTGTCAAGACGATTGGCATTAGAGGCTTGTAGACACGGAGATGGCAGTGACTGGAGCGGTCTACCAATCAAAAAGTGGCCCGGGGTCAAGGGATAGAAATCAGTGGGTGAGGAGCTTAATGGACATATAGGTCGGTTATTGAGGATACTCTCTATTTGAGCGAACAGAGTAGACAATTCCTCGAAGGTAAGATGAGCAGTCCCTAATATCCTAGTCAAATGGAACTTGGCAGATTTCACACCGGCTTCCATCAAGCCATTGAAGTGAGGAGCGTATGCAGGTGAGTAACGAAATTCGACGCCCTCGTTAGCGGCAAAATCAATAATGGAATGGGCATTACTGTCAATAAATTCTTTAAGCTCCTTAGATGCGGCAACAAAGTTTCCACCATTGTCGTAAAATACTTGATTTGGTAGACCTCTCCGAGAAACAAAACGTCTTAAACTTAAAATAAAAGCATCCTTTGAGAGTTCACTCACTGCTTCCAAATGAATGCACTTATATTTAAAACATATAAAAATACACAAATAACATTTTGTTATTTTACAACCGCGACCTTTGCGATCCGTAATCATAAAAGGGCCAGCAAAATCAGTCCCCACAGTGCGAAAAGGAAAATAAGGAAAATCAGGAACTAGTCTTTCGGCAGGTAGGTTTCCCATGATATTTTGCATCGTTTTACCTTTAAAACGCCTACAAACGTTGCAATTACGAGCTGTTCGCCGAGCTAAATTTCTTCCACCAATAGGCCAAAAACGAGTGCGAATTGACGCTAGCAAGGCTTGTGGACCTATGTGCAAAAGCCGGCGGTGTTCCTGTTGGAATACAAGATGGGTAAAATGGTGTTTGTGGCTTAATAGCATGGGATGTTTCATGTCAAAGCTACATTCTGAAGTTTGGATTCGACCACCTACTCTGATAATTCCTTCATACAAAAAAGGATTAAGTGCGGCAATATGAGATTTCGAATTAAGTGGTTTTCCTTTGACTAGGAAATCAAATTCTTTGGGGAACGATTCTATCTGGGATATGTAAACTAATGTTTTGAGAGCCTTATTAAGCTCTTCGACAGTCAGTGAGCCTGTGTATTTATTACTAGGATTTTTGCAATTATTAATAAACCTGTTTATGTAACAAAAAATGTGTTGAAGACTTTTTAAATTAGAGTATTTATTTAGTTGAAGGGATGTGTTTGTGCTAACGATAGCAGTAGGATGTGCCTTAACTTCAGGTAAATCGTTAGTGTCAGTATTAGTTCGTGACTGCGCACTAGGCCAATTAGACTCGGGTACTAACAAGAACTCGGGTCCATGCCACCACAGGCCACATTCAGCGACTTCTTGTGGGTTTATGCCACGGGACAGTAAGTCAGCTGGGTTGTGTTCCGTGGGAACGTGGCGCCACGAATTGGTGTCAGTCAGTTCCCTGATTGTGGCAACTCTATTGGCGACAAACGTTTTTAAATTGGATGAACCGATACGTAACCAACTAAGTACAATATTTGAGTCAGTCCAATAAACATGTCTTGCTATAATAATAATAATAATAATAATAACATTTATTTCGGACAATGTCCATATCTGGTTAGTAACACAAAGTACTTAAAACCTATGTTAGTAAAAAACGAAATGTATTTATGTATAAGTAGCTACAGTAACTTATGCGGCATAGCATGCAGGGTCAGCTCAACACTGTCTTACTAGAACCCGCATGAAAGCCTGCATCAATTGAGAGTCGACTTTGTCTGCGACTACGTTCAGGATGCTATTAGTGCTGCCCCGCACTCTGTGCAGTAAGGAAGCGGTTCTCTTGCGTATGATGGCATGAAAGCCATCCACGCGAGCTTCCGCAAACATGCTAGATGCACTACAGAAGCGGGGCAGCCCCAGCAACATCCTGAAACCATTATTATATTGGACGCGCAAGGCACTGAGCGATCTCTGTGTATAACAAGTCCACAGGCTGCTCGTGTAAAAAGTTTGGCAGTATGCTTTAAAAAGTGAGATCTTAACATGCTCGCTGCAACGAGCAAACCTGCGTGCCAGCATGTTATTTTTAACTGCCAGTGCCCTGCGCTCCCTTTCAATGTCCATTTGGTCATCAAGATCTTCGGTAACATAGTGTCCCAAGTATTTAAAATGGTTTACCCTCTTTAATTCTACGTCATATAGCTTTATCTTGGGCACACTCGATGGGCATTTACCAGAAGCCTTAAAAACCAAATACTCACTTTTCGTGCAGTTGTACAAAAGACCATGTTTCTGGGCATAACTCTCACAAACATGTATAAGCTGTCTTAATGCACCGATAGCTGGACTCAGCAGCACCATGTCGTCAGCATAACTGATATTATTAATGCAGACATTGTCCACCGAGCAGCCAACACGCGTGCTGCTGAGCTCAACCAGTAGCTCGTTCATATACAGGTTAAAGAGCTTGGGAGAAGTCAACCCACCTTGTCTCGTCCCGCACTCCAACCCGTACATATCAGAGAGACTGCCTGCCCATCTAACACTATTTGTCTGATTAGCATACCAGTAGTGAAAGAGACGTTGCACCTGCGTATGCACTTCCGTCTTCTTAGGCTTTTCCCATAGCAAGTCATATGAGACTAGGTCAAATGCTTTTGACAGGTCGAGGAAACATGCATACACAGGTGTACTCCTCTGTGTATAGTACTGAACGGTGTGCTTCAGACTCAGGATGGCGCTTTCAGTAGAAAGTCCGGGCCGGAACCCGAACTGGGTATCATGAATATTGAGATGTTTTTCCAGCTCTGAATCAAGCACAGCGTCCAGCACTTTAGCCACCACTGTTGCCAATGATATAGGCCTATAATTGCCTTTATCCGATAAATCTCCCGTTTTATTTTTTGCAATTGGCACAACAATAGTTCGCATGAGGTCATCGGGTAAATATGAATGACTTAGACACATAGTATAAAACATCGCAAGAACGCGTGGTAAATGGACTCCGGCATACTTCAAATGTTCGATGCTGAGCCCATCATGACCAGGCGACTTACCCCTGGTCATCTTTCTTATTATACTCGATACCTGTTTAACGGACACATTAAATAAGTCACCAGTCATGACAGGGTCAGCATCCGGTACCATCTTTGAAGGACCAAGTGATGACTTGACCCCAAAGTGTTCTTTAAATAGGTCGGCTATGCTCTTACTGTCATTCACACCCCCCACACTCACAGGGATGCCAGGCCTAGCATTTAATTTATTTGTTGCCTTCCAAAATTCGCCAAAATTTTTTGCCGAATGATGGTGAGCAATTATGTTCATTTTAATTTGTTCGGCATTGTCTTGACACCATTTCAATTTGTTCTTAAATATTCTTCTACTTTCACACATTTCTTCATACAAACGTCCCGCCTTCGGTCTATTATACCAAACCCAATTAAGAAATTTAAGCCTGGCATCCCGATGTGCCTCACGTACATATTTATTCCACCCTACCACAGGACGTTTTTTCTCTGATTTAGTTGTATAATTACAACTGCTGTTGATAGATGCGTCTTTTAGAGTAGTTATTATCTCATTATACATTGTGTTTAGTAAATTCTTGTGCTCCATATTATTACATATATTAAAACTACATTGCCTAAATTCTTCAGGAAAATCTATTAATTTAAGTTTATTACTACAATATTCTCTATATTTATCTATTTGTTCGTTAGTTCTATTACCCCAAATAACGTTTTTACAACAACTTACATCTGTTCTCAAACTCGTTTTACTTATAATTAGGTTTAAATCACACTGAATAACAAGCGGTAAGTGATCTGACCAATACGTGTCGTATTTTATGGTAACGTTATTTATTGTTTGCCAAGCGGACTGACTCACAACGCAATGATCGAGCCACCGAGTACATCCATGCACATCACTTATAAATGTATAGTTATTGGTTCCGCTGCCTAATGAATTAATATCCGCGCATATCCATTGTTGATCCGCACATAGGCTATGTTACGTCGCAAGGCCTTTGTTACAGAAGAGCACATTTCAGCCGCAAGTAGAGCACCTGAGAGCTCGAGTCGCGGAATTGTAATCGAGTTTGATGCGGGTGCAACGCGAGATTTGGCACACAATAACTGGACGTGTACTTGTCCTTCCTTTGTTATGGACCGTAGGTACAAGCACGCACCGTAAGCACGCTGAGATGCGTCACAAAAACAGTGCATTTCAACACACATTGGTTCAGCAATAGATACCCATCTCGGCACAGAGAAGGTAGATATTGACTCAAGACCTTCACTGAAAGTTTTCCATGTTTTTACTACCTTTTCTGGTGCAGGATCATCCCAGTCAAGCTTAAGTGACCATAAGGTTTGAATTAAAATTTTGGGAACGATAGTGCACAAGGATAGGAGCCCCAGGGGATCGAAGATTTTGAATGTTGACGACAGGATGCTCCGCTTAGTAACAACAGACAAAAGGTCTACTGTGATAGGAAAGTGAAGGCTGTCTGATGAAGGATTCCAATCCAGGCCTAGAGTATTAGTCGACTGACTTAGTTTAAGGTTTCCGCCAGACTGGACCTCATCTAAAGGCAGTATAGAAGGTAAATTAGATCGATATTTTCGAAGATTGAAGCCAGCGCTAAGAAGAACTGTAGAAGTTAATTGTTGAATAGAACGAAGCTGATTTTCATCATCATCACTAGTTAACAAATCATCGACATAAGTATCTTGCTGAATAACTGTTTTGATTAAATCATCATCGCATTCTTCACCTACTTGCCATAGACACTTGGTGGCAAGATAACTAGCGCTAGCATATCCGTAGGTAACCGTATTAAGCCTGAGAGTTTGCAATGGTTTATCTTCCGCATCACGCCACAGAATCAGCTGCAAATTACGGTGAGACTCGTCTATCAATACCTGGCGGTACATTTTTTCAATATCCGCCGACAATACATACCGGTATTGACGGAATCGAATAAGGATATTGAAAAGAGAGTCTTGAATTGTAGGGCCTATCATTTGAATGTCGTTTATAGACAAACCAGATGTGGTGCGAGCTGACGCGTCAAAAACGACACGAAGGCGAGTGGACTCACTGTCCTCGCGAATGATCGGGTGATGCGGAACAAAGTAGGCTCTTTCAGGTCGGTCTACCTCGGAGATTGACAGGTGACCTAGTTTGTGGTACTCATTTATGAATTCCACATAAGAAGACTTAAGGTCAGGCTGCCTGTGAAATCTGCGTTCCAAATTAAGAAATCTACGCTTAGCCATAAAATAAGATTCACCTAGACAATCTGTTTCATCAATGAGTGGCAGCTTGACACAAAACCTACCCAGTTTTGTTCGTTTCGTGTGTTGCAAAAAATGAAGTTCACAAGCCTTTTGTTGGTCAGTAAATAGGGGTTTTTGTGGCAAGCTTTCCAGCTCCCAGATTTTTTCCAAATCGTTGTGAAGTTCGATTAATTTGTAATTTTTTTCAATGTTAGCTAAGTTGCATTTGATTTCTGTGTTGTTGTTATGAGTGTTATAGTGTAAGGGACCTGCGATGAGCCATCCTAGCTTCGAATCATGTAAGGTAGGGTTGCCTTTTCCTAAAGAATGCTGCTTGGTACCTATCATGTCCCAAAACAAGTCAGCACCGATAAGCAATCCTATTTCAGAAGGCTCAAAAAAGCTGGGGTCTGCTAACTCGAATGATTTTAAGTTTAAATGTGTAATGTTTAAAGAAGTTTTAGGTATTTTTCCTGTAATTTGGGGTATGACTATGCATGACGTAATGACGCTGTATGGACGTACTTTTGATTGTATACGTATAGTACAACGTTCTGCATTAAGTTTGAGTACAGTGTTACCTATACCAATAACATTTTTTGTGTTTGAGCTCAACGCAGTTAAATTTAATTGTTCCTTTAAGTACTCTGTGATGAACGAAGACTGACTGCCGTTGTCTAATAATGCTTTTGTAGTTACCAATTTATTGTTGACAGGATTAATTATGTCAACCAACGCAGTACATAATAATGTCTCAGAGTGTGTATGTGAAGAATTTGTGTCTGAAACAGTTGACATAGAAACGGGCATGGAATCTGTATTGCTAGTGTCGGGGTCTGCAGGCTTATGTAGATTAGTATTGTGACGTTTTTTACAAATTCTGCATGTTCCTGGTAGTCTACACGCACGCTTTATATGACCTTTACGCAAACAGTATGTACATAATTTTGATTTCGTTACAAAAGCTAGTCTGTCATCAATTGGTTTGGACTTAAATTGTGGGCATTCATGAATGTGATGAGAGTCGCTATTACAAAAGACACATTTATGAATACCTTGAGACGATTGGTCTGGTTGTTCAGCAGATACAAATGACTTTGTGTGAGAAGTGGGAGTTTGCTTAGAACTTTGAGTGTGATTAGGTGATGATTTAATGCCCTTATCTTGTTTACTGCGATAAACGGACTCAAGTACATCCGCTCGACCCTTAATAAATGACATAAAATCATCTAGAGTAGGCATCTCCAAAGCACTAACATTACTATGTATGTATTCTTCCCATTTAAGACGCGTATTACTGTCTAATTTTGCTGCGAACATGAATATGATTACGGTATCCCAATGGTCGGTTGGCTGCTTCAAAATATTTAAGGCACGTAAATTTTTGCTAATGTGGTCTACAAGAAACCTTAAAGATTTATCTGACTCGCGCAGCGGTTCAATGCTGAACAAAGACTTTAAGTGATTATTTATCAACTGGCGTACATTATTGTAACGGTTACAAAGAATACTCCATGCCTCAGGATAATTATTGTCTGTAACTTCAAGGTTACTGATCACACGAGCAGCTTCACCCTCCAAATATGAATTTAAATAGTGAAATTTGTGTATATTTTTTATTTTAGAATTGTTATGTATTAATGAACTAAATGTATCACGAAATTCCAACCATTTGTAGAAGGTGCCATCAAAATTGCTTATCTTAATAACTGGCAAACGAAACCCTATAACCTCATTATCCTCTTCATCGGCTGTGGTGAAACTGCTGCTGTGTTCAAGTGCCGACTTTTTTGTCGAACTATTTTGCGAAATAATTTCCTGTGCCTTTGCGATTGAATTGTGGAAAGCTTGTTCGATCAATTCTCTTGTATCTAATTCAGTACTTAAACTTTTTTCATCTATCCCCTCGATTTGATTCTGCACGCCATCGAATTCGACAAATAACGCCTCAATTTTTACAAGTTTCTGTGTAAGTACGTTAACTTCAGTAGGAGTAAGTTTTTTCCCTTGATATTCATCTAATTGATTATTAAATTTAGTGACACGTCCTTTTATTGAAGCACGTTTTAACTGTAAAGATTTATAAGTCTCCATATTAATGAAGTGAACGCGCAAACAAAGTGATTAGTTAACAATAACAAGTAGTAAATGCATACGATACGCTCCTCGCTTCAATAACAGCTGACTCGGAAACCGGTCTGGATCTGGTGATAACGGCGCGGGAGCGCCCGCGCAGCAGCAGCACTCGATACGCGGCCGCAGTGCGCGCGAGGTCTCAGTATGCGACGTTGTGTACAAGCGAAGGACGCACGGCAGCTGGAATAGATTGTTTGAATGCTTTGTATATTTATGCAGGGATAAACAGTAAGAAGTATAGGCTTGCAAAGATAATATTGATTAGCGGTGAAATTTGGCAAACTATTACTTAATGATGTGATAAGATAAGTGACTAAAGTAGGCATAGGCTAGGCAATTAGATAAACGAAAGTTGCTTTGTTTTTTAAATCGCTGTAATAGTGATTACGTGCTTGTATGTATGAAACAACGAAGAAATGAATGCGTTAATGACGTAGCTACTTAGCACTTTATGTACAGAATAGCTTTTAGCTATTATGATTTTAATTGTAAATAGTAGCAGCTTGTAGGCAATATGATTATTGCAATGTATGTAGACTTTCAAGTCAAAAAGGATGCATAGTATTGCGACAGTAGGTAACTTAAAATTAGCTACTTATTAATGGTATTACGAACAGGTGTAATAAGCTATAGAAGTGTCGGTAGGTGACAGCAATTATAGATTAGGAATGTATTATAGTTTATGAAATAAGACTTAGGTAAATTTAGGCTTATTTGCTAATAGGGTATGAACTTATGCTATAAAATTTAGGATTCCTATTAAGCAAAATAATGATTCCTTGTCTCTCTGCTCATACAAATAAAAAGTAAGGGATAATAGTGTGGAAATGTAAGGATTAATTATGGAACGGGCTCACTTTTGGCTGGCAAAAACCGGTGCTGTGGCACGTAGACACTGATGACGTCAGCTTGGCCGGCTTGCGATGGCTGCAAAAGTGGTTGTTCTTGCTGTTTCTTGACCGTATGCTGTCCTTGTGCTGCGCTGGGTGGCGTGCTGCGATTGTAGTCCGTCTTCTCTGCTTTCTCGAACGTTCGCAAAAGCGGAAATCGGTTTGACCGCTACGACCTTTGTCCCGGCGACACGCGGCGCGGTATCGGCACCGTCCGATGATGCGACAGTAATAGTTGTTACGGAATTATTTTCACGGTCGCCACTTTATGTTCAGTACAGGAACATAATAAATAATAGGCGACTCAAACGATAGAACAAACTTATATTAACAGTTATAAATTGACAACATTGGTTGTGCAAAGGAAGGCGATCTATCGACGAGTGCGTGTGCGCGGCGTTGTATGGAACAGTAGGGCCTTTTACCATATTGACCCCCTTCTCTCCTCTCAGTCCCCGCGGACATCGTCACGCAGCTGTAGATGCGTTGACAATACTATGTGTTAAATTAACGGATCCAGTTCGAAACACTATACTGCGCTCCAAAACAGGGATAGCAGACGTGGCTCATAAGGCTGCCCAACTTAATTGGGACTGAGCAGGACATGTCTGCCGCATGTCGGACAAACTGTGGGCTCAGGTGACACAGAACTGGAGCCCTGGGACAGTAAGATGGGGCCGCGGCATGCCACGAAGGAGATGGCAAGACTTATTGGACGGATTCGTTCAGAACTGGTGGAATGAAGCCTAGAATTGGGAAAGGTGGAAGACATGGAGGGAGGCCTTTGCCCAGGAGTGGGACAGAATAGGCTAACAAAAAAAAAGTAATTGAACAGTGTATTTTTTGTTTATACTTTCAAACATTACATTTAGACACTTCAAAAAAAAACTGTACTAGGTGATCACAATAACACTGTTATTCTAAATTTCCCTGTAATAATAATGGTATGTATGAATACTGTTTCTACAATTATTTAATATTACCACAATAATGGTGTAATAACACATTATGCATCATCCCTACGATAAAAAATAACACTGTAGAAGTCCATAATATAATGATACGAAATGTATTGTTTGATAAATTTACTACAATAACTCCGTAAGTACTATTAGGTACTGTAATATTTCAACTATATTATTTCAGGTATTATTTATATTCTGAAATTGGTAGGTTTTTAATGTAAATAATTTTATGTTAATAACACAGTTACATTCCACAAAAAAATTCGCTTTAATTTGATACATCAAAGATTTGAATATTCCTACTGACTGAAAAGATATTCGACAAAAACAGTAAATCTTTTCTCCTGTAAAATTTGGATTTTTCGATTGCCGACTTATTTATTGGGGGCATCGCTATATAAATATCACTTACTTATCCTAGACATGAATTTATTCCATGCGCTTATTAAGGCGTCGATATACGCCGGCGACCTTGAGCGACCAGAGAATCGTATGCGCTGAGAATCGTATGCGTTAAAGTTTAGTCGAAAAAATTAAATAAAAGATAGTATTCTTTAACTTAAAAAAAGGCGTAAACTAAAAGATAGATAATAAAATTGTCTGTAAGATAGTAAAAGTTTCGTTTAAATATTCCTGGTAGATTTTGTGTGATTATCAATGTTTTGTCCGCGTCAGACACAACTTCACGATTTAATTAAACTATTTAATATGAACTTAATCAAAAATATTTACATACTAAAATATTAAGAGAATGCTCTAGTTTAACATATATTTTTTTCAAATCATTTACACTACACATTTTGACGTGATTGTCAGTTTAAAATCTGCAAAAGTCGCTTGTTAGCGCCTTAATAGATTTTTACGTAATTCAACCGTGCAGGTAAGTACCGACAGAGCTCTCTAACTCTAGTCCGTTTTCACTGACGATCTCGAAATAGACCGATAGGCAAAACGACAGGTTTAATCTATTCCTAAGCGCATGGAATAAATTCATGTCTAGGATAAGTAAGTAATATTTATAAATAAATGATATTATTGAATCACAGATTTTTTTAAAACATTATTTCGTTTGACTAAAGCTACTACTAGTTTTTGGCTTAAAAATTGATTTTTAATTTATGGGTGGTCCCAGTCGTTGAAAGAAAAATATTAAAATTAAATGGATCCGGCAACTGGGACCGCGACCTCAGTCGCCGGAAACCTTGCTACAATATACATAGTTTTCTGTTGCATTTAATGGTCAATATATTTTTTAAAATGGGACAAGCCCGCCACACTATTCCCTAACCACTGTAACTCCTGTAAGCCAGAATCAACAATGGCGACCACCAGAAAAGCGCCAGAGTAATGAAGCTCGACGAGTCCCAGAGAAACGATTCAACTGTCTTGGATCCCGCAACGAAATTAATCAGAAAAGAACAGCGGAGGAGTAAGAAAATCATATTTCAATAATAAATAAGCAAATAAGCATAGCAAATAAACAATAGCAAAGCAAATAAGCAAATAAGCAATAATATATTTATTGCTTTTCCATTAGGACTTATAAATATACTTAGTTGGTAGGTGTTCAGTTACAATCATTAAGGACTCCGTCAGACACAGCACTAGGGTAGAAGAGAGGAAGCTCTGTTTAGGAAATTATTAAATAGACGTAAGTAGCTTAAAAATTAGTCAATTCATTCATATATACTTACTTCGTGGTACTTAGATATTTCCCTCCGCGTTCCTTACGTACGTTACTTTATTATTCTTCCCATTTAGTTTCATTTATTGATCAACTAGTTGACCCGACGTTGTCCTGTCCCTATCTACCTACTTACCTGCCTATTACCCTACGCCTACCCTACGCCTACCCCACGCCTACCCCACGCCTACCCTACGCCTATCCTACCCCTACCCTACCCGTACCCTACACCTACCCTACACCTACCCAACACCTACCCTGTTTTGGTTTTTGTTGATTTTTTTAATGTCCCGCGCTACTTTATATTTTCTTGCATAATCTTCTTCATACAAGGTAGCCAGAACATTGACGTCCAAAAATAAAATTTAGGCCCTCGTATCGTGGGGTATCCGAATCACCCCATGTATGATCAGCGACATTTCACAGTTTTCGAGTTATGATTTTTTTTCTGAATTTTTGAGAATATCCGACCAGACCAATCTAAAACTATTCTAAAAAAAAGTAGATAACTTTGTCGAGATTTTTATTTTGCAATTGAATCTTCATGAGTAGTACTTTTATGCATAAAATAACCAGCGTCGTAACTGTGATGAAAGTTATGAAAAAGTTGGTCTAAAGTGAAAAATTTACATTCGTTAAATAACGACTAAAATTTTCGACTTGAAATTAAAAATCTACTGGTGGTAGTGACTTCATGGTTCCTAAGTAGAGTTTAAGAATGCGCCAAAGTCTCAGCTTACATAATGATTTAAAAAAAGTACCTAGTACCTACTTAGTAGGGCTACTTTTTTTTACAGAGTTCCTATGGCCACCTTCCAGTTCCGTCCTCAGATCCTTAATACCATCTAGAGACAAAGTACTCGTCAAGACGAATCATACGAGCCCATACTAGATGGGGTTATGTTTTTAATAACGGAGTTCCTATGGCCACCTTCCAGCTCCATCATCAAACCCTGGATACCATCTAGAGACAAAGTTCTCGTCAAGACGAATCAAATGAGCCCAAAGTCGATGGGGTTGCGTCGTTTCATTACAGAATTCCTGCGAATACCTTTCAGCTCCATCATCAGACCTAGAGACAAAACACTCATCAAGACGAATCATACGAGGCCATACTAGATGGGGTTATGTTGTTTAATAACGGAGTTCCTATGGCCACCTTCCAGTTCCATCATCAGACCCTGAATACCATCTAGAGACAAAGAACTCGTCAAGATGATTCATACGAGCTAAAACTCGATGGAGTTATGTTGTTTAATAACGGAGTTACTATGGCCACCTTTCAGTTCCATCATCAGACCTTGGATACCATCTAAAGACTAAGACTCGTCAAGACGAATCATACGAGCCCAAACTAGATGGGGTTATGTTGTTTCATTACAGAGTTCCTATGGCCACTTTCCAGTTCCATCATCAGACCCTGAATACCATCTAGAGACAAAGTAAAACTATTGGTTGGTTAGTTTTCAGTATTCTTATCATTAATTAACGAGAAAATGGGCAAAAACATGTATTAATAAGATGGCAAATTTTAAGAATTTTTGCATCTCGCTGTCTTTGAAGGCCGATTCTAAACAAAGTAGCCCTACTAAGTACTACTTTTTTTTATCATTATGTAAGCTGAGAGTTTGGCTTCTTAAACTCTACTTAGGAACCATGAAGTCACCTGTTTAGATTTTTAATTTCAAGTTGAAAACTTGAGTCGTAATTTAACGAATGTAAATTTTTCACTTTAGACAAACTTTTTCATAACTTTCATCACACTTACGACGCTGGTTATTATATGCATATAAGTACTACTCATGAAGATTCAGTTGTAAAATAAAAATCTCGACAAAGTTATCTACTTTTTTTCGAAAATTCTCAAAAATTCAGAAAAAAAAATCATAACTCGAAAACTATGAAAAGTCGCGGAACATACATGGGGGTGATTCGGATACCCCACGATACGAGGGACCAAAATTTTATTTTTGAACGTCAATGTTCCGGCCACCTTGTATGTATAGCAAACACAAAAAAAGTATTAGCGAAATTGGTACAGCCGATCACGCGTGATGCCGTGACCAAGGGAAATAGGGATTCATTTTTATATATATATAGGTACCTAATGATTTAAAATGACATGTCTTATTTTGCACAAAAACAAAAGAAAATAATTAAGAACCTAATAAATAACTAATGTTGGTTTCGAGAGTTGCACGAAACCAACATTAGTTAAACAGAGACTTTAAATTGAGATACCAAATGCCTAATTTTAATTTAGTTTGTGAACAAGGGAATCGACACCAATGCCTGGTTAAGTTTTGAAAGCGTAATCAGACGTACGGCATTGTTGACATATTTAACACTGCTCTATTATTACATTAATATCGTGAATATGTAGTTATAACTGTGTATATTAACATATAATGTCAAACAATGTGGACTCGCCCCATTATAACAAGTTTTATAAATAACTTCGTTTCTGCCAAGGTTTTCCTGCGTATAACTACCTAGGTAGGGTAAAACACCCGGTAGTCAACCCCGCACCAGTACTAAGCCTTCACAGACATTATTGCCATATAAATAGTGTTGAAATTAGTTTAAAATAATACCTTTAAAATAACATTTAGTCGAATCCATGTCTTGTTATTGACAATTACGCCTAACTACGAACCAATAGCATGTCAGGGTGATGAGCTACACTCGATTATTTGCACTGCTACCAAAGACATAAAAATAAAGAAACCCAACAATACAATTACAATTACCATTACAATTTTTTTGTTAAGGAAATGTATTCGAGGTTTCGGCAAGTTTTTGTGCGTTTTTGCTGTAATTGTGGATTGATATACTGGTGTTACAATAAAATGTTTATTTTGTGATAAAATTAACTATTATGTACAGACAGGACAGACATATAAACTGGTGGCTTCGCATAGGGGGTAAGCAGTTGATGACGCACGTACCTACATGCATTTGATTTGTTTAATATATGTAGTAATTTAGGTAGCCGACTACTGGGTTTCGGTTTTTCGAATTTTTAAGGTAGATCCAGTACTCAGCCATAAACGGCTGACTACTAGTATTTTCGTGATTTTCTTACATTTATTTGAAATTAACGGAGCGAATAGTTCCAATGTTGCTTATTAATCTAGATTTAACTCATATAAGACTAAAAGTGTATTTTAGCAGCTAGCAGCTAGCACCACTGGGTCTACAAATCCAGTTGTCAGCCGTAGTACTGTTGCACAAAATAGTACCTTAAATAATAAAATTAGGTTTAAAGTTGATACGTTTATTTTAGCATAAAAATCATTTGTTTTAGAATTCCATCATGTCAAAAAGATCAACTCACTAAATACAAATAAGAGTAATTAACACAAGCTATGGTGTCGATTAGAAATGGGATGAAGATTAGAGAAGCCAGTCGAGTCCCGCGAGAAACTCCATTATACCCAGTTATACTCCGTAAAATAGGACCAGGCTCAGAGCTGACCAAAGAAGAAACTGCCTTGAAAGAATGGTGCATAGCGTTAGCAAAAAGTTCGAGCCGCTGTATCCGAAGAATGTATTTATTTGGAAGTGGTTTATATAAACTTTATTATATTTTTCGATCTCTTAAGACCAGGGTCTTGAACCAGTGTGTCCTACCCGTAATGATTTAGGTAGACGAAACGTGGACACACATTGTGGTCCTGGTTCACAAATTTAAGGTTGCTCAGCGTGCTATGGAGTTAGCGATGCTCGGGGTTTCTCTGGTGGACACGCTAAAGTGGAAGTGAGCCAGCCATGTCTACAGACAGACAGACTGTAGATGGAGTAGTCACGCTTTACAGTAGAGATCGCGTCTGGGCAAGCGTAGTGTGGAACGACAAACGATTTGAAGAAGGTGGCTGGCCGCGGATGGATTTTTGTTGCCCAAAATCGAGTTGGTTGGCGATCTCTGGGAGAGGCTTACTACGTTTAGCAGTAGATGGCAATAGACTGATATAAAAGAATTTATCTGCCAAATGTGTAAGAATAAGTAAAAGGCTGACTACTGGTGAAAAGTGCCATAATTTGTTTAATGTCGATTTTTTAAATAACTCTGTTATAAATTTAATGTTTTGTTAATATTTTTCATAAAAAACTACCGGTAAAACGGGGTTACTTTAACAGTAAGGGTAACTTTGACAGTTTATGGGGCTACTTTAACAGCGCGCCAAATAATGGTTTAAACGCGTGCGAAACGAACGCTTGTGATCTTGATTGGTGGCGGGGGAGCTGGGACAGTGCAATATGTCGGTATCAGGCTCAACCAATCCGTCCTATGAATGTATGGTGTGCGAGGACACAGATTAATAATTATTATTAGATTTTCTATTGTTGCTAGAAAATGTTACTATTTTTGAAAGATAATTGTTATAATGTTAGTGTGTTGAATCCAAAAGTAATAATTGCAACACTGATTAAGTGCCTATAATTTTGTGACCTAAGTGATAATGAAAATAACTGGTTGATCTCAATAACTCGTTGTTTTCATTTCAATTTCCCCTAAAATGCATAAAATATTAATATATTTTTTTTATAATAGTCTTTTATAATAATCTTTGACGTTGATTGCATTTTAATGCCTTGTCAAAGAAACCCCCACATCGGGGTTACTTTGAAACATGAAAAAAAATATATAATTGTGGGGGGCATGATATTGGTATGAGATTGATAGTTAAAGGACACATTGTTCTGTTGAACCAAAAACATAATTAATTTTGGTTGTTAAAAAAAAGTAATTCCCAAAAAACTATCGAAATATGTGCAAAGTAGCCCCGTTTTACGGTAAACTTCATTCAAAAAACAACCTATCAGAGAATAATGATTGTAAATATTTAAAAATTAAAATGCAGTTGAATCAAATTTAAGTCCTCACTAAAAGGCTGACTACTGGGTGTTTTACCCTATGCATGTATCTGATCTGAAATACGCTCAGGCACACAATATTTAAAAGCATGCTGTCTTCTACACATGCTCAGTTGACGAGAAGGAATCATGAAGGTGTTACGTTTGTGCATCATCCTCTGCCTCATGTTGATAGGGTTTAGCAGTGCAACGCCAGGTTTGTGATTACAGTTTTTGTGTTGTTTTAGAAGGTACAGAGGCCAGCATATGAAGGTACAACCATCTGTTAAATTTTTTTTAAAGATTTTTTACTTTATTACATAATCATAAGGTTAATATTCAATTGGGAATGTTTGACAGTTTGGTACTGCTTGATGTGCTGGCGTCTGTGCTTAACTACTGATGATACTATTACCATCTTGAACGATCTCGCGAACTCCCATCCCTGTACTACGTTTGACCTCCTCAGGTGCGAACCAAACATTTTATATTCTCAAGCGTCGCCGCCGCCCGTTGCAAAAGAACGTAACTCATGTGGCTGGAGTTATGTATATGTCGTCAGGATTTACTTTGTTAGATTCGGTCATTAGTGTCAACATCTTTCTGCCCTTATTCCATGTTACTTTGGGTCGGTACAACACGTTTTTTTTCTTCCATCCCGTTTTGTTAACCGCCATGATATCACTGACTCTTTCATATCATTCTTCACATAATTTATCCATCTTTTCTTCAGCCATCCTACAACAACATCAACAACATTTGTGTGATGTGCACTTGTGTTTGCCTTGTGTCTGGGTGTTGTTTGTCTATATATGTATGTATTTACTAAAAAAAATGTATTTGTGTATGTATATCAGCTGTCTGACACCCATAGTACAGGGTCTCCCTAGTTTGGGGTCAGATGGCCGTGTGTGAAAATGTCCCCACATATTATTATTATTATTATTATTATCCTCTTCCTCTACACCCATCCACAACTATCAAACTGTACTTACAATTTTAGCACCTTTTTAAAATCAAACAGATTCAAAACCTTTTTGCAGTTAATATTTAACACTCGATCTTTGATTATATATAATGTCTAGATGGAGCGTCAAGTGCACGCAAACGTGTCAAAAAGTGTCAGCCAACTATTGGCTGACAAGTGCTTATATAATCAAAGCCCAAATGCGTAATAATAATAATAAATGATTAATATATGTATAATAATATTAATTTATGTATAAATACACATAACTGCTTATATAATCATTATTTACGCACACAGAGACGTAGATGCACAGTGTAAAATGACGCCTGCACGCACACGTACTTGAAATTGTTAACTCGTTTTCTTTGCTATGATTCTAGGGCGACGCTCCATCTAGACATTATATAATCAAAGCACTCGATGTATTATAAGTGTGTCGGCTGTGTCATTCTATGTCTCTGTGTGTCTTTGTGGTTTCGTAGCTGCCACACGAATGATCTGATTTTGATGCAGTTTTCTTTATTAGAAGGCTAGTGTAATTGGGGTGGTTTTAGCAATATTTCATGAAAATCTCTCCGCCATTGTCAACATAATCAGATCTATTCTAATTGATGTAGGGATCTCAATCAAGCTCATCTGCCCATCTTCTGGTCAACAGATATTAATAACTTCTTATTGTTACTATTAAAACAGAATAACATTCTGACAGCAGCGTGTCAATAGCAGATAAAACTTTAGTTGTGCACAAGGCAGAATAGTTTTGAAATCTTTTCTAATTTTTTCTAATTGATGTAGGGATCTCAATCACACAATGCACACTCATTCGATCTTGACCTGAGAATGCCCGACAATAGTAGGTAGGTAAATATGGCTATTTTTCTTGTCATAACTTATAAATGATATCGCTATTTTTAACTATAATTTCACTTTATCTACTTAGTACGTAATAATAAAACTTAACGTATTTAAAATCATAATAAAAATAGTTTTTAATATGTTAGTACCTATGTGTAGGTACCATTACGATTTTACAAGGGCCATTGACCTGTATGTATTCCATAGAGGTGTCTTGACCAAATGTAAATGAATTACGCAAACGAATAATGCATCTTTGTAGTGATATTACCTACTATTAATTTTAGCTGATATCAACAGATATTAATAACTTCTTATTGTTAATATTAAAATAGAATAACATTCTGACAGCAACGTGTCAATAGCAGACAAAACGTTAGTTGTGCATAAGGCAGAATAGTATTTTGTAACTTATTTTATTTTTGCTTAGTGTAATAATTTAAACTACAATAAAAAAGGGCAGGAAGACATTTTATATATTCAGTCTCAAAAGGTGTTATTTAAAGGAGACTACAAGTGTTAATCGCGAGGTTTTTACCCGACTGCGCGATGCAAAGGAGTATATAATTATCGCAATTTGATTTCTAATGACATAAAATTTTATTTTCAGTGAGAGTCAAGCGTGGCGGCGGCGGTGGGGGTGGCGGCGGGGGCGGCGGCGGAGGAGGAGGTTTTGGTGAATCCGCTTTCCAACACCTCTTCAAACCTAAAACACAAAAAAAAATGTAGAGGCATGGAATTGCTGGTAAACTTGACAGTGGTTTAACATACAATTAAATGTAGCGCACAACTCCTCGAGCCCCGACAGACCCACCCCCGGAGGCGACTGGACGTGTCCTTGGCGTTGTGCACTTACTGATCATTTGTTGTTTCACTCTATACCCAACTCCTCACTAGCGGACAGCACATTGGAGTGCAGTAAAGCGCACTCAGTGAGATTGTAACCTACCTACTTTCTTACGGACATTGGTCGCCAACAAAATTATAATAGCACGTGTTTTGAAACAAAGGATAAGTGATCTAAGCTAAAAAAGATAAGAAATGGTGGATAACATTTTTTCTGAAGTCACAAAGTAATAGTTTATCTACCTACTTTGTGGTTAGGTATTCACATGATGCAATTGAATATTTCATGAATATGTATAACTGAGTTTATTAACATGTAAGTAAGTAATGTCAAACTATGTGGACTTGCCGTATTAAAACAAGTTTTATGAACAAAGTTTTTGCTAAGGTTTTCCCGCGCATGTATGAGTTAATTTATTTATAACCTGATCACGCTAACGCAAACAACTTTTAAAAGCATGCTGTCTTCTACACATGTTCAGTTGACGAGAAGTAATCATGAAGGTGTTACGTTTGTGCTTCATCCTCTGCCTCATGTTGATAGGCTTTAGCGGTGCAACACCAGGTTTGTCATTACTCATTACAGTTTTTGTATTGTTTTCGTACTTACCTACTTACTGTAATTACAGTTTTGGTGTCAACATCTTCCTGCCATTATCCCATATTACCTAATTGGGGTCGCACAACACGTTTCTTTCTTCCATCCCGTTTTGTCAGCCGCTATGATATCACTGACTCTTTTATACCTATCATTCTTCACACAATTCATCCATCTTTTCTTCAACCTTCCTCTTCTTCTCCACCCATCCACATTACAATTAAATTGTATTTACAATTTTAGCACCTTTTTTAAATCAAACAACTTTATTGAAAGATACAAAATCTTTTTGAAGTTAATTTTTAACCCTCGATGTATTTTAAGGCTGTGTCATTCTATGTTTTTGTGTATCTTTCTGAGGTTTCGTAGCTCCCGCACGGGTGATCGGATTTCGATGCCGTTTTGTTTATTAAGGCTACTGTAATTGGGGTGGTTTTTAGCAATATTTCATGTAAATCTGTCCGCCATTTTTAACACAATCAGCTCTTTTCTAATTGATATAGGGATAGGGATCTCAATCACACAATCCACACTAAGCCCGTAAAATGCCCCCCAATAGTAAATATCGCTATTTTTGTTGTTGTTATAGGTAACTTATGATATCGCTATAATTTCACTTTGTCTAAGTATACTCCGTTTATAATAGCATTAGTAAAAAGAGGCTCGTAGAAGCAAGAATGCAAAACATTTTATTGCAAAGATAAGTAAAAAAACCATTTTAATTAAAATTGTTTTAATATAACTTCGATTTAAATAGATCTAAGATAGTACTAAATATGGACGTAGGCTAAATAAAAGCTTTTTATAGAATAGTTAATATTTTTAATTCGTTAGGATTACATATAGTGAAACGAATAAAGTTTCCTGCTTCTTTTAGATTATGAGCATTGTGACTACAATTTTAAATTGGAATGAAATAATATAACTACTTAAACAAAAGCAACATAATTTCATGAGATAAATTATTAAAATGAATACGTAGACTGTTTGTGATAGGTATGTTACAAAACTTATGGAGAAAACACGCTGTAATTATATTATAAATATTATTAAGAAGTGCACTGTCGCATTAGGTATAAACCTGTAAGGATAGATGTAACATGAAAAAAAAAAACATAAAAAAAAATACATTTAAGCAGTTTTTAAATCTTGAGTTGACTCAATGAAACCTTATTCTTGACAAATGTAAATGAATTACGCAACCGAATTACGCATCTATGTAATAATATTACTATTTGTTTAAATAATTATAATACCATTCTGATAGCAGCGTGTCAATACCTAGCAAACTGAATTTAGTTGTGCAAAAGGAAGAATAGTATCGAAATCTTTGTCTGTTATTTGAATGTTAAAACCTTACCCGGATATTAATACATCATAGAGTAGACAGTAGTTATTGTAGAACTGTTAATAAATAGAATATTAGGAACATTATTTGTAATAGGATTCTATTGACAGAGATACTTTATTAACATAAAACAATTAAATATAATATACTTATACAAAGCTTAAAAATAAATATAAACATATAATATGTAATGGAGGGCTCACAGGGCATCAAAAAACTCGTCCGCATCGCTCTCAATGGGACAAGTGCCCAAAAGGCTAGCAGCATTACCACGTTGAATGGCAATGCTAATTCTTTGGCCCAAGAAAAGGCCAGCCCTCTGGTCTCGTGAAGAGTCGACCAGTCGCTTAGCAATGTCCCTAAAAACAAGGTGAGCACTCGGGCCCCATGGCCCTAATGTTTCGACCCCAAACGGCTCAAACATATAACTTATTAATTTTATTATTGCTTAGTGTAATAATTTAAACTATACAAAAGAAGCGCAGGAAGATATTGTATATGTTCAGTCTCAAAAGGTGTTAATTTACCATTTTTTTATTTTAATAAAATGTATGACATTGAGAGTGCATGTGTTGATCGGGAGGTTCTTTATGCAATTTGAGTTCTAATGACATGAAATTTTATTTTCAGTGAGAGTCAAGCGTGGCGGCGGCGGTGGCGGGGGCGGCGGAGGAGGAGGAGGTTTTGGTGAATCCGCTTTTCAACACGTCACCCAATCTACAACACCAAAAAAAATGTAGAGACGCATGGCATTGCCGGTAAACTTGACAGTGGTCTGACATACGATTAAATGTAGCGCACAACTCCTCGAGCCCCGACAGATCCGCCCCCAGAGGCGACTGGACGTGTCCTTGGCGTTGTGCACTTACTGATCATTTGTGGTTTCACTCTATACCCAAGGCCCTCACTAGCGGACAGCACATTGGCGTGCAGTAAAACCGCAGTCAGTGAGATTGTAACCTACCTACTTTCTTACGGACATTGGTCGCCAACAAAATTATAATAGCACGTGTTTTGAAACAAAGAATATGTGATCTAAGCTAAAGAAGATAGATAAGAAGATAAGAAATGGTAAAGTAATAGTTTACTTTGTGGTTTCTGTATTTACATGACGCTATTAGATCGTTACTTACCTAGGCATCAATCGATCAAATGAGTAATTTAGTCACTAAACAAGCTGATTTTTATTTAATTATTTTTTGGGGGTTAGTAGAGTCATAAAAACACACAACTTTTATTAAAGGAATAACGCTGAGATCTAGAGACACAAAAGCGTGGAGGTTTCCGGCGACTGGGACCGCGGTCCCAGTTGCCGGATTCATTGAATTTTTATATTTTTGTTCCGGCAACCTCGTTTGTTAGACATGCATTTATTCCATGTGCTTATTAATAGATTAAGCAAGTCCGTTTACATGTAAATTCAACCGTGCAGGTAAGTACAAAGCTCTCTAAGTCTAGTGGACCGACAAAACGGGATGGCTTAATCTATTTCTAAGCGCGTGTTATAAAAATCAAGTCAAGGATAGTAGTAGTACTAGTAGTAAGACGGGCTGGTGTCCACAACTCCACGTCTCAGCGCGTCTTTGCGTACAAGTCTAGGATAAGGATATACATATACATATGATATTCTTAAATCACAGATTTTCTTAAACATTTTTTTCAATTGACTGTACCTACTGTTTTTGGCTCGAACAATAGATTTTTCTTATTTATTTAGGGGTGGTCCAAGTCGCCGGAAGAAAAATATAAAAATTAAATGGATGCGGTCCCAGTCGCCGGAAACCTCGCTACAATATAGTAGGTAGTTTTCTGTTACACTTAATGTTCAATATCTTTATTGCTTTTCCATACTTTATTTTATTTATTTACTAGCTTCTGCCCGCGGCTTCGCCCGCGTAAAAGAACGATTGTCCCAAGGGAACAAATTACCGGAATAAAAAGTATCCTATGTATTAATAAATTAGGTGATCGACATAATTTCAATACTAGAAATAAAGATAAAATAGCTCAACCATTTTTTAGATTATCTAAAGTACACACATCTTTTAAGGCGTACAGTTAACAGCAAAAGTAGATGATCAAAATCAGATATTCAATACTAATGAACGGAGTTCGCGTCAGAACTGTGTGGCGTCGAAGTGATTCAAAGGCACAGAATACTTAATAGTCAAAGGTATGGTGTGACTATCACATACTTTTAATAAATAGACTAGTAATAAATTATATAAATTAGTGTTAGTAAATTAGTACTGAATTTCTGTTTTCATCATCATCTACTTTTGCTGTTGACTGTACTCTGTTAATGTTATAATAAAATACCTTGTGATATAAGTATTAAAACTAAATGAAACAAAAAAGATACATTAAAGGTAGACTTTGTAAACAAGCATATTATAAGTTAGAGGATTATATCCAAGATAAGAATGCTTGGGAACATGCTGGTCCGGCTCCATAGGACAATCTACAGTCTAGACAAAATCATACTGATTGCTAATTAAAACTATACTTTATATATTTAAATATGTATTTGTACTTGTATTATACGATATTCGCTGAAGGTCATACAGGTCTACGCCCCGACCTCGGCACACCCCGACGACGAAGTGGAGACCATGTATGAGGATATCTCTAAAGCCATGCATGGTTTCAAAACTCGCTTCATCGTTGTCATGGGGGACTTTAACGCGAAACTGGGCAAACGAGACGGTGATGAGCTGCATGTGGGGCAATTTGGGTTGGACGTCGGAATCGCCGGGGTCACCAACTGGCTAGTTTTATGGAGAAGGAGAGCCTCTATATGATGAACTCCTTCTTCAGAAAGCGTGAGCACAGAAAGTGGACCTGGCAGAGCCCTGATGGTGCAACTAAAAATGAGATTGACTACATCATGTCAACCAAGAAGCAAATGTTCAATGATGTCTCTGTGATCAATTCGGTGAAAACCGGGAGCGATCATCGCATGGTAAGAGGCACATTGAACATCAATATAAAGCTTGAAAGGTCTCGACTGATGAAGTCTACGCTCCGTCCAGCACAGGTCCAGATTCAAAACCCCGAGAGCTTTCAGCTCGAACTCCAGAATCGTTTCGAGTGCCTAGGAAGCTCAGTGGACGAATACAACGACGAGTTCGTGGAAACTGTCCATACGACTGGGTCTAAGTTCTTCAAGACACGTCGTGCAGATAAGAACAAAAAACTCTTTGATCGTACTCTCAAGCTCATGAAGGAGCGGCGTGAGATGATCTTGCAGTCTTCAGATGAGGCGTGGAAATACCGGCAGTTAAATAGACGGATCTCTAAATCCTTGAAGAGCGACCTCCGCCGCTTCAATACCGAACGTATTAAAGACGCAATTGAGAAGAATAAAGGCTCCAAGGTATTTGCAAGGGATCTGGCTATTGGGCAGAGCCAGCTCACGAAACTGAAGACCGACGATGGCAGGATTTTGGATTCTGAGGGCGATCGAAAGATTCTATGGGCAGTTGTACACGTCAACCAGTAAACCCGTTGCAGATCTAGCAAACGACCCAAGAGCTAGACTAACCCGACACTATACCGAAGACATCCCGGACGTCAGCCTGTACGAGATTAGGATGGCTCTGAAACAGCTTAAAAACAACAAGGCACCGGGTGATGATGGAATTACGGCCGAACTCCTGAAGGCGGGTGGAAAACCGGTACTTAAGGCCCTTCAGAAGCTGTTTGATTCCGTCATACTCGAGGGAAAAACGCCACAGGCATGGTGCAGAGGTGTGGTGGTACTCTTCTTCAAAAAGGGCGACAATGCTCGGTTGAAGAACTATAGGCCCATCTCACTTCTGAGCCATGTCTACAAGTTGTTTTCAAGAGTCATCACGAATCGTCTCGCGCGCAGGTTTGACGACTTCCAGCCTCCCGAACAAGCCGGTTTCCGAAAAGGCTTTAGCACCGTAGACCACATACATACGCTGCGGCAGGTTATACAGAAGACCGAAGAGTATAACCTGCCTCTCTGTTTAGCGTTTGTGGACTACGAGAAAGCATTTGATTCGATCGAGACTTGGGCTGTACTGCAGTCTCTCCAACGGTGCCAAATCGACTATCGGTATATCGAGGTGTTGAAGTGTCTATACAGAAACGCCACCATGTCAGTCCGGCTTCAGGACCAGACCTCGGAACCTATCCTTCTGCAGCGAGGTGTGAGACAGGGAGACGTCATATCTCCGAAACTGTTCACCGCTGCATTGGAGGATGTCTTCAAGTTTCTGGACTGGAGCGGGCTAGGCATCAACGTCAATGGCGAGTACATCTCTCACCTTCGGTTTGCCGACGATATAGTGGTCATGGCTGAGACCATGGAGGACCTCAGTACAATGCTCAGTGACCTCAGTAGAGCTTCCGAAAGAGTGGGTCTTAAAATGAACATGGACAAAACCAAGGTCATGTTGAATGCCCATGTAACACCCACTCCTATCAAGATCGGAGACTCTACACTCGAAGTTGTAGACGATTATGTCTACCTGGGACAAACGGTCCAGTTAGGTAGGTCTAACTTCGAGAAAGAGGTCAATCGTCGAATTCGACTCGGCTGGGCAGCGTTCGGGAAGTTGCGTGGTATCTTCTCGTCCAACTTACCGCAGTGTCTCAAGACGAAAGTCTATGACCAGTGTGTGTTGCCAGTGATTACATACGGGACCGAAACGTGGTCGCTCACAATGGGCCTCATCAGAAGGCTTAAAGTCACCCAAAGGGCAATGGAGAGGGCTATGCTCGGAGTTTCCTTGCGTGATAAAATCAGAAATGAGGATATCCGCAAGAGAACCAAGGTTACCGACGTAGCCCGAAGAATTGCCAAACTTAAGTGGCAGTGGGCAGGGCACATTGCTCGCAGAACAGATGGCCGATGGGGTCGAAAAGTTCTAGAGTGGCGACCGCGAACCGGAAGACGTTGCGTTGGAAGGCCTCCCACTAGGTGGACCGATGACCTGGTAAAGGTTGCGGGGATCCGCTGGATGCGAGTCGCACGGGACCGGTCAATGTGGCGCCACTTGGGGGAGGCCTATGTCTAGCAGTGGACGTCTTTTGGCTGAAATGATGATGATGATGATGACTTGTATTATATAACTATAATTGTATTCTTTAGTGTACTTAATAGATTACTCTGGCTCACACACTATTCATTGTTTGTTGGTTTAGGAGTGGTCGTCTACTGTATTATTAATTGTAATTATGTGAATACTATGTGTCTGTACATCATTTAGCTGTCATTTCTTAACTTGTAATGCTTTGTACATACTATAATACATGATTTTTATATAAGGTACATCGTATTCACGTAACAGAATATATAATAATTCTTGGAAATGCAAATTGTAAACAATATTCTTTTTAAAAGAGTATGTATGGAGTTTCTTGCCCATTCTTCTCCATACGAAACTACCATTTGGAATGGGCAACTAGATTCAAATTTTACAATATGACGTTCAAAAGTGAAATGATTTGACTTTGACTTTATTATGATTACTGCTTTACTTTGACAATTATGTATTCATAAAAACGTATGTAAATAATCTTTGACCTATTTCCAACCAGAATGATGTACCTTGGCTAGTGACCGAGGTACATCGTAAGTAGGATGGCTAAGGTACAACATCGCGACAATTTCACTTACAATCTTTATAAACCCACATAAGATTGAGGGTAGATTCTGACATTCATGCTGTATAGTAGCTAGATATACTAAGATTAGATTCTAATTAAAACAGTTTTCACAAACATGCAACGCTTTAAATTATTTGGCATGAAGTAAACCCCAAAAAACTAACTTTTTGAGTGTAAAATAGTAAATTACCTTTTTGAACTGTAGGTACTCCCATGACGCCAGCGAATCTTAACTAACTTCATCTGTTTATATATTAATGTTGACAAAAGACGTTTCAAATACCATAAACAACGTTTCTAAAAAGCGCAGGATTTTTGAAAAAAAATACGATTGTTCTAGGTACAAATCTGTCCAAGGTACAACAGGTTCCCCTATAGATACTTAGGTGGTACTTGGTAGGTAGGTACGTGTTTAGTTGTGCCTGTGGGAGAGGTATACGTAGAAAGCTTACAAAGCTCTGCGTGTTCAATATAATAATGCGCCGAGGATGTTGTTGACTCGGGACAGCCTCGGTTTTGCAGCTCATCAGGAATGTTTGCTGATGCGCGAATAGACGATTTTTATGCAGACATAATACGCAAGCGATGTGCATCTATGCTGCGATGATTCAGTTGTAGTCCTAACCACGAAGTAAGTGTCCTAACAAAATTCAAGCTACACTGGCGGACAAAATTGACGGGCCATTTAAGCACTGGGCGGGTACACAGCGCACAGATGTAAGTACATGTCCCCAATTAATTTAATTTTAGTTGTGTTGTTAAAATATTTTTTACTAACATTACGTTAAGACGTGACTAACACTATATGGATCTATGATCTGAAATAAAGAATCTATACTAATATTATAAAGCTGAAGAGTTTGTTTGTTTGTTTGGTTGAACGCGCTAATCTCAGGATCTACTGGTTCGAATTGAAAAATTCTTTGTGTTGGATAGTCCATTTATCGAGGAAGGCTATAGGCCCATGCGAAGCCGGGTCGGGTTGCTAGTTATTAATATTACTATTATTAGTTACAATCATTATGGACTCTGTCGGGTACAGCAATACCTAGGGAAGAAGAGAGGAAGCTCTGTTTTAGGAAATTATTAAATAAACATAGGTAGGTAGGTAGCTTAAAAATGAATCAATTCATTCATTAATACTTACTTCGTAGTAGTTGGGTATTTTCCCTCCGCGTTCCATAGCTGTAGGACGCTCAGTATGACAAAAGTTAATAGTAGGTAGTTACTTTATTATTATTTCCTTTTAGTTTAGTTTATTTATTAATAAGGATTACAAATAACATGTCAAGTTTTGTACAGACGCCACGCGCCAGCAGGTCAACCTCGGCGTCTGTACAAAAACAAAAGAAAATAATTGAGAACACACACAATAGAATAAGAGAAACAAATTAAAAATAATTACATCAAATACTTAAAACGATTATTTTAGGTCATAGGTATAATGCCTGGTCGTTTAGTAATCCTTAGCTTTGAAGGCATTGTCAGACGACGTACGGCACTGTTGACGTATTTTAGGTACACTGCACTACTGTAGGTTACAGTAAAACTTGACTAAGTGGGACTTGTACAAGTGAGAAACCTCCATAGCCGGAACCCGGAACCGATGGTGAGGTCCCGACACTTTAGCACTGTATTAACTCTGTCAGTGAGACAAAACAACCATCTGGGACTAGTTCTTTCGATTTTATCAACATAATTACCATTTTTTATCATTTGAGACAGCGAGTGTATTTTACCTCTTTAACTGAGATTATGTTTTAAAGAATACTTTTGCAAAATTATTTTCTTTGAATTTTATAGGTATGAGTAACTGAGATTACGTCAATTTATTACCTCTCTAACTAGGATTTTTTATTTAATAATTGCACCTCTATAACTGAAATAATCTCTATTCCCGTGTCTATTAATGGAACCATTCGTAAATGAGACAGATATTTATTTATACATGGATATCTGAGATCCTGGTAAATGGAATACTCTTTAAGTAAAACAAATTTGCAAGGTCCCTTATGACTAATATCGTGAATATGTATAACTGTGTTTACTAACATGTAGGTAATGTCAAACTATGTGGACTCCCCATTAGGCAAAGTTTTATAAATAACTTAGTTTCTGCTAAGGTTTTCCCGCGTATAACTACCTAGGAACGCATGTATGAGTTAATTTATAACCAGAACACGCTCACGCACACAATATTTAAGAGCATGCTGTCTTCTACACATGCTCAGTTCACGAAAAGGAATCATGAAGGTCTTACGTTTGTGCATCATCCTCTGCCTCATGTTGATAGGCTTTAGCGGTGCAACACCAGGTTTGTCATTAGATACAGTTTTTGTGTTGTTTTAGTACTTACTTATAGCTCTTACAGATCTGCGACACAGTGCCGCGACAGCTGTCGCGAGCGGTCGACGACACCGGTCAGCGACAGTCATAAGTCATTTATTTCTTAACAAAATGCATTGTGTAGAAAATTAAAGTTAAATACAGACATTTCAAATGCTTAATTTAAAATTAGATTATTATTATTAGAATTCAGATGCATTAAAAAGCGAAAACAATAGAGAACAATTAAATAGAAAGATTTAAAATATTAATAAATGACAATAACAACATTTTTAACAGAAACAAAATTAGAAGTCATTAAATAAAAAGTCGGCGACAGCTGTCGCGGCAGTGTCGTAGATGTGTAACAGCTCTGTAATTACAGTTTTAGTCATCTACATTAGAATTAAATAGTATTTTCAATTTTAGCACCTTTTTAAAATCAAACCACTTTATTGAAAGATACCTACAAAATCTTTTTGCAGTTAATATTAAACCCTCGATGTATTATAAGTGTGTCGGCTATGTCATTATATGTCTATGTGTGTCTTTCTGTGGTTTTGTAGCTCCCACACGGATGATCCGATTTCGATTTCTTTATTAGAAGACTAGTGTAATTAGGGTGGTTTTTAGCAATATTTTATGAAAATCTGTCAACCATTTTCAACATAATCAGCTCTTTTCTTTGATGTAGGGATCTCAATCAGGCAATCCACACAACCGATCTTGAACGGAGAATGCCCGCCAATAGTAAATATCGCTATTTTTCTTGTTGTAACTTATGATATCTATCGCAATTTTTAATTATAATTTTACTCTATCTAGTACGTAATAATATAACTTAACGTCCCTATTTTCAAAATCATAATAAAAATAGTGTTTAAATGTAAGTATGTGTAGGTACAGAGGCCAGCACATCAAGCTACTACAATCTGTCAAATTTCTTTGATAGATTTACAACTTTATTACAAAAGCATAAGGTTCATATTTAATTGGGAAAATTTGACAGTTAGGTATGGCTTGATGTGCTGGCGTCTGTACCATTTCGATTTTAAAAGAGCCATTGACCTGCATGTAGTCCATAGAGGTATACTTGATATGGCATATTTAAAGAGTTTTTAAACAGTGAAACCTTATTCTTGACAAATGTACAGAGGCCAGCACATTAAGCTACCACAATCTGTCAAATTTCTTTGATAGATTTTCAACTTTATATCAATAGCATAAGGTTCATAATCAATTGGGAAAATTTTACATTTTGGTATGGCTTGATGTGCTGGCGTCTGTACATGAATTACGCAATCGAAATATGCATCTATGTAGTGATATTACTGTTAAATTTAGCTGATATCAACAGATATTCATCATCATCATTATCATCATGTCAATCTTTAGACGCCCACTGCTGGGCATAAGTGTCCTCCAAGGAGGGGTTCAACCGTAATCGCCATGCTTGGCCGATACATGTTGGCGATCGCAGTTGGTGTCATGGTACTCAGAAGAACGCTACTGCCCATCTTCTGGTCAACTGATATAAATTACTTTTTATTGTTACTACTAGCTTTTGCCCGCGACTTCGTCCGCGTATATGTCGGTTATCGCGGACGCAGACGAAGTCGAAGTCGAAGTCAAATAAAAAGTAGCCTATATCCTTTGTTGGGGTTCACACTTACCCTGTACCAAATTTCACACAAATCGGTTCAGTAGTTTAGGCGTGAAGAAAAGACAGACAGACAGACTTTCGCATTTATAATATTAGTTAGGATTAAAACAGAAGAACATTCTGACAGCAGCGTGTCATTAGCAGACAAAACTTTAGTTGTGCACAAAGCAAAATAGTTTTGAAATCTGTCTGTTAATTGAATATTAAAACCTTATCCGGATATTAAGACATAGTGGACTAGTAGTTATTGCAGAACTGTTAATAGGCAGAATATTAGGAACATTTAAAACCTCCAGTGTATTTTGTAATTTATTTTATTATTGCTTAGTGTAATAATTTAAACTATACAAAAGAAGCGCAGGAAGACATTTTATATGTTCAGTCTCAAAAGGTGTTATGTTACCAATTTCTTTTCTCATTTTTTTTATTTTGCTAGAATGTATGACAGAGATTACATATTGTGTTGATCGGGAGGTTCGCAATATGATTTCTAATGACATGAAACTTTATTTCCAGTGAGAGTCAAGCGCGGCGGCGGCGGTGGCAATAACGGCGGCGGGGGCGGCGGAGGAGGAGGTTTTGGTGAATCCGCTATCCAACACCTCACCACACCTAAAACACAAAAAAGGTGGTAAAGACGCATGGAATTGCTGGTGAACTTGAGGGAGGGGAGGAGGAGGAAGATAAATATAATAGAATAAAGCTGTAAAATCGGGTGGATTTGCCTTTACTGGCGAACTTGACAATGGTAAAGGTGGTCTGACATCCAATTAAATGTAGCGCACAACTCCTCGAGCCCCGACAGACCCACCCCCGGAGGCGACTGGACGTGTCCTTGGCGTTGTGCACTTACTGATCATTTGTTGTTTCACTCTATACCCAAGACCCTCACTAGCGGACAGCACATTGGCGTGCAGTAAAAGCGCACTCAGTTAAATTATCATTCAAATGATGTACCTACCTACATACGGGCATTGGTCGCCAACAAAATTATAATAGCATGTGTTTTGAAACAAGGATAAACTTAGTACCTAACGGTGATCTAAGCCAGGGGTCGGCAACCTGCGATGTGAAGTTGCAGCTCTTCAGTTCCATAAGCAAAAACCGTGCAATCGATCATTATGAAATTAAATTTCATTTTCCGCACCTGTTCCTTTTCTTCACATTGTCTGCTACAAATCATACTGTATAGAATCACGTTCGGATTTCATTTAGTTACGCATTGCCTTTTGCGTTCAAAAATCAAATATAATATGTATATATATGTCACCGTATGATTGTGAACACTGTTAGTTTATGATTATATTATACGAAATATTTTAATATTCAATTATCAATAATAATGAAATATTATAAAAGAGGAAAGATTTGTATTTTTGTACGTAAAGAATAAACTCAAAAAGTACTGGTCCGATTTCAAAAATTCTTTCACCAATCGAAAGCTACATTATCGCTGAGTAACATAGGCTATATTGCATTATTAAAAAATTAGGGGTCCTTGAAAAAATTCGCGCGGACGAAGTCGCGGGGAAAGTGCTAGTGCTAGTAAATAAAAAAATTAGTGGCTGTTTAAAAATTGGAAAATTTTGTAAATTGCAACTTAGCAACTATTGGCGCTTCTGTTTCAAAAGGTTGCCGACCCCTGATCTAAGCTAATCTAAGTAACAAGTAGTTGTTGAATTTGTTATAGCTTGATTTACATAAAGTTACTAGGAGCTCACTTACCTAGGTATATCTGCGTGATCTTCTCTGCGATCAGCCGACGAATGATGTGCTGTATAAATCAATTAAATAAGTCATTACGTAGCTCAATACATAGAAGTAGGTACTCGTGAATACGAACAGCTATTCACTACAAAAATGCACTATAAATAGGGCATGCAATTATCCGGATATATCCGGATAATAAATTCATAATCTTCGTATATATCCGGATAATTGCATTCCCTAACTACAATACGATTCCAACAAACGATCAGGGGGCCAAGTTTGCTATTTTTATAATTTCGTCATTCCAACACGATCGCATTGTCATTTTGCTAAAAGTTCGTAATCTGCTAAATCCATAATGGTCGATCATTGGTCGGTCAATGGTCTCGTAATAGAATTGTGTTATAATGACATTGTCAACAAATTTGAACATTTATTCATGCCAGATTTCATTTATATATATTGTTACATATTATTTATAAGTGTTATAAGCAATCTGAAGTAGTAAGAAGTTCGTAAACTAAGTCAGTCATTAATTTGTCATTATATACGAGATTACCATTCTATATCATTTCTCTTAATGGGGTGTCATTGGTTGACCATTGGAAAGTCATAATGACGCCATTATACAAGCGGAGTTTTAAGGGCACGTCAAGCGCGTAACAAACAAAAAAAAAAAAAAATTTTTTTTTCTGATGCTCACAAACAGGAGGCCAAGTCTGCTATTTTTATAATTTCGTCATTCCAACACGATCCCATTGTCATTTTGCTAAAAGTTCGTAATCTGCAAAATTCATAATGGTCGATCATTGGCCGGTCGAATTAAAAGCAATGACTGCACAATGACGTTTCTAATGGTAGGTCACTGATCAAAGGAACTGTCAAAATTTTAGCAGATTACCGCCTAAGTCAGTCATTTAGTTGTCATTTTGTACGAGATTACCATTCTTTATCATTTCATTTCTTTAAATGGCGTCTCATTGGTTGACCATTGGAAAGTCATAATGACGCCATTATATTAGTAGATTACCAAACTTGTCAAAATCAACAATTATGAAATCAATGATAGACCATTCTGACACTATTGTAATAGCAGACTTGAGGCCCTGACCATTGAATTGTACTAATATGTGTCAATGCTGCTACGCCGTTCTAGTATTCTTTTAGATTTTGAGTTGCGCTAAATCGAATACGCGCCCTTAATTAAGTATGTATTTTTATTATTATTTTTTTTCTCTTCTTTGTTTATCTGTCTTTAATCATTGTAACTGGTCCTAACCGTTGTAATAAAAGTAAAACAAATAAAAATTGATTGGAATGTATAGCTGCATAACTTTATAACAAGCTGCTTTTTTTTTCATATTTCTACGTTGGTCCCTAAGTAAAAGTTTTCGAATTTATGAAAATTTTCACCCCCTGGAAATCTCTAACTACATTAAAAGTCTGCCTGTATAATGCTGGCACATCACAATTGGCGTATTTGTGGAAATATTCGCCTTATGTGTATAATACAAAATGGACTTTATTTCAATAACGATAGAGTACATTTTGTATTAGCCAAATAATATTTGAACAAATACGCCATGTGAAGTGCCAGCATAAACTCCTGAACAAAACCGTGTATCGGAATTTGGTTACGATATTTCAAATTCAATCATAAATATTTCCTTAACACTTTAAGCGCCATGGGGGACACCGTGTGTCCGACGCTAGTGGAGGTTTTACCTTTAACGTTTTTGACCCGGCAGTTAACGTATTCCTTAAATAAAAATAAAACAAATAAATAAACATAAATAAGTATCTATGTTGTTAAAAAGTACCTACCTACTTACACATCAGATACGTATTTATTAGAAATCCGTTAGCAAATAATGTGATACCTAATATCGAATCTATACCAATATTAGAGGAAAGATTCGAGTATTTTTGTATGTAACGAATAAACTACTGGTCCGATTTCAAAAATTCTTTCACCAATCGAAAGCTACATTATCCCCTGAGTAACATAGGCTATATTGCATTATTAAAAAATTTGGGGTCCTTAGAAAAATACAAGCGGAAGAAGTCGCAGGCAATCTGCTCTCCTGGTAAATAACTGGTCCAATGTACCAGACCAGAAAATAAGAGGTGTAGGGTAGGTGTAGGGTAGGTGTAGGGTAGGTGTAGGGTAAGTGTAGGGTAGGTGTAGGGTAGGTGTAGGGTAGGTGTACGGTAGGTGTAGGGTAGATGTAGGGTAGGTAGGTATAGGTAGGTACTGTAGGGTAAGTAGGTAGGTAGGTAGTTTGGTAGTGTAGATAGTTAGGGAGGGATAGGACAACGTCTGTCGGGTCAGCTAGTATTATATAATTATATACTATCAAATAACGCAATGCACGACCTAGCATAGCGTTCATTACGATAATTACCCATGTTAATTAGGTACCAAGTATAGGAAGGTACGATAACTTTGAAGTTTATTGCCAATGAATTGACTACCTACTTTTGATAACCTGTCAAAATGCGATTCCTTCATTAATTTTGTAAAGCAACAATAAAAAGGTTACAGAAGGACCGTTTCGCCATCCTCGAAAATAATTACCTAAACCTGCCAGGCTCACTAGAGCTGCTACTGTATTGATGACTCTGTAGGTTTTATTTGTGACATTATGGAATTTCATTGACATTGAATGAAACTCTTTGCAAGTTGTTTATAACAAAATTTTCCTGTTTGTCATGAAATGCCAATTACATCATTTTGACAACACGTGACGCGAGTAGAAACTGAAATCTGCTTTAAACTGTCTGAGAATGCCTATAAACGTAATGTCAATGTGTGCGTGCGAAAAATGGCGGTTTGTTTTGAGTGGTCTTCAAGTGGCAACATATATATATATATACTCATAACGTCACTTCTTTGACAACAATTGACTAACTATTTATTGATTTCAAAGCAACTAAAAATCTAATTTTACAGTTAGGTATTTTAAAATTAATCGGTTTTTCATCAGGGCTATGATTAAGTGTTTTTTTAGAAGAGTTCTGTTTTGGATTTATTGGCAAAAGTGTCTACTGTATGTACCCAATTATGATAATACAAATGGAATGCATATTATACTGGTTATTGACATTAATAATCAAATATTTTCAAATGAAGAATCCATCACTTCTATATGGGTCTCATTATGTCAATGAATCATCCTTGATTTAACCTCCTTTCCTTCGCAAGGTCGCGTTTGAGAGGCAAAACAGGAATATCCTTAAGCAACTGAGAATTAGTCATTGTGAGAAATCAGAGTGGAACTTGTTTACATGTCAGTACACCTCATCCACAGGAAAATCCAAGCTTTTATGACCGAGTTAGAAAGTTGTTCAACTTCTGTGTAAAATGCATCTCAAACTACCTAAGTGTTTTTTATTTAAGTACTAACACTAAGGGCGGGTTGTTTAAAACAGTTGGTTAACGTTACATATGGACGGTTAAAAATTACTATGATGTGAGACATTTAACGTTTGTTAAATGTAACGGGTTGTTTCATGACATAAAAATCTGTCAGTCAAACTTATTTAAAAAGAAAGTCCATAATATTTTGTTGTTTGACGTAGCTGTTTGACAACACAATTACGATGACATCGATACAATTACGTGGATAGAAATAGTAATTTTGTGAAACAATCCATTTTTTTGGTTTGACGATAGTTAGCGCCATTTTTGACTCGCTCTATAGGTAAGGTAAGTTACTAACACAATGGATTTCTGTTATCCGAATTTTGGAAGTAAATATAGAATGTAGTACATTCGTCAGCGTAGACGTCAGAATAAAGCTTAGAAGATCTATTATCCCCCATTTTGTTAGATTGTGTTCGCAGAGGCCTACCTGGCAGTCAAAGCAGACACAATGGTTTTATATAAACACCCAGAAAAATAATGTGACTCATGCAACACGGAAACTGTTAACTGCAGATTATAATTCCACACATACCTACAGTTTCTTTTGTCTCAAAAGTATGTTCGGAATTTCCAAAGCTATCTAAGGCTGACCCCACACTATGGCGTGCGCGTTCCTCGGGCGCGTTACCACAGTAAAGATTCCAAAGGAACTATTAGTTAATCTGTGGCGTTACTCTAAATATAAGGTGTTAACAACGCAACGTATGCAACATTTGGTATTAGGGACATACCTACACACTACTAGGTGTAAGTATCTTATGTTTTATGCGTTTCAAAGCTTAGGCACGAGTGAACCGGTTCATCCTAGGCAAGCGTGCTCAATTTTAGGCCACAAAATCACTTAAGATCAGAAAAAAGAATCTCGTCAACTCAATAACAAACTACGCAGTATTTAGTTTGTCATGCGGGGCAGACATGCACCGCGCATTCATAATTCATTATTATATTGCGCAAGAGTGTACTTTTGCGCAATATAATAATGAATGCTGACATCGACGCGCAACAAATGAATAAAATACACGTATTTGAGTAAGCGTACGGTAGTCGCATAGCAAAGGTAGTTTGGGCAAATTAAAGGACACATTCGCCGTGGCACAGATTAACTAACTATCTGTGGGTCGATCAATAATCAGTTTTTCACTTCTCTTGCTCAAAAAGGCCGTCATTGTAGAATACCAGAGCGGGGATAAAATAGCATTTCATCCTCTAGGGGCTCTAGGGGAAAAAGTTTTATTTTTATTTTTGTGTGTCAAATATGACAATGAGCCTACAAAAACGAAAAAGTCTTTAGTCATAAGTAGAATAATCATTAATAAAGACTCGACTTATTACTGTTTCAAAATGAACGTCATTTTAATTTTGAAAATGGAACTAAAATCGGCGATCTCTGGTAGAATGCATGCAATGTGTTGCGGCTACAGAAGAAAAAACAAAAAAAAGACATTGGCGTCATTGATTGGCGCGAAATCTTTATAATTTTTCTCTAATTGCAAATTGAATTGGTAGTGACCGTATATAATTTCTCGCAATCGTAGTGAAAAGTATAGTGTAACACACGGCGCTAAAACCCATTAAAACTCGGTTTCTATTTACTCCCTCGCTAAAGCTCGGGAGTAAAACTACCTCGTATATAATGGGTCATTTTAGCTCCTTGTATAACAATCTACTATTGGGTATTTGTGCTTTCTTTAGAACTATCAATGCACAAGTTGAACTTAATATCAGTTAATCATTTAAATGTACAGTCACCAAAAGAGATAAGTATCCATGTCGTCGAGAATAGTTGAAGTTTACTTAGAAACCAATGGAGGCTTTCAAATGAACATTTAGTTAAACCATCGAACTGTTTATTCTCTATTAATTGTATTTTATTTTATTCATAAACACCCATCGGTTTCTAAGTAAACTTCAACTCATGTGTACGGTATTGCACCGTGCAGCTATTACTGATAGGATGCTATGATATTAAATGATACGAGTCCATGAAGGTTTAACAGTTTATTACACTAAGTAAACACCAAAGCTCAAATAGAGATAGTTTTAAGAATAAATGATAGATGATACTGATAATGACGGAGAGAACGATACGTGAGAACACGCGGTGCGTTCGATGACCGGTAGCGAACTAAATTATAAGTAAGTCTTCATCATCATTTCAGCCGAGAGACGCCCACCGCTGGACATAGAGCTCCTCCAAAGGGTGTTTTTTGCCATAATCGCCACGCTTGGCAGGCGGGTTGGCGATCGCAGTATGGTTGTTACAAAGGCACAGAGAACGCTGCTGCCCAGTCGCCTCTTATGACACCCACGGGAAGATATGGGTTGTAAGTAGGTAAGTGAAAATTAATAATTAGGTAATATTGGCGGATATGCTGACGCGGTATGTATGTACAATAATTTCGCAATGTGCGGTTGCACCGTACACACACACTTACTTAGGTACTTATCTGACTTATAACTTTTGACATAATTTTTTAGGTTTTATATTTTTATAATTTTTGACATTCTATAATTTTTGACATTGTTTAGTTTCGAACATTTTCTAAATCTTTATTATTTTAATTTTTTAACTGAGTTTCGGAAAATTACTGCTTATTTTTATTTATAATATTGTGATTGGTAGATATTGCTTAAATTTGCACGCCTCATTGGGTTATAATGCAGTGTACTTTCTATGCTTTTATAACACCTTACAAACATGTATTATGCAAATAAATGATTTGATTTGATTTATCTCTTTTGGTGACAGTACCTTATTCGTACAATGAATATTTTTAATTTGTCATTGTTTTTAAACATAATCTTTAATATCTTCATCATAAGAGCTTACTATTATAGGATGCTTACTGTAACAACTTTCAATAACTAAAGCATTAGAAATAGGTAGGTAGGATTGATGTTGTGTGTTGTGTTGTTGGAAGGAACAATCATGTTTATACTACTCACACTGGGATATTTGTCTCATTGTAGGTACAGTGGTACCCAAACTAGGCAGCGCCTCAGGTCAGAGGTCAGAATATTTTCTCATTTCTGTCACTTTTGTCGTACACTGTCAAAATTGACTAAAATACTCGACTCGCTCTGTCAAACATGATATTTTTTTATAAAATATCTTGATTGTCATCTACTCGTCCTAGTTTTTTAAGGAAAAGAGTTGACAAAATCAGATACGTACCTATATTATTAGGTATACTTAAGTGAAACTTTAAAAATAACATGACTAACTGTGGGGAGGAGAAAGGGGATCTATAGTTCTAACACGGACTAGAAAAAATACCGGACAACTGCGAGTCGGACACGCCCACCGAGGATTCGTACGTATCTGTAGGGACATATCCATACTTCTATACTGATCCATACCTACTATCCATACTTTAATCTACTTAATATTATAAATGCGTTTTTTGCGACATAAACGACCATATCTTTTTTCACGTTAACATAGAGGGTTGATTTTTTTTACAGCATCAAGGGACCGTAGACTTGAGTATATGGTTTTAATTTCAACTCGATACCTCCACGCGTTCCCGAGATAAAGGGTCTTGACAGACAAACAGACAGACAGACGGACAACAAAGTGAAAGATCATTTTCTTGTCCGTCTGTCTGTAATAAGGGTTCCGTTTTTTTCTTTTGAGGTACGGAACCCTAAAAGGAGGGACTCCACGCCACGCACATCAAAAGTGAAGCACCTAAAGAAAGCCGACCGAGACGCACACATAGATCGGTACGGTCGGTAGTCGGTACTTTCGGTGCGGAATCCTTTTTTTTCTAGTCTGTGACTATGATTTAAATGTGTGCGTGAGGTAAGTTTGTACAAACGGTCTGGCTTACTTAGGGTGCTTCACTTTCGACATGCATGGCGCGGAGTCCTTCCTTTTTTTCTAGTCCGTGAGTTCTATGTTGCTACCTAAAGTGGTTGGTAACAAGTTAACGGTAACAGTAAACTGTATCTGTTGGACCTTTCGGTGCTCACTATTATCTAGATGAGCATCACATTTAGTAATCACCAGTCACTTTGTCGAAGTAGGTGATGATATTGGACAATATCAACCATCGCAATATAAAATAATAGATATTACAATTAACGGTTAATTATTCAAGGGCGGTGATTAACAACATTGACTATTTATAATTAAAGAAGCAAAATCAAACCCAGCTACATGTTGGTGTGATCGCCAGCCCTTTTATTAAAGTGGTAATTAACAAAAATTCAATATCATTCGCTTTATTTTATGATAATTTTTGTCATATCAACCTTAACTGTATCAAATTGTGACTGCCTACCCATTTGGCATGTGTGGTGATTAATTATTTTGTTAAGTCCCACAAATTTTGGAAATGGTTTTTACCACTTGAATTTTACATGATTGTATGTGATTGAAATAAACATGCTTGTCATGGTAAGTAATTTCAAAGTCAAGGAAAAACATTAAAATAAAGTCAGTTACACAAGAAACTAAACAAAAATAAAAAAGGTGCAATCGAATACATGGAACAATGGAATCTTATAGCCGAGGTTTGTATGATTTTCTTTTTTAATTTTAATAATGTGATGCATTGATTTTAGGCCTTCGGACTTAGGACCTAGACCGCGGGCGCGTAGAAGTGTGAGCCGCCAATGAGGTGAACATAAGACCTGGTCAATATTGCTGGGAAGGCTTGGGACAGAGGGGAATGGCGTGCAATGCAGGATACCTACACTACGCATTGGGTAACAAAAGTTTGTGGAGAAGAACTAGAGCAGACATTGTGTAACGTTGTATCGTAACTTTTCTGAAAATAATTAAAATCACAACCAAATATCAACAATTAACTTCACAATAACAAATAAATGTCAAATCAAGCCACATACGTATTAAAATTAGGGACGTCTAAGTTACTATTAGCAATGGTACTAGTGAAGTCTGCCTAATTGTGGTATACGAACGAGTGAAATTAAGAATTTTGTCTATGCTAATTACTGTATTTAAGCCACGATGACGGCCATGACAGGTCCCTTTTTGAATAGGGTATTTTACTCTATAATCTATATATATACATACAATCTATAAATATGTTATTGAGACAGTTTAGGCATAAAGCAGTCGGAAAATGTAAGTTTTAGTTCATAAAATTACACAACCAATTTTTTAAATTCAATTCAAAGTTTTCAGTATTACTAATCTGTTATAAAACACCATGAAATAGCAGCGGCCATGTTATTATGCCGTACGGCTGTGTAAACAAAAAATTGCCAACTGTCAGTCAACCGATTGGCGTAATATAGGCTTTGTACTTTTATTATTTTCGTAACTAACGTAATTTTTTCATTATTACACCTATTACAAAATATGCTTTTAATTATTTTTAAATTATATACAATTATAATATTTAATATGAGCGCATTTGATACAAAACGAACTGACGTCATTTAAGCTGAGCAATATGGCGTCCAGTAACAGGCGTTTTCGTCAAGCTACGCGCGAAATTTGAAAATTTAAAATTTAGATGCATTTTTATGGCACTTATCGATTGAATAAAAATTTTGTGTTTTTTTTTTTAGTGGCATATTAGCTTTACAGAATTTCATTGAGACAGTTTTCAAAAATGGGTGTAATACCCTATTCCGGCACCCGCAAGGACAGAACTTACACCTGCTATCCAGTGTCGTACAGTGTTCTTCGCCATTTTATTTTCTTGCTAGCCAGTATTTAATTGACTGATATTAGTCAAAAGTATTAAACTCTGTGAATTCGTAACCCCATATTGGGTAAGTGTTGAACAGCTAACTATATTTTGCATTTCGTGTTCCTACCTTATAGGTTATGTTAGGGCGTGCACCTATGTTAGTTTAGTTTCCTCTTATTGCAGCTTAATTATTTATTTATTTATTTATTTATTTATCCATCTTACAACTATCATGACAGGAGCTAAGCCTAATGCGATAGCGTACTTATCTAAGTGTTACCTAACTAATTAAAACATGACTGTGTATAACCTAATATTACGTTCGTATTATGCGTTATTTCAAATGCTGATGCAACCTGTTTGCCCTTAGCTCTGTGCATTCTGATACACGTAGGTACCTATTTACCACGCGGCTCAGAATATGCAAATCATGGGTCATTGTGTCTTTGTGTAAACTTAAGTCATGATCCATTTTTATTGTAAACTCCGTACTGATTGTGACAACCACATACACCTTCATTGGCGCACTAGTACATCTCGCTTTGCGTACGCTTTGGTGTCACAATCAGCGGAGATGACCTTCGGCCATCTTGTGACACGCTGGACGTTGCATTCCAGGGTCCAAAGTTCCGGCTGAACACCTGGATTTTTCTAAATCCGCGGACATCAAGAGCATCCCAACGTTGGGTGCGCACCACCGCACTTCCGGACACCATCGAGCTCCGCCCCGGGTCCCTATTTGTCCCGCGTGGCCGCGTCGAGCTCACTTCGGGTCTGGCAACACCACCTGCCGACCGTCACCACACCTGGCGTCTCCAGCGTGGCACACCGCTGTGATCGTCGTGCCCAAGGCTGAGCCAGGAGAGTACAGTGCAACTCCCAGGGGAGGTTGGAAGAAGATTAGTGACCTTAGACTTATCCACTCCTTTTTTCCCCTTTAGGAATATATTTTTTATGTTGACCGGTTACATTGGTTTTGATTTCTTGTTCCCCACGTAACCCCTACGTCACAATTGGTTTTACGTCGCGAGAAGAAACGAAGTGTCAAAGTGCTTTCCTGAAATTGACGTGCATGTAAGGCATTAGGATGAAGTCCGAATTGTGTAGACAAGCTTCGGTGAGACGTGACCGAGAAAGGTGTCATACTATGACATGTGATCCCTGATGGAAATAGTTTTGAGAGACATAATATAAACAAGTATTGTAAACTGCGTTCATAATCTAGTTTCCAAACATGTGTTGACATGACACAAACATGTGATGCACATTAAGAAATAATAAAAATAGTTTGAACTGATGTAAGTACGTATCACTTAGAACTAATTAATTTGTATATTTTTTGTTAAATATTGCATAATTATGCGACATGGGTTGACTGTTGATCCTACATAACATAATTCTTATTCTCATTGTTATAAACTTGAGCATAACCATTTATTTTTTATAACTTTTTCTATTGTTTTAGTATTCTGAAATCAACTGTAAAGAGTACTCACATAAAGTCAAGTGCTTCCAAGGTCATCAGGCCGGCCTTGTCACGCGAGCTGGCACTGGTGCCCGCAGCCAGCCGGGCACAGCGCGTGCACAGCCATCCAGCTGCGCATGTGCTGCAGGTGACCACCGTGCGAGCAGCCCTGGCACCACGCGTACAGCCCGCGCACCACCTGCGGGGATAGCTCAGTGAGGTAGTGTGGGTCACTGGCACCACGCGTACAGCCCGCGCACCACCTGCGGGGATAGCTCAGTGAGGTAGTGTGGGTCACTGGCACCACGCGTACAGCCCGCGCACCACCTGCGGGGATAGCTCAGTGAGGTAGTGTGGGTCACTGGCACCACGCGTACAGCCCGCGCACCACCTGCGGGGATAGCTCAGTGAGGTAGTGTGGGTCACTGGCACCACGCGTACAGCCCGCGCACCACCTGCGGGGATAGCTCAGTGAGGTAGTGTGGGTCACTGGCACCACGCGTACAGCCCGCGCACCACCTGCGGGGATAGCTCAGTGAGGTAGTGTGGGTCACTGGCACCACGCGTACAGCCCGCGCACCACCTGCGGGGATAGCTCAGTGAGGTAGTGTGGGTCACTGGCACCACGCGTACAGCCCGCGCACCACCTGCGGGGATAGCTCAGTGAGGTAGTGTGGGTCACTGGCACCACGCGTACAGCCCGCGCACCACCTGCGGGGATAGCTCAGTGAGGTAGTGTGGGTCACTGGCACCACGCGTACAGCCCGCGCACCACCTGCGGGGATAGCTCAGTGAGGTAGTGTGGGTCACTGGCACCACGCGTACAGCCCGCGCACCACCTGCGGGGATAGCTCAGTGAGGTAGTGTGGGTCACTGGCACCACGCGTACAGCCCGCGCACCACCTGCGGGGATAGCTCAGTGAGGTAGTGTGGGTCACTGGCACCACGCGTACAGCCCGCGCACCACCTGCGGGGATAGCTCAGTGAGGTAGTGTGGGTCACTGGCACCACGCGTACAGCCCGCGCACCACCTGCGGGGATAGCTCAGTGAGGTAGTGTGGGTCACTGGCACCACGCGTACAGCCCGCGCACCACCTGCGGGGATAGCTCAGTGAGGTAGTGTGGGTCACTGGCACCACGCGTACAGCCCGCGCACCACCTGCGGGGATAGCTCAGTGAGGTAGTGTGGGTCACTGGCACCACGCGTACAGCCCGCGCACCACCTGCGGGGATAGCTCAGTGAGGTAGTGTGGGTCACTGGCACCACGCGTACAGCCCGCGCACCACCTGCGGGGATAGCTCAGTGAGGTAGTGTGGGTCACTGGCACCACGCGTACAGCCCGCGCACCACCTGCGGGGATAGCTCAGTGAGGTAGTGTGGGTCACTGGCACCACGCGTACAGCCCGCGCACCACCTGCGGGGATAGCTCAGTGAGGTAGTGTGGGTCACTGGCACCACGCGTACAGCCCGCGCACCACCTGCGGGGATAGCTCAGTGAGGTAGTGTGGGTCACTGGCACCACGCGTACAGCCCGCGCACCACCTGCGGGGATAGCTCAGTGAGGTAGTGTGGGTCACTGGCACCACGCGTACAGCCCGCGCACCACCTGCGGGGATAGCTCAGTGAGGTAGTGTGGGTCACTGGCACCACGCGTACAGCCCGCGCACCACCTGCGGGGATAGCTCAGTGAGGTAGTGTGGGTCACTGGCACCACGCGTACAGCCCGCGCACCACCTGCGGGGATAGCTCAGTGAGGTAGTGTGGGTCACTGGCACCACGCGTACAGCCCGCGCACCACCTGCGGGGATAGCTCAGTGAGGTAGTGTGGGTCACTGGCACCACGCGTACAGCCCGCGCACCACCTGCGGGGATAGCTCAGTGAGGTAGTGGTCACGTACCTGGTGGCACACCGCGCACAGGTCGGGCAGGTGTCGCAGGTGTGGATGGCAGGAGTCGCAGGCGGCATGCGGGCGGGTGCGTCTCCCGCATCGCCCGCAGCACACGGCCACGCTGGTGGACTGCTGCGACATCACCCACACGCTGTTCAGCCACGCACAACGAACCACCTGGTATCAAAAGCAAGGCACAAGGTATCAGTTCTGTTCTGTCTCCTGCTTAATTTGGAGGCAAGTGGAAAAAATGATTTTTTTCCTAATCCGCTGTTCTTTTGTGATTAAATTCGTTGCGGGATCCAAGACAGTTAAATCGTTTCTCCGGGACTCGTTGACAGTGGCGGCCCTAGGGCGGTGCGAGCGGTGCGGTCGCACCGGGCGCCTCATTTAGGGGCGCCGAAATCAGCAGAAAAGGCGCCGACTAGTCGTAGACTCGTTTGTGACCCACAATCGACCAGGCGCGTAGGTATATCACTGGCAAGTGCTAGGTAACTGATGGGAAAAATGTGACATCTGAGATTCTGAACCCATTATTATAAGAATATTATCAAACATCAGAGCCATTTTAAGTTTTTCGACATATTAAACAAAAATACTGGCAGGATTTTTTCCCGATTATATGGACAGCGTTTCGGATCTTGCTGACTGTAGCTGTAAGTGTCGCTAAAGAGCTATAAAACAGTTTGAGAGGTACTACGAGCCGCCACTTGGGTCCTGAAGAAGTGTGTCTCCGAGTGCGTCGCCCATTAAGGTAGGCTGGACAAGGGTGTTATCCGCCCTTCGAAAACGCCCTGGTGCACCAGCTGCGGGCCGGGTGAGAGGATGTGATTTTCCTCTCAATTTCCGCATGGTGACCAATGATCAGGCCAATGCATAAGCCGCCTTGTAGGATATAGTGCGGTTCCCCATGCTGTCTCTGTTGGCCATCGGTCGCTGCAGCTTTCGCAGAACCTGCTACCAGCTGTCAGGTCAGCCGTCCAGATCGAGGGCCATCGATGACAGGATCCTCACTTATAACCGGCCTCCAGATTAGGAAGCAACGTTGATAGCGCGCCCTAGCCGCGCCCAATGACTTAGGCGCCAGCCGCTGAAGTGGGGGCCGAAACTCACCGGCTGACGAGCACCTATTCCAGGTACTTAATGGTAGACTCCACAACGATTCGAACCCCTTCGACCACAATGTGTGATCCGAGCGGCGCTGCACGTAGGGAGCTATTAAAAAACCACGCTTCTGACTTGTTGAGGAACTACAGGCCTAGACGCCGTATGCGTATGTACACCACTAGTGATACCGCAGCCATCACCAGCTACGCTGCTTCCTTGTACGAGCTCCCCTAGGCCGTGTCCATGTAGCACGTAGCACGTCATCTCTACGCCCGATTGGAGCTCGCCTCTCAGCACACAGTCGTACTCGAACTCGAACTGCCGACATCACCCCACCCCAGGACACCGCTTCCTCAACCAGGGCTCTCACCTGCGATATCGCTTGGATGGTAGAGTGCTCATACCGAAAACCATATTAACTCTTGTCCGGTCCCTCTGCGCACAAGTGGCTGACAAGGCTGGTCGCTCGTCTAGCAGCACAATGGGTTGGTATGCGGACGGCGAGTCTGCATGCAGGTGCCCCAACTTTCAGAATTAGGTGGCTAGATTTTCTCAAAGTCTGAAACGAGTCGGGGACGAGACGTGAGCGGCTCAAGGTACGCTGTGTAAAGTCCTCTCAGTTGAAACTCTAGCTCTTTCAGAGCATGGGCTAACACGCAGCCGTGGACCCAGTCGGGACCCGGAGCCATGCTCTTCGCCCGGAGTCGCATCATGGCCCATCTTTGCCTGTTGCCCGGAGCTGCATCATGGCCCATCTCTGCCTGCCTGCCAAGAACGCCATCAGCGTCCCAGGGGTGACGCCCTAAGCTGCGCGCTGCGTGTGTGGCTGTTCGGGGCCAGTATACCAGACTACGCAGGAGACGTCGCCGCGATCAGAGTGCGGCAGATGAGGAGGCAGATCTGTACCAGAGATACAGGGAAGCAAAGAAGGCACTCCAGCAGGCCATCGCGCAGGCGAAAGCCAGGTCTCGCGAAGAGCAACTCGAGACTTCGGCATCACTTTATCGGTGGCCCGGGGAGGCGCAGGAGCGCGGCGAGAGACCCCTGCCCCGGGGTATCGAGGTACGGCGGTCTGAGCTCCACCGGGCCCTGAGGGCGGAATGGGGGTCGCAACCCACTGCGGGGTACGCCGTTATAGGGGCGGTAAGACCTGTCATGGAGGCGTGGATCGAGAGGCGGCATGGCGCCCTCAGCTTCCGGCTGACGCAGGTATTTTCTGGCCACGGCTCATTTGGGAAGTACCTGTGTCGCATAGGTCGGGAGCAGACACCTGTGTGTCACCACTGTGCTGCTTGCCCGGAGGATACGGCGCAGCACACGTTGGAGGAGTGCCCAGCCTGGGCAGTGCTGCGCCGCAACGAGGTCACCCGCCGGAGCGATCTCTCGCTCCCGGCCGTCATTCAATCGATGGTCGAGAGCGAGAGTGCATGAGGCACCCGAGAAGGGCGCAAAACGATCTGCGACCTCCATGAGAGGTGGTCTGCGGGCGGTGTCATTCGTCCGACCAGATAAGCCCGAGTTGGCGGCGCAGTGTTGCGCGTGCGCCACTCGAGAGTGCGTGCGGCCGTTATGGGAATGGCCGCACGGGGAGGTGGGACCTATTGAACACAGCGCCTGTCGGGGGAGCGGTGAATGCTCATGCGAATCCCGCACCCCCGGCCATAGGCAGAGGTGGAACACCGCGGTGGTTTTAGCCGGTGGGAAACCGCCATACCCCTCCGTCACCCCCACGACAAATAAAAAAGTGGGACGCTGATGGCGTTCTTTGCAGAATGCGTCTGTGGGCAAAAGCCATCGGTTTTCGGCCAAGAAAGTTTCCGTCATTTTTTATGTTGGAAACATGAAAATTGTTTTTTGAGTTTGAGAAATAAAAAAAATGTGTATCAGTTTTTTTGCCAACTTCACGCCTAAAGAATAAAATAGGGAATGAAATGGGAATTTCGTTATTTTAAAAGTTAGAAAGATAAAAATTGATATTTAGCTTTGCGGTTAAGAGCGTGTATTCGATTCGTGACGAAAACTTCTTGTTTTCGCGGTTTGCCCAGAGCAATATCGTAATGATGTAAGCAGATTATTTAAAGACAATTACAGTTTTCGAAAAGATTAAGTCTTGATTTAGGCAGGTACTATCGGCCAAACTTAAGCAAGCTCACTTACGAAAATATTCCTGCGGAAGCGCAGTTAGTAACAGACCACGCCCTTTCCTTGCTCCACCCAATTAAAGACAATAAGTGTTTGTGTGAGTGCAGTAAGTGCGTGTGACAAAAAAATTAAACAAACATTAGTGCCAATTTGTATCTCGCCTATAGTCCACGCTTCCTGTTCTCGTCGCAATTTTATTTTACTACGACCTGTTTACTTCTATCGGACTGATTGCCTGCCCAACTGTGACAGAGAAAGTTAATAGAAACAAATTAAGTGCATGTATAGGTTTCGTTTACTGTGCTATATTTTCATTGTTTGCATTATTATATAGATCTCGATTTTTTCTTCTGTTACCGTAATTACAGACGCAATTAAAAGTTATTGTTTCGGAAGCCGACATCAGCCCGACGACAATGCTTGACAGATTAAATTGTAAATATTAATAAAACATAAAATACAATTACAATTTTGAAATAATAAAATAAGAAATTACGTTTAGACATTCAAAATATTATGCAGTCAAGAAGTTTGTTTTTGTCCTTTCTTTTTTTTTTATGTCGGCGCATTCAAAGACATTGTTTGGGCTTTTATGTCCCGATAACAAATCTTTCAACACCTAAACAATGGCCCTTCATTTCAAGTCATCACTGCATTTTAAAATGGGGTTACCGCACTTATGAAGTTAAAAATAAAGCTCAAATTTGCTTGGGAGAGTTTCACACTACATTGGAATTTACTATAATGCCATAGATAAATATTTGTTTGTGATCTACTACCAATACAAATTAAAGATGAATGTTAATACAATAGATATTTAAAAAGTTAGGGCTTAATTGATAAGAACTTAATCTTTTTGCATATATTAAGACTGCTAGTAATATTTTATGCTTAAAAGCTAAAAAAAACACTCTTTAGTTTACATTATCTTAGTACAAAATATTTATTTGTGGAATGTAGATTACTAATAATTAAAATAAAGTTATACCAATAATACATTTTCTACGTCAAACAGATTACATTATTATGAGTACGAAATTACTTCTTGTCAACAATCATAATCACTTCACTGTCATCACTACATATTATAAAACAAAGTCCCCCGCCGCGTCTGTCGCTATGTATGCTTAAATCTTTAAAACTACGCAACGGATTTTGATGCGGTATAATACATGCATATTATAGTAGAAGAAAACCGAGAAATTCCAAGAGTAATGTGGGGTCGTAATAAACATATTTTTGTGCGCTTACATTGCAAACGCTGGCTAAACCTTACGAGATATATCAAATTAATGTAGGTACTACGTTGTATATCTTAAAACGATCGATAAAAAAATCCGCGATGGTATATATTTATCTCTTAAGGATAACCCACAGTAATCATTTTTATCTATTACATTATTACAAATAAGATATGGGTTATTTACCAACCTATTTTAAACAATACAGTTTTATTCCTTACCAAATTAAATCTCTTAGATACGTTGTGCATTTCATGTAGATCAAAATTGCCTTTTACAGCATATCATTAAAATCTATATATTAGAAGATATCACAGTTTTAAAAAGCGGGGGTAGAGCGGCTGGCGCTTAGATTTGAGCGTTGAGTGTTTTTCACATGGCCATTTAAATATTATTCGTGTTGTCTAATAACAAAAAAGCCGTGAACGTTGTATTTAGACACATTCTGTAGTATATTTAGTATCACTATTGCACCCGTGCGAAGCCGGGGCGGGTCGCTAGTAATATTATAAAGAGAAAAGATTTGTATTTTTGTATTGTAACGAATTAACTCAAAAACTTCTAAACTAATTTTTTTGGCCATTTATTAGAATGCTACATTATCCCTGAGTAACAGGCTATATTTATTACTAGAAAAAATTAGAGATCCCTACTAAAACTTCAATAAGGTATCATAAGGTGTAAAAAAATTGCCCTAAAATGTTTCACCGCATGCGCTTCGGAAACTACTGATGATAGAACAAAAAAATGTTCTACAATATTAAAGAATATAATATATTGATATGTTCTTTAATATTGTAGATTTTTTTTTGTAATTTATAAAAAGTGATGCAGTCAAGAATTTTGTTTTTGTCCTTTCTTTTTTTTATATCGGCGCATTAAAAGACATTGTTTGGGCTTTTATGACCCGATAACAAATCTTTCAACACCTAAACAATGGCTCCTCATTTTAAGTCATCACTGCATTTTCAAATTGAGTTACCACACTTATGAAGTTAAAAATAAAGCTCAAATTTGCTTGGGAGAGTTTCACACCACATTGGAATTTACTATAATGCCATAGATAAATATTTGTTTGTGGTCTACTACCCATACAAAATACAGATAAGAATGTTAATACAATAGATATTTAAAAAGTTAGGGTTTATTTGTTATGAACTTAATCCTTTTGCACATATTAAGACTGTTAGTAATATTTTATGCTTAAAAGCTAAAAACAAACACTCTTTACTTTACATTATCTTAGTACAAAATATTTATTTGTGATATGTAGATACTAATAATTAAAATAAAGTTATACCAATAACATATTTTCTACTCCAAACTGATTATATTATTATGAGTACGAAATTACTTCTTGTCAACAATCATAATAATATTATAAAGAGAAAAGATTTTTGTTTGTAACGAATTAACTCAAAAACTTCTAAACCAATTTCTTTGACTACTCTTTAGAATGCTACATTATCCCTGAGAAACATAAGCTATATTTATTACTAGAAAAAATTAGAGATCCCTACTAAAACTTCAATAAGGTATCATGTTGTAAAAAAACTGCCTTAAAATGTCTTTCACCGCATGCGCTGCGGAAACTACTGATGATAGAATATTTTACAAAATAAAATAATCTACAAAATACTTCGCGATAATGTCCAACTATTATAGTTATGCCACTATAACTACTTTTTTACATGTTAAAAGTTGATAGTAATGCCGACCAAAATTAGACCATGTTATCCATACCTTTTGTATTAATCATTATCCAAATAAATATATTGAAGACTGTTTCAGTACCTGTAGATTACTTTTCGAATTATTCAAATCGGACATTCCATTCAAAAGATATTACGGATTTAAAAATGTCAAGCTAAACAAAATAATAGTAATTAAAAAAAAACTACTTATTTCCTGCATAAAGACATTTACTCTACGTTTATCCCAAAACGTGTAAAAATAAACGACCACCCGTGCGAAAGCGGCAAGGGCCGCTAGTAATTTATAAAGAGCTCACGCAGGCCGTATCATAGTTTGAAACCGATACGACAATTAGAATTTGTGTCCATTAGAATTTGTGCACACTAGTGTGAGTGTCAACTTCTACACATTATTGTATTACTATCAACACAACTAAAATACGCTTCCTATTGGTCAAAACGCATGCATACGGCGATCGAGTCCAGAGGCGTGCTAGGCGATTATCGCCTTAAAGGTGAGCTTGCGGAAGTTTGGTCGATAGTACAGAGTAAAAGTATAATTTTTAATTATGGTTTTTTGAAGCGAAGACAATTATTTCATATCGTTTTACGAAAATAGACGTCAGAGTTAACTTTCAGGACGAATACAACCATTACAATATGCCAAAATATTTTGTTTTATGCGTTTTTCCAACAGTATATACAGTCATAAAGACAGCTAAAGAGCCGAAAATATTATTACTATTATGTAACAATGTTGAAAAAGTAGAAAATCAGTTCACTTTGTCAATTTTTTTTTACCAGTATTTGAATAAAAACATAACTGATATGTTTATTTTATGAAAGTAAATGTTATGCTTAATATACAGAATATTTTTCAGTCCGTTATACGAGCTCATTTATTTTAGACAATTATTTTAAAAAGCGCTGTAAAACATCGCGCTCTGTCGTTTGCCGATCAATTTCAATTATTCGTGCTTATTTCGTGCATTTTTTTTTTTTTGATGCACCCAAACAGACCATTGTATACTAGTGTGTATCAATGCTGCTACGCCGTTCTAGCACTCGTTTAGATTTTGAGTTAACTCGAATACGCGCCCTTAAACGCAGAAAGAAAATACGATGTTTCATATTTGGGGGGGCGCCATTTTTAGATCTCGCACCACCTAAAAAATTCGCTAGGACCGCCACTGCTCGTTGAGCTTCATTGCTTTGGCGTTTTTCTGGTTCTGTTCTGTTAAACTGTTCATTCTGGCTTACAAGAGTTGCAGTGGTTTAAGAATACTGTGGCTGGCTTGTCCTATAAAACCTGACCATCTTGAGCTTCTTGGCGTTACTTTGACATCAAATCTTAACTTTGGGTCACTCATTGAATCCAAGGCCCAACTAGCTGCCAAAATGCTGGGAGTCCTCGCAAAGGTGCGAAAGTACTTCACGTCGGAACAGCTGCTCAACTTATACCAAGCACAAGTTCGATCGTGTATGGAGTACTGTTCGCACCTTTGGGATCAGCAAAATACCAACTGGAGGCGTTGGAAGTTATTGATAGACGTGCCAAGAGGCTCATTAATAATGACTCCCTGGTTAGGGCTAAGCTCCAGAGCCTTGAACATCGCCGCACCGTTGCCAGCCTATCGGTCTTTTATCGGGTACATTTCGGAGAGTGTGCTTTGGAATTGCACAATTTAATTCCCCCATCCCCATTCCATCATCGGACGAGCAGAGATACGGCGAAGCGTCACCGCTATATGGTTGAAGTTCCACGGTCTCGAACCAAGCGCTTTGATTGCACATTTGTTGTGCGAACTGCCAGACTGTGGAATTCGTTGCCCACCTCTCTGTTCCCTGATAAGTATAATCTGGGTATCTTCAAGGCACGAGTGAACCGGTTCCTCCTAGGCAAGCGTGTTACAACTTAGGCCGCATCATCACTTAAGATCAGGTGAATTGCGGTCAAACGCAAGCCTATTCATTAATAAAAAAAAATAAAGAAAAAGATAACCTTCACACGACTAACGACTTTATAAATTACCTCAGTAGCGACATTCCACAGTTTATGCCTCTGCAACAGCTCGATGTATCCGAGAAGCCAGTGCTCTTGTAAACTCTCCTCGATATACGGGAACAAGTCACTCCTGAGAACACAAATATCTGATGTCATTATATTCATCATCATTTCAGCCGAAAGACGTCCACTGCTGGACATACGCCTCCCTCAAAATGGGGGGGGTTTTGCCATAATCGCCACGCTTGGCAGGCGGGTTGGCGATGGTTGTTAGAAAGGCACAGAGAACGCTGCTGCCCATTCCCTGGTGAGTCCCTTAGTCGCCTCTTACGACACCCACGGGAAGATATGGGTCATTATATTAAGCAGACTGAAAACCCTGATTTATTGTTTTACTTTTATCCGGAATTGCATTAATAATAAGCAGTGGAGTCCTATGTCAGGAGCTCGTGGCTAAGTAAAAGCCGTACAGATCGATCGGTCAAAGGTTAAGCTACGCTTGCCGCGGTCGGTCTGTGGATGGGTGCCCATCCGTTTCATACCGAGTTCGCTCCGTGCCTCGGAAAGCATGTAAAGCCTTTCGTCCCAGCTGTCATTCGTAGATTTTTGGCAGTCGTTATGGGTAACCAGAATCCATAAAGTCTGACAACCCTTACCAAGGAGTATTGTGTTACCCAGGTGGGGGTCCGATAAGGAATCGCTCCATGTAAAACACTGGTATTCAGCTGCATCCGCTTAGACTGGAAGCCGACCCCAACAAAGTTGCGAGAAGGCGACGCAGATGATGAGTGGAGTCGTGTGTTACCTATGCTCCTGCAGATGATGAGTGGAGTCGTGTGTTACCTATGCTCCTGCAGATGATGAGTGGAGTCGTGTGTTACCTATGCTCCTGCAGATGATGAGTGGAGTCGTGTGTTACCTATGCTCCTGCAGATGATGAGTGGAGTCGTGTGTTACCTATGCTCCTGCAGATGATGAGTGGAGTCGTGTGTTACCTATGCTCCTGCAGATGATGAGTGGAGTCGTGTGTTACCTATGCTCCTGCAGATGATGAGTGGAGTCGTGTGTTACCTATGCTCCTGCAGATGATGAGTGGAGTCGTGTGTTACCTATGCTCCTGCAGATGATGAGTGAAGTCGTGTGTTACCTATGCTCCTGCAGATGATGAGTGGAGTCGTGTGTTACCTATGCTCCTGCAGATGATGAGTGGAGTCGTGTGTTACCTATGCTCCTGCAGATGATGAGTGGAGTCGTGTGTTACCTATGCTCCTGCAGATGATGAGTGGAGTCGTGTGTTACCTATGCTCCTGCAGATGATGAGTGGAGTCGTGTGTTACCTATGCTCCTGCAGATGATGAGTGGAGTCGTGTGTTACCTATGCTCCTGCAGATGATGAGTGGAGTCGTGTGTTACCTATGCTCCTGCAGATGATGAGTGGAGTCGTGTGTTACCTATGCTCCTGCAGATGATGAGTGGAGTCGTGTGTTACCTATGCTCCTGCAGCACCAGCATGACGACGGCGGCAGTCTGCACGTCGCCCAGCTCCGCGTGTAGACGCAGCGCCGCCGCCAGTAGAGGGGCTGCGTCTAGGGTGGGACTCTTGGCTTGCCCCACGCGCACGGCCAGCCCCGAGTCCCCACCCTCGCCCTCGTCCATCTGGGGCGGGTGGGAAACAACATTCTCTAAAGTTATGCCATGGTGTAATAACATTCGTGAGGGTGCGGGATGATGGAGCACGGCGAAATTACTGATCCTATCTACCAGAATGTGCGATATTTTTATGATGCGAAAAATTGAGACGAAAGCCATTTGAGTTAGTGTTGTTACATAGTTTTGGTTTTAAAATTATCGATATGATTGATGAGGCAAAAAAAAACAGGAAAAGTCACTATCATTGATTTATATGTGTATTCGTGTTTAAACTATATCAGAAACGTCACCATTAAATATGACCACCCATTTCTGGTACATGTTGTATAAAGTTATTCTGGAAAAACATTTTTGTGACAAACCGGAATGGGTATAGTTAATGACTAAATGTTTTAGTCTGTCGGCATTTTGTGCCGCGTCATAGGAGAAAACTCACTACATGTTTTTAAAGTAAGGTAATGCTAATAAACTCACAGTGGTGTTGTTGTGATGGTACCCGGAGTGGTCGAGGGCGGGCGGCGCCGTGCCGCCGGAGCCGGGGGACGAGCTGCCCCCGGGGGACCCTCCGGGGGACGCGCTCCCCGCGGGGGGGGCGCCGCGGTGACACGCTGGGGGGCACAGACACGATGTAATACGATGCACATTTTTACAACAACATAGAGGAACATTTTAAAATTCTGTTGTATGTAACGTAATATAAGGTTTGTGGAACACGTTTGGAAGTTTAAAAATATCAATAGGTAGGATGCGTTGAACATTACTTAGCGGTCGACGGCATGAGCGCCCGCGTCAGTTTTTTATTTCGAGTTAGAATATCTTATCAGTTTCATCGACTTCACAGAGATGGCGCGCACGTATACATAATAGTATATCATGCATTTAATAGATGTCGCTTTTATACATTTGTAGGGGGTGAGATTTTTCTGGAGCTGTGTGTACATAGACTCAAAAGCAATTTTCTCGGGAAATAACTATTTCAACTAATAGATAACACCTATTTTATAGTACTTTGGGATCAAAAATACCCTATTCGTAACCCCATAACATTTCAATCAATAGTTTAGGAGAAAATCAGTTTAGAATGAGACCAACTGCTTACATGTTTTTGCTAGTATATTTACTACTAATAATATACTACTAACACCTAAGGAGGCTCTCGTTGGGCAGCTGGATCAAGGGCTTGATACAGAAAGCGGTACTCCTGGATACGACGCGTACAGTCAGGAGATTCCTCTCTCAGGTGCCCTGACCACCGGTAGCTTGGACCCTGTTCCCGATACCGGTGGGCTACTATTTTTTATATTTTTAAATGTTTTTTTTTTACTAATATTTAAAAATATAATACAATATGTAAATTAAATAAATAAATGAGAATACTACTGATAATAACGCTACTAATAATATACTACTACTAATATTTTTCTAGTGTCTGTTTAATAATTCTCTATTAAAAATCCGAACACATAAAGAGGAAATACCACAGGCTAGAGAATTGAAAATTAGGTATTTGTAAAATCTATTGCTGTCGCGCGATGCCCGAACACGAACCGCAGAGCGCGATAGAGACAACTGCAGCTTTGACCGAAAATACCTATTAAAAGTACACAAAATCAATGATTCGTAGTCCCCTGATTTCTTCTCCAAAACTTAACCGATTTAACTGCTTTTTTCATTAAAAAATAAAGAAAGGCTTTTGCCGTGTTCCTATGTTTTCTATTTTTTATATAATAAAGTCAAATTTGTTTTCTGAATGTTTGAACACAGCGGAAAATCACGCCAATTTTTTAGGTTTTTGAAACTTCATATCTCTTTTAATAATAAATTTATGAGAAAAAGGAAAACATAGGGACATGCCAATAGTAGGCATGAATATTTTTAAAAAAAATGGATCTACTGGCATTATCCAGGGAGGAAACAGGGGACTAAGTTTGTATGGAAAAACGGCCCTTGTGTTTCCTCTTAAGTTGCCCACTCACCGCTGTGTTCCTTCCCGTCGTGCCGCCCCCCGCGCGGCTCGGCGTGCGGCGCGGGCGCGGGGGGCGGGGGCGGCGCGCTGCGCAGGGGGAAGGCCTCCTCGGGCAGCGTCCAGTCCGCCGCCTCCGTGTCCACGTAGTGCGCAGACGCGGCCGACACCCAGCCCGCGGGCTCTGCTTCATAAAACTATTTGATCGGATCTCTCACTCGCACATACAGGCCTTTTGGAACTGCCTTAGTGTTGTGTAAACCACATTTACACTCCCTGTTGGGCAGGAAAGTGGGCAGCGCGAGAATGTAAACAGGTCACTCGCGCCATTGCCCGGCGCTCCCTCGTTCAATAACTATGATGGCTGAGTGTGAACACTCACTCGCTTCAGTACTCGTGCAGAAGTATTTAAGGCAGCGGCAGGAGCAGTGGCAGGGGCTGAGTGTAAATGAGGGGTAACAAGTTCCATTGCAGACCCACCATACCACTGGCCTTAACCCAGTTAGGTGGATCTAAAACTATACCACTCACCTAACGTAAACCAAATCATTCACCAACAATAGAAGGGATCTGGCGCTCGGTGGCCACTACCGCGGCACCGCTCGCTTACCTTCGTGCTTGAATGGTACAAACAGTTCTAACCTAACCCAAACAATTTTCTCAGTGATATAGTTTTAGACCATACCATCAGGGGAATGACCTTGTGATATGGTGGGACCGAACTTAATGGCTAGCCTACTTCAGTTTAAAAAAAGGGACTACAATAACGATGAAGTAAACAGGTAGAAAAATTGAGATTGTACGGTATTGTACCGTGCAGCTTTTACTGATAGTATGCTATGATATTCAATGATACGAGTCCATGAAGGTTCAACAGTTTACTACACTAAGTTAACACCAAAGTTCAAATAGAGACAGTTTTAAGAATAAATGATAGATGATACTGATAATGATATAAATACGTGAGAACGCGCGGTGCGTTCGATGACCGGTACTGAACTAAATTGTAAGTTAGTGAAAATGAATAATTGTTGTTGGCGGATATGCTGACGCGGTATTTACGGTCACCAAAGGAGATAAGTATCCATGTCGCCGGAAACAGTTGAAGTTTACTTAGAAACCGATAGGTTTTTATGAATAAAATAAAATACAATTTATAGAGAATAAACAGTTCAATGATTTCATAAAATTTCATTTGAAAGCCCCCATTGGTGTCTAAGAAATCTTCAACTATTCCCGACGACGTGGATACTTATCTCTTTTTCGTACTGTACATTAATTTCTCAAATTAAGATAGCTAAACAGATTTTACAATGAATACAATTGCAAAAAAATATCTGTGCATCGGACTGCGCACGCGTCGTTTTCTAAACAGTATTTAACTTTACTCACCATCTGTTCTGACATGCTTAGCCTGCTTGGCTGGCGGTATGTAGATGCTTAGCGTGGGCTTGCCCAGCACCCCACTGTTATGGAACTGTGTCTCCGCCCAGTCCTCCACTTCTTCCAAGGGTTCTTCTTCCACGGCATTGCTGATAAAATAACAATAATTTAATCCTGCTATCTACATTAACGGTTTATGTTTTGAGGCCAACACATCAAGTTACAACAATCTGTCAAATTTCTTTGATAGATTTTGAACTTTATTACGAAATATAAGGTTCATATTCAATTGGGAAATTTTGACAGTTTGGTATGGCTTGATGTGCTGGCATCTGTACATGGACTAGTGTTCATGTTATGTTTTTATAGTAAAATAATAATTTTGTAGTAAAAGTTACCTCATGACTCGATAGATGGCGTTGGTCGATTTAAATTCAAGCTATGGTTTCGTTACAACGCAAACTATAAGTCATCTTGGAAATATAAAATAAATGTCTTCGTTCTGAGTACGTGGTGTGGTTTTATTGCTATAAAATACTCCCGACTCGTCGATAAACAGGCCTAAACAGATCTTCGATGATCATAAGGTCCTACGATTCGGAACGTTTTTGAAAAAAGCTAAAAGTGCCCTCTGATGTCGAAGTTGGGAGTTAAGAAGCAGCTAATTGGTGCAAAGGAGACGATCTATGTAAGCGAGCATGGTCTGTGGAGCGGAGCGTTAAAGCAAAGTTATTTTAATTAAAGTGATCAAAGTGCAACCTTAAAAACTGTGAGTACTGTTTGTATAATTAATAGTTCCAAGTGTCAGAGACTTGTAAAAATTTAAAGTTGATGCTGAAACTTGGGACTTAGAATATTTCGTCAAAAATTGAAGAGACCCCGAATCTATGCCCGATTTTGCCTAAAAATAAAGAACTGTTTAAACACTTAGAAAATTTACGATATTCCAATACTTAGAAAAAATTCCAAACTTATAAATTAACGAAGTAACTATCAGTATTTGGAAACATGGAGGCTAAGTTAAGGCTGTTGGATGATATTAAAAATCGCATTCAGAAAGGACTTATCAACTTCAAAAAATCTCCAAAGGACAGAATAAATCAGGCATATGTGGACTCACGTTTGGAAATATTAGATAAACAGTTTGAAGATTTCACAAGAAAACATGATGAACTGTTGTTCAACTACACAGTAACTGAATTGTGTGCAACAAGTTACATCAAAAATGATGTGTTTGAAGCAGTTACAGACACTTTTATAGACTATAAAGTAGAATTAAAAAATGCTTTACCAACATCTCAGTCTACTAAAATGAGTGATGTGTCACCAGAACATAGCCAACCGAAAATGATGTCAATTGCTAAATTACCCAAAATAACAATTCCTGTTTTTAGTGGTCAATATCAGGAATGGTCAACGTTCAGGGATTTGTTTTTGTCATTAATTGATAGTAATCAATCGCTTGATGATGTACAACGCTTACATTATTTAAGATCTCAGTTGTCAGGTGAAGCATCACAACTCATAAAACACATTCCGATCACGCATGCAAATTATAAGAAATGTTGGACTCTGTTAAATAGTCGTTACAATAATAAGAGATTTTTAGCCAATTGTATTCTCAAGCGCCTACTCAACCAAAAATCAATGGCGGTTGAGTCATCCATTGCTCTCAAGGAGCTTTTGGATACCACAACCGATTGCTTACATGAATTGTCAAATCTGGGGGTGCAGGTGGACGCTTGGGATATTATTATTATTTATTTAATAAGCTCCAAGTTGGACGTTGAGACTCGGAAGCAGTGGGAATTGCACGTAAGTCAATCTTGCGAGGAACTTCCCACCTTCAAGGAGTTTCAGGACTTTTTGGATAAACGTTTTCGGGCTTTTGAATTTATAGAACCTCAAAGTAGCAAGTCTAAAGGTACTACAAAAGCATTTCACGTAGTTTCAAAAATATCCTGTCCACATTGTTCCGAGGAGCATCTCTTGTGCTATTGTAAAAAGTTTGCTCAGGAGACCGTCGATCAGCGTCGTGAATTTGTTAAATCTCATGGTTTGTGTTTTAATTGCCTTCGCTCAAGTCATCTTAATTTCAATTGTCGAGTAAATACCAAATGTAAAATGTGCAACAGAAAGCATCATACTCTCTTACATCTTAAACAAGACTCAGGAGCAGAAGCGAGTTCTTCTGCGTCTCCATTGCAAAAGGAACAGCCAGAGAACGAGACCATAACTGAACCTCCTATTTCAACCCATTTCTCAAAAAGTATTCATAGTCAAGTCATACTGGCTACAGCCCTTGTTAAGGCTAAATCGAAAAATGGGTACCCACAAGTTTTAAGAGCTTTGTTAGACCAGGGTTCACAAGCTTCCTTTATTACGGAATCAGCGGTTCAGTTATTGAAATTAAAAAAGATAGCGGTTAAAACGTCTATCTCAGGTGTAGGGGGCGGTCAGAGCGATCTAACTTCTAAATTTATGGTTACAGTTAACATCCAGTCGTTACGGGATCCTGACTTCACCCTTCAAAGCTTATGTGCTGAGTAAGGTGACTTCGATTTTACCTGAAAGGAAATTTACATTGGTGGATTGGCCAGAGCTTAACAATATTAATCACTTGGCTGATCCAAATTTCAATAAGCCTAACAAAATTGACATTTTGTTAGGGTCGGGAGTCTATACTAAAGTCTTAAAAGAAGGCTTAATCAAGGACCCTAAGGGTAAAACAATGGCTCAAAATACTTACCTCGGCTGGATTATATCAGGAGAAGTCAGCGATGAAGATGGAGTGATGTCTTGTCACAATGTAATACTAAGCATGCACTCTAAGGTCGAAGAAAATGAAATCCTGAAAAAGTTTTGGGAACTAGAGGCAGAGCCAACGTGCTCTGAAAAGTCAATTCTTAGCCCTGAAGAGCAAGCATGTGAGGATTACTTTGCTGCAACCACATGTAGGGATGCAGATGGTCGCTACATTGTAAAACTGCCTTTTCGATCCAGAAAAACGCCTTGCAACACAAAGCAAATAGCGTTAAAAAGATTTTACGGTCTTGAACGGAAGCTAACAAAAAATAGCGAGCTTAAACGACAATATTCATCGGTAATAAATGAATATTTATCACTAGGTCATATGGAAGAGATTCCTAATGAAAAAGACAAAAACGAAGTTGGCGCTGTTTACTTACCGCATCATGCTGTAATCCGTGAAGACAGATCAACCACAAAATTAAGAGTGGTGTTTGATGCGTCATCCAAGGGATCCGATGGTGTTTCCTTAAATGACACCTTAATGATAGGACCACCCTTACAGGCTGATTTACGTCATACAGTTATGCGGTGGCGACAACATCCAGTATGCTTGGTAGCCGATATAATAAAAATGTATCGCCAAGTTAAAGTAGCTGATGATCACGTGGACTTTCAAAGGATTTTATGGCGAGATGACATTCATTCTGTTATAAAGGAATACAGGCTTTTGAGAGTTACATTTGGAACATCTAGTGCACCTTACCTGGCAGTCAAGGCATTGCAGCAAACCGCTAGCGATGAAGGTCAGTCGTATCCATGCGCTGCTAGTAGGGTTAGGACAGACTTCTATATGGATGACCTAATGACAGGTTGTCAGACTGATGAAGAAGCTGTAAAAATCTATCATGAGTTTAATGAACTATTGAACAAAACAGGTTTCACTTTGCAAAAATGGACAAGTAACCGAGAAGAGTTGTTAAAACAGATAAGGCTGGATACTGGAAGAGATCTGGAAATAAAAGAAGATGAAACCACTAGAATTCTAGGTCTTACCTGGAATCGCAATTCCGATGAATTCCATTTTACTGTTAAATTACCCTTTTCAACACCGTCGCCGTCTGCATCTGAAACTAAAAGATCAGTTATATCACAGATATCCCGTTTATATGATCCTTTAGGTTGGGTAGCACCATGTATAATCACCGCGAAAATCTTCATCCAAAAACTATGGATCGCTGGTTTGGATTGGGATGAGAAACTGTCTGAGGATCTTCTAACAGAGTGGCACTCTTATCGTAGTCGGTTGCATACACTCAACAACTTCAAGATTCCTAGGTGGGTTACCAGAAAAAGCGATGATCAAACAGTGGAACTGCATGGTTTCTCTGATGCGTCAAGCGTAGCATACGCCGCGGTTGTTTATATCCGAGTCATCGACGCTGTAGGTCGAGTTTACTGTAATCTGGTAACTGCAAAAACGAAGGTGGCTCCTATAAAACAAATTTCTATACCACGACTGGAACTATGTGGCGCAGTTTTAGTAAACAAATTGCTTTTAGAAGTGGCTCGTGTCTTGAATATTCAAAAATCGAACTTACATGCTTGGACAGATTCAACGGTCGTACTGGCTTGGTTGAGCGATCACCCGAGTCGATGGAAAACCTTCGTCGCAAACCGGACTTCTGAAATCCTTAACTCCCTTGATTCGACTCAATGTCATTATGTCGATACAAAAAACAATCCAGCGGACATTGCTTCAAGGGGTACAACACCTACATCTTTGTTAGACGACTCGCTGTGGAAACATGGACCGTCGTGGTTACTTGCGAATACTATAGAACACTGTAGACCTAAGGGTATAATGACTAAACTGGAACTAAAGTCTGTCAAGGTTCATGCAGCTCAGATAGACGATGACCCGATTGAACTGATGTGGTCCAGATTTTCATCGTATCGAAGGTTGATCAGGACTCTCACCTATTGCAGACGATTTCTGAAAATAAAGGTAGCCAGAGAAGTACGGACAGGGCTGCCACCTTATCTTTCAGCTTCTGAGATTGCGGACACCATACATTGCTGTCTCAAGCAAAGTCAAAAGGTTTGGTTTGAGACAGAATTAAAGGCAATACAAGCCGGAAAAGACGTCAGCAAAAGCAGCGGTTTGACTTCTTTGAATCCTTACTTGGATGATAAGGACTTGATGAGAGTAGGAGGTAGGATTCAAAATTCTCAACTAAGTGATGACATGAAACATCCCATCATAGTTCCTCATAGATCCCATTTGACAAGATTACTTATATCGGATGCTCATGAGCGTGTACTGCATGGTGGACCCCAATTAACACTTAATTATCTTCGGTCAAAGTATTGGGTTGTTCGTGGAAAGAACTTGATCAAGGCTCACATTCGCGAATGTGTACCGTGTGTTCGTCATGCAGCCGTAACAAAAAACCAATTGATGGGTCAGTTACCATCATGCAGAGTGACACCAAGTAAACCTTTTCTTCATTCAGGTGTCGACTACGCGGGACCGATACAAATAAGAACAGCAAGGGGTCGTGGACATAAGTCTTACAAAGGCTACATATGTCTGTTCGTATGTATGGCGACTCGCGCTGTGCATATAGAAGCGGTCTCTGATCTGACCTCTCAAAGTTTTCTTGCTACATTTAAACGTTTTGTGGCTAGACGGGGTCATTGTAGTCACCTTTATAGCGACAATGGCACCAACTTTGTAGGGGCGTCAAAGGAGCTTAAAGCTATGTTTCGCGATGAATGCGCATCTCTTCCCCGAGAAATTGCTCCTATATTAGCTACTAATGGAACCGAATGGCATTTTATCCCGCCTCATTCTCCTAACTTTGGAGGTCTATGGGAGGCTGGGATCAAAAGCGTCAAGCATCACCTCAAACGGGTAATTGGTGAATCGACACTGACTTTTGAAGAGCTGAGTACCGTCTTAGCCCAAATTGAGGCGTGTCTGAATTCCAGACCTTTATCACAGTCTAGTGTGAATTATTCAGATCCAAACCCATTGACACCAGGACATTTCTTGGTCGGTCAGCCACTGGTAACCGCACCAGATTATGATTATGAGCATGTGACAGTCAGTAGCTTGAGACGTTGGCAATTGACACAAAGAATGATTCAATCTTTCTGGAAACGTTGGTCTCAGGAGTATTTAACTATGTTTTTCCAACGACACAAGTGGGCTAAACGTACGCGTGATCTGAAAGTTGGTGATGTTGTCCTCGTAAAAGAAGATAATTTACCTCCTGCCAAGTGGTTATACGGCCAGGTAGTTGAACTCCACCCTGGCAAGGACAATTTAGTGCGTGTAGTTACCCTTCGGTGTAAGGACTCCCGAGTCAAACGCCCAACTTCTAAGCTATGTGTTTTGCCTGTCAATGATGAATGAATTAGAACATGTGTAATTTTATGGCTTTTTTTATATGTTATGTTATATATAATATACAGTCCACTTAGATACTACTTTTAAAAATGTAAAAATAAGCTCATAATGTTATGTTAAAAGGTGAACATTGTAATCTCCGAACACCAAGGATTGTAGTAAAAGACTGAAGTTGTCCATATATTTACTCTCGATTATGTCATGGTGGGCGGCTTGAAAGGACTAGGTCCTTGGTGGGCGGTATGTTCATGTTATGTTTTTATAGTAAAATAATAATTTTGTAGTAAAAGTTACCTCATGACTCGATAGATGGCGTTGGTCGATTTAAATTCAAGCTATGGTTTCGTTACAACGCAAACTATAAGTCATCTTGGAAATATAAAATAAATGTCTTCGTTCTGAGTACGTGGTGTGGTTTTATTGCTATAAAATACTCCCGACTCGTCGATAAACAGGCCTAAACAGATCTTCGATGATCAACTAGAATAACCGCCTCTTGCCTTAATGTCAAATTGACGACACGGTTGGCGCAGTGGCTGAGCGATCGACTGCTGCGCAGCGTGTTGCGGGTTCGATTCCCGCCCAGGGTAAACGTTGTTTGTGTGATGTGCACTTGTGTTTGCGTTGTGTCTGGGTGTTGTTTATCTATATATGTATGTATTTACAAAAAAAAAATGTATTTGTGTATGTATATCAGCTGTCTGACACCCATAGTACAGGGTCTCCCTAGTTTGGGGTCAGATGGCCGTGCGTGAAAATGTCCCCACATATTATTTATTATTATTATTATTAATTGTTATATCGGTCGAGCGGTTGATTTACCTATGGTAAATAACAAAGAGAACACACTGAGCAATACCTTTACAAAATTTAGTACTTTCTGGAAAGAGAGAATACGACTGTGCGGCCATTACCTGTCTCTTTTCTATAAGTCTGTAGTGATGAAGGCGCAATGCCCCAAAGCATCCGCTACTACGAGACTGTGACGTACTATCGCGGACTTTCCCGCCTGTTCAGTTAAAAAAAAATTCCCTCGGCGCCTGCGAAGTCAACGGGGCGGAGTAGAGCGCTTCCATCTTTTGAGTGCAAGCAAAAATGAACTTAGTGGTGGTCAGGCGGGTGTGTCCACGATAGTATATGCCACATTACAAATACTGGCTGCATCTCAGAATAGACAAAACAAATGGCAGTGCTGACACAGCTATCCAGAGTGTGGCACAATTTTGCGCTAAAATAACAACCTTCGGCAGCTGTAATAAGTCCTAATTTTGTATGCACAATAAATGGGACGCCAAGCTTACACTTGTTTTTTTTATATATTCCGTGGGTTGTACGATCGCGTAATTTTTTTACACTTTACTGCTTGTATATACTTTACGGAATAGATTATTTTTAGATAGGGAATATTGTCTATGTGTTTGACTGCGACTCACTTCAGGTAGGTGTGCGTGTAGGGCGGCAGGGGCGGCGGCTCAGGCCGGCTGGGCTCGCGCTCCGACTGCGGCGCGCGCTAACATTCTCTATGTGTTTGACTGCGACTCACTTCAGGTAGGTGTGCGTGTAGGGCGGCAGGGGCGGCGGCTCAGGCCGGCTGGGCTCGCGCTCCGACTGCGGCGCGCGCTAACATTCTCTATGTGTTTGACTGCGACTCACTTCAGGTAGGTGTGCGTGTAGGGCGGCAGGGGCGGCGGCTCAGGCCGGCTGGGCTCGCGCTCCGACTGCGGCGCGCGCTAACATTCTCTATGTGTTTGACTGCGACTCACTTCAGGTAGGTGTGCGTGTAGGGCGGCAGGGGCGGCGGCTCAGGCCGGCTGGGCTCGCGCTCCGACTGCGGCGCGCGCTAACATTCTCTATGTGTTTGACTGCGACTCACTTCAGGTAGGTGTGCGTGTAGGGCGGCAGGGGCGGCGGCTCAGGCCGGCTGGGCTCGCGCTCCGACTGCGGCGCGCGCTAACATTCTCTATGTGTTTGACTGCGACTCACTTCAGGTAGGTGTGCGTGTAGGGCGGCAGGGGCGGCGGCTCAGGCCGGCTGGGCTCGCGCTCCGACTGCGGCGCGCGCTAACATTCTCTATGTGTTTGACTGCGACTCACTTCAGGTAGGTGTGCGTGTAGGGCGGCAGGGGCGGCGGCTCAGGCCGGCTGGGCTCGCGCTCCGACTGCGGCGCGCGCTAACATTCTCTATGTGTTTGACTGCGACTCACTTCAGGTAGGTGTGCGTGTAGGGCGGCAGGGGCGGCGGCTCAGGCCGGCTGGGCTCGCGCTCCGACTGCGGCGCGCGCTAACATTCTCTATGTGTTTGACTGCGACTCACTTCAGGTAGGTGTGCGTGTAGGGCGGCAGGGGCGGCGGCTCAGGCCGGCTGGGCTCGCGCTCCGACTGCGGCGCGCGCTAACATTCTCTATGTGTTTGACTGCGACTCACTTCAGGTAGGTGTGCGTGTAGGGCGGCAGGGGCGGCGGCTCAGGCCGGCTGGGCTCGCGCTCCGACTGCGGCGCGCGCTAACATTCTCTATGTGTTTGACTGCGACTCACTTCAGGTAGGTGTGCGTGTAGGGCGGCAGGGGCGGCGGCTCAGGCCGGCTGGGCTCGCGCTCCGACTGCGGCGCGGGCGCGGGTGTACCCCGCCCCGCCCCCGCGCGCGCGCTGTACACACAGCGCACCACCTCCCACACGTGGCACACCTGGACAACACAACGACACGATGTAACAGGGCTCCTGAGGGTAGAGGTAAGGAGAACTGTATCTGTGTATCCACCGCCCGACCCTCGCTCGATGTGCCAGCCCGCGCCACTGAGCCTGTAGCGTTAAATTCCCCTAAAAAACGACTCAGCCTGACCCTAGCTCTCCCTTCAATGACGGACTAAACCTAGGCCCGAACCCCACAGGGGGTACCACAGGGGCCTTAGTGACTGCTCATTTAATTTATATCCTTAGTTTTAAGCCCTGGCTGGGGGCCTTAAGGTAAATTTTGGCCACCACAGGGTAGTCCGGTTAAGCAGTTTCAACCTCAGAGAGTTGTTACACGGCGAGTGGCCCTATAAAAAAAAATATCATGGAGTCACTAGCTCGTTCTTCTACCTAAGTGTTGGAACAGGCAACTAGCTTCAACTTTCTAACTGATCGACTTCTTGACAGTTCAAAAGTGCCTGTAAATGTTTTAATTGAATTTTTTTTTTGTCTTTGACTTTACCAAAAAGTGTCCGATAAAATGTGTTGAATAAGGGTAACGGTATAATCGCGACCGGGTCAAATTTTCTCGACATACTTCAATTCGTCAACAACTGCTACAATCATACCATACTTTGTGTCGACGCTAGCGCCATTTTGACGGGTTTTGGAACTACTATTTACTGTTTCAAGCTGGACACTTACAATTTTCCCCCATACGAGATAGTTCTCCTTACCTTTACCTTCCTTACCTGAAGCACACCTACGACACTCCATACAAACGAAACGATTTAATTACCTATACTACTACCAAAATAACAGACTGTACAAACATGTGCGTGTATGTACGAACTAAAAGCAATTTTGAGAGCACGTTCGACGCGGAAAGAGGTGAGGAACAGTTTTTCGGAGGGAGGCGGGGCGTGTCGCTACTGTACGGTAGTACTTTAGAAGTATGAAGAACAGAGTGCAAAGTTCTTCATCCTCTATTGAAAAGGGAGGATCTTCCGACCAGACGGGTGTTATGTCTGGCGGGCTACTGCCCAACGCGACGGTTGTAGTTGGAATTTTGTATATATGCCTTCGTCTGTCCAGAAGCCAAATATTGGTCGCTTGTCATTGTTTAACTATTGTGTCTCCTAATTGACAGCTAAACTCCTATGCTAATGTCACGGAGAACTCTGCTTGCGCGATGTAGAAAACGTACTGCACACACAGTACTAATAAACGGCACTGATTTAAAGAGGCAGTTGTAATGTTGCAATAGCGGTTTTGATCAGTTAAAAATTATAAATGGCACGTTTAATAACTAGTTCAGCAGTTAAAACTAATCAGTAAAGTAAACAAAAATGATGGATAAAAAATAATGAAATGGATCAGTGAATCTATATAATTGAGCAGGAAAATAATTAAATAGGCGGTAAAAAATATTGAACGAGCAGTTACGTGTAGCAGCAGTAATAAATCGGAATTTGTTGTTAGGAAATCTCATTCTAAGCAATTCTATAAACAATGAGGGGGAGGGTTGGGGTGTTAGGGGGGGGGGAGTGGTAGTGGGGGCAATGGGTTTAGAGAGGGGGAAGGGGAATGAGGGGAGTGGGAGAGTGGGGGGTAATGAAAAGCGATTTGATTCTGGCAAGCGTAGAGGGGGTCACAGTTCTAACCGAACTATGTCGGATCCATCCTAAGTATCATTTCGATTTACCTAACTGCCCATTCCATCATTTTTACTGTTCATTCAGTTATTGGACTGCTTAATTATTTTTAGAATTTACATTGTGTGATAAAATAACCGACTAATTGATTTTTTATAACTGTCCATGTTTTACTGTCGCAATAATGAATCAACCGCCATTAAATTAAATAAGTGCTCAATATGTTTTTCAAGTGATCATAATAACATCTCGAATATTTAAATAACAGAATCAACTTTATATTTTTTTTATTATGACGTTCAAAAGTGCCTTTGTAATTCTAATTCTAATTGTATGTAATTCTAGGTCTAATTGAAATAAATGATTTGACTTTGACAGCTCAAAAAATTAGTTCCCCTAATAAACTGTGCGAAATCAGCGTCAGGTGGCACACTTTGTGTTGTCATCTGACATTATGCTGAGCTGAGGCCCTTTTGGCATTTATAATCGTTGTTTTTTTGTATTTTATAGTTTTAAGGTGTATTTAATTTTTATAATAATGCCAATAAACGCATTTTTCTTTCTTTTCTTTCTTTCTTTCTTTCACCGTCGTGTCCAGCTCACCATGTGCCTGCTGTGTGCCCTGGCCACCTCCGCGTTGTGCTGCGCCAGCTCGTGCGGGGGCGCGCCCCGCATGCGGTAGGCGCGCGCGCACGCGTCCAGCGCCCGCGTGCGCGCGCAGGCGGGCGCGGCGTAGCGCCACAGCGAGGACGACGCGCCCCCGGGGAAGGCGCGCTCCAGCGCCGCCTGCGCCGCCGGGGACAGAGAGCCCGCTGTCGGCTGCTTGCGACTGAGGGGAGGGGGGAGGGAACAGATCAGTTCGCAGACTAATCACACAATAGGGTATTTTACCAAAAAAAATCTAATTAGTCCGTCAGATAGATTTTCAAAAAATATTGGACACGTGTTTTTTCTTTTTTCACGTAAACACGATAGAGTGCGTCGAAAACTCGTGTGACATTACTATGTCAGTACACTTTTACTGGCAAGTGACGTCACAAACCCCACTCATGATCTTTGATGCGTTATATCTTTGTCAGTTTTTATTGATTTAATAAAACAAAACATACGTATCCAATATTTTTCGGTAATTTAACTGACGGACTTATTAGATTTTTTTGGTAAAATACCCTATTGATTTATTGTGTTTCTCCATCAGCGAATTTTCTGTTCTCTCTACTATTTTTATATTTTGTATGTATATGTTTACTAGCTGCTGCCCGCAACTTCGTTCCAGGTAAGAACCCACTAGACCTCCTTAATTCGGTCCTGTCACCAAATCCGTTCTTAGCAAACGTCTACTAACTGCAAACTACCGTCCTGCCAAATTTTATCTTTATACGTCGTTCGGTTTTAGATATTTCGTTATGAATGTGTGAGTGACCTTTCACTTTTATATATATATACTAGCTGCTGCCCACGACTTCGTTCCCGGTATTCATTTGCGAGAGCCATTACACCGCCTTAATCCGGCCCTGTCGCAAAATCCGTTCTTAGCGGAAGTCTATTAACTTTTAACTACCTCCTAGGCAAATTCCATCTTTATACGTCAAGCGGTTTTCGATATTTCGTAATGAGTGAGTGAGTGACCTTTCGCTTTTATAAATAAAGATATACATGTATTTATTATTATATTTTATTCTTACAAATTTTCTGCACCTTTGCACCTACCATGTTTTGTCTCAGCATCACCCTAAGGTAGATTGGTAGAAAATGCCTAAGGCATTAAAACCAAATGCCTAAGGCATTAAGTCCCCCCTTATACAGTGTTTATTACATTTTGTGCATAAAGTTTTTTTTTTTTTTTTGTGTGTATTAGAAAATAATTTCTAATGACAAGATGAAAAAGTTAAAGCGGTGCTGTAAAAGTGTGCGATGACCACTAAGCATGATTATTCTATTGGATAAAACTTATAAGTTTGTGAGTTTGGATGTAGCAGGTACGACACGGTTGGCGCAGTGGCTCGAGCGATCGACTGCTGCGCAGCGTGTTGCAGGTTCGCTTCCCGCCCAGGGTAAACATTTGTGTGATGAGCACTTGTGTTTGCCTTGTGTCTGGGTGTTGTTTATCTATATATGTATGTATTTACAAAAAAAAAATGTATTTGTGTATGTATATCAGCTGTCTGACACGCATAGTACAGGGTCTCCCTAGTCTGGGGTCAGATGGCCGTGTGTGAAAATGTCCCCACATATTATTATATAATTATTAATCACCAGAACTATTTATTCGACTTAAATTTTTTTCACCAATAGATAGCTACGTTTTCCTTGAATGCTATAGATTATATTTTAATAACACAAAAGTAAAAAGTCACGGGCAAAAGCTAGTTATAATAGAAATATGAAAATGTGTTTTTTGGTTAGATCGTCCTTTATGATTATTCAGTTTTCTTCAATGGGAGACAGACAAAATTAAATAAAGCATTTCTCACCCCAATCCCGGCACATGTCGATCAGGGGCCGCGGGCATGGCGGGCAGCGCGGGCAGGGGCCTCTCGGGGGCCGCGTGGGCAACCTCCCCGCGGGCAGACACGCACACCCCCTGAGGGTTGGCCCACAGCACCGGGTGCGCTGCCTCGCTGAACCGGTGCCGGTAGAGGCTGCAGTCCTGGACAAGGAACATCTCATCAATACATAAGCATAACATTATGCTTTTGTATCTATGCACTTCAACCTTTTCTTCATTAGAATCCAAACCACTTACAAGGTCAAACAAAAGCCTACAATAATTATCCCGCTGCGGATAATTTTAAGCTGGTATTATTTAAAGTCAAATTATAAGTACAAATCGTTGACGTGGCTTAAAAGGCTGCCCAGCTTAAATGGAACTGGGCTGGACATATTTGCCGCATGCCGAACGACCTAAGGACCCATAAATCCCAAAATTGGTGCCCCGGAATGACGAGACGGGGGCCTTGGACTGGCAAGACGTAGCTAGAAGTCGAGATCGATGGAAGGAATGGAGGGCGGCCTTTGTCCTGCAGTGGAACAATAAAGGTTAAATATAATAATAATAATTAAGTACTAGATACCATCCTCTACATACCCGGCTAGTGGACAAGAAGGTATGCGGTTCGGCCAGCCACGCGATGGCCGTGGTGACGTCACGATGTTCCGCAAAGGTCGCCAGCGGCACGTGCGGCCGCCGCACATCCCACACGTGCACCGCGCAGTCCAGCACGAGGGCACACGACGCCACCTGGTACCTGGGCGAACACCGACAATACAGGACCTGGGTCAAGTCTAAGCTAGCAGTGGTAGGGACTGCATACCACTCTATTTCTACCGGATTTTCTTTTGAAGTTCGGAACATCAGGTAATAAAAAATATAAAAAAGATACTATAATAATAATTGACATAGCAGTTCCGCATGACGTGAACCTCGTGAAGGTCGAGAAAGACAAGCAGATAAAGTATTGACTTGGCCCACGAGGTTGTCGACATGTTTGATGTGGATTCAGCGATCATTGTGCCGATAGTTGTTACAGCCAATGGCTTAATTGCCAAGAGCCTCGACCAACATCTAAGGAGGCTCTCATTAGGCGACTGGATCAAGGTCTTGATTCAGAAGGCAGTACTTCTGGACACGGCCCGCATTGTCAGGAGGTTTCTCTCTCTGGAGCCTTGACCGCCAGTACCTTGAACCTTGTTCCCGATACCGGTGGGCTACTATTTTTTTTCTTTATGTTTTTATTTTTTACTAGCTTTTACCCGCGACTTCGTCCGCGTGAATGTCGGTTATCGCGGATGTAGACAAAGCCGCGGATTAGAAAATAGCCTATGTCCTTCCCCAGGATTCAAACTATCTTAATACCAAATTTCATCAACATCGGTTCAGCCGTTTCATCGTGAAAGCGTAACAGACAGAGTTACTTTCGCATTTATAATATTAGTATGGATTAATATTTAAAAATGTATTTTTTAGGGAAATGTGATTAATAAATGGTGATAATAATAATATGTGGGGACATTTCACACATGGCCATCCGACCCCAAACTAGGGAGACCCTGTACTATGGGAGTCAGACAGCTAATTTACATACAGAAATACACATATAGTGCAAGTATTTTAAATATACATCATCAAATAGCGTCGTCAGGCGTCCGGAAACAGCCGGACAAAGTCAAGATTTTTTGGTTGCGTGTCCGGCCAAATTAAACCGTGTCAAGCCAGTCCGGCTATAGTTAGGCTTTTTGTCATTGGTTTTCGCTTCCGCCCGCCTTATATTGTATTGCAAGTGCAAGCGAACGAACGAGCGCTGTCCTCCACTGTTCGTCCTTTTTACCCAAATGTCCAGCTAAACTGGCTGGTCTATCCAGCTCTAAAACCTGGCAATCCTATCAAATAAAACGTCCACAATTTGAATCATTTACACAAAAAAATATGCGATTTTTGCTTCAGATTCTCTCTTAGTATAACTGACCCTCAGCCACTGTAAGCTCAATACTCAATACTTTACTTTATTAGGTACAGTCAACAGCAAAAGTAGATGATCAAAATCAGAAATTCAATACTAATTTACTAACACAAATGTATATAATTTATTACTAGTTTATTTGTTAAAAGTATGTGATTGTCACACACATACTTTTGAATCACTTCGACGCCACACAGTTCTGACGCGAACTCCGTTCATTAGTATTGAATTTCTGCTTTTGATCATCTACTTTTGCTGTTGACTGTACATTTCACAATGTGAGCTTAGGTGGTTAGATAGATATAGATCATTATGGACCCTGTCAGGCACAGTAAATAAGACTTACTTATTGGGTTGGCTTACTTAGTGGCTTTATTGGGATCAATTTTTGTTTTATTTTGTGCGTAGAAGTTTTGTTCTGTGTATATGTATGTTTATATGTACTTATATGTGTGTGCCTAGCTTTCGCATTAGGTTAAAAAACTGTAGCTAGTCATACAACGCTTTAGGAGCAGACTACACAGTCTCTGATCGTTGTGCTATATTTACTGCTGGGTGTCAAACACATACCTACATACCGCATCGCCAAGATCGGCAACTCCGCTCATACATAGTGGTATCAGCCTATTGCACTTACTTTTTCTGCGGCCTCCACTTGACGTGACCGACGGAGGCTATGGTGTAGATCGTGTGCTCCAGATTAGGCTTGCCATAAATGTCCCAAACCTGGAATTCAGCAAACAATAAGAGACGCATGTTTATTTATTCACCTAAATTACCACTCAGCACCAGTCCATTTCTACCCGTGGGTGTCGTAGACAGAGGGATATTGACCAGAGGATGGGCAGCAGCGTCCTTCTGAGTACCATAACAACTACTGCGATCACCAACATGCATCGGCCAAGCATGGTGATTAAGGATGAACCCCCCTTGGGGAGGCCTATCCCAAGCAGTGGGCATCTAAAGGTTGACATGATATAAAACCGTACTGACTGAACAATACAATAATAGACAGTCCACAGATGGTCAATCGCAGACCAAAGCAGTTCGCAGTTCTGGCATTATTCCATTGACAAAGAGAATGGACTGAGCAATACCACAAAGTTGACCACTCTGTAGAAAGAGAGAAAGCGATTGCGTGGCCAGTATCTATCTCTTTTCTGTAGATCTGTAGTGATGAAAGCGAGGCCCCAAATTAGCGGCCCTACAAGGCTGTGACGTGGACCAATCAGAATTCTAGAAAGAGACAACTACTGGCCGCACCATCGCTTTGTCTCTCTTACACTTTTCTATCCGTATTCACTTCACAGCTGGACAGGCGACGCTCAGTCCATTGTCTATGTCTATTTATTATTCTTAGTGGCCGGCTGGCTATGGCGGATACATTGGTTACTGTCTACAGCAATAACTTATCATATTCAACTTGATTGATTTCAAAAACTTGTCCTCTATAGAACTTTATCTTCGACGCAATACCTATGCATTGTATTCAACTACACGCGCAGCGCTGATAACAGCTAGACACAGTAATTATTAAATTGATAGTTGAAGTGTCACACGGTTTCGTCAGGGTCACAATAAACGTAAAACAATGTACAAGTTTTCAATGATTAGGAAATTAATTTCTTTTTTACTTTAGTATGCAAATTGAACTCGAGTATCGTACTGTCGACTTTGGACATGTTCATTTACGCATTTGTAGGTACAAAGTCAAGGTTGCTCAGCGTGCTATAGAGCGAGAGATGTGCGAGGTTTCTCTGGTGGATAGAATTCGCAATGAAGTAATTCGCCAGAGAACTAAAATCACCGACATTGCGCGTATAACCATTACGCTGAAGTGGTAGCGGTTCGGCCATGTCTGCAGACAGACACAGGTTGATGGAGTAGACGCGCTTTAGAGTGGAGACCGCGTTTGGGCAAGCGTAGTGTGCGACACTCTAGAGTACGATGGACCGACGATTATAGAAGGTGGCTGGCAGCGGATGGATATGGGTTGCCCAAGACCGGGTAGGTTAACCATCTCTGGGGGAGGCTTACGTTCTGCAGTGGGAGGCAATAGGCTGATATGATGAGTTATGAGTGAGTACATTTGTAAGTACAAATGATTTGATGATCCGATTTGTGCAAGTTAAGGTAACGGTACGGTACGGTAAGTAATTGAATTTACTTTTAGAAAGTGGCTGAACATTTGGTTCAATTTTATGTCCAATGCCGACTATATCGAGAGCAATAATATTTATCTGATTTGTGTTATTAAATTCATTTCAGGAAACATGATTTTAATATTAATAATATTAAAACATGGGGCTCGTGGTTGAGTAAAAGCCGTACAGATCGATCGGTCAAGGTTAAGCTGCGCAAGCCGCGGTCGGTCTATGGATGGGTGACCATCCATTTCACCGAGTTTCCTCCGTGCCTCGGAAAGTATGTAAAAACGTAGGTCCCGGGTGTCATTCGTAGATCTTTGGTAGAAGTTATGGGTAGTCAGAAGCCTGGAGGTATGCCAATGCAGTCATACCAAGGGGTATCGCGTAACCCAGTAACTCGGTTGTGGAGGCTAGATAGGTAGTCGCTCCATGTAAATCACTGGTATTCAGCTGCATCCGATTAGACTACAACCCAACCCCAACAGGCTAGGCAGATGATGATCGGTCTTTTATCGGGTACATTTCGGAGAGTATGCTTTGGAATTGCACAATTTAATTCCCCCATCCCCATTCCATCATCGGACGAGCAGAGATACGACGAAGCGTCACCGCTATATGGTTGAAGTTCCACGGTCTCGAACCAAGCGCTTTGACTCCACATTTATTGTGTGAACTGCCAGACTGTGGAATTCACTGCCCGCCTCTCTGTTCCCTGATAAGTATAATCTGGGTATCTTCAAGGCACGAGTGAACCGGTTCATCCTAGGCAAGCGTGTTCCAACTTAGGCCGCATTATCACTTAAGATCAGGTGAATTGCGGTCAAACGCAAGGCTATTTGATAATAAAAAAAAAATAAAAAAAATGATCAATTCTCAATTTCTTTTATATTAAAGTCAGCTTAAAAGTGGTATAATAGAGATTCAGTTGAATATCAATATTGGTTGTAACCCTACCATTACTAAATAATTATACAAGTAATAGGACAATTACTGGTCGAGCTGATAATATCGTAATTAACATATCGTATGAACTAATATTGTAATAATACCTATCAACGTGTGACCAATGGGCGCGCGCTATCTGTGACCCAATTGTTTATCTAATAGACGCTGATAAGTCAGACGTGTAACCTTTTGTTCAGTGTTATTTACCTGCTAAATATTATATTGTTGGTACAGCTAAATTCTTGACATCTTTTAATTAAGGCAGTTTCTCATAGACAGCCGTTTCTTTTTACTTATTATTATTAAAATGCATGATAAGATACATGACAAAATCAGGTTTCGACAAGTCCTCAGTACTCAATATTTTTATTGCTTTTCCATAAGTATAAATATTAAATATGATTAGATGTTTAGTATTAGGATCATTGTAGACCCTGTCAGGCACAATAGGGTAGCTTTGTTTTAAAATAGTTCATTAATTATTTCTAGAATTTATTTTTATTAGGTAATTTAGTAGGTAGTAACAAAACAAGGTGAATGTGAATTACTAACCTAACCCAAATGATTAACCAACAATAGAGATCTGGCGCTCAGCGGCAGCTACCGCGGCACGGCTCGCTTCGATCACTTTCGCGCTTTAATAGTCACAGTTCTAACGATTTTTCTCAATGGTATAGTTTTACACCCACCATACCACCAGTTGTATGGTGGGTCCGCACACAATAGGGTATTTTACTCTATACGAGAAAAAATCTATAAATATGTTATTGAGACAGTTTAGGCATTAAGCAGTCGGAAAATGTAAGTTTCAGTTCATAAAATAATAAAACAAATTTTTAAATTCAATTCAAAGTTTTCAGTATTTTTAATCTGTTATAAAACACCGTGAAATAGTAGCGGCCATGTTATTACGCCGTACGGCTGTGTAAACAAAAAATTGTTAACTGTCAGTCAACCGATTGGCGTAACCACTTTTAAGGGCTTTGTACTTTTATTATTTTCGTAACCAACGTAATGTTTTCATTATTACACCTATTACAAAATATGCTTTTAATTCTTTTTAAATGATATAAAATTATCATATTTAATATGAGCTCATTTGATACAAAACGAACTGACGTCATTTACGCTGAGCAATATGGCGTCCAGTAAGAGGCGTCTTCGTCAAACCACGCGCGAAATTTAAGAATTAAAAATTTAGATGCATTTTTATGGCACTTATCGATTGAATAAAAATTTTGTGTTTTTTTTTTTGGTAGCATATTAGCACTACAGAATGTCATAAAGACACTTTTCTAAAATGGGTGTAATACCCTATTTGCAGATGGTTAGAGGGGCTGCATATTTTATTATTCATCAGAACTCAATATGTAGTGTATGAAACTGGCAGACAAGTAGAAGTAGAAGGTGGGCAGTCAATGTTGCCAGCATAATCTTAGCACTATGGTGGTGTTACAAGGCACCTTTCAGTTCAGCACAAAAGGACCGTGACACTTACCTTGATAGTCTTATCTCTGGAAGCAGTAGCCAGCCAGGGCATCTCAGGATGCCAGTCACACGCGAACACTGGGCCGGAGTGAGCGGTGAACTGCAGCAGGCACCGCTCATGCCTCCGGACATCCCACAGCTGCACGTTACCGTTCTCGGACACGGCTGCGAACGTGTGGGCCTGGTGTGGGCTGAACTGGACGTCGCGGATGGATTCTGTGTTACTGTGCAGACGGACATTTATAAAGCTAGCTAGTAATTCGCCGAAGAATAAAGGTCACCGACATAGCTCTCAGAATATGCAAGTTGAAGTGGCAATGGGTGCCCACATCGCTCGTAGAATAACCGATGGGGAAGAAAGGTTCTCGAGTGGTGACAACAAACCGGAAGACGCAGCGTTGGTATGCCTTCCACCAGATGGACAAAATTTAGTGAAGATAAGAATATGTTATCATTAACTTAAGATAATTGTGCTATCGCATTAGATAGAGTACTCGTAAATTCAACAATCTAATGAGCCCAAACTTGATGGGTTTACTAATACACTCGGCGTCACAAAAATCGCACCTTTTCGAAAATAAGTTTAAAACATGTCCCGCCAGTAACGAATACATTAAACCCAATTAATATTGGTATCAATTAAAAGTATGTTTAACGACCTTTAAATTAACAACAGTTAGAATTCCTAAACACAACAGATCTCATTAGCACGTAACGTTAAAAAAAATGTTGTCAAAATACGCATTACAACGGCCACTAATTGCACCTCCCTACAAGGGTATAAAACGGGCGACCCGGCTTAATGTGGGTCATTCGCTATTCAACCTTTGAAGTGAACACACGTGAACAGCTACAGCAAGAAAAATACCCCAGAAGATGGATACCACTGCAGATGAAGCCGCTCAAGTCATTGCACTACTGCAATCAGGGATGCGGCAATGTGATGTTGCTCGGCAACTGAACTTGAGTCGTTTTGCCGTTCGACGAGTGTTCCAACGTTTCCAAGAGACTGGTGGCTATATCCGAAGCCGTGGATCTGGAAGACAACGGTGCACATCCGAAAGAGACGATCGCTTCATTGTTTCGACGTCTTTACGTAATCGGTTCTCCAATGCTGTGAAAGCTGCAACAACAACTGCGATCAGCTCGCAGAACTTCTGTAAGCGTCTCCACGATTAGAAGAAGAATGCGGGAGAAGAAAATTGCAGCTCATAGGGCTGCTACAGGGCCCAAATTGACTGCACAGCATAGGAGAGACCGGTTGCAATTTGCCCGTGACCATGTGGATTGGACAATAGACCAATGGAGGGCTGTGCTCTTCTCGGATGAGACGAGGGTGTGTCTTTTCTGCAACGACAGGCGTCGAAGAGTGTATAGGAGGCAAGGGGAACGATTCGCACAAGCCTGTATTCAAGAGACAGTGGAATACGGGGGTGGCTCGTGCATGTTCTGGGGCGGCATGTCAATCGACGGTAAAACGAACCTTGTGTGTGTTTCTCGGACTGGAGTGCTCGCGGGCAAGGGTCGCTGACTGCTGCTCGGTACATAACAGAGATCTTAGAGGAGCAGGTTGTCCCTTATGCGGGTTTTGTTGGCAGTGGGTTCACGTTAATGCACGATAACGCCCGTTGTCACACCGCTTTAATTGTAAGAGACTACCTGCAAGAAGTTGGCATCCCTGTTATGCGCTGGCCGGCGCGAAGTCCAGACCTGAACCCTATTGAGCACCTTTGGGATGAACTGAAACGGCGAGTACGGGCACGAAATCCTGCCCCTACCACTCTCCAAGACCTTCAAGATGCCGTCGTTGCAGAATGGGACAACATTCCACAAGAGACTGTTGTCACATTAATAAGGTCCATGAGAGAACGCATGGAAGCAGTCATCAGGGCTAGGGGGGGTAACACTAGGTTTTAAGTTAGTTTTAAGGACTTTGTTGTAATTTTTGCTGATAAAATAAAATTTAACTTTTTAATCATTTGCATTAGCTTGCTTTTTTTTATTCCCTGGTAAACAAAAAACCAAATCCATTGATTTATTCTGAAATTTAAATAAATTGCCTTTCCAATTATACCTTATAGTCATATGTATACCATTGATTAATAGGGTTAAAATGACTTTGAAGGGAATTCTTAAAGAGGTGCGATTTTTGTGACGCCGAGTGTAGGTAATCCAGGATTTTGCCTCCTGTATTCGAGTTTTATTATCAGAGTGGCTCAGTAGGTCACAAATATGTTTGAAAGTAAAGGCCGTTATACGCCTAAGATCCCTACCGCAGCTAACACAAAATAGCTGATAACCTTGAAACGGCTGAACCGATTTTGATAAAACATGTCTAAGAACCATCGCCAAGAAACCTGCTTTCAAATAAAAAAAAACACATTCAAATCGGTTCACTCATTTAAGAGCTACGGTGCCACAGACAGACACACAGACACGTCAAACTTATAACACCCCTCTTTTTGAGTCGGGGGTTAAAAATGAAAGATTTAACCTAAATTCGTAATTTATAATTGACTAGCTTTTTTTAGGTTACATTGGCATCTTTCCTTTTTAACCCCCGACGAAAAAGAGGGGTGTTATAAGTTTGACGTGTCTGTGTGTCTGTGTGTCTGTGTGTCTGTCTGTGGCACTGTAGCTCTTTAACGGGTGAACCGATTTGAATGTGGTTTTTTTTATTTTTTGAATTTACGAGTACTCTATCTAATGCGACAGCACAATTATCTTAAGTTAATGACTTCGTCCGCATGAATGTCGGTTATCGCGGATGCAGACGAAGCCGTGAAGGAAATGGTTTATTTGAAATAAATGGTTTTGAGTTCGAGTTGGAGGTGCATAAAATAAGATAGATGCAAGAATAAATAACAAAAATAGAATTAGTTATTTTATGAAACAACCTGTTTAGATAAAGCCATTGGTTTAATTGGAACAAGCATACTGCTTTTTCCAATTAAATGGTAATGACACTGTAATATTTTTAGCACCATCTGGACAAGCCCTGAAGGCAGTCTTATTGCTATCTTTTCAGGAGACCAACCAACCCATTCCATGGCTTTGTTTTAACTTATTTCTTATAGTATCCTTCTACAATCGACTCTCACCTTATGAATGTCCTAGCCACTTCCTTCATGCGCAGATCAAAGCACTTCATCATGCCATCCTGAGAGCCGGAGATGAGGAGTGCTGGCTCCGTCAGGTGGAAGCTGACCTGCATTCAAGTAAACCATGTGTATAACTAGCTTTTACCCGCGTCTTCGTCCGAATGAATGTCGGTTAGCGTGGATGCATATGACGTCGCGGATTAAGGCGACGATATACGCCGGCGACCTTGAGCGACCAGAAAATCGTATACGCTGCGTCCAAAACTCTCAAAGTTTAGTCAAAAAAATTAAATAAAAGATAGTATTCTTCAATAAAAAAAAAGAGGCGTAAGTATACTAATAGATAGATAATAAAATTGTCTGTAAGATAGTGAAAGTTTCGTTTAAATATACCTGATAGATTTTGTGTGATTATCAGTGTTATGTCTGCGTCAGTCGACACGCGTTAATTGAACTATTTAATATGAACTTAATCAAAATTATTCACATACTAAATGATTAAGAGAATGTTCTAGTTTAACATATATTTTTTTCAAATCATTTACACTACACATTTTGACGTGATTGTCAGTTTAAAATCTGTAAAAGTCGCTTGTTAGTGCCTTAAAAAGTAGCTTAAGTATATCCTTTCCCAGGGCTGAAGCTACCTTCATAATAAATTTTATCAAAATCGATTCAGTCGTTTCATCGTGAAAGCGTAACAGACAGAGTTACTTTAGCATTCATAGTATGGATATGGATTAGTATGGAAGTATGGATTACTAGCTGGTCAACTATGTTATTGTCAAGGGTAAGAAGACCAACCGACCTTGCAGCATCTGGCTATGGAACTACTAGAGACCTTTAAAATCTAGAATCTATATTATAGACTAATTTCATATTTTTTATAATTCCTCCTGAATTGAGACCTCTTTAATAATTTTTAGGGTTGCAATCTAAAGGATGGCAAACTGGACCCTATTACTAAGACTATACTGCCTGTCTGTCTGTTATAAGATTGAATCATTTGCACCACAATACGACACGGTTGGCGCAGTGGTTGAGCGATTGACTGCGGCGCAGCGTGTCGCAGGTTCGATTCCCGCACGAAACAAATATTTGTATGATCTACAGACAGTTGTTGCAGGACTGGCTGTTTGTGTGTGTAAATTTAAATGTTTGTAAACGCACTCATGACACTGGAGAAATTCCTAGTGTGGGGCAACGTCATTAAAAAACAAATAGGTAGACATTTTCAGTGTGTAGCCGCTATAATAACAAATAAAATAAAGTTAAACATCAAAAGGAGTCCTACTCATACAAGAAACATGTTTTTTTTCCCGACTCAATCCACACCGAGACTCAATCCACACCGAGACTAAATCCACACCGAGACTCAATCCACACCGAGACTCAATCCACACCGAGACTCAATCCACACCGAGACTCAATCCACACCGAGACTCAATCCACACCGAGACTCAATCCACACCGAGACTCAATCCACACAGAGACTCAATCCATACCGAGACTCAATCCACACCGAGACTCAATCCACACCGAGATGGCGGTCTACGATCAGCCGCGAGCCGTCACTTCGATGCGGCCGCTCGAGTCATGTTAGTCTTGAAGCGATACTATGCTTTGAAGTCTAAAGATAAAGTTGAAAATGGTTTGTCAGCAACTACCGGTCAATGCATTGCGGACCCCTGCTATCTCGGTATGAATAAAATTGAGCCCTAATGCTGTACAGTAATACAGATTAACAATTGAAGCAGAAGCAATAAATTAAAATATGCTATCAAATATCATTCCTGAACTTTACTTATTTATCAGAGGTCATTGTGCCAAATTCAGTCTTTATCACCAACCATTATTAGTAACGAAAAATGATCTGTAAATACTGATAAGAATGTTCAGTCTAGTGGTACCTTGTTCACTGTTCTCTTATGGTCTGAGAACACATGCTCCTGCTTGGACCGCCCAGAGCGGCCCAGGTTCCACACGACCACTGCCCCATTGGTAGCTGCTGTTGCAAGGGTATTTTCTGCAAGAAATTAATGAAGTTGGTTAAATTTATATTTAGTTTTTGGGAACAACAACAATGATAAATAATTTGATAGTATATCAGCTACAGATTATTCGAGATTATACTGGGTTTTTGTCCATGTGGATGTCAGGTACACTTACCAGAAAACGTTCTTCCACAAACTGTAAATGTTTTATTATAATATTAGAATAACTGAAATTTGGACTTAGAAAATGCTACATTACGTACCTTAAGCTGTTTAAAATTAACAACATAATGCTGGAATGCTCTAGATTTTTAACTGATGATAATACATTAAGAACTATCTTAAAACCTAAAACTGCAGAATGATCAAAGGTTCATTAAAGTTTTTATTTCAACTTTTATAACAAGTTTGTAATTGATTCATAGTATTTCTTTTGATATTATGTTATGTAATAACTTAGTTAGATAGGTAGATAAGGTAGATAATTTAAGACAGAAGCTACAATAGACTGTAAAAATAAAGTTTTTTTTCCCATTTTTCTAACAGATCAGTACCAATAAGTCCATCAAAGTAATCGTGGAATTTATAGATATCAGTAATTAATTATTTTAAATACAAATATATTTTTGCAAACAACTGATTTTAGATTTTGGTCAGTGTAAGCAAATGCTTAAATTAGACTAATGAAGAGTTAAATACATCATTAGAACTTGAAGAGGGGGCCCCCTTTTCTTTTGAAAGCCCATCCCGAAATTCCCCTGGGAAGCCCCAAAATTTCTGTTCATTTGATTACTTATTAATTTCAGTACCAATAATAAAACGTATAGATAATTATACAGTTGATACCTTCAATAGTACTCCAGGCAACATCAATAGAAGAAAAATTTAGATTCAAATTTTTGCCAACCCTCAAGTTACATACTTCCGAAAATTCGTTCTCGCCAATGGAAAACACTTTGAATACTGCAACAAAAATAACATTAGGTAGGTTTATTTACAGCAGCTATGCAAAATTTTTTGTGCAAATTTTAACACTACATAACTATTTATTATTTTACCATTGCGCCCAGCTATGACCACTTGCGAGCAGTCTTTATTTAGAGCCAAAGCGTTTGCAGGTCCCTCCTGGGACACGCATATTGTATTCGACGGGATCATTATCAATAAACTTTATCAAAACAATACAATAATAAAAACACAAATAAATCGTCACATGATCATTTTAGGACGAAACCACCACAGGATCTTGTAGCTGTGTAGATGTTTGGCATTGTCTGGATGAAACATAGATTTTTAATACAAATTATTTACTCAGTTACAAATATCTATTCAAATAAATTTACAACAATACAAATCGCCTGTTTATTTTGACTTTTTTGAGGTTGCTTTGTTAGTTTGCCTGTCATTTTTCCAAGTTGTCAATTTCTGACAGTGACAGATGTGGACCGTTCTACGCATACCTACCTAAATTAGCAACAGAGACTAGGTAAGAATATTCCATCAACTGTGTTTATAAAACTATTGAGAACAACCAGATGCATCACAAAATGATGCAAAGGTTTTCGACATGTTTTGATTCGATATGTTTATTTTGGTATTATATTTGATGTTATTTTATTTATTTTTATTTTTTTATTTATTTTGTTATAATCTCATAGCAAGCAAAACAATGTTATTTTTAATATAAAAATGATAGTTTGGTTTGGTACAGTCTAACATACTGATGTGCCGCGCCGGCTATCTTTGGTTCTCGATTACATAAGTACTCGATATAATAAAATCGAGTCAGAAGTTCAGAACTCAAGCCAAGAGTCTCGAATCCTATACTCGAGTACTTGGTCAGATACTCGACTACTCACTAACAGTTTCTCACTTACAAAAAAAGCACAAGCAGATAATTAAATTTCCAAAAAGTTCCAAATTATAGATTGAGAAAAACGACAACACTCACTTTCACGTTTGACACGTTTCGCTCAAATTCCAAATTATCGATGTTTGCTTTATAAGGGCCATACCTACCTAATTCGGAAACCAATATACTGGATACACTTAAATAATTGTACGCACGCCGTGCGTGCGTGCATACTAAATAACAAACTTTATTTAGTTTATCTGTAAGTGCAATCTGTAACTAAGTTCTTACTTCTTTCAAATACTGTAAACATTCAATAAAACTCACACAGTTACTACATCAACAAATAAACAAACTTTAACTTGACTTGACGCACAAGACAAGACAAGACAAACAAGTAGAATCCTGTATTTTTTTCGGGCAGTGCGGTAAAGACCACCAAGCCCTATAGGCTATACTACCTAACCTATGCCCGAGTACTATGAATACTCGAGACTTTTACTCGAGTTTTGCCCATCCGGATACTTTAAATCTAGAACTCGATCTCATGAGTACTGCACAAGGTACTCGAGTAAGTACTCGATTCAGCTCGGAACCGGCGCAAATCAAGTGTTGACAACACTTCAATAGCGCCATTAAAAAAAAATCTAAATGTCAAAACGCTGCCGTCAAACGCAGCTTTTATTTTTTCATATTTTTCATGGATCTTTTCGATAAAATGCATTACCACCGCGTAATTAATTGCTATGGTATTTCGAACACAAAAAAACTATTAGTATGTGAAGTATAGTGCTTGGTACGCTCAAACGTTTCGGACGATGGATAGTGGAGACAGGATTTTAGTGGCTGCCGGGCTGACGGCTGCTGTAGTGGTTGGAGCCTTCGTGCTGTGGGGTCCCGGCGGGGCTCCGAAGGTGCGCAAGAGGCGTGGGCAGATCGCTGGCCTCCAGAACCTGGGCAGGACCTGTTTCCTCAACACTCTATTGCAGGCACTCGCAGCCTGTCCCACTTTCATTGACTGGCTCAAAAAGTATGCTAAAGCAGATGGCCACAACAGTATGATTACTACATTGTATACAGTTATTGAAGGTAATGTTGCCCTTTGAATATTCATAAGGTCTCCAAATATAATAACAGTATTTGTAGAATCTACTTCATCACAAAGTCTTTGATAAACTTGAAATAATATTTATTTTCTGATTATCTAAGAATATTGTGATTTTATTTATTTTCAAATTACATAATGTATGAAAACTTAATACCAAACTTAATGACTTACTGACTAACTGATCGACTCCTTGACAATTCAAAAGTGCCTGTAAATGGTTTAATTGAAATAAATGCTTTGACTTTGACTTTGAATCAATGGGAAACTGAAAGAAATACTTAAAGATATTCATGAATAATACATAGTGCTTATTAGAGTTTCAAAACATATAGCCATTCAATAGTTTGCTTAAACTTGAGTTCAATAACATTAGCTACCTGTTGTTATAAAACTAAACTGTATTGAAAACAGCTATTGTTAAATGATCTTAGCTCGAGACTGTTTGCTTATGCCAGTCAGTGTAGCCGGGTTTTACTGCAATCTACAATAATAGACTTCTGGGTTTCACCACAATAGCTGGTGGTGATGGTTGAAAATGTGTATAAAAATATTTATTTTGCCAAAACACTCCTTATCTTTATGATGTAGTATGACTGATGCAATAATAGATGTTTACAATATAGCTCCAAATAAAATTGTAAACATCATTGATCAAAATAATCTGATTCAGGTTTAATGAAATGAAATGAAATGAAAATATTTCTTTCAGATCAAGCACACAGTAATGAGATACAAAAGTCCATATTAGTTAGTGGGTAGATACTAATAAGTATGTTAGTAAAATTTAAAATTCTTATTACTTTGGACATGCATGAGCGACCAATGCCTCAAGATTTGGCTGTCGACTCTGTCCGACACCACACTCAGAAGCTTGTTGGTGCTACCCTGTACCCAAGACCACAGGGAGGCCGTTCTTTTTCGAAGCACCGCCTGGAAGCCGTCTGTGTTGTGGTTGTTGAATATGCTGGGCTGGCCACTGCACCGCCATGGGAGCCCCAACAAACCCCGAATACATTGTTATACTGGATGCGCAGAGCATTGCAGGCTTTAAAAAGTAAAATTTTGTAAATATATAAAAGTCTGTTCATCCAAACAGTTGTAAATGGCACACACGAATCAGCACGAGGCACACCAGTCTGTCCGCTGGGTGTGCTGCAGTCCCTCCGCGCGGCCGGCTGGGTGGTGCCTGCGGACCAGCAAGATGCCCATGAACTGCTTCACGTGCTACTGTCTTGTATTGAGGAAGAGACCAATAGCATGTCCAAAAAGGTATGGCCTGGTTGAGTCAGTTTCATCATCTTTATTTATTCCTCATGCTTGCCCAGCAGGCAAGCCCAGCAGGGGACATCTTACAATTGCTTGTTTTTTAATATGATGGTTTCTAAACATGTTACAATTGCTCATTATGAAAATGTTAATAGAAAGTAATTCCCTTCCTATTTCAAAAGAAAACCCCCCCTTGGTTTTTTGTTGTTCTGGGGTGGAGAATCCTCAAGGATGTCCTCTGCCATGAGGCGGGCGAAGGGATCTGTCAGACCCCTACTGACTAAAAACCACCACAGTGTTCCATCTCACACTTTACGTCGGGGTTCGCGGGCACTGGAGATACTTCCTACAACCCCTGACTAAAACCGACTTTGCGCAGAGGCAAGATCGTAACCAATGAGGTTAATCTGAGGTGTCATTATTGCATGTTGAAGAAAACCCCTGAGTCAACCTAAATGGTGTTGTAATGTTTACCACAGATTAGTGTCATGGGGAAGTCTATCCCAAGACATTTTCCTGGTAAATGTTCTTAAACTATAGGTACTGCAATGTAATAGTCATTAGTGCCAATTCTGTTGAGGATGAGCTAAACTTATTTTAAACTATTTATATCTCTTTCTCTCATATAAAACAAGAAAGAGACATAAGAGCTGTCAATTGATCTAAAATGTTCATACAAATATAGTTGTCATTTTAGAACATATTGATTAAGAACACGGCGAAGTACTAGGAAAAAACTAATTTGACATCTCCAAACTTAGTTCTTATTATCTATCACCATCCTTCTTCTGCTGCCAGTAAGAGATGAGTAGAATAGAATACATTTATTTATTTGTTAAACATTTGTACACACTACACATACAAGAGCATGCAAGATATTTTGTCAGTTCATTCATTGAAGTCCAGTCATGTTTAGCCCGTTAGCCGTAAGTATCGGCGTACAAATATTCAAACAATCATTACAGCAAAGTTACATTAAAATTACAGCAATTTAAAAATATGGTAAAATGTCAAGAAATTATAATGTCAAACAATACAAATTACAACAATTTATAAAATATACTAGCGGCCCGACCTTGCTTCGCATGTGCCTATAGCCTTCCTCAGTAAATGGACTATCCAACACAAAAATAATTTTTCAATTTGAACCAGTAGGTAGGTCCTGAGATTAGCGCGTTCAATCAATCAAACAAACAAACAAACTCTTCAGCTTTATAATATTAGTATGGATTAAAATGTCAAGATTTAAAATATGTCAAAAATTATATTGTCAATAATACAAAACGTCTATGTCAAACATAATTCTCATATAGTTCTGTAAAAATTAAAGTCAGATGCGTTAATCAAAAACTTTTTCGGCTAAATATTTACGACACGACACGACGATTATAATAGGGTATTTTACTCTATAAGAGATAAAATCTATAAATATATTATTGAGATAGTTTAGGCAAAAAACAGTCGGAAAATGTTAGTTTTAGTTCATAAATTAACAAATTAAATCCAAAGTTTTCAGTTTTTTTCATCTGTTTTATAACACCATGAGTAGCCACCATGTTATTACGCCGAACGGCTGTGTAAACAAAAAATGACAACTGTCAGTCTACCGATTAGCGTATATAGGCTTTGTTGTACTTATAATATTTTCGTAACCAACGTAATTTTTTAATTATTAGACCTATTACAAAATATTATTTTAATTGTTTTTAATTATATTCAATTATCATAAATAATATCAGCGCATTTGTTAACCAGCGAACTGACGTCATTTCCGCAGAGCTATATGGCGTCTACTATGAGGCGTTTTCGTCAAACTACGCGCGAAATTTGAAAATTTAAAATTAGATGCATTTTTATGGCACTTATCGATTGAATAAAAATGTTGTGTTTTTTTTTGGTGGCATATTAGCACTACAGAATTTAATTGAGACACTTTTCCAAAATGGGTGTAATACCCTATTGTCTAATATTAGTTTAGTTTGTGAATAAGGGCATCTGTACCAGGGTGTTCCTAAGTCCCCATCTCAAACTTTCACTCTTTCATAATCCAGCCGGGCTGCCTGTCGGACGCGCTGGGGCTGGGCGGCAGCCGCGCGTGGTCTGCGCTGGCGTCGCCCGCCTCCCCCCCCGCCGCGCCGCACCCCCTGCGCGCGGACTCCACCCCGCCCACCCCCTCCGGCCTGTCCATGCGACCGGCCTCCGCCGCGCCTACTGATGAACCCGATCTGGTGGAAGCAGGTAACATTGTTATACTAAACAGCCACTTTTCCCGCGTGAATTTTCTTAAGGATCTCTAATTTATCAATTGATAAATACAGCCTATGTTACTCAGAGATAATTTTATTTGATGTGATAACGTCTTATGAGCTCAACTGTCAATTAGGAGACAGTAGTTAAACAATGACAAGCGACCAATATTTGGCTTCTGGACAGACGAAGGGCGATAAGCACCGGCTGCACGCACGAAAAAGTGTCACGTTCCGCCTGAGTCTGAGCGTGCAAGCGAGAGCGCGGAACAAGCTACTGAGAGGCACGATCGTCCCAATCAATAAGCTCCGCCTACTTCGACGCAAGCCATTATTTGCTTATGTTGTATATGTTAGCTATTATGTTTCTTCATGACGTTATCACGTAAAAATTATCGTCCGTAAACTGTGACTGGTGGAGGTCAAAAGGTCAAAAGCCACATCTGTTTGCGTCAGTTTTGGTTGACATTAACATTTGCTGTCACATAATAATAATTAATCATTAACTTTAATTGACCAACATAACTTGGCACATGTCCACAACATCAAAATTTTCTCAATCTGTCATATTTTTGACTGACAGCGTTCCAATTTATGTTGGTCAATTAAAGTTAGTGTTTGATTATTATTAAATCCTCCATGGATTCCATCTACCCATGCCTCCTCGCCACTACGTGCCACGTGTCGTATGCTCCTCAGAGCCTATGATGGAGGCCCCGCGCCTCACGAAGGGCGTATCTCGCTCGCTGTGCCACCTGAGCTCCGTGGGGCGGCGCTGGGCGGCCCCCGCGCCCGCGCGCCCCCCGCCCGCGCCCCCCTTCCGCGGCACGCTCGCCTCCCGCCTGCAGTGCACCGTGTGCTCGCACAAGGTGGGTGGTATCACTAAGTACGGCCTGAGCAGAGAGACCACTCGGAACAAACCGCCATTTTTCGCACGCACACATTGACATTAGGTACTTTTATAGGCATTCTCAAGCAGACTTCAGTCTCCACTGTCACGTGTTGTCTAAATGAATAAATGAAAGACATTGACATTTCATGACAAATAGGAAAATTTTGTTATAAAAAATTGCAAAGAGTTCGAACCAGTGTCAATAAAATTTCATATTGTCACGAATAAAGTAGCAGCCCTAGTGAGTTTGGCAAGTTTAGGTAATTATTTTTGAAGATGGCGGGAGTGGTCCTTCTGTAACTTCTATATTTTGTGGTAGTATTCCATGAATGACATGCTCACACTAAATGAATGGCCTCTGACGTGTTACTACTGAATATTGTGGCAGTTTTTGGGGGAAGCCTACGTTCAACAGTTTGTTGTGGCTGGTTGTGGAAACAGTCCAACCCACAGATATAGATAGACTCTAGATAACGCAAGTATCTCGATCTGTATGAAAACCAAACGTGCCATTTTTGACTACCTATTGTAAGGTCACAATGTTTTGTTTTTCTTAAATTTGGTATTACCAGGTATTTAAAATTTTAAATTAATTACGCATAATATTAATCACAAAATGACTTACCGATGGAAGGAAACGTTTACTTTATTTTTTTACTTACGATTTTTGTACGTAAGCTAAGCACGAAACTAGGCACGCGAAGTAGTTGCTCTTGCTTTATCTAGGTCTATCTATATCTGTGGTCCAACCACATTCACCTAATAGGATAATCTACGACAATGCTAACCCTCCCCCCCCCCCCACACGTAACGTTTTGGTACATACTACCTTAATCCTTGCAGAATTCAAAGAAAAACTTTGGACTTTTTTGTCTTTTTTTTTATAAAGAAACTTTGCCCCACACTCGGAATTACTCCTGTGTCGTGGGTGCGTTTACAAACATATAAACTCACATACACAAACAGCCAGACCCGGAACAACTATCTGTAGGCCATACAAATATTTGTTCTCTCGCGACACGGAGCGCAGCAGTCGATCGCTCTACCACTGCGCCAACCGTGTCGTCAAAACTCTGGTCTCCCCGCAGAGTCCGATCCGGTACGACAAGTTCGACAGCATCTCCTTGTCGATGACCAACGCGAGTGTCGGAATCACTGGCTCCTTCAGCCTCTCAGGTGAGCTACTACTTCAGTTTTAAAAAATTGGCGATATGTTTATTATAAAAATAATTAAGTATCTTAAAAACGACTTTAACATAAATATCTTCTATACTCCATTTGCAATAAGAGTAGACATATACACTGTAACGAGTTTTTTTACGCTCGTTACATGAGTCGCCATCTCCCGTCACTTTTTCAAAGGTCTCACCGTAGTGTGGTTATTTTTATAGTATGTTGAAATAATAACATAAAAAAAAAATATATATTACAACACAAACCTTTTTTACCGTCCGTTCAACGGATTTTGACTTATATGGCGTTGGTGGCATGACAAAGCAGCTGCAGTAAACAGCAGTTGTTATTGTAATCACTTTTTTGCCTCTAATGTCATCCTTAAGCCTACGGAATAGAAGTCAAAATCGGTTGAAGGGACTGTAAAAAAGGTTTGTTTTGAAGTCTAATCTTATTGTAAGTGGAGTATAGTGATAATAAACTGTTTAGAAGTAATTCAATGACCCTTGTTTTGGGGGAGCCGAGTATAATTATGCAAAGAAACATAATAGGGTATTTTACTCTATACGAGAAAAAAATCTATAAATATGTTATAGAAACAGTTTAGGCATAAAGCAGTCGGAAAATGTAAGTTTTAGTTCATAAAATAACAAAACAAATTTTTAAATTCAATTTAAAGTTTTCAGTATTTTTAATCTGTTCTAAAACACCGTGAAATAGTAGCGGCCATGTCATTACGCCATACGGCTGTGTAAACAATAAATTGTCAACTGTCAGTCAACCGATTGGCGTAATATAGGCTTTGTACTTTTATTATTTTCGTAACCAACGTATTTTTTTCATTATTACACCTATTACAAAATATGAAATAAATTATTTTTAAATGATATACAATTATCATAATTAATATGAGCTCATTTGATACAAAACGAACTGACGTCATTTACGCTAAGCAATATGGCGTCCAGTAAGAGGCGTTTTCGAAAATTTAAAATTTAGATGCATTTTTATGGCATTTATCGATTGAATAAAAATTTTGTAATTTTTTTGGTGGCATATTAGCACTACAGAATTTCATTGAGACACTTTTCAAAAATGGGTGTAATACCCTATTGTTTCACCTATAATGTAGGATTGTAGGCCAACTATGTAGCAACTTTAAGCCACTAGAGCTGACGCAAGGAACTAATAACGCACAGTTATCGACCAGATAAGAAGCTATACACGTGATAAAAATTCAGTTTACCTACGTTAATAATCTATTACACTATGATTTTGCCACCAAATGAATGTTTATCGCAGCACCTAATTATATTCGTACTTGTACAGATGCCAACACATCAAACCACACCAAACAGTCAACATTGTATAAACACAATGTGTTAGTATTATATAATTTTTCGTAGCACATACATGTGAGCACTATGTTCTTTAAAGCTACCATTTACGAGGTATACCTCACATTGACTTGAATATGCCCTGGAGGTTGGGAGAGTCATTCTCACTTGAATGTGTCGCTGACGGTGGCGCATGTGTCGGATCATTCGGTTCCCTTCAAAATGGTTGAGCTAAATGGTGCCGATCCATGCGTCATGTTCGTGAACGGACGCCGTTGGTTGGGACTGGTCATCTCTTAGCTGCCTCGGTTATTTTAAATTTTGGTTTGAATTGTTATCTTCTAATATATAAAATTCTCGTGTCGCGGTGTTTGTAGTTAAACTCCTCCGAAACGGCTTGACCGATTTTGATGAAATTTTGTGTGCATATTGGGTAGGTCTGAGAATCGGACAACATCTATTTTTCATCCCCCTAAATGTTAAGGGTTAGGGTAGGTGTAGGGTAGGAGTAGGGTAGGTGTAGGTAAATAGGCAGGTATGAGGTAAGTAGGTAGATCGGAACAGGACAACGTCTGTCGGGTCAGCTCGTTATAACTATATTTTTCTTTAAACCTCTTTTAACATGCAAGACTTGTTACATTGTTCTCACATTGTACCCTTAGATTCAACATGAATGATGTAACCTACATTTGTAAAATATAACTGATTTTTAAAGAGTGTTCATGGAGTTTCTTGCTCGTTCTTCTCCATATAAACCTACTGTTTGGAACGAGCAACTAGCTTCAACTTTCTGACTGACTGACTCTGACAATTCAAAACTAAATGGTTTTGTAGAAATCTTCGATTTCCACTGTCGGGACTTGAACCCGATTTATATGTGTGCTTGTGAGGTAGCGTGAAGTGAAGCGAAAGGCGGAAGAATGAATAGATGGAGACAGGAAAATGAAATGAAGAATATTATTTATGACAGATAGCAACAAGTATATTATAATTACAATTTAAATACAAAATGAAATAAAGCAATAATCACAGCTAGTCATCGGACGACTGGCGCTAGTAGCTCGGTTTCTTTGTACACCGTCTCCAGTACAAAATGTCACGCACCTGATTGGTGCACAGAGATCACGCGAGGATCGTATGATTTTTGTGTATGCCCCAAGGTGCATAAGCGGAGCGATGCCGCTCGAGATTGTAAGGCGGCGGTCCAAGCAGAATTATATCGCGCCACAGTTTAATTGAAATAAATGAGTTTGAGTTTGTAATAAAGTTGAAAATGTATCAAATAAATTTGACAGATTGTTGTAGCTTGACGTGCTAGCCTTTGTACATAATTACGTAAGTACGAATATTAATGCGTGTTTATATTGAATTTTACGAAGTTGACTGAACAGACAGAAAAGAAACAAAAATCATTGAATGTATAGCGCAAAATAAATAAACCCTTTGAGCTTTAGCCCTTTTATCTTGAAGAAAACCTTCGCACACATCTCGTAAGCCAAATTGGATTTAAAAACAGCGCGTTACAGTTATTATTGCAAGCGCTATTTGTTGCGAACCAGAAGAAATGTAGGATCATACTAAAGCTTTCCCTGGTCTCGCAGGTCTTCTCCGTGCGTTCACGGCGCCGGAGATGGTGAAGGGCGTGCGCTGCAGCAAGTGCTGCCCCGAGCCCGCCGACCCGCGACACGCGCCCGCCGACCCGCGACCCGCGACCCCCGCCGCCTACACGCAGCACATCCGCACTGTCAGCTTTGGAAAGGTAGCTGCTGCTCCATCTATCAATACAAACTAAAGACTGTTTACTGTCTGCAAGTTGCAGTCGTGCCTATACCAGTTGGGGATTGGATAATATAGTGGATCCCCGGTAATCTGGTCCTTGTGTAATCCGGCGCCCCCTGTAATCCAACGTTCGACTTCGACTTGTTTCTTCATTCGTTCTTTCTTTACGCATTTAATCATTCACTACCCCAACACTTTAATTTTAGTATGGTAACATTATTATTCTTTGAACTGACAAGTTACTGAAAACCGCAAGGGCACTGCCTACCTTTTCTCGAAGCGCTGATATTTTGACTAAGGTGTAGAATTTGTGAAGCTAGGACAAGTAAAGTAGAGACTATAGGTAGAGATCTGATAACTTTTTGACAGTGCGTGCCATTTATTTCGCGTCTTGGCAACATTTTACATGAAAATGTTTTTGGTGGAATTAATATCTATCTTTTTCTTGTTTTATCGAAAAGAACGAGATGTAAATATCTTACAATACTTGTCACCAATTACGACACGGTTGGCGCAGTGGCTGATTGATCGACTACTGCGCAGCGTGTTGCGGGTTCGATTTCCGCCCAGGGTAAACATTTGTGTGATGAGCACTTGTGTTTGCCTTGTGTCTGGGTGTTGTTTATCTATATATGTATGTATTTACAAAAAAAAAATGTATTTGTGTATGTATATCAGCTGTCTGACACCCATAGTACAGGGTCTCCCTAGTTTGGGGTCAGATGGCCGTGTGTGAAAATGTCCCCACATATTATAAATTATTATTATTATTATAAATGGCTACCTAAAGCCAAACCTGTTTCCCTGTCGTCGTCAGCTCCCGGCGTGCCTGTGCCTGCACATCGGGCGCGTGGAGTGGCAGGGCGGCGCCCTCAACAAGCGCGGAGAGTTCGTGGCCTTCCCCGAGACGCTGTCCATGGCGCCCTACTCCACCGTGCAGCAGCCCAAGGTACGCTCATCTAACTCCTTCGCTTTTTAACCCCTGACGCAGAAACGACGGGGTGTCATAAGTTTGACGTTTCTGTGTGTGTGCGCGTGTGTGTCTGTCTGTCTGTCCGTGGCATCGTAGCTCCCGGATGGATGAACCTATTTTGTATGATAGCTATGTTTGATGAAAATCGGTCCAAGATGGCCGCTGCCACAAAATGGCGGATTACATATTTTTTCACAACTTCCTCAATATGGGTATCAAAATGAAAGGGCTTTGCTAGTACAATATTATACATTATGACAATTTCAAATTCAAGATGGCCGATACTACAAAATGGTGAATTACATTTTTTTTTTCACAGCTCCCTCAATATTGGTATCAAATGAAAGGGCTTGACTATAAGAATAATATACACTATATTGAAAGGAAATGAGGAATATTCCCGTTTCTTTACGTACGATATACCGGAACGGGGTGAATAAGGATGCAGGGGTGAATCGGGACGAAACTTTAAAATGGTTTTTGACTTTTAAATAATATAGTTTGTTGCCAACAAGGACACTAGCAACAAAAATATTTATCATTGAGTTATTCATTAGAGTAATTTTTGTCAATCCATACTAATATCACAGTCTATAAATCATACAGTCGTCCGACGAAGACGTCTAGACAGGGCAATCGTGAGGGGCGTGAGGGACGAGACGGGGGAAGGGCGCTCCCGAACTGCATACGCTACCGTGTTAGTAGTTCGGGAGAAAACTTTCAGGGCTATCATGTGTCAGTTTCTTTTTGTTTTAATTAATGTAAAATAATTTTATTAAAATGGTGCATACGACGTGTGTTGTGAAAGATTGCAAGTCGTCTTCCATTAATAAAGAACTGCAATTTCATCAATTTCCGCGCACGGATGAAAGGTAAACAAATAAATCAAAAATTTTGTTTATTTGATAGAAAAAAAATACTTGAAATTATCCTGAGCCCTTGCCGCCAACTTGGCGGCGCGACGTGTAGCCGACATTTATTTATTGTGCGCCGGCCAAGATGGCGCCGACGAAAATTTGCAAATTTTTCGTCATGGGTATCATTTCCATGGTTCTCGAGGTCGCTTAAAACGATTATGGGGTCGAAATTAGAATCCAAGATGGCGTCGATGAAAATTTGCAAAATTTACGTCATGGGTGTCATTTTCATGGTTCTCGAGGTCGCTTAAAACGATTATGAGGTCGAAATTAGAATCCAAGATGGCGTCGATGAAAATTTGCAAAATTTACGTCATGGGTGTCATTTTTATGGTTCTCGTGGTCGCTAAAAACGATTATGGAGTGGAAATTAGAATCCAAGATGGCGCCGAGGAAAATTTGCAAATTTTTCGTCATGGGTGTCATTTTCATGGTTCTCGAGGTCGCTAAAACGATTACGGGGTCGAAATTAGAATCCAAGATGGCGCCGAGGAAAATTTGCAAATTTTTCGTCATGGGTATCATTTTCAAGGTTTTCAAGGTCGCTTAAAACGATTATGGGGTCGAAATTAGAATCAAAGATGATCCAAGATTTAAAACCATTTTTTTACTCAATTTTGATTTACAAGTTTTTAGTTTTTTTCCTTTTTAAATCTGTCAAAGCATATTACAGCATTTTGTTGCTCAAGCCCTTTCATTTGATATCCATATTGAAGGGGTTGTGAAAAGAAAAATGGGATTTAAATCTTGAATTTACAATGAAACCGAATGTATTAAATTATATTGTCATGAGAACTAAAGGTGCGTACCAAATTTCAGATCAATCCGTAAACAGGAAGGAGGTCAAATTTCAATTGCTAGATTTGACCCAAATAAACAAGTCCAGCTAAATAAAACCGTTTAATGAGTACATTCTAACCTATATTTTTTTTTAAAGTTAAACGCTTGATTAAAATTTCATTCGCCCAACGATTTTATTTTTGTAGCTAGGACCTACCATATTATTTTTTAGCTTTAAGTACTACATTGTCTATGTCATTTTAATCTTTATTTTCAATAAAACTGTTTAACTTAAACATTTTTTGCTCATTTTTTATTTTAAGTTTTTAATTTTTTTAAGTATATTTTAAATTTGTTATAGCATAGATACCCTTAAAGGGTTGTGAAAAGAAAAATTAACCGGCCATTTTGTTGATGGCCATATTATTAGCTTTTCATAACGAGCTCTATTTTACTAATCAAGCCCTTTCATTTTTGATACTTATATTGAGGAAGTAGTGATAAAATATGTAATCCGCCTTTTAGCAGTGGCGGCCATCTTGGAATTACAATGATACCGAATTTGTTAAATTATACTAATACTAAAGGTGCATAACAAATTTCAAATAAATCCGTCAACAGGAAGGGGGTCAAATTTCAATTACTTGATTTGATCCAAACAAATAAATAAACAAACAGGGCAAGCTAAATAAAACTGTTTAAAAAACGATATTTTTGATAATGGTTGGTGTTAATAATAATGTTGACCTAAAATAAATTAAAAAATATTGTTTACTTGAGACAACCCTAGCTGTTGCGACAATTTCTACACGTTGTCGGCATTTACAAGAAGATCAAAGGCGTCGTCCTACTGTATGTTTTTATACTGTGCTAATATTATAAATGCGAAAGTAACTCTGTCTGTTACGTTTTCACGATGAAACGGCTGAACCGATTTTGATGAAATTTGGTATGAAGATAGCTTGAACCCCAGGGAAGGACATATCATACTTTTTAATCAGTGACTTCGTCTGCATCCACTATAACCGACACTCACGCGGACGAAGTCGCGTGCTAGTAGTAAACTATATTATTTCAACGTTAAAATCCCCTTTAAAGTTTCGTCCCGATTCACCCCTGCATCCCTATTCACCCCGTTTGACGGAACGTTACCTATCAACCCCCGCTTCCCCCAGCAGCAGATGGAGCTTCCCCCGCTACCCCTGTCCCGCGGGCCGGGCGCGGTGCGGCGCACGCTGGCGGCGGCGGCGGCGGGCGGCGAGGGCGCGCAGCTGTACCGGCTGGGCGGCGTGGTGGTGCACGTGGGCGGGCCGCGCTCCGGACACTTCGCCACCTACCGCCGGGGGAACGGCTTCGAGGCCAAGAGGTAAGGGGGAACAACACGCGTGGCATGACCACGCTATGTCTACGGAAGAACAGACATACTGACAGCAAGAATAGACAAAAAGAATAGACATACTGACAGCAAGAATAGACAAAAAGAATAGACATACTGACAGCAAGAATAGACAAAAAGAATAGACATACTGACAGCAAGAATAGACAAAAAGAATAGACATACTGACAGCAAGAATAGACAAAAAGAATAGACATACTGACAGCAAGAATAGACAAAAAGAATAGACATACTGACAGCAAGAATAGACAAAAAGAATAGACATACTGACAGCAAGAATAGACAAAAAGAATAGACATACTGACAGCAAGAATAGACAAAAAGAATAGACATACTGACAGAAAGAATAGACAAATTATACTGACTTGTCTGTTCTTGCTGTCAGTATGTCTGTTCTTCCGTAGACATAGCGTGGTCATGCTACGCGTGCTGGTTTCACTTCAAACTGAAGGCCTGCGCACACGGCGACAGCACGACGCGGCGAGAGACTTGAAGTGACGAAACAAAATATACGTTAACGTCGTAGCGCAGGCCCTTTTTTTTTAACAGGGGGACAATACTCGTGGACTGTCCCGGGCGGGGGGGGACTTTTACCGGTTAAAACCACCACGGTGTTCCTCGACTGACCTATAGGCGGGGGTACGGGATTCGCTCGCGCATGCACCACGCACCCGCCAGGCTATGACCCGCCATTGACGTAGGCGGGTCCCGTCGACCTCGGCGGTCTGAACGCCGCCTAATCCTCTACTGTGGCGCGCGCGGAATACGGCGCGCCGCCTGCACGGGGCTGCATTTAATCGGGTGGTAGACTGCCCCTAAGTCGACCATGGGTGGTCGACTTAGGGGCGGGCAGCTCATGACACATGAGTTGCCAGGCCGGCAACTCATGGAGGCCGGAGGTCATTAAGCGCCCTCCAACGCCCGGTACGTCTTCTCTTGATGGGAATCGAGGCAGTTGCTTCCCTCACCCTCTCTTCCGCCTCTTTTGCGTGCATAACTTGCTCGCAAAAAGAGGAAACAGCCTCTCACACTCCTGGACCATCGAAAGAACGATGTTCGGAGCGAGAGGTCACCTACTGCTGCGGAGAGTTCACGGCGCTGCTCTGCCCAAGCTCTGCCAGCGTGTGGTGCGCCTTGTCCTCCAGGTAATCTCCGCAGTGGTGACAACCGGGCGATTGTTCGCGGCCTATGCGACACATATACTTTCCAAAACAGCCATGTCCGGTTAGTATCTGCGTCAACCGGAACGTGAGGGCGCCGTGCCGGCGCTCTAACCAATCCTCCATGACGGGTCTTACCGCCGAAATTGTGGCGTGTCCTGCGCTAGGGTTCGCAAGTCGTTCCTTCCATTCCGCCGTTAGGATCACACGGAGCTCGGAGCGGCGCCGCGTGTACTCCCGCAGCATCGGTCGTATGCCCGCTCCCGCACCTCCCCGCTCCAGCGGTAAAGCGAAGCGAGAGCCCTCGCTTCAAGATCTCACGGCGGAGATCCTGCAAGGAGGCTCGCTGCCTCAAAGGAGATCGTGCGGCATCCCCGAACCACTGGCGGCCATCGCCGGACGGAGTTCGCTGTTCAGATGTGGCCGACGTGCTAGGTCCAGCAGCCACTGCTGCGAACGTCGGCACTGGTGACCCTTGCGCCTCAATCCAATATAATTAATGCTACGTTCCATAACAATAAACAAATATGTCTGCGCCCGCGTCCGTCTCTGTTCGTCAGTGTTGCCACTTGCCACTTTGCCAGTGAATGAAAATGAAAGTTATCGGCCATCCCATCGCGCAGATTGACGAAGGGTATGGTTACGTTGGGTGTAGATATAATAATAATTATCATTTTTTATTTACTGTTTTCTCTAATTTACTTTTTTACATGTATTTATATTTGTTTATTCATTTACATTATTTATTTTTTATTATATCCGTATCTGACCGTGGCATCACTTTGGGCCCTATCAGAATATCAGCGCTGTGACATTTTTAAATGTTACAGCACAATGCTGAGATAGGGGCCTTTTGGCATCGTACAGGACCGATTCGTTTTTTATTTTGTAATAATTTTAAACCTTGTTGTTATTTGTGTGTTTCGTCCTGTGCGGGCTAATAAATGCTTTTTCTTTCTTTCTTTCTTTCTTTCTTTCTTTCTTTCAATCCGCCTCCTGTCTGCAGCCAGTGGTGGGCGCAAAATTTGTCCCTCCATCACAGCGAAGCGAGCGCGGAGACTCCTCAATTCTTTTTGGAACAAGTGGGCCAGAGCTCTGACTCGGATTCACTGGACCTCTCCAAAGAAAGAGCTGCGTCGGTTCTCCGCTTCTGGCGCATTTTTTCAATGTCAGCGCGGATCTCCTCATGTTCCTTCTGGAGCTGTGCTACCTGGGCTGAGAGACGGGCATTTTCCGCCTGCAGCCGGGTAGTCTCTCTTCGGATAAGGTCCGTGCAACCAGCACCTCTGTCGCCTCCAGCTCCTTTAAGGCTTTCTGACATGTGCCCTTTAATCATTTGGACACCTGGGCGACACTTTTGATAGCCGCCACAGCGTCTTGGACCTTCGACCTCAGTTCCGTTGCGGTCATTGTCTTGTCCGCCTCCTTTTTTCTGGCAGCGGCTCGAGTAGCAGCTTTTTCGGCCGTCGATATGCCCGGCGCCACACTACCGCATCAGCAAGCTGTGGACGGCCCACCTTCCTCCGACTGCACATCCGAGTTCACTTGTTCGGATCCATCCGAGACAAGCGACATGCGCGATCTGTCGAAGGCGTCTCCCTCACTTTCTCCGCTGGGTCTGGGTGTCGAAGTTACCGCAGATCGCTTGAGGACCTTTGACATCTCGCATCGTCTTGGCCGCTGGCAAGCTTGCGGATGTGCGTCCACGTCCTCTTCTGGCAGTGGGCACTTTTGGAGCCGACAGGTTCTCCTCACTCGAGGAGAGGAGGAGGTCTTCACTGCGGGGACGCTTCCTAAAAGTACTTGCCATCGCCGCACTCTTACCAGAGGCGGTCTCCACTTCGTGCGGGCGCTCCAAGCTGATCTGTAGCTCCGTGCACACGTTCCTCCCATTTAACGCGCTTTCCGCGCTTCTCTCCGATGTAACGTCAGAAACTGACGCCACAACCGTCTCTTCATTATTTGTGTTTTTATTTTTTTCTATATTGTTCCCACGAGTATGGGGGATATAAAAAGTCCACCTAGGTAACCCCCCTGTCCCATAGGCAAGTGTATGATTTGATTTCCCAACTCAGGGGTTCCACTGGTCCCTGGCTGGGGGTGCGCTAACGACTGATGCGCCACCTACAACTACAAAGTTACAGATGACACTACTCCTCATCCATTCATACCCTCGCCGCGCACCAAAAATGGTATTAGAGGATTTTTTTAAAGAGGTTCTCTTCCTCGCGGTCCTGGCGATTAAGCCAAGACCCTCGTTCCGTTCCAAGTCACAAGACGTGATATCTTCACGGATTAAGATTTCGACGGGTGCAGTCGGGAGAAAAAGTTCTCCCGCTGCCAGCCCGTAGGCAGGGTAAGGGCACTACGAGTGCCGCCCATGCTTCTCCACTATGTCCTCTGCCTGGATCAGAGGGACAAGAGGAAAAATGCCCCCTTTCGGCCTGATTTGGGCCCCTCCTACACGAGCATGAAGCTGTCCCCCCCACGCTGAAATTCGCCACAGCCAATACCCTCTCCAACTAGAAGAGACTATTGACCGTGCCCAGGGTGCACCGGCCCGACTCCTGCTCTTTCCCCCGAACGTATTCGAAAGGAACCAGCAGCAATCAGGCACACGAGGAGGTTTTCTGCACGCACCCCAATCAGCGCAGGCCCTAACACAAAACAATTCACAAAAATAAAAAGGTGGTAATGAACGACGCTTCAATAACCTTAAATCTTTTGATTCACCTTTTTTGTCCTGATTTTAAAGATGTAATAATAACTTTCAAATTACATATTTTCCAGAATTAGACTCATTAGGAACTAGTAACCAGGAGATGCGAAAACAGGAGTAGCTCGATTAATTTGCTTCTAACTGTGTTTTTTTTCGTCCCGTGGGCTTTCCGGACTTATCTAGCACCCATCCATTTCATCCCGAGGGTGTCGTCGAAGGCGACTAAGGGAAAATCCGGAAGTCGGGAAGCAGCGGCTTCCGTGTACTTAACAACCTCACTGCGATCCCCAAGACGTTCAACCCCCCCCCCCCCCCCCCCCCCCTTATGGAGGAAACCTTTGTTATGGGAACAAATATAATGACCACCAAAAATGGTAAATGATCACCAAATCTTAGGACCCTTAAGTCGTCCCCCCCCCCTGGCGCGGATCCGACATGGTTAGGTTTGCGTAGGGGGTCGCAGTTGCTTGGGATGGTTCACTGGGACCTCTCTGTCGCACGTATTCGCAGCAATATTTCACTTTTTTAAACTCGACAACCGAAATTCAGGACTGATTTTACGCAGACAACGCTATATCACCATGTTCGTAATGAAATAATCTTTATTTAATTTTAACTTGAATTCATTAACCAGACCGGTGCAAGTTACTAGTGTCGATTTACCTGTTCATACCTGCCTACCCAAGAGTTGTGACGGGAAAAAAATAGTCAACCTTACGTTTGCATATTCTATGGGCTTCATACTTTCGATTGGTATGGAATGTGTCTATTAAACACACCAGTAAGATGACAAAAAAAATTGTTAATTAAATGTTCTGGACTGAAAAAAAAATAATTATCCATTAACAAGCTCGGTGAAGGTCGTTTTATAGTGGGATCCTATACTATTAGTGGACGTCTTTCGGTAATTAATGAAGTGGAGTTTTAATATCTGAAAAAACTAAACTAAATAGAAAGAAAAGAAAGAAAGAAAAGCCATTTATTCACGCGAAAAGCGACGCACTTAATATATAACAATATTAACTTATAACTAAATATGTTAATTGTAAAAAAAAAAAGACATTCGTCACCCCCACGCGAAACGGCGAATGACTTTTTTGACTACAAATTGAATACCACTTCATATCTTTCTTCAGATGGTGGTACACATCAGACACGTTGGTCCACGAGGTGACTCTGCAAGAGGTCCTCCGATGTTCAGCATACATGCTGTTCTACGAGCGAGTGCGGCCCGAGATGACCATGACAGCCTCCTCTAACTCGCATCACTTCTAACCCGGACACAGCATGGCCGGACACCAGGGTTATAAATCTCGAAAATATCCGGATTCTGTCCATTCCGGCCAAGACTACGGGATAACTGACTTGCAGCATACGCGACAATCCCGAACTTAGGGTTTTCACTTATGAGAAAATATAGTTCCAGAGTAAACAAAACTGATTAACGTAATGAAACTGCGCGAAACATGATCGAATATAGAATTAATGTGAAGATAGGGAGGGGTGAATTGTGGGTTGTCACAATACCCTTATTGCTTCGCGGCAGTTTTACTACAAACCTCAGATTATGGAATGAAAGGCAAATAGACCGTGCGGAACACTGAGAGTGAAGCCACAAAAGCAAATACAAATTAAAAAACGAATACCTACAATAGGGTATTTTACTCTACATAAGAAAAAATCTATAAATATGTTATTGAGACAGTTTAGGCATAAAGAAGTCGGAAAATGTAAGTTTTAGTTCATAAAATAACAAAACAAATTTTTAATTTCAATTCAAAGTTATCAGTATTTTTAATCTGTTATAAAACACCGTGAAATAGTAGCGGCCATGTTATTACGCCGTACGGCTGTGTAAACAAAAAATTGTCAATTGTCAACCGATTGGCGTAATATATATAGGCTTTGTACTTTTATTATTTTCGTTACCAACGTATTTTTTTCATTATTACACCTATTACAAAATGTGCTTTTAATTATTTTTAAATGATATACAATTATCATATTTAATATGAGCTCATTTGATACAAAACGAACTGACGTCATTTACGCTGAGCAATATGGCGTCCAGTAAGAGGCGTTTTCGTCAAACTACGCGCGAAATTTGAAAATTTAAAATTTAAATGCATTTTTATGGCACTCGATTGAATAAAAATTATTTGTTTTTTTTGGTGGCATATTAGCACTACAGAATTTCATTGAGACACTTTTCAAATGGGGTAATACCCTATTTGAAAAGTGGGTGTAATACCCTATTCGCATAGGGCTGTACTGACACGAGTCGGTACAGCACGAAGCGAAGCATTGTTAAAAAAAACAAATACTAATACAAATAAAAATTCAAAAGCGAATACAATCACGAGATTATAGGTATTCGTTATTGTATTTGTATTTGCTTTTGTGGCTTCACTCGCAGTGTTCCGCACGGTCTATCTGCGTTTTGTTTGATAATCTGAGCTACAAACTATCAAAAATCTAAATTCTGACTAAAGGTTCAACACTCCCATTTTGTATCTATACTTGATGTTATAAAGCTAAATTACCAAATACTGAAATGCTACTCAATTTTAAGATGGCGTCAAGTCCCGTACTGTCACAGTCACTGACATAAAATTTAGTAGCGTTTGAGTATTTGACCAAAATTCTGTTTGTTTATTTGTTTGAATGCGCTAATATTGAAAACTACTGGTTCGATAAATTATTTCACTAGTACGCTACATTAACTCTCAGTAGACTATATTTTTATTAAGAAATAGAGTTAAACAGACTATAATTTATTACAAAATAAATTTAAACTATTGAAATACCGTAAGCAAATTCACACTAAGCAACGATATTTTCTCAAAAGTGATATTCCATTGAATATAATCGGAAGAACTGATATCCTCAAAAATTCTAACTAATATATAAAGTTTAAAATTTTCATGTTTGGCTGTGCCCTTTTCAATTGTACAAAATTCACTCTCAATAATCATATTTATCTAACGTCGTTCACTCGCATAAAGCTCATTTTCGAATAAAATCAGTATTAATTTTAAGTCTGTCGACATAATTATAAAGGTTGTTCGTGCACTGGCGAGAATTATTCTTTTTTTATACATTCTTTGGTATTTATTGTATTAACTTTAAGAAAAAATTCCGGCTCAACCAAGTATGTACACACGGCTACACATCAATCACACAATACATCATCGCATTGTATAGGTTTCCGGTACAATGCGAGGTCAGCTTATACTGCAAATGTATAACTTGATGTGTAGTCGTGTGTACGAATTTCATGTCTTCTATAATTAAACATAATGCTTCCAAACGTTATGCCAGTGTACAATGTTTAAACTATTCTACTTAATTCTAGAAATTGACCCATTTTCTCTCGCATTTACATATCTACATATCGTGTTTGACGGGTTCGTATAACTTAGCGGTAGACTCAAACGTAGTGCGCTGGGTTGGTTCCTATCCTAGCTATACATGAAACTGACAGGACAGTTGACACTAATAATTCCAAAACGCAACTACTCTAAAAAAATACTTTAAATTGACCCTGAAAACCCGATTACTTTTCAATTAACTGTAAAATTCGTTTTTAATTTGCTTTGATATCAATAAATAGTAAGTCAATTGAATTGACAAGGAAGTGACGTCACATTTTACTATTGCCATAGAAAATGTATGGGGTAATCGCGTTTTGACAGCTCATATTATGTCAATTAATTAGTGGCGTTAAGTACCCAATTAGACTTGGAAAAATCTAAAAATACCTTTCTCGAAACGAATGGCGAGTGCGCTACAAAAAAAGGCAAGAAAGGTACAAAACTGTTGTATAGTTATATCAGAGTATAATACGGACGCAGACATCACCAATCAATTGATATAACGAGCTGTCAAAACGCGCTTCCCCCAAAGACTTTGTATGAGAATAGTAAAATGTTATGCTGTCTTCACATGGCATATTTGTGGAAATATTTTTTGGATACTGTAAAATGTACTCTATGTTATTGAAATAAAGTCTATTTTGTATTATCCAAATAAGGTAAATATTTGCACAAACACGCTATGTGAAGTGCCCGCATTACGTTAAATATTTGCGAACTCAATTGACTTACTAATTATAGATTTCAAAGCAACTAAGAATTGAATTTTACAGTTAATTGGAAATTAATCGTGTTTTCAGGGCAAAATATAGTGTTTTATTGTAAGAAAAATTGTGTCTTGGAATATCTCTTTCAAATTCTCCTTTATCGCGAAGGTAGTAGGTACCCTTATTCCTATTGTTACATCTCCAAAGCCCTGCGCTTCTGACCCACACTGCCTCTGGGTTCCCTATATCTTTAGTCCTCACAGAGCGCAACCATATTGTCAGGGACCTCAAGTTCTCACTTCTCAGTCACATGTGTAGAAACCATAGTCTGTGTGTAGTTCCCGGCGCGCTACGTTCCCTAGGCTTACCTTAATCTTTAGGAAGAGTCTATTTTTCCACTCGCCCGATATTTTCAGCGGACACTCTTAACCTTTTACCTTTTTGTACAAATCTACGCAAGTATAATATGTAGAGTTTGACGGTTAAGTGGCACCTTCCTATTAAGAATTTTAGTCATTCGGTATATAGCGTGACACGGAAATACGATTGAGAAACTGTAATTACAGAACCGGACTCAAGATTCAAACATTACATAATTATGAACTTAAAACTACTGGCAACCAATGAAAAGTAGTTTGAGTCTTGAGTAAGTTTCTTTAATACTACTCACACATTCTGATTCCCTGGTGTAAATTAGGAGCTTACATATAAAAACTTTCTTTAATATACGGGTAGATAGATCGAAATAATTTTGAAAATCTGAAATACGTAGTACTAAGCGTGCGTTCTACGCATTAAATAAAGGCGGTGGTGGCTCGTCGCGTGCGCAGCTGACGGACAAATTATGTCACGGCCAACTGCTGCCACCATTGCCTTTTTTTTTTTACTATATTATCATATACACAAAGCAATAGTTCAATAGAAACTATATTACTGTCTTGTCACATACATATTTGTACTAGCTGACCAAGTTTTTAGACAGCTGTCAGTTGTGACCACATACGCACATTTGAACTACGTAAACCACCCTTACTGCTACGACATAAAAGCGTTTCCAATGAAGTTATAACAACCGGCAAACATATTGAACAATCATGGCGTCCACTGCGCAGGTCTCTCCAGTAGACATAGAGAATGGACGGAGCAACATCCTTACAAAATTCACTACTCACTAGAAAGAGAGAAAGCGACTGTGCGGCCAATCCCTATCTCTTTTCTGTCGGTCTGTAGCGACAAAGGCGCAGCGCCACAAAGCATCGCCTCCTGCACGGGCCAATCATGACTCTGGAAAGAGAACTACTGGCCGCACGATCGCTTTGTCTCCCTCACACTTTACTGCTCGTATTTACTTCACAGCTGGAGAGGGGACGGTCAGTCCATTCTATATGTCTATGATGAAGACGAATGAAGCGGGAGGGGTGGCTTACTTTCGACCTCTTCTTACTGTCTTGGTCAGCTAGTTTGGTATTGTCTCGAATCTTGTGTGCCATGAATTTGAGTGATATAATATTAGCTTTTGCTTCTATCTGTGTACTTGATCTACAGCACAATAGTACATTATGGTACAAGTGTGTAATGTTGGTGATTACCGTTGAGGCGCCATTGAGACCCGAGCCGTTAGGTGAGGGTCTTAAGAGCGCCGAGGACGGTAATCATCAATACACACGCGTGTATCATACGACGATTTTCAACACACTTGTGAAGAAAATAATACTAAAAAAATATTTTCAATAGTGAAAACAAGTTGTGAAAAGTTTTTCGCAATGGCGGGAAAAATTAATCAGTTTTCCTATGCGCGCGCATCAAATAATGGCGATCGGCCATAGACTAAAAGAATGAGGTTTCTTTTTTTGTCTTTTCGCGGATAGCGTTCTAGCCACGTACAAAATGGGGAATTCAAAGTTTTCTTTATTACAGAGAAAACAAAAGTTATATTTGAGTGAAAGTTTTATTTATTAAAAACGTACAAGTTGAAATTATCTAAATACGAAGTTGCATGAAATGAGCAAGCAATAGTACATTAATTTATTTGTACTATTGAACACGATCTTTTTTGTATCGAAACTTTTTTAAGAACAAAGCAACTAAACCATTAAAATAAAAAAAAAAACCCTATAACTCACTTGTGAATAATAGCAATGAAAAAGTCACAGTTTGATTACAGGTATCATTATGTGCCTAATTGCGGTGAAATTAGAGCCATTTTATGAGCAAGTGTGTTGAAATATTTATTTATATTGTCTGCTGGCTGGCACAAACTCGACAATGCAGATTTTTAATGGCAAAATGTTGTCAACTTTGCGTTCGTTGAAATAAGTTGGAAAATAAATTTGATGAATGTTGTAAAACAAAGATGTAAAACAGCGAGACTGCAGTTCAAACAAACACTAAATTCATATTTGACTTTGTCTCAATGTAGTAAAGTTGACATTTGTATTATGAAGAAGGTCATGTCGTCTGTGTTGTCAATTTGTGCTGGGGCCGTATTATAAAGTTTGAATTCCATCATTGTTCCAGTGGGAGAGACAGATATATACACGATCATTAACACGTCATAATCCGGCCCCTGGCCTGCACATAAGATAATATCATGAATAAGTCTGAGTGTAATCAAATAATGATGTATTTGTACCCGATCCAATGATAATTATTACTATACACCTTGTGAATTTCTTACAATCACCTTTATAGGACTGTAACTTCGTCGTCCAATCATCAAGGCATCAAGCTACAACAATCTGGCAAATTTCTTTGATAGTTTTTCAACTTTATTACAAAAGAATAAGATTCATATTCAATTGGGAAAATTTTACAGTTTGGTATGGCTTGATGTATGTGCTTAGGTACGTATGTACCTTTGATGAATATCATTTAAACATGCATTTTGTCTTCAGGCGGTAAGTCACAGTATTTATCTATGTGAAAACATGATCGATATTTTAATGTTTGAATTTCGTAAATCTTTATGAACAGGTGACGGCAGAGCAAGCTTATTACTATTTTGGAAGAAAGTAAAGACTTGTCTATGTATCGTAGCATCTAGTTTCTGCCTCCATACCTGGGAAAAAATAAATCCCTAAAGTATTTATGCTACTTATCATCTTTTAATGTTAAACATCTATTTGTACTCTTTGAGTAAAATTGATCAGATTGCCGTCACGGTAAACGGCATGACGCTCTCTCATGCCGTCACGCTGTCTACACCACCGTGCTTGTGTATGCGCGCGCGCATACTTTACACTCAGTTGCTTCTCTGTATGAGCTGTCTACTATATCTATGTGACTATATAATAGTATAGGTACTTCACATATTTACCGCTTGTATTTTTTTAAGGCATTACACGTTGCCGAGCCAGCAAAAACCTGTTGCGTGTTTAACGGTAAACCGCCATTAAATATAATGCCAAAGTGACATGTTATCCACAGCTGTGACCTGCCGCCTCCTACGTAGCAAATACTTACTATGCATTTATTTTATACGATTGACTTGTCCACTCGTGTCCTTCCTGTATATAATATTCTTATTGTAACAATCGTCTTGAAAATCAAATTTTCGAATTATTAAATAAAATTAACTGTTTTTGGAGGCTAAAGTCCACTTCTGTATGTAGTGAAGGGAGAGGGAGGTAGTATTGGTGCCTAAATTGTGGCCATTTGTGACTATGACTGAGCAGTGTTGCCATTTTATATCTTAACATATAAACGTAGCTTTAGATGTTATTAATTACGTTTTGACGGTTTGAGGCTGAATGCGGGACCTTTGCTGGTACGGATATAGAGAATTATTTGTGCGAATTTTGTTTGTGTTGCCATATTTATCTGCTATTATCAAAACGCTTTGTGCTCCGCGGCCACATGATGCTTATAAATTCTGAATTATGTTTGAATATGAAGTTAACAAGCTGTAATATAAATTTGCAAAAAAATGAGTTATTACGCCATCTGTTGTAATTTACAGAAATAATTTATTCTATAATTTGTACTAATGTCTAATGTTTTAGTTTTAGACATATATTAGGTTTATAACACTATTGTAAAATATGATGCAAATACGAAAAAAACAGTAAAATAAAAAATTGCATAATTACGTTTGTTGTTTAAAAAGTAAAAAATAAATATTACTTTATAACATAGAAACCATTTATTTTAGTTGCAATTAGTTTTAATTCCCGCCATTATTATGAAGGGCTGTTTTGAGCCCTCTCGCTTGAATCAGAGTTTGTCACAAGGCCTGTATCACGTTGTGCAATCACCTTTATCATGATTATAAGGTCCGTATTACATAGTATTATTAAAATTTTGGGCAGGCCACATCGCTTGAAGAACCGGTAACCGATCAGGAACAAAGGTTCTGGAGTGGCGACCACAAACCCTAAGACGCAACGTTGGCAGGCCTACCACCAGATATACCGACGACGTTGCCAAGTCGTGGATGCACACATCCGGTTACCACTTGTAGCGTTCTATGGAGGAGGCCTTTGTTCAACACAGAAAGTCACCTTGTTCCCTAATTTGTAGTAATGATTTGACAGTCATCAGCAATGTTATTGCAAAATATGAAATAACTGGATGAACAGAGAAGCTTTTCTACTTATGACTCATGACTGTATGAAGTTACTTTTTAGTCTTTGTTTGATTGTTGTTAATATATTGGATGCTTTGATTTGACGGTAGTGAAAGGGTAATCTGGCAACAATTTAACAAGCAAAATATTAGAAACTTTTGGCTTGCAAAAGTGAATTAGATAGACAGCTGAATTGATGAGCAAATATTACAACAATTAGCATGAATATTATAAATCAAATGAAAGAAAATCAATATCTACTTTACATAGTTCCTGGTTTCCTGATACAACACAGCTGTTTGGAGTCTAGGAAATTATGTAACTTATGTCTAACTTGAGGAAATTGCTTCACATAATAATTTGTTAATTGGGTTAGTGTTGGCAATGATTGAATTTCCTGAGAAACACATGTGGCAACTACACTCGGCGTCACAAAAATCGCACCTTTTCGAAAATAAGTTTAAAACATGTCCCGCCAGTAACGAATACATTAAACCCAATTAATATTGGTATCAATTAAAAGTATGTTTAACGACCTTCAAATTAACAACAGTTAGAATTCCTAAACACAACAGATCTCATTAGCACGTAACGTTAAAAAAAATTTTGTCAAAATACGCATTACAACGGCCACTAATTGCACCTCCCTACAAGGGTATAAAACGGGCGACTCGGGTTAAATGTGGGTCATTCGCTATTCAACCTTTGAAGTGAACACACGTGAACAGCTACAGCAAGAAAAATACCCCAGAAGATGGATAGAAGCCGCTCAAGTCATTGCACTACTGCAATCAGGGATGCGGCAATGTGATGTTGCTCGGCAACTGAACTTGAGTCGTTTTGCCGTTCGACGAGTGTTCCAACGTTTCCAAGAGACTGGTGGCTATATCCGAAGACGTGGATCTGGAAGACAACGGTGCACATCCGAAAGCGACGATCGCTTCATTGTTTCGACGTCTTTACGTAATCGGTTCTCCAATGCTGTTGAGCTGCAACAACAACTGCGATCAGCTCGCAGAACTTCTGTAAGCGTCTCCACGATTAGAAGAAGAATGCGGGAGAAGAAAATTGCAGCTCATAGGGCTGCTACAAGGCCCAAATTGACTGCACAGCATAGGAGAGACCGGTTGCAATTTGCCCGTGACCATGTGGATTGGACAATAGACCAATGGAGGGCTGTGCTCTTCTCGGATGAGACGAGGGTGTGTCTTTTCTGCAACGACAGGCGTCGAAGAGTGTATAGGAGGCAAGGGGAACGATTCGCACAAGCCTGTATTCAAGAGACAGTGGAATACGGGGGTGGCTCGTGCATGTTCTGGGGCGGCATGTCAATCGACGGTAAAACGAACCTTGTGTGTGTTTCTCGGACTGGAAGTGCTCGCGGGCAAGGGTCGCTGACTGCTGCTCGGTCCATAACAGAGATCTTAGAGGAGCAGGTTGTCCCTTATGCGGGTTTTGTTGGCAGTGGGTTCACGTTAATGCACGATAACGCCCGTTGTCACACCGCTTTAATTGTAAGAGACTACCTGCAAGAAGTTGGCATCCCTGTTATGCGCTGGCCGGCGCGAAGTCCAGACCTGAACCCTATTGAGCACCTTTGGGATGAACTGAAACGGCGAGTACGGGCACGAAATCCTGCCCCTACCACTCTCCGAGACCTTCAAGATGCCGTCGTTGCAGAATGGGACAACATTCCACAAGAGACTGTTGTCACATTAATAAGGTCCATGAGAGAACGCATGGAAGCAGTCATCAGGGCTAGGGGGGGTAACACTAGGTTTTAAGTTAGTTTTAAGGACTTTGTTGTAATTTTTGCTGATAAAATAAAATTTAACTTTTTGATCATTTGCATTAGCTTGCTTTTTTTATTCCCTGGTAAACAAAAAACCAAATCCATTGATTTATTCTGAAATTTAAATAAATTGCCTTTCCAATTATACCTTATAGTCATATGTATACCATTGATTAATAGGGTTAAAATGACTTTGAAGGGAATTCTTAAAGAGGTGCGATTTTTGTGACGCCGAGTGTAGATAGGATGGATGATAGTCTAACAAATGTTTATAAATAAAATGTATTATTAGTGGCATTGTGTTTCTATTGCTGAACCACCCCTTATCCTAAGCATTTAATTAAAAAGTGATTAAGGAACTCTTGTGGCAATTTCACTTGCTGTTGCTTAGAGAAGTACAAGTAATAAACAACATAAATATATATCTTCAAAAGAATTTGTATTTTATTAACAGGTCTATCAATTTTAAATCAAAAGATAATCGTAATATTCACATTTTATTTTCTTATGTTTACAAATAAAACATAAAACAATATTCAAGACTCATTGGTTTGTATGAAATCTGGTCAACAGAGTAAATTTTCTTAAATTTTTTGTGTGCACTGTGTGTGTGTGTTACACAAATATCACAAACAGTCTGCTCTACAAGTAGCTTAGATGTTAGGACATGCTGTCGATAAGTGATGCTCGCATGGTCGATGTGATTGCTGTGGGCTTGGCGTCGTTCAGCTTGAACACACTTTCTATTACTGATATTTCTGTAGATGTAGTGTCCAGACCACAGAATGCGCACCAGTCGTTGACGACCATCCCCGCGGCAATAACTTCACTGCCTCTGTTCACTGTGCCCGCCACTAGAGGTACTTGTAGGAGAGATGACAACTCATCCTGGTCTTGAATTGGAGTTTTAGGATGCACTAGCCCGCCGCGATTACTGAGCGCTGCGTACGATCCCACTAAGACATTCCCCGCGACCGTCTGCCTGAACACCTCCACGTTCAGCGTGTCTGCGAGGATCTCCTCTGTGTCGCGGTCCAAGTCGGGGTGCACGAGCGCCACATAGTCGTTGCAGGCGATCACGTTCCCGAGCGCACTCAGCCGCTCCTCCACGCGCTGCACTTTGATGGTGTCCGGTAGACTGTTCCTAATGTGTTGCAACTCTGTGTCTGTTGTTGAAGACGGAACCAGAAGTCCGTTCTTGTTACCCACCGTCATACGGCCGATGATCCGGCACCCCGCGACGCTCATGTGCACCACGGGGATGGTCTCTGATAACTCTGCCTCGAACACGCTGTAGAAGTTCTCCGATCCACCGATTGCGACGAGGCAATAGGAATTTGTTAGTTTACTAAACACTCCAACCTCATTGTTGTTTTCAAATTGGACACGGACTGCCATGATTTTGATTTATTCAAACTTTACTTGTTATTACAAAGTATTTCACAACAATATAGCTTCACGTGGGGACTTGGGCAGAAAAGAAAAACACTGGTTGTCTGGTTGGTTACATTTACGTCAGTTTGACAACTCTGTAGCTCTGTACGATCATAGTTTTTTTACACAACATTTCATTCCGAATAGCGAAGTGTCAAACATTCGTACAATGTGTCTGTCTCTCTATCTTTCTTGTATAGTGTGATCAGTGTGATGTGAACAGATCTTTCTTTCTCACTCTAATGCTACCGAAACAGTTGTGTTGTAACTTGGAAACGCACCTTACGTCAGTGGTTTCTTATGAGTGCGTTCAAAGTTTGCGAATGGTACAGATTTTGGACATTCGTTCATCACATTTACATAGTTGATTTTCTGTAAATACAATAAATGAACTTTTAAATACGCCTATAATAAATAATAATGGTCTCGCAAAACTTTTATAATAACATTTAGTCAATTTTATTATAGACAGTCGTAAGCCTGGAAAGTATGAAGGAAAGTTCATTGATCTTTAACGCTTCCACGAGATATTATTATATTCTTTAGTGTACAGCGCGTTGTGAGATAACATTTATCGCGCATCATCAAGTCCGTTTAGCGTGTTGCTAAATAAAATTATAGCGTCTCCGCGTTCATACTGCGCCTGAGTTTTGTAATAGCGCGCTATATTTATAGCGTAAAAAATAACAGACTATATGAATATATTTTATAGTTTATAACACGTCTACAGTTTATAGCGGATTTGAACATCACTAATTTTGGTACAAGTACGTTCAAGGAGTGCCTATTTCGTAGAAAATCATAAAAATAAAAATTCTATACTTTTGTCAAAATCTATGGGTTCTGCCATCAGTGCCATCCATAACTGACTGCAGTTAGTAAAATGGATGAAATTATGTAATTTTTTGTTGTATTTTCATTTCTAAACAAAATTAAAAGTATGAATAAAAATGTATTCGCGGTGAAGATGAAATATGCGTAAATTCGTAAAATTCGATTATTTAGTCGAAAGCAATGACACGGAACTGTTTCAAAGTGATGTTATTCAAAACCTGAAGCAGGTTGTAATTTCTCCAATCACATACACGCCGAAGATCCAACAAGCTTTACAAAGGATCAATTTCGAATATCACAGGACTTGTAGCTATTCGAATTTATTACAGGTAATAAGTACCTTAGCTAGGTACACCTACACCTACCACGATTTTATTCTTCAACTAGCTACCCGCCCCGTCTTCGCACCGGCGGCACACCCGCGACACTCCATAGAAACGAAACGATATAATTGCCTACACTACTTCTAAAATAACAGACTGTACAGATACGTGCGTGTGTGTGCGTGTCTACGCGCCGCTCGATCAAAAACGTAGTTCCCAGAGCAGTCGTTCGACGCGGGGAGAGGTGAGGAACGGTTTCAGAGGGAGGCGGAGCGTGTCGCTACTGTACGGTTAACGGTAGTACTAATATTTATACTGTGGCACCGGTATTATCGTCATAATTCAACCAATTTACACAAAATCTATCCTTATGAATCACTCTGTCTATTGGTGAAAACCGTATGAAAATTCGTTCAGTAGTTTTTGAGTTTATCGTGAACAGACAGACAGACGCGGCGGGAGACTGTGTTTTAGTGATGATGATAGCCGTTGGTAGGCATCCACATGCTGAAATGCGTTTTTCATGTCATGTAAAAGTTAAATCTACCATTATCCTTTAAAGAGGCTCATTCTATTGGCGAACCTAGGTTTTGGGTGTGATCGTACAATGAGTAGGTATGTAAATCTACCCACATTAAAAATCTCATAATAGTAGTTACCTCCACCTTGTAGTATCTGAAGAAGTTGTGTTTCAAATAGGTAGGCTTAATAATACCGACAGCAATGTCGTGTTTTTAATAATGTCAAACATTTTGTCAATCCAGGAATGTAATGTTGGCGAAGGTCAGACCTTGTTGATGTTTTGGGGCTACGAACGCTCGGACAGCAAGGTTACTATTAGTATGTCCACTTCTAGCTGCTCCTCCTTGCATACACAGGTAAGAGCATATAATAAATAATAACCAAAAAAATCATGTGTTTATAGGGCTACTGAGTACTGGTAACACAATAGCCGTATGAAATTCAAGTAAACCAGTACAAAAAACATTTATTCTTCGGGAAAGTTGTTTGTTATCATGAACACAATCACGTGTTTAAGTATCGTACACTAATTACCAGTCGCCCTATATACAAGGTGTAACGTTAAACACGCAAAACCTCAGACACCCCAAATGATTTTTAATTCAATTAACCTAACTAATACTGAGAGAAAAAAAAAACACAAATAAAATTGAAAGGTATTTGCATTGAAATAAGAACTATTATTATCAGGCTTATGAGAAAATTTAAATTGGACGACAACCATTTGTGTTTGTTTACCTATTTTGGCAGGCTTGACTTATTAATAAATAGACAGGGCAACATGTTTAATGAAGATTTTTTGAAAAATGTGACCTATATTAAAATGTGGTTCAATTGATTCTGCTCGTTATTCTAATCAAACTATTTTGAGGTTTTGCGTATTTGACATTACACCTTGTATTTAACTAGCACTTTCCCCGCGAGATCGTTCGCATGATTTTTCCTACGTATCATTATTTTTTCGATAATGAAGTATAGTCTATAGTACTCAGTGATAGCGTAGCTTTCAATTGGCGAAAGAATTTTCAAAATCTGACCAGCAGTTCCGAAGATTAGCGCATTCAAACAAGAAACTCTGCAGCTTTAATATATTAGTTTATAAGTATATAGATTTATGCTGTCACAACAAAAACCATGATCGCGGGGTGACCGGAATAAGTGGGTGGGTGGAATGTAAAAAAGTACTTTAGTGTAGGGACCAAAACAAAAATAGACAATGCAATTTGACTGTCTTCCCTTTTCCTAAGTCCAATATCTCGTGATCATGGTTCATCTTAGGTGGGTATGGTGGTTTTCTTAATCTGTATTTAAGATATAAATGCTAACTATAATTCAGGCGAATGCACCGGCCCCCCCGCGAGACCGGGAGTTGCGCACCACTGCCCAACAAACTGACATAAGCTGTCGGTACTCCGGTGTCACTTCACCAGGTAGGTACTTACGTTTTACGCAGTCGGTAATCGGCAGCCCTAATGGTGCACTTCAAAGTTCTGGCTGAACACCACCCGGGTTTTTAATCCGCGGACATCGGAGGCATTCCAACGTTGGGTGCCGCACCACCACACTTCCGCATGTCCGGACATCATCGGGCTCCGCGCCGAGTCCCTATTCATACCGCGTGACTGAGTTGAACAGGTCTGGCAACTACAGCTGGCGTCTGTAGCGTGGCACACCACTGTGATCTTCGTGCCCAAGGCTGGGCCAGGAGAGTACTGTGCAACTCCCAAGGGAAGTTGAGAGGAACGTAGTGACCATAAACTTATCTACCCCCTTTCCCTATTTTATGAATACAATTTTATGTTGACCGGTTACATAAACGTAACTTACATTGGCCTTTTATTATACTCCACGTAACCCCTACGTCACATTGGACATTGGTCGTGTGAACTCGCGAGCATGGATCTCCATACGACGAGTTTTTTATTTTTCAAAGTAAAGGAATGCGATTTATTATCTTAACTAGTATATGAACCATGTACTACGGAAGTTTTTAGGGTTCCGTAGCTAAATGGCAAAAAAACGGAACCCTTACACATTTGTCATCTCTGTCTGTCCGTCCGTATGTCACAGCCACTTATTTCCGAAACTATAAGAACTATACTGTTGAAACTTGGTAAGTAGATAATAATATATTCTGTGAACCGCATTAAGATTTTCACACAAAAATATAAAAAAAATACAATAAATGGGGGTTCCCCATACTCTTCAAATACCATTTTTGCCATACTTAGAACTGAAACTCAATAAATTTTTTTTCATCAAAGCCATTCTTGTGGGGTATCTATGGATAGGCCTTTAAAAATGATATTGAGGTTTCTAATATATTATTTTTCTAAACTGAATAGTTTGCGCGAGAGAAACTTCCAAAGTGGTAAAATGTGTCGTCCCCCCCCTGTAACTTCTAAAATAAGAGAATGATAAAACTAAAAAAAAATATATAATGTACATTACCATGTAAACTTCCACCGAAAATTGGTTTGAACGAGATCTAGTAAGTAGTTTTTTTTTAAATACGTCATAAATCTTCACTCAATCAACTCAAATATAAAACATCGATCAAAGTTACAAAGAACTACAAGAACTTTTATATTATGTTACTTGCTGCTACGGATCATGGGCGAGTCCGACTCGCACTTGGCCGCTTTTCTACATGTAGGAAGCTAGGCCTAATATTTTTTTGGGGTGGTATTTTCCAAACCGAATAAGTAAGAAATGATAAAGATATTATTGAACACAGTGAATCCAGCTGAAACGGATGAGCAGCGTCAGATGCGCTCGCGCATCGCCGACTCACTGACGTTCTCTTCGCCCACTTCGTCTCTGCTACAGCCGGCCGGACACTCCATGTCTATCCTAAGCTCCGTCTGTGCGCTGCTTCTCAACAAACAGGTAGGCAATACTACAATTATTCATAAATTCATATTTATCATAATTCCGCCGAAAAATATCCACTACTGAATATGGGTCTTCCTCAGGTATCACCACGGTGACAGGTCTTGATGTAAGAGACACCGATGTGGGGGTGTGGTTACCACACCACCACACCACGCCATCGGTCTACCTTGTAGGGATCCTATGCACATGTGCAAATATTCTTCGTTATTATTCAGACTGCGTGGATTGATCCACCAGCAAGCTTTACCATGTTACGTAAAGCTCGTTGGTGAATCTTCACGAGACTGTGGTATTGTGAGCCGCGGAATTCCGACTAAAACCAAAGTAATGTTTATTGTGAGCTCAGCTGTGGTTATGAGCTATCGCGCACCCGACCGTCAGGTGCTTAGACATTTTAAGATAATTATACATTTCATTATCATCGACTGTACATTTTGACCCTGCTCCATCGTTAGGGCTCGCATGCCGCAAAGGAAGTCTCCAGTTTCACGGGAAGCATTCCTTCGGATAACATCTGTCGCATCTGCTTTGGCGGCGAGTCAGCGGAGCGCCTGGTGCGCCCATGCTCCTGTCGGGGCACTATCGCGGCTGTCCACCGCTCCTGCCTAGAGCGTTGGCTGCTACAAGCTGCTACTTCCTACTGCGAGCTGTGCAGGCATCATTATGTCGTCACCAGAAGTCATAAGTGAGTTCTTTAAATCAGCTCATGAGTTTCTCGTCGAGTTCAGTTGTTATTTAATTATATTATTATTATATTTTGACTTTTGAATGTTGGTCAAATACCAAGTCTGTGCTCCATAGGTCAAGATGGGGAGAATACACATGTCCGTTAGCTTGTGCGTCAGTGACATTGGTTGAGTACCTTTGAATTGTTCCTTCATGCACCAGTAACTTTTCCAAGCGTTCATTGTTCAGCGTATAATTTCCTTACCTTGCCTTGTCTGCAATGGGAAGAGGCTACTAGGTCCAAGAGATATTCCTGGGCACACTGTATATTCTCCCCACCTGCGTGTACTGTGTTGATTGTTGAAACTGTTGGTCATGAGCTTAGTCATTGACATGTTTCTCTTTAGTCCGGCTTCAAGTTTCTTTAAGATCTTGTAGTATTTGCTCTAGTCCTGTGACGGAAAACAGGATAATGTCATACATAGGCAAAACGTACAGGTTGGTTAATCTGAACTTTATCGATAGCAATACCCCTTTTCTCTCGTTTGGTTGCTAACAACTAAATAAGGTCCGTGGTACCTCTATACCAGGGTTTCTTAAACTTTTTGTAGTCACGGTCACGGATCACTTTCACAATATTTAAACAATTCCATGGACCCCTGTCAAAGAATATTTTAGAAAAAAAATAAGTCTTATTTCGATTTAGTAATTTTTTTTTAAACGTTGCCCCACACTCGGAATTACTCCTGTGTCGTGGATGCGTTTTACAAACATATTAAAATCACATACACAAACAGCCAGACCCGGAATAATTATCTGTAGGCCATAAAAATATTTGTTCTGTGCGGGAATGGAACTCGCGACACGCAGCGCAGCAGTCAATCGCTCAACCACTGCGCCAACCGTGTCCTCGATTGGCCGAGGAATACAATTTACTGCACAAATTCCTAATAAATATGATGATGATGATGATGATGCAATCCGACCGATTTCGGTCAAGGCGATTGCTTCTAATAAATCCTAATAAATGTACACATATCCTGATACACATGCTATGGACCCCACTTTAAGGTGCTTCCCTGACCAAATAACCTTGACCATACATTTCCTCTTTGCCGCTGAATCGAAATTCGCACAAGTTTTGGTTTTTTTTTTGGTATAAAAAAAGAGAAACGATCTTTTGAAATAAAATAAAACGTGAATTATAAGGTTTTTTAAGTTACCTATCTATTAAAGTAATCCTCAAATTAATATCACGTCAACTTTAGCAAAAGATACGTGTTTTCAATTATCTTAGTAATTTTTTTACAGGGAGATTGAGGTGTATACAGGGTACATAAAAAAAAATAAGAACGTGGAATGTGATGACAGGATATTGAACATTAATAATATGCTTTAAAATGTTAGTTTGTTTCTCATAATTAATGAGATAATAGCCCCTGAATAACGAAGAAAAATTAACTTTTGGTCGGGGTAGCGCCTTAAGAAACCCTGCTCTATACGAATTCCGGTATCCTAAGTGTTCCGGGAGTCTATTACAAGTGTTCCCACCCAGATGGTCCTGGATACGCTCGATGGCGGAGTGGGCCATGTCGGGGCGCGGGCGCGCGCTGCTGGCGGACGCGTGGCGCGCGCTGGCGCTGGGCACGGCCAGCGTGCTGGGCACGGCGCGCGCGCTGCACGCCTGCGACGCCGTGCTGCAGGCGGGCGCGCGCAGGGGGGGCGGCGCCGCGCTCGCCGCCAACCTGTTCTCGTCGCTGCTCATTGGAATTATTGGTGAGTAGGTACCTACTCAATCGTGAATGTCGGGGTAGTCGTAGAGTTCCGTACCCAGAGGAAGTCGACGAGATCCAATTATTAAGGCACTAACAAGCGACTTTGCAGATTTTAAACTGACAATCACGTCAAAATGTGTAGTGTAAATGATTTGAAAAAAATATGTTTAACTAGAACATTCTCTTAATCATTTAGTATGTGAATATTTTTGATTAAGTTCATTTTAAATAGTTTAATTAAATCGTGAAGTTGTGTCTGACGCGGACAAAACATTGATAATCACGCAAAATCTACCAGGAATATTTAAACGAAACTTTTACTATCTTTTTTTTTTTTTTTTTAATCTTTATTTAGATTGAGAAGGGTTTGATCACTCAGTGATCATGCCACCCCTATAGGTTTACAAAGTTAGGAATGTACAACAACAATTACGACAACACTTAGCTATTTTTAACAGCTACATTTACCATCTTGTACAAAAGTTTGGCCTTCTCTGACGAAGGCGCAGATAAGATGGTGTTAAAAACCAATGGAATGAAGTTTAACTTTGTTCACTCGTTCAAACTCTGTTCTCTCAGCCTCATTCCGAACACATTCCACTAGCACGTGATAGACATCCTCTAAGGTCTTGCAAGTCCTGCAATTAGGGGTATCACTTATTTTTATCATGTATCTAAAACTATTTAGTGGAATATGCCCGGAGCGAAGTCTCAGAGCAGTTACAATTTCAGTTCTAGATAGATCGTGTTTCTCGAACCACAAAAAACGAGATGGATAAGGTTGCATTGTCTTATACCATATTCCCTTCGTGAGAGACCTTTCATCAAAATACTCATCCCAAATATCCATGCAGTTTTTTTTAACGAGGCCGAATAAGTCTGCAAAATAGGGAGGTTTTATTAAAGAAATACCGCATGTTGTCGACTGTTTAGCTAATATGTCTACTTCCGTATTACCACCTAAGCCAATATGAGACGGAACCCATTGAAGTACGATATTTTTATTTTTAAATTGTAAAGAATTTATAGATTTAATAATGGTGTAGGCTATCGGTGTTCCTCGAATATTCGAGATACACCGAGCCAAATGTTGTAGGGCACTCCTTGAGTCTGTAAATATTACAAAATTATCAGAATCTAATGACTCAATATAAGATATAGCTTCTGCAATAGCTATAAGTTCTACATTCATTATACAAATTTCCTTCGTCATGATATTAAGTGTTAGATAATTTTTTGATTGGGGATCATAGAAAGCAGCGCCGGCACTATTGTCAACTTTGGAACCGTCTGTATAAATACAATAATAATTGCGATAAGATAGATACAAGAACTCTGCGCAGGTACGATTTAAGACATATTGATTATAATGACGTTTAGGCTGGTCTATTGGTTTAATGAAAGGCCTCACCACACTGGATAAATCCACATTGCTTACCCATGTATCGAGTGAGAAAGGTTCTAACTCTTTACTAACATATAAATCTACATTTTTAAAAGCTTCATATGCTGAAATAAGAAGAGGTTTGGTCTTGCGTCTCCAGAAGTTATTTTGACAGAGTGGGTAAAGGCAAATAATTAGTTTGACTACTTCGCTATTGTCTACAGATCTTGATTTAAGCCAAAATTTGGTTGCCAAAAAGTACCTCCGAACGTGTAATGGTTGTACGAATAGCTCACTCTCCATCACATGTATGGGGGTACTTCTCACAAATCCACCAACAAGACGCAAAAATTGATTTTGAGTTTTTTGTAATTTATTTAAATGTGTAGGGCAACTCGAACCATACAAAAAACTGGCATAATCTATTCTACTCCGAACTAAGCTTAGGTAAAGACGCCTTAAATGAACGGGATGTACCCCCCATACCCTACCCGAGAGAACCTTAAATACATTAACAAATGTAGAAGTTTTTTGTTTGATCTCATTGACATGTTTAGCCCACCTTAGGCCGCTATCAAACCAGAGTCCTAAATATTTTATAGTGTCAACAACGTGTAATGAAACATTATTAATTTTGAGTAGTACTGATTCCCTAATGAAACCTGTTTTAAAAATACACACTTTACTTTTTGTGGGAGAAATATCCAAACCTATATTCCACAGTGCCTGAAAAATGTTGTTAAGAGCCCATTGAAGGTTACTAGCTATTTCTGTCATTGTATTTCCTGAAGTATATACAACGAAATCATCAGCATACTGAGATATAAATAAGTCTTGATTAGATTCCACAGCTTTACAGATACTTATTGTTACAATATTAAATAGCAAAGGGGATAGAGGATCACCCTGTGCTAAACCACGACCTGTCGACCGACAAACAAATGAGTCATCTATTTTTATTCTAAGTTGTCTATCTTTAAGGAAGTTCCACAAGTAACTGCATAGCTTAGAACCAACTCCCATGCTATCCATTACTCTCAATAAACATGTCACGTCGACATTATTGTACGCATTGTCAATGTCTAGAAAGCACGCAACTGTAGTTAATTTCGTCGAGAACCCTATCTGTATTCTAGAAACTAAACTAGCTAGATTATCATATGTGGACCGACTTTTTCTAAATCCAGTGGTGTAATTCGATAAAAGGCTATTCTTCTCGATGAACCATTCTAATCTATTGAGTAGGATGCCATGAAAAACTTTACACAAACAGGAAATCATAGATATAGGCCGTAGGGAAGAGATACTGTCAGGGTTTCTTCCGGGTTTAGGAATCGGGATGATAGTAATAGTTCTCCATTGTGACGGTACGAATCCCGTAGAGTAAAACTTGTTATACAAAGTGGTAAGCAACATTTTTCCATTACGCGGCAGATACTTAATCATAGAGTATGATAATTATGTTGTCATGACCAGGAGATGTGTCTTTTTTCCTAATGGATCTCTCTAGTTCCTGCAACGTAATCGGGATTTCAATTTTAGGGTTCGTAGAATTAAACTGAATATTGTTAGGGGTAACGAAATCCGGAGTAAGATTGTTCAAAAGGTCATTCGATCTGTCCTTGTTAACGTACTGACTGACAATTTTATTACCTATCTTTTAGTATACGCCTTTTTTTTAAGTTAAAGAATACTATCTTTTATTTAATTTTTTCGACTAAACTTTGAGAGTTTTGGACACAGCGCATACGATTCTCTGGTCGCTCAAGGTCGCCGGCGTATATCGTCGCCTTAACACTTTGTCGTCGGTTCGTCTGTCTGTCCTTTGTCTGTCACCTATTGCCTAGGGCGGGTCCTAGGGTTGTAACGAACAATCTCAATTCGTTGTGGTTGTTTGCGGCTCCCGCTGCACCGGCGGGCAACTAGTAGAATCGCTCCCGCAGCCTCGTCGGGTTGCACCTGCGAGCTCTGCGGTCGGTTGGCGAGCGACCTCAGTGGCCAGCGGGGAGTTCACAACGACGCCATTTTAGTGACTTGTTATTACTCGTGGCGTCGTGACGTGTCTGTGCACGTTTTTCAACAAACATTACAAAATGGATATTGAATCGATCTATTCATTACATTGGTGCAAGAAAGGCCAGTGCCCGTCGTGAAACCGCCCGCCTTGCGATAATCGCCCGCCAAGTCCGCCCGCGACGGCTGCGTGTCTCGTGAATTTGAGCTATTCTTTCACCGCGGCGGGCGCGGGCGAAAACTACATAGTGAGTTCTTAGCCTTAAGCGCTTAGCGGCGTGCGATATTTATGGTTTTGACCCGCAAGCGCGACCACGATCAATATTTGTAACATTTCTCGGTGAATTCTGTGGTCGAGTGCGGGTCGAACTAGTGCTGTTTACCATAACAAACTAATCATTCCAAATCCCCCATTCGGCCGAGCTCATTCCTATTACCTAATGTCCCATTGTCTCAGACGCACCATAATCTCTTCTCGGTCTTTCTATGGTGTTCACAGGCGCACTGAACGGTCTCCTGACCACGTGGATGCTGCTGAAGATCCAGGAGCACCAGATGTCGTGGCAGGCGTGGCGCGACAGCACGCTGCACGTGCACGTGACGCTGGCGGACGAGGAGCAGCCCAGCGCGCGCGCGTCTGACGTGACCGTGGTAGGCCACGCGCCCGGCCTCGCCACAACTGACAGGAGCACCAACGTTGCTGACCCTTTTATGGTTTCTCTTCCTTATAATCTACCTGATCCTTAAGGTGAGCACTGCACAATCTATTTTTTTTTTAGTGTACTGTCTCATCGTCGTTCATTTTATTGTTTACTCTGCAACCTACTTTTAACGACGCATGGCTAACGATGCACATCATAATTTAGCATTATAAAATAACATACTTAAGTAACAAATATAGTGAAATTATAACTGTGTAGCTATCAACAACCGAAAGAAATAATCGCCTTCCCATAACTACTGTACTGCATCTTAGTGGAAACTGTTTCTCTTACCAACTTAACTTTAAACGTTCACGACAAATCGGTGAACGGAGTTAACTACTACAACCCGTACACTTAGAGTATTAGGTAGGTAGGTTTTGATCTAGAGTAAGCGATGTTTATCATAGACTGCGATGGCTGTGGCTGTGTAAGTTCATTGTCTTCTACTGACTTGGACTACACGAGCACACACGAGCGGCATGTTGGCAAGAGGTAACTGCAGCCGTCGATACGCGGTAGAGGCAGTCGTCGACATGCTTGCTTCAATAATCAGCGGCAGACGTCGTTGTCGTCGTCGTTTGAAGTTGGCATGTCGACGGCCGCAGTTACCTCTGCATCAGCCCTAAGCTGGTCGGTGTCTCGATGTAAGCAGATTTACTTTATGCGTTTTGACGAATGGCGACGCATTTAACGATAGGTGGGGCCCTTTCTTGATCGATAGCGCACATAATCTTACCTTAAAAAGATTGAGCGTTATTTTATTTGATGTATATTTCATGCATGTTATTTTAAAATATAGTTTGAAATTTTATTTATTTATTTTTTCTACGGGTCATGACTGCCTGTGACGATCTATATCAGCTAGATCCGAAACAGCTCCATCATTGTACCAATTTGTCCGATACAGTTTTACGTAGTGTGTTTTACTAGTTATAGGAACCCTATTGCCAATGTTCTTTATCATTATCAATAGATTTCTGATAACACAGCAGATACCTACCTAATCATATAATTATAATTTCGTCCTCAGATATTTGCAAGTTTCCCAAACCGCACCCAAAAAAATATACAAGTTAAAAGGTTTTAGAATACTTTGCTTATTTAAATATTATATCGTCTGGAAGCACGGCAAACCGCCAAGATCGTTGAAAAAAGTTGATTTCTCTTCAGCAACTATGATGTCTGTCGGGTTCGTATGCTTCGTGCTAACGACCGGCCTCTGCTGCATGGTTTTATCAGCTATGGTAGTAATGCGACATGCCAGAAACAGCTCGAGAGCTCTTACGGGACCTTAGTAATTAACTGTACAAGATAACACACTGTATGTCGCAACGGTTAAGGTTTGAAATACCTACCTACTAAGCCATGCATTCTACGCTTCACTGTAAAACTGAGTTTCATCTTTAATGCTGTTTTCTTAACATTTAAATCAATTTAAAATAAATATATTTTGAGGCCATAATCCACTGTTCTGTTTTTTTTAATACTTTCTTAGAAAACGAAGTTCCTTCTTGGGTAAATAATTCAGTAATTCATTCCGTGTACAGTATAAGTAACTTTTTAATAATTTGTATTAATGATAAACTTGAAGATCGAGGTAAATATGGTGGAGGTCTCGTCAAATTATTGAATTGCATGATTAAACAGACGGTGACTATGATAGCACATTAACCCCTCGTATGCCGGAACGTAGATCTACGCGAGACACAATGGCTTTTTAATTGTGTCTGTAATTACAACTTAAAAGGGGTTAAAAAGTGTAGGTTAAGTATGTAGATTACAAACCTATATCTATAGTTAAATATCTCACTTTTTTCTCAAAGGTTAGAGAAAAACTTTTTCACGTGTCAATGATACACCGATATTTTGTTAATCAATATTTATTTCATTATCAATATAAATTAACATAATAATCATTTATAATAATATCAAATTTTATAAAATCAGTAGCGAATACATCAAGCTGCTGTTATTATTATTGTCAAATTCATATAATATATGTTAAATGTAATCGTGAAACAGTATTTACACTGATAAACAAAGGATACTACTCTCTTATGTGGGTATATAAGTGCAAGCGATCCTCAGCAGTGCAGTACTACACTATGACCTAAGAGTAGTCGCTCGGTATAAAGTGTTAGTTCAAACTTACAGGCTAACGTAGAAAAAATCACATCTTGAGATTATAATAAATAGGAGGACTGTATCGAGACAGCGCTTGGAGATACGAGTTGGGCGGACACGGACATATAAACATTTACAACAAACGAACAAATCAACAACATACGCTCTTTGGATTTATAACACACTTCGTAACGTACTATTTTGTGACTACAGCGTTCAACTACTCGGCGCAGGCGCCTGACTCCCCATGAACGAGGACACCTCCATTGTCAATACAAAACCTTCTAAAAGGATGGACCAGCTAATTTTATAAATGGTAAATCTCACGACTAAACCATTGGAGCCTTCTAAAAATAATCGCCAACTTAGACGTAAAGGAAGTCTAATCAATTACCCCTCGAGGCTTTAATACGTTTGTACGACAATGCAAAGTGTTCGCGTTCCATGGCTGGGCGACTAAGCGACGATCAGTCCTGGTCCTTGAACCGGCGGTAGATGGACTGGACGTACGTGAACACACACTTCCAGTCCGGCTTGCGCATCGTCACCATGTCGTCCACGTCTAGCAGGGGGTAGATGCCCGCCTTCTCACTGGAAACAGGAAACAAACAACATTTTATTAGCAACAATACATGTCAGTCAATTCTGCTTTACTTTCGCAACTACATATAACCTTTTGTGTCTCTCACAAGGTGACGATGAAAGAAAGTACAGTTGATCAAATCCATTTTTAGTATTTCTTAGGTATGTATCCCTTGGTTGCATCACCGCTATAAACAGCGTAGAAGTAGATACTTTAGCCGCCGAATAGGAGATCGAATTAAATGGTATTAAATGGAGTATGTTTCAACTTTTTGACCTCGGCGCCAAGCTAACTTACATACTCTATGGAATGACGTATAGTTAGAAGTCTGACATATGTAGTGGTGACCGTGGTGTGCCGCGTACATTTTCGTTTGTCACATACACATGACTGTGGCGGTCTAAAGGATAATGACAATGCACATTTAGTGAAGGCCCACAGAACTATAACTAATACTAACTCGGCAATTTTGAAGGCGAGCGTGAAGTTGTGTCGGCGTTTCTCAGGCGACAGCTTGGAGTAGTCGAAGGCGTCAGGCAGGAAGTGATGCACCAGCGCGCAGAACGCCATCCCGTCCGCCCAACTCGTGGAGAAGTTCTCCAGCTTCACATTCTGGAGAAACACGTAGAGAACATTATACTTCGTGGACTTAATAAAGAAATTAGGACGTGTTTGTAAAAGTTAGTTGTACTTTATGGCTGCTGTAGACTACTACTATATTTTGGAAATATCTTGCAAAGATGTGCAGTGCCAAGTTTTTTTCGGTATCGGTGCATGTAAAATCACTGAAATTGCCTACCATTAAAATGTTAAAAAAACCATTTCATTTCATGTTTTGTGGTTCCTTAAAATTATTGTGACAAACTACTTACATAACATTTATGTGATAGGGGAATTGCTAATCTAAGAAATATCTACACAGTGGTGGCACAGTGCACGTTAACAATCACAAAATTATTTGTAGGTACTGTTCAAATGCACCAATTTTATTTACAATTACTCATACCCACATTTACTTGGCATTACTATCCAGAGTTAACAACACAAAATCATGCATAATCCTGGAAAGTCATATTCACACAATCAATGATCTTAAGTAGTTTTTACAAGGTATATAAAACCCATGCTTTTTTTATTTAAGAAAAAAATACATTAGTCACTTTTCGTTTGTTATAAAATCACACGAATCACAAATTCCGGATTATTTATTATAAATCGCTCTACGAGTAATAGTAAATATATAAAAAATACATAGTCCATTGGTAAGGTTACCTTGATGTTTAAACGACACTATTACACTAATAGATCGAAACCAAAGTTATATAATTTGGTCGTACAGTTAAGGATGAATAAATAAACAATATTTAGTGAAAATAACGCAACGTATAAAATATATACAAGAAAGTAGCAGCCAAAATGAAGCGATAAGAGAAGCGTGGAGTATGAGTGATAGTGACGTCATTGACGTGTGTGTTAATACCAGGTGCGCGTGCGCAGCGATCGCTATCAACATGCTACATCTCGATAACGCGGTTAAATCCGTTAAGTCCGAACGCCCTGTTTTCAAGGCAGATGCAAATTTTCGTACATCGACCTCCGCTCGGCTTTTCACCAGTTGGAAATGCCATAAAAAATATGCATTTGCCTAATCTAACCGCATTAAGAACCTCCCCAATACGTTTATTTACAATAGGTTTCTAAATACTAACAAACTACAGTAATCTTAGAATAACACAGAATAATGAAATTGCTTATTGTTGTGCAGCACAGCTACGTAACCCATGTAATATTTAGACGACATCATAGCATACGCAGTGGGGGTGTTGCGTGCGGGCGGAGGGGAGGGCGGGAGGTGTGAAGTGTACCTCGTAGTCCCGGGTCTTGTCGCGACACCACTGCAGCAATCGTTCTTTAATAGTGACGGCGCTGGCTTGCAGCGCGGGATCCGTGAACTTGAAGTAAGGCTGCGCCGGAGAGCCCGGGCTCTGCGGGGTCTTGGGCGAGCTACAACCGGGCACGCATGTTAGTCACCGAGGTCACCTAACTGCGACCTCGCCGGTTAGTCTCGTCGACGATCAAACTATTAGTTTTTGTGTCACATCGTGTGCTACGGAACGCGTGTGCTATTAATGGGGGTCGCTGGTTATTTACAAGAACGCGTACTTCGTGTCAACTACATGTCAAGCTATCAGCCGAGCTTCGTTTGTGAACGATACTATTGATATTATGCTCTCATGGCAGGGTAAGTACACACGTGCGATTATTGACAGAGGCCTCGTATGTACTTAGCCTTGTAATGCTTCTCGGAAACAAATGATTATCGTATAAGCGTGTAATATACATGTTATGCATATCATTAACTTGTATATTTACTTGTATCTAATCCTTATTCGTATCCACAGACATCGCTGCCAAAAATAAATAAAATATATTGCATTACATTACGTATTAAGCGAAAGGATCTTATACATAAAATATAGTACTTGAATGGTATGGAGTAGTCTTATGTATTGGTATTTCATGTACGGTATCGTCTGAAGCTGATGCGTGATCTTTGGTAGAAGGATGAGACTTACTTGGGACTGTTGGTTGAGTTTTGTTTTTCGAGCTGCCGGAACTTGGCAAATGGCGACACGGGCTTGGGTGCCGGCCTGGTCATACTCTCAATCACTGTGGATAACAATAACCATATTAAACATCTTTGTATTTTGAATAAGATAGTGCATCGCAAGGATCAGGATCTAACCTTTAGATGTTTTAGTAGTAGTAGTGCTACTGCTAACAGTTTGCTCTGACGAGTTCCTCCTTACGCTCGATGTCACAGTTACTTCCTCTTCCTCTGCAAACAAAACGTTCACATTAGTGTCCGTCGCTGACACGTACTCACACAGATCTAACACTAACTCGAAACACTTGGAAAACAACCAGCAAGACAGTACAACGATAACCTATAAGCTATTAGTCAAATAACACGGTTACAGAGGGCGCGGATGAAGATGGTTCGGAGGTTACGAGCACAATGTACATCGACGTGATAGCGCGGGCGCGAAGGCCAGGGGGGGCCGGGGGGGCATGCGGGGCGGGCACAAGCACAGACCCACACACACACGACTCACGCGCGTCTCGCTCGTCTCCCGCTCCTAACTAGTGGAATGTTGCGACGCTACGCTACGCGAGCGCCGACACCAGGTCTTCGAATGCGTCCTCAGTGTTGCTCTCGTCCAGGAACTGCAGCTCCGACACCGTGGGCATCGTGCGGCTGCGGCCCAGCGAGTACGCCTGCGGCGGCGCGTACGACTGCCGCAGCGCCCGCGGCCGCGCCGCACCCGCACCCGTCGACGGCCGCATCTGTTGATGCTGCTGCCCAGAGAAATACGCTTCCACCGTTCGCTTCTTTTCCGTTACTTCCTCGCGGGCAATCCCACCCTCGTACAGCTTGGGCACAGCTAGCAAGTGCATGGACTTGGCGCGGGCGACCACTCGGCGTGGCGACGCCGACTTAGGACTGGCAACCATCTGGTGCCACGAGCCCGACCTGCTGAGCGGGTTGGAGCCGAAGCTGCCGGCCGACTCGCTAGACAGCACGGACTCGCGGGACGCGGCGAGCGCGCCGGGGGACTGGGAGGCGTGCGGGGGGGCAGGCACGAGCAGGGGGGAGCGGCCGGTATTTACAGGAGCCCGTACCTGGGACCTCGCCGTCTCGCGTTTTTTCCGTTCAATCTGCGCGATGACGTCGTTTTTCGGTGACGAGAACTTGTCGAGTGCGCCGCGCAGACTATCAGCGGCCGAACCACGACGACCTTCATCGTTGCGCGTGCGCACGCCGGTTGTGATGGTAGCCGCGCCACGCACCGGACCACGCATTACGCGGGTCACCACGCTGTTGTGCTCCGTTGTGACGCCTTCCTCTACACCATTAGCGTACGGCACGTCACCGTTCTGGTAGGTTTGGGGCGACTCTATCGGATTGGTGGCACGCGGTGAGAACGGGCTGGTGGGTGCTCGTGGCTGTAAGGGCGAGGCGCCGCTGCGGATCCTGTCCGTGTCATTGGTGACGACGTCTGGGAGGTAGTCCACTTTGTGGGCGCGCGCTTTCTCTATGTCGGGCGTGCGCTGCAGCGGAACGAAAGTGGAGATGCCGCTGGATGGGGTGTAGTCGGTGATGGTATAGGCAGGCGGTGCAGGAGGTTTCGACCGCTCCGCGTGGTCTCCGTGGCCGTTCACAACTACCTCGCGCCGGTTCTTATCACGAATTTGTTTCTCATAAAACTCAATTTGCAGTTTTTGTGCATCAACCTTGGGCAAATATGTGTTCTGGGGTGGGAATTTGATATCATCTATTTTCCGAACGAGTTCCGGTGCGGAAAGGTCATTCTGACTAGGTATGGTTTTCACAGGATAGTTTTGTATTTGCGGTAGTGTGTGAGTCGGCGGTGCGGTGGGGATGAATGCGGAAGGTCTCTCCCGGTAGGGGGCAGGCACGGGCTCGGCCTTGTTGGTCTCGAATTTGGCAGCAGCCATACCAACCACCCTCCTTGGTTTGTCCGTGTCTGCGGCCCAAGGCTTGCTTGGCATCGGCGGACTTGGAGCAATAGGCACTGGGTTCACTGGGAACGCAGGTGTGTGATCAACCGTCGGGGACGTGACGTTCAAGACGGAGGGGGGACTCCATATGTAAGCGGGAGCTGCTATCGGTGACGTCACTTTGGTTAGCGGCTTAAAAGCAGACATAGGCGCGTGAGAGAACTGATTAACGGGTATAGGCCGCGCTACGAATGGCTTGACGACCAGAGGTTTTGTGGGAGACTGCGGGACCGGCGGGTGTATCTGTGGCGCGACCGGTGCGGTGAGTGCTGGCGGTGCAGGCGCCGGCGGGAGTATTGGCGCTGAAGCCGGCGCTGTGATGGGCGCGGGGCGATACGCGGGTAGAGGGGCCGGTGCTGGGAACTGCGTGGGGCGGTGCGCGGGTAGAGACGCGGGTGCGGTGACCGGCGCGGTTGGCGGCGGGAGCGGATGCTGCACTTGCCGCGGGATGTGCACGCGCATCGACTCCCTTCGTTCGTTTACCCACGGGGGCTTAACTATGTCACTGTTATTTTCATTAAAGAACTTCCTCGGTCGCGCGGCAGCTGGGTTGACCGTGGTCTCGTCTGCTGTGCGCCAGAAGCGCCGCGCGGATGACGCACTTGAAGACCTACTGTTCGTCACACTGTTGTCGTCTCGCTCGCGACTCTCGAACGCGTGCTTAATGTTACCGAACCTGCTGCTCCAGTTGGCGGGGCCGGTGGCGGCTGCCTCGCGGTCGGCCGCTTCGTTCTTTTTCATGAAAGCTACAAACTTCCTATCGTTCTCGGTCTGAGGCCTGAACTCGGGTACGATAGGGCGCGGGGATGTCTCATCATCATTGTCGCTGTCAATGCGGTACCCGGCTAGCGGCCTTCCTATGTCGATAGTGTTGGCACGTTTCATACGCAACCGTTTGTTATTACTATTTCCGAATCTACTGAATGGTTTAGAATCATCTTGAGTCGCGGTCGGCGGTGCCGCAAAGTTGTAAGTGGGCGGGAGGGGCATGTATAACGGTGCACGTTTTGGGTCCTCGCGTTTAAATTCCTTTTGTTGCGTAGGCGCGGGTTCCACGGGTGCGCGTCGTGGTATGTTCTCCTTCTGAGCGTGCGTGTCAAACTTGTTAGCGATGGCCGCTATGCTGCTTTTAGAGTCGGAGGGGCGCCGTTCCATTCGCGGCTGCGGATGGTATGACTGTTGAAGTGGCTGGGGCTGGTACAGCAGGTGCGGAGCCTGCACCGGCTGCGGCTGGTGGACAGGCTGCGGGGCGAGCGCGGGCGCGGGCTGAAAGGGTGGAACCACCTGCTGAGGCGGTTGTTGCGTAGGTTGCGACTGTTGGTAGGGCTGGGAGCGCTGGTTGCCAGCGTCGGCCACCGAGTGCCGATAAAAGTCAGGTTTACGAGTCGTCGGAGCTCGCTTCTCCACGACGACGCGCGTATCCCTATTCACTTTTGGAGCTTCGTAGCTGATAGAATGTGCTACTGGCGTTGGCTTCTGTCGAAACGCGACCGCGTCGTGATAGCTAACGTTCTCGTCAATACTTTGTTTGCGGTCAGGAGTTGAACGTTCGTCTGTGCTAGTCGCCATGGAAGCCGTCGAGGCACCCGAGGACAAAGGGCCTTTAGCACCGAGTGCAAGTTGATCGCGGTTGACGAGGCGGCGTGCCTCCTCTAGTTCTTCGTGGGTGACGCCGACGGTGTGTCGCGCGGCGCGGCTGCGGCGCCGGGGCTTGCGCCGACAGCCGTCCAGCCGGTCGGCGGCGTCGAGCGCGTCCTCGAGCCGGTCCGCGAGCGACAGCAGCGCGCGCGCCTGTGGGTGCTCTGTGGGCGGCGCCAGCGCGGCCCGCAGGCGGCCCAGCGAGCGCCTCACGTCGGCCACTACGTCGGCGGGCGCGGCGCCCAGGCCGGCCAGCAGGCGCTCGCCGCCGCCGCCCAGCAGCCCCTGCAGCAGCGGGAGGAGGAGGGACTCACCGCGACTGTCGCCCGCGCCGTCTGCCTCGCCTGCTGCCGCCAGCGCCTCCGTCACGGCGCTCGCGCATGCTGCCGACATTGAACATGCTCTTAGGAAACGAATGATAATTATTGCTGCCGAAACATATAACGTAATGATAATGACGTGGTGGTCAGAAAGGCCAATGGCTGTCCATTCTAAATATGGAAAAGATAAAGTTTTATATACAGACAGCGTCATCAACTGCTTACCCCCCACGCATTTAAATTTATTCGTAGGTAGGTAAGCAGCTGTTGATAATGCTGTCTATACTAAGTTATTTGGAATCATTGCAATGTAGAGACTTAGTTTAAGATGGAGAGCGAAGAGATTTCGTAGTGAAGATTTTGCATATTACTTATTGCGTTTTATTTACCTTCAATCAGCGGTAAATGAAAAATGAAAATGGAAATAAAGGTTAACAAAGAGCTGTTATACAAACAAGTTCCTATGGTGTGTGAGTACATGTGGTCTACTCAATCAATAACAATCCCAAAGGATTAACTATTCTTTTTTCCGTTTAATTATTTTACTTATGTGTTTTGCTTGAATCACGTGTTTTATTAATGTCTAGTACATACCTAGTACCGTTATAGTCCAGCTGTGATAGAACAATTACATTTAAACACAGAAAATGTACAAAGGTAAAATATATGATTTGAAAACCGCAACCATTTCTCATGGCCTATTCATGTGAGCGTGGAGAAGTAGTGGGGGGGGGGGGGGTGTTTACCTTCTTGTTCAGCCATTAGTGTACGGATGCGCGCGCGCAGTCGTCGACGTTGCTCGTAGTCGTTGCACTCGTCCAGCTGAAACGGTCATATTGAAAATGTAATCATAGTGTTCAATTGTCGTGGAGACATATATTTTTTATTAATTTCTTTACTTGGAAGGGGCTCTATTTGCCATGGACGAACTGTGACCGTCAACCAATCAAATGGCTTGAAACTAAGTACCTATCTAGTGATTGAGTTAGGTTCTGTAAGGTAACTGGGTCCACATGTAACTGCAAGCACGACAAGCATTGAATGAACTACCATTTTGTGCAAGCACCTATCTTATTGTTACTGAAGTTTGCAAGCTTGCGCGAAATTACTTTAGCTATCTTAACACTACACAAACTACCTTCACAATTGAGGACACTGACTGTATTTAATTTTCTATTCTTTCTTGGTGAGCTATTTACAAAACTGAATGGAAAGGATGTGTTCCTTTCAAGAAAATTCATCGAAACTGTTGTAAGTTTCGTGAAAGTTTTTCCGTCATTTCCACCCACGACGGTACAACAAGACAGTGTGATTATTCGTCACACCGCATATCACTCACAAACTCACACATAGCTGATGAAAACCTCCCAGCATCGCGACAGAGCTTCTCACACAAAATAATTATATTTATAATGTTATTAAAATGCTTGTCGTGAGCGCACGTCAGCCTGCTACCACTACTACACGGTAACTGTGTATTTTACTAGTATTTGCACTGCTGTACTCAGATAAGGCACAGTGTACAATGGAGAAGCGAAAACCGGAATATATTCAAGTGGACGTCGATGAGTCAAGTCTTTTCTTTTGTATTCTTTTCCTTTTTTTCCTAAGAAGATATTGCAATGACTAATGATAATTAAAAGGGTGTCTTTTCTTGGTAGCTACATCACATAGACACAATGAAACAATACTTAGGTATCTAATCTTAACTTTGAAAATGCCTGTGTCTAGTAGTTATCTCATTTAATAGTAGATTTAAATACGAGTATAATCCAATGCTCTCAGTATACACGACACTAGCTATTGACGCGGGCGAAGTCGTGGAGACTCCGGAGACTTTGACCGCGTGAAATTTTTAAAGGATCCCTAATTTTTGGATAATGTACCTATTGCACTCGGGGATAACGTAGCTTCCTATTAAAGAAAGAAAGAAAGAAAAGAAAGAAAAAGCATTTATTAGCCCGCACAGGAGAAAACACACAAAAATCACGCGAAAGAAGTTTCAAAACCGGAACAGCAGTATGTCTATTCTGTTAAAATCTCCCTCGGTGAACATCTAGGTGAAGTGAGCTGTCATCCGTCCGTCTGCTTTGTCAATCCCTAGCATCGGGACGGATGACAGCTCACGTCACCTAGGTGATCACCAAGGGAGATTGTAACAGAATAGCACTGCTGTTCAGGGGATTAGAGCGTTAAAATAAATACACTCTTCAGCATTAGCATCTCACCCCCCCCCCCCCCCTCTCTTCTGATTCTTTTGCATTTCTTTCTTTGGCATTCTTTTGCATTAGTATCTAAACTAATATTTTAAAGTTTGTTTGTTACGATTTAACTCAAAAACTACTGGTCCGGTTTTAAAAATTCTTTCACCAATCGAAAGCTACATTATTCCTGAGTGACATAGGGTACATGGCATTACAAAAAAAAATTAGGAGTCTTGTAAATTCACGAGAACGAAGTCATGGGCAAAGTGCTAGTAGATTTTATTCCACTCGGTACTGCTCCAGTGTAAAGCACGCCTAACAAGTGCTTTCTGCACGAGTGGTCAGGTTGTCAATAAGTGACGTTTGTATTGCGGGCGTTAACCGGTTCGAGTACGGAGCCGTGCCGTGCCGGAAGTACCTACACCTAGGCGGAAGCCGGAAGTGACGGCCGCCCTCAATTGCAGTGCTTTGTTGTGGAGCCGATGATTTGACGATGTGTGCTCATTTGTCATCACAACTATGAGTAGTAATGATAGCGGACGGTTTATTTGATTTTAATTCGTTTGTGGTAATTATCGGTGAAGGTTATGACCGGAGCGCGGAGTGAAAGTTTCTATTGTGTGAATATTTATTTTGACTTTATCATGCTATGGAAATAGTATACTTACTGGTGACAATTTTGTTGTACACGAGTTAAACTTATTTTAAGCTATTTATATCTCTTTCTCTTCAATAAAGCCAGATAAGAGCTGTCAATTTAAGTTGATCAAAAATGTTCATACAATAATAGTCTGTTATCATTTCAGAACGTATTGATTTGAAACACGACGAAGTTCAAGTAAAGAATTAATTTGACATCTCAATCTCAACTTAGTTTTAATCTATCGACGTCCTTTTCTTCAGCTGCCTGGTATTAAGAGATGCCAATTCTCTAATTTCAGTTTAGTTTGTGAGCAAGGGAATCGGTACCACTATGTAAAAGCGAAAGGTCACTCATTCACCTACGAACTAAAGACGAAATCTCGAAAACTGCTGTAATCACGAAGCTAAAAATTTTCAAGTAGGTACCTAGATAATTTTTTATTTAGGTTTACAGTTTATGAGTAGAAGACGTTGGCAACAACAGATTTTATGACAAGGGTAAATTAGGTGGGTCTTTGACTTTAGACAAAGTCGCGGCCAAAAGCAAACTATAATTGACCCAAATATTATCAAGACTGCTTGTCATGTAGGAAAACTGATTCGTAACAAGAGATTGGTCAGAACATAATAAAACTCTTATATAAGTTGAGCTTCAACGCGCTTGTCCTGCTCACACAGCGACCGACAACAACACCATTGTCTCAACATTATGACACCGTGTGAACTGTGAACACATGGTAATATTTCACAACAAGGTGCAAGTTTGTCGGGTCCAGTGTCAAGTAGGCGCATGCGCGGTTCCCATGCCAAGCGCTGTGTCAGCGAAAGTGATTACCGACTGAGTTGAGTCATAAACTGGCAGCGTTTTAGGGTAAATTATACAAATGATGTGGAGTTTAAACATTATTGCTGCTAACTGTATTTAATGCTTAATACATTTTTTATAGTGGATTAACATGGAAGTCACATATAAATAAAATAAGATCTACTTTATCGTCAATAATAGGGCGTCTTTACGGTGTTGTCAGATGTTTACAACGACAGGTTAGACTAAATATTTATCACTCCCTCGTCAGATCACATCTAGATTATTTAATAGAAATATGGGGTAGCGCGGCCAAAACTAACCTAAACTGCGTCCAAACAATACAAAATAAAATAATAAAAATTCTATTTCATTACGACTTTCTCACACCAACAAATAAAATTTACTCCGAAACCAAATTAATGAATATAAAACAAATTTATTACTACAATACATGCATCCTACTCAAAAAAATTAAAGATAAAAGAATACACTCGGAGCTAATTTTTAAAACTAACACCGAAGAAGGGTTAAGACCTCTTCGTAGCGCAAATGATATATGTCTCGCGAGAACACGTACGAATTATGGAAAGAAAAATATTACCTACGAAGGGGCACAGATGTTCAATAAACTACCGAAAGAAATAAAAACCTCTAAAAGTTTACATACATTTAAAAATCAGTTGAAATCTTATATTATTGACAAAATTTAAGTCCGGCCCTGGTTTATGTTTTTAATTTACCCACAAAAATTGATTTTTGTTTCGCATGAATCTTTTACTGCTACCTTCAATGACCTGTTATGTATGTACGTTAAATGATGTTGTCTTCTTTTATTTGATATCTACTATGCATGTCATTCTAGCTCTGCTCACCAATTTATTATTATACTTATAAGTACCTAAGTAGTTTAAACATTTCTCATTAAGCGAAGTTTGTAGTAAATTTCTTTTGAGAAATAAAGATTCTTTAACCACATAGTCTTAGTATCCCAATATTGGAACCCTTTAAGGCAAGACATGGGGTCATGATGGATCACGAAAGAGATTTCGTGAAGTCGTCAATCCCTATCGGGCTTGGATGGCTTCTTTAAGGATTGGCAAGATATAGCGAAAAGTCGAGACCGATGGAAGGAATGGAGGGAGACCTTTGCCCTGCAGTGGGACAGTAAGGACTAAATAAAATATTAATAGTAACAGTTCACTTTATGATATGAAAAATAAAAACTAAAAATCATTAAAAAAAATAGTGATCCGCCCACATTGACACGGTAAGACCCAAGCTGACGGTTCAGGATACAGAGTGAGGAACCTCCTCGTAACGCCTGCCGGGTCTAAGACGACCCTTCTACATCTAACTGTTTACACAGCTGTTAAGCAGGTCGATAGGATTATTATTCTAATACCTTGCATTTATTACAATTTGCAAAGTTAAATATTCAAATTGCAATATTTAAATATACGACAGCAATAAAAAATATTATTTTAAGGATTGTTATGACTTACACCACACGCCTGACGGTTCGCGCGTCAGGTTACACGCGTGGCTGTGCGCGTGAGTGGACATCGTAGTCACACCGTGAAAGCCTCTGCCGATACTTTCCACGCAATGACTTGATGCTATTTATTAGTGCTGTTAGACTAGTAGCCGTCTACGCCGCCTTCGTATAATTAGGCTCTCTAGAAATAATTACTACCTAATACGTAGTACCTAGGTTGTATTTTCAAATCGCTAACCTCCCAAAACGACACACGACACGGTTAGCGCAGTGGTGGAGCGATCGACTGCTACGCTGCGTGACGCGGGTTCGATTCCCGCACGGAACAAATATTTGTAATTCCCCCCTAAGCCTTTTAAAACTCCTTTACGCGGGGTAAGAACTAAATTAACTATCCATATTTCGAAGAAGCTTCCTCGAAGACGTTATAGTACTTATCTCGTTAAAAGTTCCAGTCAATATTATGCGCAAGAGCTTAAGCCGTAATGTTAATGTTCTGAAACGCGATTAACCGGTGGTGGACCGGAATGAGTCAACTAATGGCTAATGAATGAAAGTCGCCGTATGAATGGAGACGAGACCGGTCCGAACACTCCGCGGACGGTACCTGCCGGGGAGGTGACTCACTCTGACACTTTGTAGGGTTTATATGGGGATTAACAAGTAGTTTGATGAGAAACTTAATTATCTTCGGCGTCTCGCTTTTTATGAACATGGGGATGAGGCGGAATCCCCTCATCCCCAGAGCAATAAAAGTTGACGAAACCTTGCAGGATGAAAATAATGGTTCTAGATATACGGATATCTAATAAGTTTACGGCTGTTCCACTCCTTAGAACCTATTTAGACATTTTATTTCTCAAAGCACTTAAATAAGTTTTAAAAGTAAAGTCTGCATTGTAGACGATCCTAAGCCTTTGACAGGCGCGTCACAAACAGCTTTGTTTGAGCGTTCCTAGCGCACAGGATGACGATGCTTCAAGTCTACTCGTTCGATTAACACACCTCATACATTTTTAATCAGGTTCAACTTCAACTTTTAATATCGGAGAAAGTAAAGTAAACATATTTTTCCAGCTTCTAGATTCCTGGTTTCTCATATATATTATGGTAAGTATTATGGTCTATGGTATAGCGAGCTAGTGTAAGCAACTCCACGTCTCAGCGAGAATTTGGCGTACGGGTGGGAAGTGGGTCATTAGATCCACCCAAGCTCCACAAGAAAGGCCAGCAACGCCTTGAGATCTCCCGTAGGTTACTTGGTTTACCGAAGTACTTTTTATATAGGTACTGATATCTGATAAAGAACTCACGAGTTTCCTGAGAAGACGCTCGTCCCAGCACTGGTCTACGTCAAAGTCCTCGAGGGTCCTGGTCTGAGAGCTGGTGACCTTGCCACCGCCGCTGCTGCTTGTGCGAACTGTCTCCTGAAGGACAAGGAGAAGAAACTTCATTAGTAAATGGTATAAAATAGTGGTTGAGTAAAGTGTAACAAAATTTAAGGAAAACATGTCCGTAAAGATTGAGGAGCCACTTTTCGTATCTTAATGAAATTCATAGGTCCTAGCCAAGGCAACAGTTTGTATGGGGTGAAATCGCACTGTCCTCCGTACTAGTAGACACTGTATTACGGTAGGATAGATCTCCTCTTCCTTGACAACGAATATTACATATTTACGTACATAATCGAACCACTCATTTGCACTATATACTTATTTAGTAGTAAGTTTAAAAATGTTGTAAGATCGATCCTCGATTTTGTAACTGCGCGGATTGCGGTTGACGTATGTGACAACTGTTTACAAAATTAACTTAGAACCGTTTAACTACTTTGATCTCACGACCCTTAAATTAGCATGAATTAACCTTTGGGCTGTTGTAATCTTGCAGGACTGATTAACTCCAACAAGTTCAAGTATCCAACTCTAAAAGATCATTTATTCAGCTCATCATCATCATCTGCCTAGCCTTTGCCCTATGTAAGAGTCGGTTTCCACTCTAACCGGACCCTGCTGAATATCAATGTTTTACATGGAGCGACTGCCTATCGGACCTCCAAAACTCCACAACCGCTCCATAGTCACACCAAATTGCCACAGCAGTGTGACTATTGTTAATTTTATTTATCCGTAGTCACACTGGTCAGTAACTGGGTAACAAGATACCCCTTGGTAAGACTAGTTGTCAGACTTTCTGGTTTCTGACCACCCATAACGACTGCCAAAGATCTACGAATAACAGCCGGAACCCAACGGTTTTACGTACTATCCGAGGCACGGAGGGAACTCGGTATTTTTTATTTTTATTTTTATTTTATTTATGAAGGAAAACAAACAATTACACACTGTACATGGTTAAAAATAGCTTACAATCTAGGTTTATCAGTGCGTAACTAACTACGTTATCCACATGTTACATATTCGAATACAAATTTGAAGAGCACGAGTACCTACAATATTACTAATTAATCATACAAAATACTAATTCTTAGTGTAATACTAAAATGTATACATAATATGAGGATATGGTTAATCAACTGTTTTCTCGATAATTTTAAGTAGATCAATGCGAATTTTGTTAGCTGACAAAGAAAATAAATCTAATTCAGAAAAAAGAGTATTATAATTTTTTGCTATGTACGGTAATGTGTATTGGTATACATTAAACAATAACTTTGTGAAATAATGGTTTATTTTTTTAATTATAATGACCTTTACACAAGAAACTGGGAACAAGCCCCTCACACACATACCGTATACCGAAACAGATGTTCACCCATCCACAGACCGACTGCGGCAAGCGAAGTTTAACCTTTGACCGATCGTTCTGTACGGCTTGAAGCAAGCAAGCCTTCATTCAGTTCTCAAATGAAAATAAAATGGGAGAGAAACTATGAGAAAATAATATTCTGAATAACGGTAAGGTTGGTAACAGTTACAATATGTGTCAACTGTCAACCTAACCTCCTATTGGTGAGTCACACAACGCCAATGTCTCCGCTATTGCAAAACGAAGTTATTTTCACCTAATAACAGTGACATCTTCACAAATAGCGCGACCTAACCTTGATGGTCAAAGGCCATCTGCGCAAGCGCCGCTAATTTACATCGCTGTCAATGAATCATTAGCTATTCGTGTAGACATATTGACAGATAGCTTTCACGGGCTTTAAAAGTGCTTTTCATGATCTTTCAGTGCGAGTTAAATAGTTGTTAATAAAGTGTGTGGGGTTTGTAGAAGTTTTACCATTTGGCCAACATAAATGAAGCCACATTTCTCATAGTCAACTTCCTGGTACTAAACTTCAAAAATACAGGTAGGTCTTCACAACTTATGTAAGTAGGTACCCACTGTAAATGTTTTTATATACTAATATTATAAAGCTGAAGAGTTTGTTTGTTTGTTTTGTTGAACGCGCTAATCTCAGGATCTACTGGTTCGAATTGAAAAAATCTTTTTGTGTTGGATAGTCCATTTATCGAGAAAGGCTATAGGCCCAAGCGAAGCCGGGTCGGGTCGCTAGTGTTTTTATATGACAAGGGACTGTTTAGCCTACAGCCATCAGAGGCTGACGTACATCTATAATAGAGTGATTACAACAGTGTCCCTCTTTGATTGTAGTTAGCCCTTCAACCTCCTCTTATCATGTTATTCACACACACATTTTCAGAATGTTTTCATCATCTAATGTTATAACATTCAATATTTTCTAACTTATTTTTCAGGCTATCATATTATCAAGATATCTCGAAAATACACATATCAATCTCAATTTCATCTGACACACGCTGTCTAAGATCTCTAATATATTTCACTGGCTACCCAGCTGTTAAAACTTGTCGTGTTAAATAAAAAGTTAAAGAATTTTAAAATTCATTGATACAGAAGAGATGTGGTAAAAGCTTGTAGCTAATTTCGTTACGAAGCTTCCAAAGAGATATATAACGTTGTACGTTGTATGTTGACCTTCAGTGGACGATGGAGCTACAGGGCTGCCCGTTTGTGGTTCATTTGAAGTTTATGGCGATATTGACGTCAATTCATGAGTTAGAGATAGTTGCTTTAATAGATATTTTAAAAGCAGAATGGATATGATGTTAAAATATTTGGAGCATCGAAAAATTTCCAGTAAGTACACATGTATAAGATACTATCAGTACTAAAATTGCTTTGATAAACACATTAATCCGTATAAAGTCCGTATGGTGTCGGACGTAAAGAATAGCACTACCCCATATCTTCCCGTGGGTGTCGTAAGAGGCGACTAAGGGACTCATCAGAGAATGGGCAGCAGCGTTCTCTGTGCCTTTGTAACAACCATACTGCGATCGCCAACCCGCCTGCCAAGCGTGGCGATTATGGCAAAACCCCCCCTTTGGGGGAGGCCTATGTCCAGCAGTGGACGTCTTTCGGCTGAAATGATGATGATGATGAAACACATAAATAAATAAACGTCGTAGAGAGGTAATGCTAGTATTCGAATAGTGACCTACACGACGTATCCAATATTTTTTTTTGATACGTACGGTATGGTAAAGCAGTTCAAAGACAAGAAAGAGAAATTATAGAGATGAAGTAAAGAGAACAAGTGAAAAGATGCCACTTATAAATAATTCAATAAAAATGATACTAGATAATGACAACCCTAATTGTTGTATTGGAGTGTAACGCTTGAGTAGTTGTATAGTCTATTTCTGTGATTTGCGCAACAATACACACAAACAACAGTACGATAGCCACATTTTTTACATCATTAGATAATCTACAACAGTGAATAGTTTGTTATGATATACTCGAAATGTCGAGTTATTTCAGGAATCTTAAAATATTCTAGTTTACATACTGAGTTACTACCAGACTTTGATAAACATAGATTTATTTTATTAGTATCGGATAAGCCGAGTGCGAATAGAACCAAACGAAACTGACTATTTTTTTTGCAAACACGAAAAGCAAATTTATCTTTAGGTGCACCTAACACTATAAAAAATGCAGAATTAAATTGTACGTAATAAAACGTACTGCCGGTAGCGCATGCGATTTATTCGAACACAAAAAAAAATGATGCAGCCATTTGGCATGCGCTTTTAAACAACAAATAGATCTATTTTATCGAAATAGACGAAGACTAGTAATTCTTGCTCTTCTACCGTCTCTTTTATCACAGTTTCCGACAGTATTTAAGTTATAAACGCCATTCTTCTAAAATGTATGAGCCAACTAACCTTTTTGAGTTTTGTATCTGTGCCTAAGCTTGGACTGTAGTCCACCTGTATTATAGCTAAGCTCTTCTTTGCCAACTAAGGTCAGCGCTACTTCTTGTTTAATTCTAATTGTGAGTTTCATTGTATTCTTTGTTATTAGTCTACCAATTTCTTGCTGCCCATGTTTCTTTTAACTTTGGTCCAGTTTTAGATTTAACACAATGAAGGGCACCTCGTCTTTCTAATCAGACGTTATAATATGATTTGTATTGACGTTATAAACACTTTAAACGTCCTTTTTGACCATCATTCAGAATTTATTACTAATGGCTGATGAATCTTGAGAGTTAAAAACACTATGTATTTTTGCTGTTGCAGATTCTGCATAAATGAATTGATAACATCAATGGGAGTAGGTACTTTAGTTGTTATAGTATGTTTTGTTTGGCAGAGCAGCAGATGTTCATTAGCAAATTGTTTAAGTGCAATGCAATCGTTTTGCTAAAAAGCAATTGCGTTTAAACGCAATTATACAACTATTGACGCAAGCTTGCAGCTGTTGGTGTTCTGTGTAAACTAATATTCTAAAGAGGAAAGACTTGATGTTTTGTATGTTTGTTTACTCAAAAAATACTAAAGCGACTTTAAAATTCTTTCACCAATATAGGAAGCTACGTTAACTCTGTGTGCTTTAATATACTTTATTATCAAAAAATTACGGATCCGTTAGAAAATTAGTAGTAGGTTTTAGCAAAATTATCCGTGTGGTGCCGGCCGCTAATAACACCCCATTTCTACCCGTAGTTATCGTAAAAGGCGACAGAGGGTTATTGACCAGAGGATGGGCCAGCGTCCTTCTGAGTACCATAACACCTACTGCGATCGCCAACATGCATCGGCCAAGCATGGCAATTAATGCTGAACCCTTGGGGAGAAACTATGGCCAGCAGTAGGCGTCTAAAGGTTGACACTATGAAGAAATTTAGTAACGTAGTAATCAATTACCGTTAGAATATATCAGTAAATTGGCAATGCAACAAACTCTGTAAGGCTACGTATTCTATAACTGCTACAGTGCTAACCACAAGTAACACACGATATTCATGAATAAAGTTTATGACACGGGTGGTGAATACCGCTTGTTTATCCTAGGCGCGGGCGCCGCTCCAACGCGGAACTCGCCACTTTTACGTTCGGACACTAAACTTATGACGTGTTCTATATTAGTACCGATGCGCTGATGTCTCTAGAGATAAGCTAGTCGTGTTCACCAGATGCACCAGGAACACTGTCAGCTGTTGCTTTTGCGTCTAATCTGTCAGCATCAGCGTCATTGTACTCATCATTTATGTCTCTGTTATGATTCATTGCTTGTCTTTATGATAGAGTGCTCGGCTACTTTTGTAACCAACTCCACTTTTCAGATGCCAGATAATATTTTATTGTACTTACAATGTGACAATCTATACATAGTCATATTTGAAGAGCACCTATGACATCAGTTCATAGGAAACATATTAAGTACGCAAATTACCTAAGTACTTTAACTAAAAAATATTTTCCGAATGCTTGCCGCGTGGATGTCGGTTATCGCGGATGCAGAAAAAGTCGCGGATTATAAAAAGTAGCCAGTATGCCCTTCTCTATGGTTCCAGCTATCTGTATACCAAATTTCATCAAAATCGATTCAAGTGTTTCTTCGTGAAAGCGTAACAGACAGAGTTATAATATTAAAAGTATGGATTAGTATGGATCAGAACGATAAAGACAAAGAATTTGAATCTACCCCAGCCTAGACTTTTTTAAGGCGTTCGATTACTCTCTCTCTCCCTCTTAAAAATAACTATAATGGAAAAGTAATGGATTACTGTAATGGACATCGTGTTGAAAGCGCACGAGATCATCAGAAAAATTACTACGAATTTGTAAAACCATACACACATTCAAATTGAACTGTAAACAGACACAACGCAGCATAAAATTAACTAATTTCTCTTATTTCTCGTCAACCGCCTGTCCGTCTCACACGCGTCTCCCGCAGTCTCCCAGCTATTTACCAATTGCTCTGTCTTGTCAGTCAGTGGGCTATACTTAGCTATGAGTCAGCAGGTCAAACGGCCCGAATGCCCGAGGACCAAGTCTTATTGCATTCCTCACCGTGGAGCACTTCGGCCCGGGCTAATTCCAGTAGGGACAATGTCTCGTGTCCTTGCACAAGAATGCAAAGAAACTAATACTTCACATTTGTATATTTTGGTCGCTGTTATTTTAGATGGCATTAGGAATTTTAAGCATTTAGAATTGGACAAAGAGGTTTTCAAGGATGAGAGAGTTTTAACTCAGACGCACATTTTCTTTCAAGGTGTTCAGGTGGATCGGGTAGTTCAAAATATTTATGGTTTAAGAAAAGAAGCACATGTTAACCATGAGCTTCTTTTCTTAAAAGCGGTACGAATCGATAGGACAAAGCTTAAGCTACGCTTGCCGCGGTTGGTCTGTGAATGGGTGACCATCCATTTCATACCGAGTTCCCTCTGTGCCTCGGAAAGCACTTGTAGATCTTCGGCAGTTGTTAAGAGAAGTCAGAAGCCAGAAAGTCTGACAACTTGTCTCATAGGGGTATCATATCGCCCAGTAACTGGGTTGTGGAGGTCCGATAGGCAGTCGCTCCATGTAAAACACTGGTATTCAGCTGCATCCGGTTAGACTGGAAGCCGACACCAACTAAGTTGGGAAAGGCGACGCAGATGATGACGATGAAGAAAGAAGGTGTTTTAATTCTTTGACAAGTCTACTAGAACATTAACCTCTAAATAATCATCACAAAATCGGTACATATTTTCCTTTCCTTCAAACGACTCTAATAATATTGACCCATCAATATTAACCCATCATTATTCAATTATTGGCATCCAAAAACAAAGTAACGCATTCATGGGCGTTTGTTGACATCTGTGATACGCGCGATATCGATATGACTCAGTGATCAGTGAGGCGCGTGCCAAGTGGGTAGGCCCTTTGATGTAGGAGCCTTGTTTAGTCTATGATGAGGCGCCGAAACTGTTAACTAGAGTTGTTGAACAATAACATATATCGTTTGTAAGTACTCATGACCTGAATAACTGCTTTATTGGTTATTGCGGTAGCTACACTCTGTCCACTGTTTTTTGACAGCTGTAACTAGTGAACAATTTTTATGTTTTTTGTTAAAACTGATACGCGTACTGTATTATAATGTCTGTAAGAGGCCATGAATAAGATAATCCAATAAGATAAGGCAGTTTATATATTTATTTTATAACGCATTTTAAAGTTAACGAAACTAATAAGTTAGGAAATCGGGAATTGTTATGTTCTAAGGCAGCTGTCAAAAAATTAATAACCCAATGGACAGGGTATTATAGCGTGGTCTGCTTGTGTTCGACGGTCTTATACTTTTATGATATTAGTAGGCCAACAGATCAATGGAAGGTTGTTGCTGCTAGACACCTGCATCTTACAGGTGCCAAATATACACTCTTGCTCGTATTACTTTTTAATTTTGCCCTAGTCTAGGAATTTCTCCTGGATCGTGGGTGCGGTTACAAACACAAACCTCTAGCTAGGCCATACAAATATTTGTATGGGCGAATATTTTATTTGCGCGAATCGAACCCATGACACTAAGCTACTGCGCCAACCGTGTCATCAAATTCATCTGCTGTAAGCATTTTAGCTTGGTATTTCAGTTTAACACCTACACGAAGCTCTATTACTCCGAGGACCTCATTCATTACTTTTCTTTTGGTTTCCATGGTTCTAAGTTCGATCTTCACATCTAGACAGTTTTATTCTCCAGATATATATTTTTATATTTCGGTTTATTGTGATGTGTTTGTGTATCTACGTCGAGTCCAGAAAGATAGCGTGATGTTATGATAGTTTATTTACCTTCAAAAAAAAGTCTGCGTGGGAGTCTAGAAATGCGCGAATTGTAATTTTTACGCACGTTTTATTTTATTCGCGAATACTTCAGACTTGAAAAAATAAAGAACTATGAGATAATCATTAGTGGTTGTTACAGCTGCTGGTGTAAGATTGAGATGTCAGAATTATCTGGACAGGACCGGTTACAATGAAGTGGTAGTGGGTTGACCACGTTTTACGTCTGATAATCTTGCCTTCGTTTATTTATTGTTTTTAACCGTCTTTAGTTTCCTGTTCTTATAGATTTCAATGCCTTAATCAGTAGATCATTCCCCCTTCCTACTGACATTTAAACCTGACCCTATTCCATAGCAATTGATCTACAATCGCGCATCGTATAATAATAATAGGCGCGTTATATTTCAGAAGATCACTGGGCCACATTTTTGGCAGGTCGCTTCGAAACTGTGCAGTAAAAATAAAACTGCGCGCGCGCATCTCCGCTTCCAATAGATCCGCAGTAGCGGGAAGTGGCTGGATTGTGAATACATTGAGCAGGAGACGTAAGATGATACGATGTTTACAAAGTAATGGTCGAACATGAACGTGATCTAATGTGGGATTGCTGAGTGCTATTTCTCGACCTTCTTCTATTTTGTGCACTAGAAATCTCTTAATATCTCCTGGTTTCAGTAACTAATCAAATTTGATAAACTCTTCCGGAAAACCAGTTTTCTCCTTTTTCCAGTGGGTAGATATATTATGAAATCAGATCAGATTGAGTATCACAAATCTATTTCCCCATGGTGACTTGCTATGGTTTTTATTTAGCAAAGTTTTTTGAAATCCGTATTTGTCAATAAAATTATCATCATCATCTCCGCTAAGCTAACATGGTAACGTGGTTTAAGATAATATATTTGGTGGATGTCAACAAATAAACTGAGTTTATTTAACACCTTTATAAACATCTTCATTTAAATTAACAAGAGACGACATTTCAATATTCAAGAACTTTATTTTTTCGCCAGTATTTAAACGAAATTCGCATAATTCGAATATTATTATCGACATGAACATGTTAATCTCAAGAAATATGACCAATAACAGGACGAAAGGAAACGAAGATATAAACTTTATAATTATTTATGAAAGTGTTCCTCTTAAAGAGTCAAAAAAAAGTAAATCACGGAAAAGTGAAGTTTTATGAACCTGAGTATAGTTGTTCAATATTGTTGGATCATTAATGATACTGATATCTGCAGGTCGATTCTGTAAAATTCAAACAACAACTCGCATCTCACATCGCTGTTCAGTCTCACTTCGCATAAGGTTCAAAATGCCCTTGATATATTTGACACTTTGAATCGGGTTCGAGTGCGAAGTGAGCATCGAAGTGACGGGGAAATTACCTTACAGAATGGCACTTCTTACGTCATCTCATACTTTATCTGTCAAAATCTCCCTCTCAATTTAGTTCAACTCGCAGACACGCTCGCAAGGGTGGCGCTAGTGTAAATTCGAATTATCAACCGAATTTTTAGAATGCCAATCAAGAAACTCACAGCGGATTCAGATTCGAAGTTTAGAATGAGATGTTACAGAATCACACCCCTGATATTGCGATGGACGATACAGACACTAGTTAACTGTTGACGTCACTGAGCTGTCATTGGCTAGCTGTCATGTTGATTGTCGGGAAAACGTTAAGAAAGCTGAATATTGATTAACTATTAAGAAAATATTTTACGTCGGTATTGTCAAATACGATTGCCACTGTTATAGGTAGCGCACAAAGTTTTCGTAAGAAGATTCCTCTTACGATATTTTAAGTCTATTTTGTAATCTTTAGAAGAGTCATGAAATGTAAAAGTATGAAACGTTAAATAAATGGAAATAGGTACCATGTGCCAAAACTAACGTAGGTAGATATCATCATCTACGTTATTATTTTTAGATTTAGTAATGAAATCTACTGAAACATCAACTTTCTGAATAGCAAACGCAAAAAATTTCCGACTAATGACTTTGTAATTGCGAATATTTTGCCTCTATCGTTACTTTACATTAATAATGCTCGCTACCTACTTGCTTAGAAATTCAACCAGATTAGGAGTAGCTTCGGGTTGCATTAATTTCCCCAGAATATCATTACTTTTCATGAAATTTGTTTAAGTTCCTTAAGCTCTTTAAGTTCTATCTATCCAAGTTCTTCAACCCAGTTGATGCAGACTGGCCAGTTTTCATAGTTTAGGCCTTCTGGTTACCCGATGACTGTTCGATTTATCTGGTCCGTGGTTTGTAGGTTTTCTTTTTCGGTTATAAGCATCATGGCATCATCTGTCGATACGCACTGCCCCTGTACCGTAAAAGCAGAAGCCATTATTACAGCAATACATAGTTAAGTAGGTACTTATCGTGTATGTCATCTTCATCACGAGGTTTACCTTCAACTATTATCATTTAAATGATTAGTAAATAGTATTACGCTCCATGTACACATGTGCATGTAATATTTAATTAACGGCTAATAATTGTCAAACAACTTAACAAATCATACAATTAACACACCAATGTTTAAAGGTAATTAAATAAGCTATTTGTTTACATACAAATGCATGACTAATTAATTATTATTATCTTGTTTAAGGATACTCGCATAATTTCAATCCTAAAAGTAGATAAGGCGCAATTTCTGAGAATTGTTTATTCCTACCAAAGGGCTTTGATAGGCAGATCCCTGTCAAAAACTTTTTTTAAACACGGTCCATTCATCCTGATCAGGTATTATTCTGAAATGGTTACTGAATTGTCTGCAGGATCGAATCAGTAATGAGCCGATCCGCAGAAAATCCCAGGTTACCGACATAGCTAAGAGAATATCCAGGCTGAAATAGGTGTGGGTCGAACACAATGTAGAGATGACGGATAATGGGGCACAAAGGTTCTAGAGTGGTGACTGCTCATCGGAACTCGCAGGGTTGGCCGGCCCCTTACAAGGTGGACCAATGACCTGGTGAGAGTCGCGAAAGTCGCTAGGCGCGAACGGCGCAGAAAAAGTTCGTTTGGACATCCTTAGGGGACACCTAGTTGACGTCTTTCGGTTGATTATGATGATGACGCGCGACGCGCGTGTGGTGGTGGTCGCGAATAGCAGCGCCCCATTTCTAGCCGTGGGTGTCGTAAAAGGCAGCAGAAGGATATTGACCAGAGGATGGACAGCAGCGTCCTTCTGAATACATGCATAGGCCAAGCATAGCGATCACGGCTAAAACCCCCTTGGAAGCTTGCAAGCCAAGCTTAGACCTATCACAAGCTTAGACATGATCATGATGACGATGATGATGATGATGATTATTGAGATATAGACTGAAATCTCACTTCAACCTAGTAGGGGACAGATTAAGTTCACTTATCGTCGGCCTAATTCGTTAACCTGCTAAATCCATTTTTTGGCAAAATTTACTTTTTATGCCAGTCAAAAAGTTCAGTCTAATATCTACCGTAACGTTTAAGGAAAAACAGCGATATTAGCCTAAAAAGGTGACAAATGCTATGCCCGAAAAACTGCTTTCTGACCACCAGCCAATCTCCACAATGCAAACCTGCTATCAATAAATTAATCTATACACCATACTAAATTTAAGTCAAAAACTGCTATGTCCTCAAGCAAATTGAATCTTCACCTTGAAAAACTGCTAAATAATTGTTTTATCGAATTCTATAAAATGTGTATAAGTTATGCTACTAATTATATTGTTAAAATATCAAGAAAAATTATAGAAACCAACGGGATTTTCAGAATTTTGATTGCTAAATTAATATAGATATTATTCAGTTTTTTCTTCGTCCTGTAAACTATGAAAAAATGGACTTAGGAGGTTAACGAATTAGGCCGACGTTATGATATTTATTATCTACTTTATTATAGTAACAATAGTGGAATGTAACTATACTTAGTATATTGTAGCGCTTGCACCGATGCGTTCTACTGAGCAAGCGCTAGAGCTGCGCACGCGACTGCCATTAGCAAGTTTAACGGACGTTTTTGTAAAGAGGTATCGACCAGCGGCAGAACTAATGTTAATGACATCTCGTGATGGAAATCTGATGCCATTTCCTTTACCGACTGCGGAGATGATAGGACGGTAATGTTTTCCGGAATCTGTCTCCACTCAATCATGTACTACATGCTGATGAAAACGAAATATATCAACAGAAATGTATAACGTGTTGTATAAAACAACATTCTTAACTATTAATTATATTAGAGTTAATTAACATGAAAATAATGACAGTGTAAGATAGATCATATCCAGTCCCGAAAATTATATGTTTCAATTTTTGAAATCAATCTATAAATGAAACAAATGAAAAAGCAACAAGAATAATGTTTAACAACTAGAAAATACGCAGGGAATAAAAACTAGTAAATTGTATGGGGACAAAAACCACACGATACAACATACTACAGAAGAACCAAGCTAATCGCGTAATATACTTTCCTATTAAAACGCATAGCATTATTAATCCTACGGGTAAGGTGAGAGAAATAGACAGAAAAGAGGGACAAAAAAAAAATAAGTTTAAAAACTAAAACCCGACTACAACAAAAAGTGATCTAAAAAGTACGAAACAAGAAAATATTTCACACAGAAATCAAGACATAGGTACAAAATGGTCAAGGTAAGCCGTGGTTGCATGCCTGTATCCCATATGAGTGCGATGAAGATGAATGTAATGGTCGTTTTAAACTTATTTTTTTTATTTAAACCATTTTGGAGTCACAGCTAAGTATTATATATTTAATAGGTACTAGTGAACCCCTTTCCAATGATACTAAACACGGTATGCGTATCTTAATTTATTTGGTAATCTTTCCTTTTTTTTACAATAATTTGTGACAAATCACCACTAAATATTATTATATTTGAAAGGTACTAGTGAACCCCTTTCCAATGATACCAAACACGGTATGCTTGTCTTCATATATTTTTTTAATTTTGGTTTTTTGTCTGCCAGAGGGCGCCACATTGGATTCGGTGATACGTCATATAGCCTATAACCAGCGAACAATCAAGACGCTTCTAACGATACCTCACTTGTTTAGTTCTGATAAGTAGTTTAGGAACTATGAGCGAACAGATGAACATACATACATACATACATACATAGCCTGTCAAAATCATAACCCTCCTTTGGCTTTGCCGTAGTCGGGTAAAAAGATGGGAGACAGAAATCAGATCAGAGAGAAAGGGAGAAAACCATAGTCAGCTAGGTGGTAATGCTGGTGGTGAGTGGCAAGAATTTACCCCATAGTATACTGTATAGGCACTAGAGACATATGTGGAGGAACAAGACAGAGAAATGGACAAGAAAAGTCTCGGAATGGTACCCCAGAAATGGGAAGAGACAAAGAGGAAGACAAATAAAAAGATGGGAGGACGATCTGCCAAAGGGATGGCGCTGGACCGAAACACATGGAGGGAATTAGAGGAGGCCTATGTCAAAAGACAACGTGACCTGGTTGCTGATAGCTAGTGGCAATCCTAGATTTTAATGATAATAAAATAAGTATAAGTAAACTAGTTATAAGTCAGAAAGTAGAAAAATATTGTATTAAGCAGGTTAGAGATAAATAAAGGCTATTTTTATTTTTATTTATTTATTTATAGACACTATAATTTCCCACGAAATCAAAAAGGAACTCCGTCATAATATGGATATTATAAGACCTTTTGAATTAACAGTACCAGACTCCTTTACTACCAGTTGAGCTATGGCAAGCAGTGTCATGAAACTTCTGCAGTTCGTAATTTTAATAGAATACAGACCTCTATATATCATAATTGTCAGTGAAAGTCGTAATGCGGGAAATGATACTTATATTATTACGAGACGGTTTTACTTGGCTGTTTTTATGTTTCCCTCGTAATGACACGTTCAAGTAAGGTAAATAGATTTTGCTTTCAATTGATTTAATGCTTATTATTTGTACCTATTTAACTGTTCTGTTTGGAACTTTGGATCCTTATTATATATTTTATGTCAATCATTGTCAGTTTCGTGTTCAGCAATGGACGGTTCATTGACTGCCAGTATTTGAGCAAAGAGAAAATCTCAAACCAATATAAAATCTACGAAGTCATTGGAAGTGAAATCAGTCAAATATGTTGAATTGTCAGTTGTCACACATCATTTTAAAGACATGTCTACAGTAGAAGATATAACTTGGCATCGTATTCTGAATGTCTCGGCTTCTGAGAACACTGACCGTTCCCACGATCATTTACACGACTTTTGTTTAGTATTCTGATTCTATTTATTCAAATGGGGTAAGCAGTGCTATAGCACCAAGCTCTCTCGAAATCAAAGAACAAATTCTTCCTTCTAAAATCCACACTATCCATACTAATATTATAAATGCGAAAGTAACTCTGTCTGTCTATCTGTCTATTATGTTTTAATGACGAAACGGCTGAACCGATGTTGATCTTTGGCATGAAGATAACTTGAATCCTAGGCTTTTTTGCATCCGCGATAACCTCCAGAAAATTAACTTTATCTATCTCTCTGTCTGTCTGTTACCTCATAACGGTTAAGCCACTGAACCATCCATCCATCCAACCATCGTAACGAAAACTGACAAAGAAATAACTTCGGATATAACAACAAGACAAGGCATCGGCAACATTTGCGCGGACGAAATCGCGAGCAAAGCTAGTGTTTTATAATGGAAACTTCTAAGCTCTTCATTTGCAGTAAGACACGCACCGATTACTTTAACATAATTACTGGTATAAGCAATTACGCCAATTGTTATCATTACTAACATACATATACATAAGTCGGCTCCGTTCCGCCCACACTCACGCTATGTTCTCGGAACGGTAGCAGCAGTACTGAATATTCATTTTGACACAATTTTAGCTGTTGTAGAAGGTGATGATTTCCATTTTTGTTGTTAAGAGAAAATAACCGACTGTTATCTTGCAGTTTTTATCTTTTTAAGTGGTTTTATGCTCAATTTAACTAATTAAATTCGTTGTTGCAGAATAAACTTAAGAATTAACTTCAAATATGTACTTGTGTTAAATTAAGTCTTTTCACAATAATTATCTGTTAGCAACAGATAATTAATAACATTTAGCACGACAGCGATTCAAAAGGCAACACAAGAAATTTACAACAGTTTCCAAGACATCCACCTTCTGACGTCCGAAGAAAATGATATTAACAACGGTATAAGAAACTCTATTCCTAAAGAAGTAAAGTTTTTATTACAGCAACGTTGTAAAACTGCAATGTGTACGAGTTACACTTTTCTGTGATTGATTGGTGCGAATGATCGTAACTAACATGTATAGATCTGTCCTGGGGACACGTTATGTATGTGGCTACCATGCTTTCTAATGTACAGGAGAAAATTGGCGGAAAATAACAATAGGGAAACTTATTACAGTTGATAAATGAGTTGACTCTGTAGGCACCAGTCCTAAAAAGATTAGTAATATTCTGACACGGTGTACTTAATACTCTAGTAGTATTGTAATTTAAACAACCATAAAATAAAATTTCATAATTTCTAAACAAAAACTTGGCACACGAAATCAGGAAAAGTCGTAAGGAGTCAATGCCACAGTACAATAAATATAATCTTCATTGTAACCCGACTACTTGCGAAACATTTTCGTCTTGACAACTCATAATTTCTTTGTAAACCTTGGCCCTTTTACTGAGAACTATCGCGCTCCATATGTGGATATAGGGGAAGCAGAAACGTAAGGTCATTAGCTTGTGTTTGTACGCAGCTTGGCAAGATACCAACTGAAAACGCCGCGTGCGCAGGGCTGGTGCCGACAGATTTTGAAGAAGTTAAATAAGGAAAATGGTTTTGTTCGACATTGTTTGTTTTTATGTCGTCTGGCTTTGTCATCAGTCATAATCAAATCAGTATACATTAGGTCATCGATAATATCTAAACAGAAGCCAAAGCATTGTAATGAGATAATTGATATTGATAATTATAATTAATGTCTTCAAATATTATTTTAACGAACTACATATCTTACAAGGTTTCATACATTAAAACTTCGTCTCTTTTCAGATGGGTTGCTGGTTTCCAAATTAAGTACGTTGAAAGGTTTTCTGATAACATCAATGGAAGATTTTCCACATGGAGATTTTTCACTGGTCTAGAGTTTATATCGGTTTAATGGTTTATGTTCGATGTTAAATATGAAATTATGAACGTGGTTTCCTTACGATGTATTCAGTGTGCCTATACGTGGCAGCCAATAGCACCACGTGGTAGTCACATGTGACATGTAGGAGGAGGAAGATGTATGGACAGACAGATGCCAAACAGTGCAACTGTTTGTGGATGATTGTTTCATTCTGAATATATTTAATGATGTAGTAGTGATTACAGAACAATAAGAAAATAGAATGACTAAAAAACACGTCAAGGGTCTTATAGCTAAAACTGAGGAAGACTTTCCCTCGGGTGTTGAAGACGGGCGCCTGACCAGTAGGTGCTTCTAGGTTACCAAGGTGGAGAAGCCCACAATATTTATTTTTTTATTGGACAAGTCCGATACTCTGTTTCCAAACCACTGCAACCTGTAAGCCAGAATCAACAGTGGTGACCACCAGAAAAGTGCCGAAGCAATGAAGCTCGACGAGTCCCGGAGAAACGATTCAACTGTCTTGGATCCCGCAACGAAATTAATCAGAAAAGGACAGCTGGGTTTCCTAAATAATATTTTGCAGTAACCAAGCCACATCTACCCTATATGCATGCAAAATTTAATAGCATGGTTCCAGACACTATCCAGTTCAATGAAATTAAACATAAAGCCACACGCCAGAGTCATAAAGACTAAATACTACACAAAGCTCAATCAAATTCTTACATAAACCGTCAAAAACGTCCACATAAACAAACAATGCGACCCTTTTCCTCGTATCTCCCAAGACATACAAATTCGTCGCATGCGCATCCCACGTGGCAGTGACTAGGGAAATCTGCCACATACGTCACAACTGTATTTCTGGCGGTCAGACTTGGACAAAGGGACTGACTCCCACGACTGTAATGTTCCTTGAATGATACAGCAGAAAATAAAGGGATTTGTTCGTTTCAGTATAGTTTTTCAAGAAAATTCTACTTCATTGTTTGATATAATTTTTGGCGCTAAAACCTAATTATTACTATGTAGATGTTTCCGCATTTGATGAGGAAATTCCAGTAAGCATTGTCATTGGCACAAAGTGCAATTGTGAAAACATACTGTAGGTTACTGCTGTATTTGATATGGCAGTGGCCAGCTTTCATTTTCTACAATAACAATATTTTTCCAAAAGCTAACGTTGGATTTCAGTATCTGATTCTCTTAAACAGTAATCAAGCTATTTTCACGTTCCTTCTGTTCCTATTAAACGCTAAACGTATTGACTATAGGCGTGGAGCCACTCAGTTCACCTTGTACTACTTCAGGTATTAATAGAGCCCTTGTGGCTTCCGCGAGCATGTGTTCGTGGAGAGCCACCGCGTGCTCGATATTCCTGTAAACTTAGAATGTATTTAGTTGTGATAAGTGTTCAATCATTTATTTTTAGTATATGTTACCTAATGTTATTTTCAAAACGCAGGTATACTTCAAAAAGGTACAGCAGGGAAATTGCATTTGGTCTTCACAATTGGAACCAATGATAACCCACAGTGGCTTTGTCACGAACATTGTTTTTTACCAAATGTATTTCTAATATCTTGTTCATAGATTATTTCCTAGAGAAAACTTTAAAGCTACTGAAACAAAAAGCAACTGAAAACGATTCCATTAATGAAATTAAAGATGATACCGATGGCAAGGAGACAATTCATCCAGAACATGATGTAATAGGCTAGGAAGAACAAGAACCAGTCGGCATTCTAAGACCAACGCGTTTGCTACTCCTCAAGAGACCTATTTAACGTGGTGACCCAGTTGTGTTTGGCGCGAGATTGGCGTGCTATTATAATCAACGCAGGCGCATCGGTCATAGACCGATCATCGACCGCTTTTCGCGCGGTGTGACCTGAGACACGCTATAGGGACGCGGAAGCGGATAATTGACATTTGGACGTTTCGATGCTGATTGGGATTGACGTTTGGTTTAAATTGAGCTGTGAATTATTAACTAATCGAGAGGAATTCCCGAGGTGGTTCATAGGTTGGAGATCAATTAGTTGAATGTTTTGCATTAGATCGTAGTCATTCAACGTTACGGCTTTCACACGGTATGTAGATACTTACAAGCGTGATCTACTTTATAGTCCTGGAGCCCTAGCCAAATTTATTTATTTTCTTATGTATCAATTAATGTGAGACTGGGTAATATTGCTATATTATTAATGTTTTATTTTTTATATTTTGGTGTAATAGTATTGAATTTTTAATTAAATTGAATTGAATTTTATTTTATTGTTGTATTATTTTCTATAAGTAATTTATTGTTGAATATGTTAATTTTATGATTGTGATTTATTATGATATTTTTTGATTTCAAACACAATATGAATTGTTCCTGAATAAATTTGAATTGAATTGAATTGAGTCACGTGATCGAAAATCTAAAATGGGTCACGACGAGGCGTTAATTATTGTAGAAATATAAGATACGAAACGATTGTAACTTGGCTAGGCCTACTGGTATACTCGCGGTTTTACTACAAACAATATGATGACATAGCTCTAAATTACGTTATTAACAATGTTTTGACTACTTTATATTCAAGCAAATTAACTAAATTGTTTTTAAAACAACTAATAGTCCTGAGATGAGTAAAAAAATATTTTTTAATTTGCCAGTCAGAACTTTACGGCCGCGTTTCCCCACCACTATGTCCATATCCCACACTCACTTGGCAAGTGACACAGCACTTTGATCCATTCAATAGACTGCCGAATTGATAGCTCTTTGATTGCCAATTAATAATCACATTTTATGCATGTCACTGACTTGTACACAAAGTTGTCTAATATCATTGTTTCAGTTGCAGTAAGAATTATGTAACAGTTCCCTAGTTACGATGACTTGTAAGGGATTGAAGTGTATAGAGCTTCTTCAATACGTATAAGAATTATCTTATGGATACGCATCAATGTTAGACTTTATAGGCTTTAGTGTTATCGTCTATTGCCGTACTTATGAAGTATAGTCAATGAAGAAATATAAGATAATCAGTGAATACTAAAAGAGCCTTACAGGTTTTCTGGTAAACAGGTACGGGTCTTACTCAATATAACTTTTCTATGTGTCGTAATTTATGGAGGTAAAATCAGCAGTACAGTCGGGGTTAACGCTCCCAAAATTGTATGATCTATACTTTTCTTTATTTACTTCCCAAAAAATCTGCTATAAATATAATTCTAAGAAACTGCCAAAAGACTTCAACCTTGAGAGAAATTATAACAGTAAGACATGATGCGAAACATTCATCTACATTATAATTTGGAGATAAAACGTGAATGTCGTATGTTTGACGCACACCACCGCACCGGATACATAAAGTTTCGCATTAAATCAAAATCAAAACAATGTAATGAGAACTGAGATCATACATGGATTATAAAAGATAATGTCGACGCTTTTCCAATACAATAACGCGTTCAGGATTTTGGTGGGTTTGCCACGCTTTTGTAGCACATCAGGCATGTTTGCAGACGCACGAGTGGATGGCTTTACAGCAATACATCGCAAACGAATAGCGTCCCTGATACGCCGCTTGCGGGGCAGCCCCAACAGCTTCTTGCAACTTATTGCGGAGAGAATGGACACCGACAGTTCCTTCGGAGTATTGGACAAGACAGCATATCAGGCGTTCCTAGTGTGTCTGTGTAATGTGCGTGAATTATTATTATTATTGAATGTTATTTATTTTTATTAGTTATTATTTATTAATTACATGATTAATTGATTAACCCAAATATGGATAATTTATAGAATGTAAAATATCAGAAATAAATAATTTTATTTGATTTGATGATTTTCAATATTTTTTTTCTTAAAACGAACTCTTTAAAGCTTATAACAGTTTCAATATATTTTCGATTCTTATTCATATTTACCTAATTTTATGTTCATACGAATTATGAATCATATACGGGTCCCACCCTGCGATAACCCAAATGTCCTGCACAAGTGTGTTGCCTAAGTTTCTAGACTAAAACTTTAGATTTATTTTTCGACCTGTATATAGAGCTGTCAAAATAAGTAAAGTCCAAGTTAAATCCTACAATGGAACATTTATCCTTTAAGTTATTGTAACAAACTTATTGGTATGGCAAACAAAGGCTTTTCTAAGAACAAGTCTTCATGACCGCAGATTGACTAAAAGTAAAAGATGCGTGAAAGAACTTTGAAAAGTGACAAGCTGACACCTATTACATCACAATGATGATGATGAAGCACATATCACTTCCTGTCGCACGACAAAACTGCTGATCATCGTGTGAGGACACATGTCATAGTGAAAGGTGTTCATTGGCTAATCATTCATTATGCTGTTTACTTTGATGAGTTGATTTATTTAGAGGGTTAACTTAGAGTTAACTTGATCGAACGCTTTTTCCAAATCTTTACGATTTGGAAAAAGCGTTCGATCAAGTTTTAAACTATCAGAAGATTTTTAAATTGAAGTTTATTAAATCTGTTAGTTTATTAGTAGTAATTTTATTTATTTATTTTTTTAACGTTATGCACAAAATGTAAAAAACACTGTACAAAGACGGACTGAAAAGTTTCTTTTTTTTAAATTGCTTTCTTTTTTTTTAATTTGTTTTTTTTTTTAATTTGGCAATTTTGAAGTAAGATTTAGAAGACAGTCACAAACAATGTATCATAGAGATCTTTTGTCCCTAGAACGAGGTAGGTAAGGCCTCACCTTTAAATTTAAGCCTCTGTACAGCTATTTTCTCTGAAAAGGTTAGGTTAGACTCGTTTCTCAATGAGCTATCAATCCTACAGATCTGTATCTGCCCTGCTGTCAGCCAGCTGGCTAGAAATGGATAGAGTCGCTATTACTGCTGCCTAGATAATCATCGGCCATTTACTTGTGATGCTAGTAAGCGGAGAAAGATAATAACCCTGTAATAATATTGTGAAAACAATGTAATTTAACATAATCGGAGCTGTCCGCCGGGGATAAGGTTTTGTACAGACGGAACACATAGGTACAGTACAATAATTTTGTTATACCTAGTTTATAATTTCCTCAGTAGTTTAACTGCCCGTTGCATGACGGTGAAAACTAGCTTTAAAGATTTCACATTTATTTAAAATGTTTTCTTTATGTATATGTTCATTACTTGTCTGTACACAAATTCAACGCTTGCTCGCATCACATGAGACAGTCTTATATTCAGTTTAAATTTTTTAGATTATCTCAAGCTTTTTGTTATTTTTTTCACTATTTTCATTTTAAGACCTCGATTAACCATATGGACACAAACATGATATGACACTTTGCAGCGAAATTAGATATATATGACCATTTTCTCCAACTATCTACGAGAAAACGTGGCCCCGTCTACACACAACCTTACCGACAATAACTTAAGATGATGTACCTAGTTAAATAAATAGGCAGTATATCATTTGTTTCCGAGCGCCATTCGCGAGCTGCATGTAATAGCTGTGGTTTGTGCAGCTCGTTGCAGCTGTCTTACTACTCGTTACAGAAAACAAGCTGTAATTGCAGAGAAACTATGTGATGATAAAATTATTTGCACAATTTCACTTGCTGCCACATTGAAATCTTTGTGTGTAGTTTTCAAGAGCCTAGTGACATTATTGAATGAACTATCTTTTTTTACAAAACCTAGTACCTGTCTACCTTAAATATTTTTATGTTCAAGGTATTAGTGTAAACAATTATTGGTAAACCAACTAATTAAATATTGTTTTAAAATATTATTTTTGTAGGACTATCCTCAATACCGAGGTAATGAATTCTTGAATGCATTTTATATTGTTTCTGTAGCTTTGTTAGCGTCTTTCTAAATGTGTGTTTAGTTTTTATCGCAGGAAATATCTTTCACTCACAGACCAAAATAATTATTTTAAGAAAGTTTTCGACGTAAAAAGTACTTGCCCTTGACTATTCTCAATATTTCTACTAAAAACTCTAACATTTCATCTTGTTGTTCTTTAATTTTAGGGGCCGTGTGTCGCAACTCAACCTCCGCTTGACACGCGATTGACAGATGCACGGTCATGTTTGACAGTTGAACCGACCGTATGTACCTGACCGTGTCACAGGTAAAGTCTGGCATTTTGTAAAAGATGCCAAACTGTTTCAAGGTTTTTCTCTCCTTTATTTAAGTACTAGCTTTTGCCTACAACTTTTTCTGCGTGGAAAAGAAAGTCAAAGCAGATCTTAGCTGATGTCTTCTACCACTAAACTACCTACCTGCCAAATTATAGCCAAATTATAAAAACGACATCTAGAAAACTAGTTGATCAGTGAGTGAATGACCTTTTGTTAGACTTCTTATGTGTATCCCTATAGTCTTGGGTCTCAATACCATGCTGCTATGATAATGACACAGAAACAATTATTATCATACAGGTAAGAAGATAGTACCTATACAGTAAGCAAAAGAAACATCCGGGTACGATCATAAAAGGATTCAAAAGCTTCATGCAAAGAAAGTTTGAAACATTTTCCACTGAAATTCAATTTCAGGAATCGGGGTCGTAATTGTATCCATTGGTGTTTATAGGTGACGAACTAGTAACCTACTTAGAGTAGCTATAGACTGCCATCTTTTAAGAAGAGAAAATGTCTAAAAGAAAAATTGGAAAATGTCAAAATTATTGAATACAAAAAAGGAGCAAAATAATTAAATAGCTAAGAATACAATAACTGCTATATCTGTTCAGTGATAAAAAATCGTTGTAATTATTGTCTATTTTAGTGTTAAAGTTCAAAGTCCGCTGAAAGCTCGCGCGACGTCATCGACGGATTATAACTGATGCCGACAAAAGGCGATCGTTAAAAATATAAACGAGTCAGTGGTCCATGGAACCAATGTTTGTATTTTTCAGTTTATTACGCAGAAAGGACCAAACAAATAATAATTCAATTAAGAAAAATACATTATTTAAACAGAAATTATTACTTAATTCTCTCATGCTTAAAAATGTGCAAAAAAATCTAAACTGGACAAAAAAAAAATGTAAACTCACCACAAAATAAAGAGCTGAAAATGATTGCAAATCCTGAAGATATCCGATAGTCACTGGGGTCTACACCGGTGTCTTGTTACACGCGGTACTACAGCACTAGTTTATTAATTACTTATACCATAATATTATGGTTTAGTAGATGGTTATCATGGCATATCGGCTGCGCGTGCCGTGCGCGGGAGTTGGGGACGGACTGCGCGCGCGGCCCGCTGTGACGTCAACGAGCCAAATATAGTGCGGGGAACACCACACGCTATTTTCACCCCCCACAAAATCGAACCCAGAAGTCTTTAAAGTTAATTTTCGTTTGTAGTGTGACGTGAGTTAGGGCGTTAAGTAGTAAATGGTGGTGAAATGTCGGGCCGGGCGTGTTATTTTTGCATAGGATTTTCATCGCTTTCCGCGCTAGAACGCGTGGCTTAAAACGGCAATAAGCCGGCGCTAGCGCATCTGCTTGGAAAGCTTTTGTTTACGAGAACGTCGCGGCGGTTCGTAGTAATATGGATGTAGGGTACAAGGGTAACGATTAGCCGATATTCAAATTTGAACCACACGTGGGATGGGACAAAGATCTTTCAGCGTGGGAAAACTTTAAATCTTTCGTTACAACGCTCGGCGCTCATTGATATTGACAAAATAGGTTTTTAGAACTGCTAAAGTAGTAGTGTGTGTTTCAAATGATTATTTTGTTACGTAGAGAGGTAGAGCAGACGGTCTGCTGTTTAAAAGAAAAATGTTTGTTTACTTTCTCATTGACCATTTTCTTTATTGGCATGAAGTAGGCACAGTTACGTGCCTACATTACCATGAAGTAACCTTGTGATTTAACAGGGTTTGGTAAACTAATCGACTCTCTAAACATCGTGGAAACTTATAATTTTCAACTGAGAAAAGCGGATTGTTACAAGCTTCAACTTAGATGTAATTTATGTGTATTGATACAACAAAGTGTCTACAATAATTAAGCAGGCACTAAATGTACAACTATTTTAAAATAAATGGTTAGCAAACGTTAAAGGAATCACCTCATTACAGTAATTCCGTCTGAGAAATTTAAATAAACCGTCTTAATAAGCTTTTCTCAAGAACATTCCTTCCAGCTTCTAACCAGATGCGGTTGGATCTGTTTCATGTCTAGACCATTATCACCTACCATTAGGTACTAACATTGCCCCACATTCGCGTACGAATGATAAACAAACACCGGCGCGTGCGCAGAGTACGCGTGTGAACTGCGCGTACGTTGCGCAGATCTACATCACACCCTTATTTATCATCAGCACGTTTGGACATCCTTCTTTGTGTTATTGATCGCCCTATAAGGAGTTTTGTTGTTTATTTTTGGAATTATTTTAGGGGTGTCAATAAAGTCAATAAAGTCATTCACTTTATTGACATTTATTTATTATTTATTTATAATTTCAAAACACAGGTTTTTGAAAAAGAAAACACTTTATAAAATCCCTGGAAACCCGAATAATTTTCAATTAACTGTAAAAATAGATTTTTAGTTGCTTTGAACCGGGTAAATTACAGGGTAGGTACCTACTGTAAAGGTTGTATGCAAAATGCAACCTGGTCGAAAACATTTTGCTAAATGTTTCTTTTGAACACTCTGAATTTATTCTACAATTCAGTAATTTGAAGATAGAAGCGTTGTGCTTTGTTTTTGTTTTGTTTTGTTTTGCTTTGCTTTGCGTTGTGTTTGACTCGAGCTCGAAGAGCTGCGACGTTTTCCTTCGCAATACAAGTTATTACTGCGGGTTCCCTCTTTTATAATTATAAAAATCCTCTGATTCGTCACACACAGCGCACGTAATGGTATACGACTGGACCCGTGAAGGCTTCACGCTAATTAAGATGGCCAATGTGGCATTCCTCGAGAAAGACTAATAATAAGTTTTTGAAGGTTTAAGTAGGTAGCATAGTGAGTAATGGTTTTAAATACTGTAACGTATGTAGTGTTGATCCTCTTATGAAAAGTATTATTTTACATCAAAACACTTTTGCATCCCCTAATTGGAACTGCGAAGCACCTGCATTGTTATCTGCCCCACAAATCCCATCTGCCAATCACACGCCGTTACACTGCGCTGTAGTATTAAAAAGCGATCATTAGTAAGCCATTAATGCGCGTTTCAAATAAATAAATAAATCAATGCTGCGCGGGCGCGTGATTCATGCGCGTCTCGTGCCAAGCGTACTGCACACGATACTGCAATTGTGACATAGAATATAGGAATATCAGAAGGTTACTTAAACTGTTATTCATACTTAATATTATAAAGAGGTACAATTTGTTTGTTTGTTTGTTTGTATGTAGGGGGTAATCTCCGAACCTGCCTATCCGATTTGAAAACTTCTTTCACCAATACGAAGCTACATTATTATAAAAAAACCGGACAAGTGCGAGTCGGACTCACCCACCGAGGGTTCCGTACATATTTGTAGGTACATATCCATACTTCTATACTAATCTATACCTACTATCCATACTTTATTCATGTTAATATTATAAATGCGTTTTTTGCGACATAAACGGCGGTATCCTTTTTTCACGTTAACAGTTGATTTTTTTACAGCATCAAGGGACCGTAGACTTGTGTACATGGTTTTAATTTCAACTCGATACCTCCATGCGTTCCCGAGATAAAGGGTCTTGACAGACAGACAGACAGACGGACAACAGAGTGATCCTATAAGGGTTCCGTTATTTCCTTTTGAGGTACGGAACCTTAAAAAAGGGATCCGTTAGAAAATTCACGCGGATTAGGTTGCGGGTAAAGTAACTAGTTCCATAATATAAGAGTTTACTTCCCTAGAAATCCTTTTACAATAAATACGAAGGTATTAAAACTGTTTAGTTTGATGTGAGCAGGCCAATTAATAAGCAAAAGGGCAAGATGTAGAGTGACACCTTCTCTTTGTCTTATGACATATACAGATGTTCTGTCTTCACAAATCCTCTAAAGAAAGCTGCATAGAGATCATGTTGATTTTTTACCCGACTGCGCCAGTTCACTCATGTAAATTGCTGTGCGATGTATTGTAATGTGCTCAGTAATTCAGTACGTTTACTTGTTTCTAGAATTGTTATTTCCAAAATAAATTACATAATAACTTGGAATGAAACTCTTAGACGTAGTAAAGGTTAACTAAACCTAACTCACTTGTAAAATGTTTCGAAGTTGTGCAGCAAGTTTGGTCAGTTCATACAGTCGTTGTTCTTAGTTCGACATTAGCATTATAGTTTCGAACGCAAAGGGTATTTTACTCTATACGAGAAAAAATCTATAAATATGTTATTGAGACAGTTTAGGCATAAAGCAGTCGGAAAATGTAAGTTACAGTTCATAAAATAACAAAACCAATTTTTAAATTCAATTCAAAGTTTTCAGTATTTTTAATCTGTTATAAAACACCATGAAATAGTAGCGGCCATGTTATTACGTCATACGGCTGTGTAAACAAAAAATTGACAACTGTCAGTCAACCGATTAGCGTAATATAGGCTTTGTACCTTTATTATTTTCGTAACTAACGTAATTTTTTCATTATTACACCTATTACAAAATATGCTTTTAATTATTTTTAAATTATAAACAATTATCATATTTAATATGAGCTCATTTGATACAAAACGAACTGACGTCATTTACGCTGAGCAATATGGCGTCCAGTAAGAGGCGTTTTCGTCAAACTACGCGCGAAATTTGAAATTTTAAAATTTAGATGCATTTTTATGGCACTTATCGATTGAATAAAAATTTTGTATTTTTTTTGGTGGTATATTAGCACTACAGAATTTCATTGAGACACTTTTCAAAAATGGGTGTAATACCCTATTCAAAATGGAACTTCTGTGTGTGTCTTCTGTATGGCGACAGTGCAGTGTTGTATTTAGCGTAATATTGTATTGGATTAACACCTGCGTGATGTATGGTTACCAGGTTTCATGTTAAGAATAGGAATAAGCACACACCACTTGTGTCGGGTGTAGCAAGAAGATACGGAGCTTATAACATAGTCGATTTCAGATATAAATAAATTCTTCGATAGTTTCTTCCTTTTATTTTGGAATATGTAAGTAAACAAAAGTATCCCGTGGGATGTCCGAGCCAGAATAGCACCCACCCATTTCATCCCAAGGGTAACTAAGGGAAATTCCGGAAGCCTGGCTGCAGTGGTTTCCGTGAATTTAACAACCTGCACTGCCCCCAAGGCGCCTGGCAAGCGTGGGGATACCCCCCCCCCCTCCTCCTTTGGGAGGCCTTTGTCCAACAGTGGACGTCTTCCGGCTGATGATGATGATGAAGTAAACAAATACATACTAAGGTAAGTAAGGCCATCACAATACACACAATACCTTCGAAGTCGATCAGGATCAATTCGGCTGACTTTTGAAGCATGAGACAGCTGTCAAAAACGCCTTCATTTTCCCAAATATTCATGACATTGATTTTCGCTGAGATGTCATTGCGTTGTGACGTTTTAAATTAGTAGAATTGGCTTTCAGCTGTAATGTCTAAACGTACCTGCTTCACAACCAACTTGCCCGTAGGCTTCTCAGTGACGTAGCTCTGCATGCCGGCCATCAGCACGGTGGCGCCGAGGAACTTGTTCAGAAGCGCACGCGCCTCCGCGTCCTCCGTTGTATCGCCCTCCTGGACCACTGGGGGGAAAGAGGTGGGTGAGGATGCTTCTTAACTTATCATACATAGATAGACATAGACGAAGGTTTATAACCAGCATGTGTTGCCAGTGATGACTTATGGCACAGAAACGTGGTCTTTAACTGCTGGCCTCCTAGAGAGCTCAGAGTCACGCAGTGAACCATGGAGAGAGCTAACTTTGAGTTTCATTGCGGGATAAAATTCGCTGAAGAACTAAAGTCACCTACATATCTCTCAGAACATGCAAATTCAAGTGGCAATGGGCAGGCCACATCGCCCGAAGAACCGATAACCGATGGGCAAGAAACGTTTTCGAATAGTGACCACGAACCGAAAGGTACGGGGTTGGTAGGCCGCCCAACAGATGGACCGACGACATCGCCAAGGTCACAGGTAACAGGTGGATGCAAGCGGCAGGTTGCCGCTCGTTGTGGCGTTCTATAGGGGAAGCCTTTGTTCAACAGTCGGGACGTCTTCCAACTGCTAATGATGATGATAATGAGATTTGGTTCAATCGACGTCGTCGAACAATCGGCTGTCATGGATGGGTCGAACTGAATGCGGTGCTGTATTGTAACAGGCCCCTTTGTCAAGCGTGACACTGTTATAGGCAGAGCTGATTGAATACCTACTCAACTGTATTTACTTAAGCTTAAAGTAGAAACTATAACGAATGGCTTTTACTTCAAATATCGTGATCGTGATTCGGAGAAACTCCCTTTGAAAAGTGCTCAAAGGTAAGTAGGTACTATAACTGTTACGATTTTAAACTGAACTTCAATGGTCCCATAATAACAATTTAATTAAAGGTGTATTGATTTCCTCTTCTTTATGAATCCAATAGCAGATGAGACCTTTACAATCTGTTAGCTGATTTGTAACCAAGAGACTAACTTGTCTTAAATGCACGTTGCAACTCTACACAATATAATGCATATCGTGTTGTATTTTTTACATCGTGTTAGTATCGAGGCGATAGCTACTTATTAAAGCAGGCAGCCGACCATGTGAGACCATTAGCTTTTTAAATTGAACTAATTACTGTCCTACTGACCAATATCATCATGTCACGTGGTTTAACTCACACGACGATTAAAATTGTCTTATGAGAAGGTCACAGGACCACCACTGATGAATTCTTAAAGCTAAGTTACTAAACGAATGACGCTCCAAATATGTATATTTAAACGTGTTTTAATGTTAATAGGCACTGTTCTGCACTTCTCATAGTCTTTCACCTCTTTCTTACCTATTTCGCCAGTTATGAAGACATCTAAGTGAACAAGCCAGTACGTCCTGGATCTACTAATATGTGAATACCTGTTATTTTTATAGGCAATCAATCGTTCTGCCAAGCGTGAGTGGTATATAACACACACAGGCATCGCGGTTGTGGAGAGAGTGATAGAAATTACTTGAACGTGTTGGCATCTGTGAGGTTTCATCAACTTTCCATCTACCGTGACAAGCTGCCAAGTTTGTCATCGAAGCGCATTGCATATGGACAGAAAATCACTATCAGCTCAACGACGGTCGGGCGAAAAATGTTGAAGGTCAAACCCCCGCTGCCTATGCACCTATGCGGTATCATCGACACTCGAAAGGAAGAACAATGAAGAAAAGAAGAAGAATAAGAGATGAATGAAGAGGCTTGAGGAAATGATTAAAAGAAAAGCGCCCTTTGGTGCAAGCCTACCCGTGCACTTGGCCACCGGAACTGCCGCGACCGCAGAACCAACTGCAGCGCTATTGTGTAAAAATCTTCCTTAGAGATTTTATTTAATAGACCGGTTGGTCGCGTATTATGCTGTGTTAACAAACATGTTCTGTCGCGGTCAGTTCATGTGAGAAACATTCGCATCCAGGAAAATGGAGTTAGGTTCGTTCACTCACATCGCACCCAGAGAGAAACATAGACGACGTGGCTCACTGTGCAGAGCCTGCATGGAGGCAGATGAGACAGCAGCCCATGTGCTGCTGAACTGTTCTAAGGTCGCTGCGTACGGGGCAAAGTGCTTCGGTAACCCAGGCACCCTTCAGGCAATCGCCAGTACCACCTTGCTGTTACTGGCGATTTCCGGACGCTGGCCTTTTTTAAGGAGCTGGGTTGAATGATTCCCACCCGTACGGAAAATACGCACTGAGTCGTGGAATTGCGGTAGTCCGGTATACTATAATATTATACTATAGGTAGTTATAAGATAATATTACTAACCTATATCAGCATTCTTCATTCTGCTGAGTATATCCTGTACTCCTGTAACCTTAGTGTTGCTGTCCAAGAAGGACTTCTCGCCCTTGGTGCCCTGGTGCGTGGTGCCATGACTGGACCTAGTGGTAGTGGTGACAGTCCTCACTCCGCCGTCCACGCACTCGGTGGTGACCACTGTGTCCTCCACAGAGCCCAGGCTGTGCTCGCTGTCAGTGCGTGTGAGACCTGGGGAGGAAACCGGTTAGTTAAAATAGAGGAGAACAGAATAAATAACAATAAAAAAGTTTTTTCCAAAAAAAGAAAACCGCCTTCAAAAACTAAAAAGTGATAAATAACTTTAGCACAGAACACACATTACTTTACTGTCGGAAGTCGGTGGCAGTGGCTTTGTGTTTGTTGGTTTGTATTGCCACCGACTTCCGAAAGTAAAGTAATGTGTGTTCTGTGCTAAAGTTATTTATCACATTTTAGTTTTTGAAGCCGGTTTTCTTTTTTTTGAAAAAACTTTTTATTTTTCGCTTTTTAGTGTTGCCTTAACATCCAAAGCCATTAAGAAACGGCAACACACTTAAAAGAAATTGTAAGTCCTCCAGTGATTGAAGAAACTAAAACGTCGTCTAAGTAAGTTTTTTTGGGAATTTGTTGATTTTCTCGAAAAGGGCTGTACCAATTTTGATAAAATTTATATGGGACCTTTTCGAAATAAACCCCTTTCGAACAAAAAAAGAATTTTGCAAATCCGTCTGTAAATGACAGAGTTATGCCCGAACAAACATAAAAAAAAAAAAAAAAAATGTACAGTGCTCAGTCTCTCTCGTCTAATGTGAAGCACATACTGCTGGTGAGAGGGTGAGTGTGAGAATGTGTGTGTGTGTGTGTGTGTATGTGTGTGTGTGTGTGTGGGTTATGAGGGTGTTTGTTTGTAAATAGGTGTAATGAGATAACTAACAAATTACTATTGTTATGTTCACTATGTTCAGTTACATTATAGTTAAGGCCCGGAAGCCATTCCGTAACATGTTTCTTGCAGATTAGAATATACAGGGAAATTAAAAAAAATACCCAAAACCTCTTAATCTGGAATTCGTATTGAATCATCACCCTGAATAACATTTGTTCTACGACTTTGACCTCAACTAAATAACATAGCCAAAAACAATTTATTTGAATTCTGTAAAATGTACGTATACTACCCGCGCGCGCACCCATATGATAGCGAATATGATGTAGGTAGTAGGTAGGCTAATGTACAGTCACAACTGATTGCAGGCCTTTCGGGGGCCGTGTCAGAAAAAAATATTATGCAAATTTAAGTGTGTTTATATTTTTTGTATGGAAAAAAAATGTTTCGAATTTTGAATAGTCGTAGAACAAATGTTGTTCAGGGTGATGATACGAACAGAGGATTAAGTGGTTTTGGGTATTTTTTCAATTACCCTGTATAATCGTTTATTTTTGAGTAAGTTTATGGGACGTTAAGATCTTAATTATTGCTATTATTAAACAGGTTCACGTATACTACCGTTGCCGGTGTAGAAAATATTACAATGAAAAGTATCCAATTAGCAAATTCCTTATCACCAAATTAAGTTTACAATCCATCAAAATTAGTACGCTATGAAGAGTACGCAAGGTAGATTATTGGGTAATCCTGCTGATGACACAAGACGCTGGACAGAAGTAGGTAAATTGAATTGTTTTGATATTAAATTGCACTACGTAGACACAGTATAAGTATAAGTACTATCACGTAGGTATACCTAGTCAGTTTTATGCAAGGCAAAAAATGGTAGTGCCCTGTTTATTTCGTGTTGGGAAGAACGTACAACAACGTTGTACTTGGTGACTTAATGGTTAGATAAGGAGGCTGAGCAGCAATTCATACGTTTGTATTGTTTTAAGGAAGGATAAAATAAACATAATGAAGGTAGAAAATAAATGATGGAAAAAAATCCACTTTGACCAAACGATAATCAGGTCAATTTAAGTAAACAGGAAAAAGAAGGATTAGTTTTAAATCGATACGTTTATAGATCCTGTTTGTAAACTTAAAAATAATTTTAATTTCGCAAGTCGGTGGCCCTTGTTCTGTTCGTTGATTTGTATTCACACGGACTTCCGAAATTAAAGCTAATTTTTACTTTTTAGCTTTTGAAGGCGGTTGTCTTTTTTGTAGAATCAGTTTTTTTGCTTTTTAGTGCCTATTTCTTATCATCCAAATTAATTAAGAAACGATAAGACTGAACCAATTATGTCATCCTCCGTTACAGGTGGAATATTTTCATGAAATAAAAATTATATGAGGACAACTTTGAGGTATACAACATCCATTAAAAAAAGAATCATTGAAATCGGACTACACGGTAAAAATGTGTGATCAAACATAAAAAATACGTGCTGAATTAAGGACCTCCTCCTTTTTTGAAGTCAGTTCAAAATAAGAAAATTCAAATTAAGGCTTACCAGCATGTGCTGAGGAGTCACTGGAGACACTATCCTTCATGCCAGCGGTGCGCAGGATCAAACCCGCCTTCGGGTAAGTGGTGCGCTCAGTCTTGGCGCTCTCATCTAGAGGAGAGGTCAGGAATTAATACAAAATGATCATAAGACCAGTGGCATACCTACTTTAAATACTTCTGCCAGAGTTCGCCGCGGCATGATGTTTGTTCATAACAGGCCAATACTGATCTAATTGTTTTCAATGAGTAGCTAGGTTTAACTCCATATCAACAAAAAACTTTTTTACAAAAAGCGAACCGCCTTAGAAAAAAAAGTAAAAAGTGATAAATAACTTTAGCACAGAACACACAAGACTTAAGTTTCGGAAGTCGGTGGCTTTGTTCTGTTTGTAGTTTTGTATTTAGGTCAAAGAATCAGCATTGCCATACAACGTGGCAATGCTGCCAGCCTGTTGGGCACGTGTCCCGTTGACAGCGATGTGGACGAGTTTTTTGATGCCCTTTGAGCTCCCTGCCTTTTTCGTCGAATTGTACATAATATTATTATTTAGATTTAAGTTTTGTATATATATTCTTAGGTACTATATGTTTTTATTGAATTAAAGACTTTTATTACTAAAAAATAAATAAATAAGATAGCAATCAGATTCATTCATTCATTGTTTCAAAACAATGAAATCGAATTTCTTCGTAAGTTACACCACACGTCGATACCAAACATTCAGTATAAACAAAACAACGTTATGATTGTCATAACACCGAATTTTCAACAGAGCTCGTCACAGAAGTGGTTTATTTTAAAGAATTTGATAACTTCCTGTAAGTCATCAGCGTCACGTGGTCGGCGCGGGTAACACCGCGGGCTAAACAATACTAATGACATATAAATAGGTAGCTGACCTCTACGATCACAACGAGAGGTGACTAATGTAATCACTCGTGTGAAATGTCGATAAGATAACGTTCGCGTCGAGTGTTGAGATCTGATATACCTTAGTACCAAAATATATGAAGATTTACACATGACAATTGTGATAAGTATGTTTAATTTGCACTAGCGACCCGCCCCTGCTTCGTACGGATGCAATGTAGATACTGATATGGTTCTAACATAGAGGAACAATTCCATAATCCATACTTACTTTAACATTATAAATGCAAAGGTAACTCTGTCTGTTACGCTTTCACGATGAAACGGCTGAACCCATTTTGATGAAATTTGACATTAAGATAGCTTGAACCCTGGAGAAGGACATAGGCTACTTTTTAATCCGCGACTTCGTCTGCATCCGCGATAACCGACATTCACACGGACGAAGTCGGGCGCAAAAGCTAGTTTTGTTATATATCAAAAGATGAAGACAGCATTTTCATTTAAAGTTCTCAGTCGGCTTGATTTCTTCCAACATCTTGAACTATTATCGTTATTTTTCATCAAATTAACACAAAACAATATCAAACTATACGTATACCTTCCTCTTGAATCACTCTATCTATTGAAGAAAACCGCATTAAAATCCCTTGGGTAGTTTAATAGATCTATACGTAAAGAGGGACAGACAGCGGGAAGGGAAACGACTTTGTTTTACACTATGTTTAAGATTATCACAAAATAGGTGACTACCCTGGGCCTCAAATCCTCCTGGGCTATTACAATAGTGTCAGAATGGTCTGTTATTGATTTTATAATTGTTGATTTTGACAAGTTTGGTAATGTACTAATATAATGGCGTCATTATGACTTTCCAATGGTCAACCACTGACACGCCATTGAAAGAAATAATATAGAATCTAATCTCGTATAAAATGACAACTGACTGAATGACTGACTTACAGTCAATGATCGACCATTATGAATTTAGCAAATTACGAACTTTTAGTAAAACGACAATGGGATCGTGTTGGAATGACGAAATTATAAAAATAGCAGACTTGGCCCCCTGTTCACGTGCAGTTAGGAATAAACGTTTACCAAGCAAAATATTACTTTTGTAACGAGACAACTGCTTTATTCCACGTTAGTGCTTTTAACACTTACTTTTGCATCTTGCATGATGTGCCTGCGATGAGTTAAACTAAGATAAACTTACTCAGATTCAGATAAACTTACTTTGTAGGCTCACATATATATAAACAAGGTTTCAGGAACATGTCTCGTTAAAAGAACACTCATTCGGTATTTAATTAAGTAAATATTTAGGTACCCTGTGAGAGTGTACAGTCATCAAAACAGATAAATAACTAGGTCGTCGGATATAGTTAAAATTTACTTAGAAACTGATAGATGTTTTCAAATGAAAATTATTTTATTAACTAAATGTTTATTCTTTATTAATTTTATTTTATTTCATTCAAACACATTCATGGGTTACTAAATAAACTTCAACTATATTTGACGTTCCTGGGTACTTATCTCCTTTTGTGACTGTACTTTAATTAACTCGAAATTAATGCAAATATCCCTATTTATTTACATGGAAATCGTGCTGAATTATTGGACGAATATTGTAAAAAACTATTGAGCTAAATTTATAGCCCCTATTGCCAAATAAATAAAGTTAAATAAAACATTACTTAACTAACTTTGCATTGATGATAATTAAGTCTGTCAAAAAACCAACTTACCTAATCTCTGATAAATACTTAGCAACAATTTAAAATTGTAACTACAATCCTTGTTTGTATCCATTTTAACAGAATGTTCCCAAAAAGCACATGTAAATAATAGGTGACTACTGTCGGTGTACACAGAACCTCGTCGACTTAGTCCGAGAGGCAGTTGACGACTGAAAACGTAAACGCAGCGAGTGCGATATGAAAGTATGAAAGTTATTACGTAACGCGTAAGGAGGCGCACGCTAACGCGCTCGCGTGCGTTTACGTTACGTTGTTATTATGTGATATCACGAAACTATACATTCATTTCCATGGAGATTTCGGTGGGAAAGAAAAACGTATCAAATGTGTTGGTTTTCGAGCTTGCGCTGTAGCCCTCGTGTGTTGTTATATTGACACAAACCCCGAATTCGGACTGTTCGGACAGCTTCCTATTTCCTATTCACAAACCACCCGACACGGTTGGCGCAGTGGTTGAGCGATCGACTGCTACGCTGCGTGTCGCGGGTTCGATTCCTGCACGGAACAAATATTTGTTCCGGGTCTGGCTGTTTGTGTATGTGAGTTTATATGTTTGTTAACGCATCCACGACACAGGAGAAATTCCTAGTGTGGGGCAACGTTTATTTCAAAAACAAAACAAAAACTAAAAAGTGAATAACCTTTGCCCTACCCGGGAATCGATCCCCATAATGGGATCGATTCCCGGGTAGGCGCGGCTGTCGACGATCGAAGGGTATTGTTATAAATTTCGAGATAGTATTTAAATAGATACGTTATTAATCGTAAAATACTTTTTTTCCAGTAATAACTTGAAGTTCTTCAAAGTAATCAAAAAACTACTCGTTGTCTTGTAATAGTTAAACACAATCGTTTGTTTTGGGAATCGATCCCCATAATGGGATCGATTCCCGGGTAGGCGCGGCTGTCGACGATCGAAGGGTATTGTTATAAATTTCGAGATAGTATTTAAATAGATACGTTATTAATCGTAAAATACTTTTTTTCCAGTAATAACTTGAAGTTCTTCAAAGTAATCAAAAAACTACTCGTTGTCTTGTAATAGTTAAACACAATCGTTTGTTTTCTATTGCGTTGTCATTGTCACAGTATTTCACTAACCGTTGTCAATATTATCATAAAAGAACAATTCGTGATATTTAAGCAATGTTGCAACAGTTTCAAACTTTATTACGCTCCGATTCCCTTCATTAGACCGGCGCAAGCGCAAGTTTATTCAGGTAACTCTGTTGCCTCATTGGTCTTGTATAAGAACTTCTGTAGACCTCGAAATGGCTGATTCAACACTTGGGAACAGTCGTTCGTAAACCTGGTAGGTTACGTGTCGTTAGGCTATTCTATGAAACCACTAGCGACCCGACCCGGCCTCGCACGGGCCTATAGCCTTCCTCGATAAATGGACTATCCAACACAAAAATATTTTTTTAATTCGAACCAGTATCCTGAGATTAGCACGTTCAGCCAAACAAACAAACAAACTCTTCAGCTTTATAATATTAGTATAGATTATTGACTTGCTTGATACGACACACGTTGAAGACACGGTTGGCGCAATGGTTAACCGAACGGCTGCGGCGGCGCGTGCCGCGGGTTTGTGTATGTGAACACATACAAACAAACAGTAGAAAATCCTACAGTAGGGCAACGATTTTTAAAGAAAGGAAGAAGTATCTCCCTATAGCTGCTACACAGCCTTGACTATTAACTCAATCTCAGGGAAAAGTATTCCCCCCTGATGATTGAGCTAAAATGACTGGGTAACTGTAAGCCGTCTGATCATCAGTCATTTGTTTGTTGACGTAATGATTCGTTTTTGGTTTTCGGTAACTTACTGATTCACCCACCGCCCGCCTTTAATAAAAGTAAATAACATAATACTCACTAGCACTCTTGATATATTTCTCTGTGAGCGACTTCACAGAACTCTGCCTGACGGTCTGCTTATTATCTGGCCTCTCTATCCGTTCCTTTCTCTCCTGCGTCCTGTCTTCTTTCTTCTCAACCTTCTCTACTCTTCTCTGCATCCTTTCTGTTTTATTTTCTGTTCTGTCTTTTGCACTGCCTAGGATCTCCTCCCTTCCGTGTCTCGTTCTGTCTCCTACAATTTCCTCTCGTCTATTTTCAATACGCCTGGTTTCTCCACCGATCTCTTCTCGTCTACTTTCAATGCGCCTGGTTTCTCCCAGAATCTCTTTTTGTCTGCTATCGAAGCTTGTCTCAGTGATGTTTTCTACCTTAGTGTCGGACACTCGGCGGTCACTGTAAGTGAACTGGTCTATTGAGGCTCGGTCTTCTCTCTACGGGAGATAAGATATATTTGAATGATAAGTTTGAATTATTAGTATATCAGCCGGAAGACAGTCATAGCTAACATATCTAAGATAATAATATACCAGATATATATTTTTTGAGTAATGTTAGTTTACACGACAAGATAAATGCAAGTGTGCTTCTGTGTGCTTCCCCCTCGGTCAATTACGTATACAATATAGCTGCAAATATGTAAAATATAGCTCACTTACAGTACATTGCTATAAGAAATGCGTCAGGCGCTTACCCCGTGAGCTTCCTTCAGCGTGGTGCCGGTGTCACCTCCGAACTTCTTGGTGGTGGTGATAGCAGCCAGGCCATGGATGCGTGAGGGGGGCTCCCCCTGACCCTGCAATAGTTTCTCCAGGTCCTCAGGCTCCGTGGAGTAGGCGGTCACGGAAACAGTACCCTCAGGCTCACCCCCGTTGCGGGAGTGGTACTCTTGTCTGATTACCGTGCCTTTCACTGGATGTAAGATAATTTGTTAATTTTTGAGATTCAAGGAAATGACGAGAGCAACTTAAATTTTATTCGAATGACGAGCGGCGATCGCGTGATTATAAAAATCCGAATATTGTTAAACATCTGAACCGGTTCTAGGAGGATAATTAAAGAGATTGGACAGGAAAATCTCTGAAAATAATACTTTAGTTACATAGGTGGGGTTTAAAATGACGATCTTTGTAAACGTGAACAATATGTAGATGTCGCAAAGTAAACGCGGCGACAATGCGTCTTGCATTGTCGCCGCGGACCGGACTTATGAGTTCGTAGTTTGCGATTTCTATCTCTGTTACACTACAAACATTTAGATAGGGTAGGAACAAAGATTTTCAAAAGATGACACACTTCTTACCTGCACGCCTTTACAAACTGACACGCACAAAGTTGTTTACTCAACATCTAACTTTACAAACAACAGCGTGACATGTTTTAAAACAAAGCTAACTTTATGTGAACTCAACGACTTCCACTTTAACAAATCAGTCAAGACGGTCCCACATTTGGACGTCTACTGTACACTTATGACAGAAATAGTAACATTCAGCTGAGCTAACATTTGGTTTGTGAACAATTATATGATTCAAGATGTAGAACGCTTAGTAATTTGTATTACTTTAGTACACGCGCACTTTCAGTCACTCTGAAAATCGACACGAAAATTAGAAAGTTAATGACGTCATAGTGTTACCGTTTTTGACATTGACCCCAATACCATTGAATGGCCCCGATTACATTATAAAAGCAATATTATTGAACGAAACCTGAATTTACGTCTCTTGATAAGAGTGTACCCAAATAATTAGGTTTTACGATGTCGTGTACAAAATAATTTAACAAACTATCAGCAGGTAATACTATAATTCGGTAGTATTTCGAGTTTAGTTAAGTTCAGAGTTTAAATCCCAAATCAAAGCATTACAAAGTAACTATTTTCAAAGAATTAAAGGTCCATTTTTTGATATAATTCATTTTTAGGGTTCCGTACCTCAAAAGAAAAAAACGGAACCCTTATAGGATCACTTTATTGTCCGTCTGTCTGTCAGTCAAGACCCTTTATCTCGGGAACGCGTGGAGGTATCGATTTGAAATTAAAACCATGTCTCAAGTCTACGGTCCCTTACTGCTGTAAAAAAATCAACCCTCTATGTTATCGTGAAAAAAAGATATGGTCGTTTATGTCGCAAAAAACGAATTTATAATATTAAGTAGATTAAAGTATGGGTAGTAGGTATGGATTAGTATAGAAGTATGGATATGTACCTACAAATATGTACGGAACCCTCGGTGGGCAAGTCCGACTCGCACTTGTCCGGTATTTTTATTGTCTTTATTCTGACATTTAAAAGTTTCTAGCTCTCTCTAATGTATGTTACGTTTTTTGTCGGTCATTTCTCTTTACGATTATGTTATCCGTTATCTTCTCAAAATCTTCTATTTACAAAGAACATTTTATTATCACACCACTGCGGCGAAGTACCGAACCCTACCCTACACCTTATTTATTTGACCCTATTGTAAAATGTTGTGAAAACGTAGAAGTGATTCATTCACAGGACAATTATGAATACAATGACCTACTGATTCATCTAATTGTCATAACTTTACATTTTCAATTATGTTATGTAATGTTATGTACAAAATCTTAGTCTATTCAAATACGGTATGCAGGTTAAAAACAAATCTTATGCAGAGAGTGCTTACCCTGGTAGTTGGAGGCACCGTTCCTCAAAGCCTTGATACCGAAGAGTGGTTTGCCGTTCGCGTCTAGTGGCCCCGGTCCATAGCTTGACGTGATCACGTCAATAGGTTTCGTAATCACCTTGGACGGGCTGGGAGCCCTATACTTTGGCTTCTCATCAATCTTCTTACTGCTGTACGTCCTGGTGTCTGAACCAATTTTCTTAAGGTTTCTGTTTGTCACCCACGACGGTTTTTCTTCTTGAACCGGTTTTTGTGCAATCTTTTTCTCAACTTCATACACGGTTTTTATGATTGTCTCTTTCTTAGCGGACTCTGGTCTCAGCTGCTTATGTACAGGACTTGGAGTACGTTCGTATATCAGCTCTGGGCTTTGAGCCTTTCGTATCGGGCTTTGCGCCTTTCGTGTCGGACTCTGTCTCTTTTCTGGAGAAGGAGACCTCTTATTTGTTCCATTCATTTGGACAACTTCTATTACGTCTCTAGATGAAGTTCTTTCAGTAAAGTTCTTAGTTGTAGAATATTCTTCTACTGTTTTGTGTTCTTCTGTGTGTCTTACAGTTTTCTGTTTTTCTTCTGCCGCCTTCTTTGATTTTGCTTCAGCGAATCTGATCTTGTCAGCCTCACTCAGACCAACTTTTTTCATGTAAGCGGATGCGTACTCGTTGAAACGGTTTGGTTTAGGTTTCGCAACAGCTGTTTTGCTAGGGGATTGGGTTCGGATTTTCTTGTCTGGACTGGGATGACGAACAGGACTCTTTGTTTTGTGTAATGATTTTGTAACGGCTTTCTCAGGGCTGTGCGGTCTTTGGCGCCTGTCACCCACAGTTCTGTTCGGTTCCTTAGCGTGTCCATTAAGCACTGGTTGCACATGCTCTTTAGGTTGAGTGCGTTCAGGCATAGATTTCTGAGGAGTTTCAGTGTGTCGATCAGGGGACGTGGTTTTGTAAGCTGATGGTTTTGGAGTCCGTTCTGGTGATCTTGTCCGACGGCGCTCAGGAGACCTGAGCTTCGGAGTATTCATGGTCTGTCTGGTTGTTTTAGTGTATGTGTTAGTGTCAACGTGCACACTCTCTGCCTTTTTCTTAGCAATACGAATTTGGGATCTGATGCGTCGCCTCTGCTCGTAACCAACGACCTTTTCCAACTGAAAATTAGAATATAGTCAGCAAAAGTATAAATAGAATATGGAAACATAGATAACAATTATGAACATGCAAATCTTGTGCTTACTAACCATTTGTTCCAGGAGGTCCAGGTCGAAGATGTCTTCGATGCAGGGGTGTTCGACGCTGCGCCGGCGTTCACTGCTAACCGTTGATCTTTCAATGCTAGTCCTTCGAAGCTCTATTCCAAACTTGCCACTTCCTCGACGACTGCTTACTTCGGTATCCTCACTCACCTTTGTCTCCTCCTTGATTTGACTGGTCTTTGTGGGTCGTAGATATCCGGGAACTTTATCGGGATTATCACTCTCGGGCCGCTGTCTCGGGGATTCGGCTCTTTGCGAAACTGGATATCTCGATAAAAGAGTTTTGGTAGTAGTTGTAGTTTCCACAGTTTGACGCATAGGAGACTTAGACCTCGGTACTTCAGGAGATTGGGCAGCTAGACGAGACGGACTGCTTCGTGGCTTATCATCATGTCGATGATACTGCGGTCGAGTAAGCGTGCCACTTGTCGGACGGTCTTTAGGCGTTTGAGGAGCAGCATCCACTTCACTATCCACATCTGTGACATTAGGAGAGCCATCTTCAACAGATGGATGTAGAACAGTAGTTGAATCGGTTTTGGGAGACTTCTTCAGCACACCAATGTCTGTTAACTTGGCAGTCTTAACGTGAGTAGTTTCTTTTGGTTTTTGAGTGGTTGTTGCTATATTTTCAAATAAAGCTTTAGCTTTCTTTACAGCTTCATTACTGCGAAGAGTAGTTATTTTGACAATAGGCGTCCTTTCAGTTGGTTTCTTGTTGGGGCTATTGTAATCTTTAAGCTTTGTAAGGGACGACGCAGTTTCCTTTGGCTTATCGTCACCGTGTCCATGCTCTGGTGTCTTTCTATTCGTATTTTCTGTATCCTCGGTAAAAGTGGTTGTTTCAATTTCATATTCCTCATCATCAGCGTCATCGACTATCTTTTGCATAATTTTGTCATGTTGCTCCTTAATTTTTATTTCCTTCTCCTCAACTTCGTGGGATTCCGTCAAGAATTGTTCAGCTGTTTTCACAAACTTATGTACTTTGTCGGAAACACTGAGCAAACAATCATCACTCTTTAAAGAGTCATCAACGTTAGTCAAGTCAGGACGCTGTACTCTCTGTGGAGTCGGCTTCACTTTAGGTGTCTTAACGTTTTCTGCGGTTTCTACAAACAAGTGTGCTTTGTCATGTACACTAAGTTTTGTATAGTCGTCTTGATAAACAGTATTCTTATCGTATTCATCAGTGAGTCTACGCGACGGACTCTTGCTATCTCTCGTAGCTCTTGGTTCTTTACCAAATTTGTTAACTTTCTCCGATACAGATAGTAAGCACTCATCAGATTTCAACTTGTCATCGATAAAATCAGAATGAACTCTTCTTTCGGTATCTTTGAACGTCTTCGTAGTAGCTTTAGGTTTTGTATCGACACCTTTTGTGAATCTGGATACCTTATCAGTTACACTAAGAAGACTTTCATCTTCATCGGTGACGGCGTCAACATCAGTCTTTCTCACAAATAGCTCATCATCTTCGCAGATTTCAACAATATCATCAACAATAGACTCGGCTTCATGGATGGTGTGATGTGCTCGCCTGTGGAACTCATCATCGGGTTCGCTCACTTCGTCAGGGTAACGAGGAGTACCGACATCTTCTCCGAAATTAACTGGAGTTGGACAGATTCGGTCCGGTGAATTCTCCCTAGACGATTTAGATTGCTGTACATCAATAATAATATCATCTTCATCAGTGGACGTGTTCAGTGTCGTAGCAGACTTAGGTTTACTGGGCAGCTTTGAATGTGGTTCTTTAAAAGTGGATTTCGTATTCTTAGTCGTTGTTTTTGTGGACACATCACTCACTGTTATTTCAGGTTTAGATTTCATTCTCTGGGGCAATATTTTCTTGGACTTCATGGTGAAATCGCTAACAGTGCGCGTGACCTTAGTATCACTGTCTTTCTTTGTAGAGACCACACTTTCTCTGATGCCTTTAGGAGTCGGGGTTCTTTTAGTTTCAGGCTCACTTGGACGACCTGTGGGTGATGGAATGTTCTTCGTGGGAGTTTTACCTGTTGTTGTACGAGTAAAACTATTCTGCTTGGTAACAGAACTAATATTAGAAGTCTTTTTCAAATCAGTTGCTGTCTTTTCCGCTTTAGTCACACTCAGCGTAGCAGGCGTTGGTTTCCTAGTCAGATGAGAGGGTATCTGTTCTTTAGGTCTGATGCCACTTGGCTTTGATATCTGAGGAGATTGTGGCCGCTCAGATGTCAAAACAGTTTTTTTTGGTGAAATACTTCTAGTTTTCGTCGGAAAATCTGCACTTTTGTCTATTTTGGTGGGCGTGGCAATACCTGAAGGCTTTTTAGTTGGGGAAACCGTTCTAGTTGATAACTTGCTTGGCATTTTCTCATCTTTTGGTTTTTCATCCCTGGGTTTTTCAGAACGAGGTGTACTTATTTTAGTTGTTGAGTACTTCCCTGTCATTTCTGTCAAATCTTCAGACAGCGATTCATCATATATTTCGGTGTGGCTGGTTATATCAATATCTTGCAAGCTGGTTGTGGTTTTACCAGGGCTCCTCTCTCGACTAGGTGATCTTTCTTGACGTTCTGGAGACAATTTTCTAAGAGATTTATGTACTCTGTCTAAAATTTCTTGTTCTCTCTCAGACATAAGGAAGTCTGTGCTCACTTCAGTGACTTTAGTAGTTTTTTTCGTTGGTGAAGGAGTGCGGAGCTGCCTAGGCTCTTCTGGTTGTTGCAAGTAGCTAGGTTTTGCATGTGTTGGTTCATTTGGAGTGCCGCGTGATGGTGATTTCGATGATCTTGGTGATGGATGTTTTTCTACGACATCATCAGTTGCTTCAATTTCTTCAGTAGTAGTACCAGTTTCAAACTTGGATTTAATTGAAGCTGTTGGCTTCATGTAATTTGGTTTTCTATCCGGGCTAGTACTTGTCCATTTTGGTGATGATTCGTGAGGTTGCTTTTGAGCTGGCTTTATAATTGGACCATCTTTGGACGTAGATGGTTTTTTCAAGGAAATGTCAGGCTGATGCTTTGTGGGTGATTCTGTTCGAGGATGTTCAGGAGTAGACTTGGAACTATCCGTTGGTTTAGGGGTATTTCTTGTAGGCGACGTGCCTGATGGTCGTGAAGTGTGATGGTGATCTTCGGTAAGTTTGGACGTGGTTGTCTTCTCAACATCCTCCACGGTGGAATCATAAGTGGAAGAATGTAAATTAAAAAGTTCTTTCCCTTCTGAAGTTAGCACTTTTCTAGACGGTGATGTTTCCTTAGGATATTTATTTCCTGTTTGTTTTTCAGGACTATCTCTGAGCTTTTTGGCATGCGGCTCAGACGGCTGCTGATATCCCGGCTTACGATCAGGGCTAGCACTTTGTCTAGATGAAACATTTTTCGACGGGTGGGTTTTAGACGGTGAAACTGTTCGAGGATGGTTATATTCTGGACTATATTTATCGCCTGGCTTTGAGGGTTTGCGAGGAGGTGAATCAGATGAACGAGGATGATTTCTTTCAATAGTTTCTGTTTTACAAGTTTCCAAGAAGTCTTTAGTTGCGGATACAGTGTCTTGTTTATAGACATGGGATGAAGTTGTCTTTTCTGTGCTCGGGTTCTGCCTAGTCGGAGATGGTTTCTTAGTATATTTATCAGCCGGTTGTTTTTCAGGGCTAGTTCTTTTAGGTGTAGTCTCATCTCTAGATTTCCGTTGAGGACTTTTATCTGGTTGCTGAGTAGACCTAGATGGCGAAGTTTTACGTGGTGTATCTTCTGGTTCTGTAGTTTTCCTTGTTGGAGAATCGGATGGGCGACGAGTATGATGTCGTTCTGCAGTTTTTAATGATGTACTTTCTTCAATATCTTCTATTGTAGAAATGGTATCATATTTTGATGATACAGACGAAGTGGTTTTCATGTAATTAGGGATTTTATCAGGTTTTGCGTTGTTTGGAGAAGTATCATCTGGATATTTGTGAACAGGTTTTTTTACGGGGCTAGTTCTATTTGGAGATGTCTGGTCACGGTTGTGCGGCTTCCGATCGGAGGTCTGGTCTATTGGATAAGATTTGGTATGTTGTGGACGAGAATCGTTTGAAGGTTTGGAAGTCTTTCGTGTAGGTGAATCAGAAGGTTGAGCAGAAGTGTACCTGGTTTGAACTGTCTCAGAAGTCGTGGTCTCATGCAAATCCTCAGTGGACTCGGTTTCAAACTTGGACGTCATAGAAGCAGTAGTTTTCATATAGCCAGGCATTGACGGATATGACTCTTTAGGCTTCACTGGCTTTTTCTCAGGTACTTCATTTTTAGAAGGTTGCTTTTGATTGAGCGCACGATCTGGACTCTCATCAGAAGGATAAATATGTCTTGTTGGAGAACCATTTGACGATTTAGGAGCTTGCCGTATAGGGGACCCTGAAGGATGAAAAGATGGCCTAGTTTTACCAGTGTCTGGGGTAGAAGAGTCCTCAATATCTTCGGTGGTAGACGACGAATCGTATTCAACTACCATGGAAGTAGTTGTTTTACTGTAACCAGGTCTAGATGGAGATGTTTCTCGTGCGAACTCGTCACTAGGTGTTTTCTTTGGACGTGTTTCAGTTGGCGCATTTTTATCAAAACTAGGTTTACGCTGGGGACTCCTGTCTGATGGCTGATCTGGCTTGAATGGTTTCGCAGGACTTTTTCTTGTTGGTGACTCAGAAGATCGTAGAGGTTTCCTTTCAGTAGTCTTGGTCGTCATTGTCTCATTAATATCTATTATATTTGCATCATGTTTAGATGAAACAGTTGATGTGGTTTTAAAATAGCCCGGAGTAACTGGAGTTAATTCCTCTGTGCGTTTATCTTCAGGTTTCTTCTGCGATGGTTCATATCCTGGTTTTCTTTCAGGACTCACGCTAGATCTAGGAGAAGTACCTGACGGACGAGGCTTAGATGGACCAATACTAGGATACCCCGAATCTTTTGGTGTTCGTTCAGGACTGCCACGAGTTTCCGGAATATTGTTCTTGTGAATTTTATTAGGAACGGCTTCGGACGGCTGATATGATGGTTTTCTCTCTGGACTTTGTCTTGGTGAAGGATACTTTGATTCGGCAGTTTTCTTCATATCTTCTTCTTCGGTGTCCTTAGTTGTTGCTATAATATCTCGAAGTTTAGTTGGAGAGCTCTCTCGAGGATTTTTAGATATCTTGTCAGCAGGAGCATTTTCTCGACGAATGGTTGTGGTTTTAGCGATATTTTCCTGTTCACAAGTTATGAAATCTGTGACATCGGTTTTGGTGTCAGTAGTTTTCTTAATCATTGGATATTCGAATGGAGTTTCTCTCGGAGCAGGACTGCGACAAGGGGAGACACTAGGAGAGCTCAAATTTGTTTCTGGTTCTTTTAAATTAGATGTCTTCTTGACAGTTTCGTTTGTAGTGGTATCATCCATCATGCCTAGAATCTTACGACAACGATCTTCGTAAGTTTCTCTACGTTCTAAAGGTGGTTTTTGTTTACCAACCGGAGCGTCAGGTACATGCCCCTCCGGGCTGTCTTTTTTCAATACTCTATGTCCAGGCAAATCTTTCGGCTCCTCTGTTGGTAAAACACGGAAAGTAGATGGTGGTTTTTCAATCGGAGACGCCTGGGCTATCTCAGTTGAAGGTTTCTTCAAAGAGCTCTTTCTCGGTAGACTGTCCTTAGATGGAGAAACACGTTTCTCGGGAGATGGAGATCTGCAAGGTATCTTAGAGGGAGATAGAGGTCTATTAACATCGAGGTTTTCAGGTCTTTTATAAGCAGTGGTAGTTTCATCAGTTGAATGAATTTCAGAGTAATATTCCTGGTCATCTAAGTCAGTGACAACAGCCTTCTCAGGTTGTGGAGAGCTGAAATATATAAAACCACTCACGGATGTAGTAGGAGAGCTTTGACCAGTTGATGGCTCAGTGTCAGTAGTTTTAGGCTTCCTGGTAGGGCTAGATGATGGAGTAACCAGTTGTCTCGGATGTTCTTTAGTAGTCTTTTTATTAACTTCTTCAGCAGTTTTCTCAGTAGAAATAAAATCGGTAGTATGCTTGAATTTAGTTTCTTTGGAAGGAGATTTAACTGGAGACACGCTGTCTCGTGGTGTCTTCTTGGTAGGGGACGTTGGCTGATCAGGTATTTTCCTGGGAGATTCACGACGGCGCGTTAATGAGTCAAACTTAACATCTTTAGTATCCTTATTAATTGTTGTCGTAGTAACCTCAGTGATATCACGATCGTGTTTTTTCTTATCATAAGTTCCATATTTCGAAGGTGATGGTTCCCTAGAAGTTTTATCAGTAGGAGAATCTTTATCCTTTGGAGTACGATATTTAGATCTCATTTCGTCAGTAATGTCAGTTGTCTTGACTTGAGTTGTGTCAACCTGGTCACGTTGGTCAATAAATGTTACATGGTCTTTAGGCGAAGGTGACCTCTTTCTCGGGACATCAGGAGTACCTTTGCTAGGACTTTTCCTTGAAGGTAAAGAATCCTTATCTCCTGGAGAGGGGTCCACAGGGCCAGTCTGTGTGTGTTTCGGATATTTGGTGTCAGTTTTATCAGTTCGAGTGTACATTTTAGTTTCCTCGTCAACAAACTTGTAGTGATCATCTTGTATTTTCGTCGTGTTTTTAAAGTAGTCCTGAGGTTTACGCTCTGGACTTTGTGAGGGTGCATGTTTTGTAGGTGATGTCTTGTCCAACGGTTTTGTAGGCGAATTAAGGTTTTCAGATGGTTTACTCGCAGACGTTGGTCTCATATAGCCCGGTTTACTATCAGGACTTTCACTTCTTCTCTTTGGAGCGACATCTTGAGGATGGTTGTCAGTCAATTCATCAGGTCTATAAGTAGCAGGACTAGACGGCTGATATCCAGGTTTTCGGTCAGGACTTGTGCCAGGTCTTTTAGTACTGTCTGTGGGATGGTAAGGTCGAGAAGGGGAGGTGGTTCGAGAAAACTCCGAGGTAGAACTTGGACGGGTGTCATTCGGTTTCTGATATGCTAGTTTCCTATCTGGGCTTTGACTTGGTTTCTTAGAAGTATCCTTAGGGAAACTATCTGTGGTTTTCTCGGGACTTAGGCTCGACCTATTTGGACCGGTCCGTGGGAAACCTGATGTAGGAGAAGTAGGCTGAGTTGGTTTTCTATCTGGGCTTGCTCGTGGCCTAGTTGGTGACTCACGACGATCTACAGGGCGAGTCGGAGACCTGATATTAGGATAGTTGTCCGTTGGAGAACCTTTCTGCGTTGGTTTCCTATCTGGGCTTACGCTAGGCCTGAAAGATAAGTCTTGAGGTCTTTTTTCCGGACTTGCACTCGGTCTCTGACGATGATCTTGAGGCTTTCTCTCAGGGCTATAACCGGGTCTAGTTGGAGAACGACCAGTTGGTGGTCTTTTATCATCGGAACTTGTGTACTTATGCGTCTTAACTTCATCAATAGAATGAGTAGAAGTAGTGGAGTGTTTGTCAGAAATTGTACGAGTCGGCGAATATCTATCAATTTTGTTAGGGCTACCACCACGGCTTGATGGTTTCCTGGAGATTTTATCTGGGCTTACACTACTTCTTAGCGAAGAGGTGCTTGATTTGAAAGTCCTACTGCCAGGAGATGATGCCCGGGTAGAAGGTCGAGTGGTAGTAGGAGTATCAGCACGAAGCGAGCTAGCCCATGCCTGGTGTGAGGGGCTCCAATCATTGCTGATCTTCTTTTGAGGATAGTCAGTTTGGTATGTGGTTTGATACTGATTAGTACTCGTCTTCCTCTCTACAGTCTCTTCAACTTTTTTGTCTCTCGTGATGTGATGGATTCTTTCTTCGGTGTGCTTGGTTTGCGGTACGTTATCATTTTGCTGTACCGGGCGACAGTCGCGTGGTGTCACTATGTCAGGACGTTCATTACCGGGTGTGAAAGTTTCAGGGCGTTCATTATGTGGTGTGAATGATTCAGGACGTTCATTATGTGGTGTAAATGATTCAGGACGTTCATTACGTGGTGTGAATGATTCAGGACGTTCATTACGTGGTGTGAATGATTCTGGACGTTCATTACGAGGTGTGAATGATTCAGGACGTTCATTACGTGGTGTGAATGATTCAGGACGTTCATAACGTGGTGTGAATGATTCAGGACGTTCATGACGGGGTGCGAATGTTTCAGGACGTTCATTACGGGGTGCCACTGTTTCAGGACGTTCATGACGGGGTGTGAATGTTTCAGGACGTTCATTACGGGGTGTCACTGTTTCAGGACCTTCATTACGGGGTGTGAATGTTGCAGGACGTTCATTGCGTGGTGTAAAAGTTTCAGGGCGGCTGTCACGTGGCTTTACTGTTTCACGGAGAACGTCGTTGCTGTCATATTGCCGGTGATGGGTCTGATTCTTTCGTTGATGAGTTTGCACGTAGTCATCTTTATCAGTGGATTCAATTACTTTATTGACACGTGTCACATGGCGAGTTGTTTGTGAATAGTCATCGTCGGCTTTAGAATGATCTATCACTTTTTTATTTAATTTTGTTTCGTGGCGCTGCACATCCGAATAATCCTCGTTATCCTTCGTCGTATATTCTGCTATTTGTCTTTTGAAGTCACTGTCATCAACGTTTCTTTGAGAATCAACAATGTCAGTGGCGCGGTTTTCAACTACGTGTCGAATGATCTTGGAGGATTCCCTAGCATCAGATCGCTGTTGGGTGGAATAGGACTTGTTTTCCCTAGTCTGGTATGATTGTTCAGAACGAGTGCTATGCACTGGAGCCCGAAATTCCCTCTTGGTGCTGGTAACTCGAGTCCCGTCAGGCAGGCACCGCGTCTCTACAACCACTCTGGTACTGTCATCTGGGTAATCGATCTTCCTGGATACGAGCTCTCCAGTCTCGTAATCATTTCTTGTTACATTTTGTTCATATTCATTTTTCCTGACACTGTGTTCGTATTCATTTTTTCTCACATTTTGTTCGTAGTCATTTTTTCTTACATTTTGTTGGTACTCATTCTTCCTCAATTTTTTTTCATAATCATTTTTTGTCAAATTTTGTTCATAGTCATTAGTTTTAGTGATGTGTCTTCTTGTTACAGAGGATGTATCGTCCTCATTGCGGTTAGTATCATAACTTCGTAAGTCATAGTCGTCGTTGGTCAAATATGGCACTGTTTCATGTTTCATCGAAGACATTTGCTGGAACTTGGATGTCGAAGTCGAAGAATTGGTGGTCGACGAGGTCTGTGTCCCGTCATCAGTTTTGCGGACGACATGCTCGCGAGCGGCCGTATTCGACGAGGTCTCATTGCGCTTCAGGCTACTGTTGTCATCATGGTACTCGGTGACGGCTTCTTTATGATGATCAACGGCTGCGAACTGTCCCTTCCCACCGTCCACGTCGTATCTGCCCTCAATGTTGGCATGTACAGACTTGACGTGAGTGTGGCCGTCGTCCGTGGTCTTGTTCTCTGACTCCACATTCCATCCAGCGTTCGATAGCGCCTTCAGATCTGAAAATGGAGATGAAGATTAAGTTCTGATCATGAACTGTGTACACCGTTACCGGTTAATAAGCATTAGTTCTGTTAAAGTTAGGTTATGGGTGTATCGTGCAGGCACCTTCGCCGCGGTACGTGAACTCCTTGGGCGGGGAGCCAGCGTCGCGGACCTCCTTGCTCTTCATCGACTGGAAGCTCTGGTCCGCGAATGACTTGACGTGGCCCTGCGCAGCACTGAACTCACTACCTGTTGAATTCGGGCACAACTACGCTAACTTGTGGTCTTTCGTAAGATACGTATTCATATTTTCAAAGTTTAATCTTATTTTTCTGGGGAAATGAATGTTGCATGTAGCATACAAATATAAAACTTGTTGAACAATGAGGGACAGTAGGTACACACATACCTACACACAGGTGCCTTAATAAATTAACGACATAAAACTGGTTCACCATTCCCTTCTTGAATAAAATCTAAATTAGGTTCTAGACATATCATTTTCTTAAATCCTACAACTTTTATAGAAGACAACAAGAAGATAAGCAGTTACATCGATATTTTTTTATTATGGAACAAAAACACATGATTTCATCTAAGCTCCCAACCTTTACTACCATACCTGAACTACGCAGATTTACAAGATCATTCAAGCTTATTTATCTATCTACAAACACTACGTTTACTTCTACTTCTTGTTTCTAAAGTTTCTTATTCATTGTAAACAAATGTTGTAAAACATTTGCATCAACAACATAATTTTAAATTGCGGGTCGGTAAGCATTTGTTTGCACTCTGGGCTACATAACCCAGAGTTTTATATACCTACGTTGATAAATCATGAAATTATTATGATGATTATTTTCGGAGAAAATTTTAACACAGATTCTTGACGAACAAATAATGTTGCGGTAAACATGTTGAACAACTGTTTATAAACATTTGAGTACCATGAATACGAGCCTTCTTTCCTTCTGCCCCTCACTACTCAAGACAGTTAAGTTTAGTGGATGTGTTACCTTTCCCATCTCGAGTGGGTTCGGGCGAGTACAGGTTGCGCAGGCGCTCTTCCCTCAGCCGGTACATGTGCGCGCGGATCTCTTTCTTGCGTGAGAAGTCCTCCGTCTGCTGCCACTGGAATATTATAATGGTTATATTAATTATGGTTAATTATACTAAGTACATTTACAATAGCATTAAACAGAAGATGAAAAAGGCAATTTTTTTGAAACACGTACAGTCAACAGCAAAAGTAGATGATCAAAATCAGAAATTCAATACTAATGAACGGAGTTCGCGTCAGAACTGTGTGGCGTCGAAGTGATTCAAGAGTATGTGTGTGACAATCACATACTTTAAATAAATAAACTAGTAATAAATTGTATAAATTAGTGTTAGTAAATTAGTATTGAATTTCTGATTTTGATCATCTACTTTTGCTGTTGACTGTACGATAGACGCAGAATTTATTAAAATCTATTTTTACAGTAGCTGTCGCACTTAATTGTAACCATTTTATTAATTTATCTTATGAAATTATATGGCTTTCATTTAGTTGTATTATTTCGTTCCAATTTAAAATTACCTACATAAAAAATCAGGGATAAACAATAACCGGAACGTTATTCGTTTCACTCTTAGAATAATTCTAAGGTTTCACTATAATTCTACAAAATTTAAAATGTTACTTAATCTTTAAAAGATTTTAATTGTGATTATATCATTATACGTCCATATTTAGTAAGTACTATCTTAGATCTATTTACCAAAGTTAAAACACAAAACAAAAATAATAACAACAACAACATCAATTAAAATGAATTAACTTATCTTTTGTAAATGTTTTGTATTCCTGCTTCTACGAGCCTTCTTTTTGGAAAGAAGATATTTGGAATATAGATAGTTGTTAATCTTATTATAAAATACGCCTGTAACTTTTGCAGCACTTTCAATATGCATGTTGCAAAACATTGCTCATCACTTTTATCAGGCGCTCGCTCAAATTCAATAATTACTTCTTAAGAATACAGGAAGCGCACGAAATCTAGCGTAGATCTTATAACTGACTGACGACGTTTCTAAATTAAGTTTTAAAATATAACTTAGTAGCAGTGTTGTTGTCGTAAATAGTGAAAATTATCAAATAAATATCTCACCATGCGGCGCAGTAAGTCCTCGTCACGGATCAACGACACGTCGCCTTCAGACATTCTGAAAACGACAACATAATTAGGTATAATTACTTATTATTTTCTTTCATTTAGGAAGAACATTCCTAAGTGGTTTAAATTCTACTAGATACGTTTATTATGATGAGCTATTTAATCTTTTCGAAGTACTTAAAGTACTGTCAATAATTGTAACCAAAGTTTTCGAAATACCAGCACTACGTAAACCATTCTCCAAGCCCAAGGCAGGTCCTATCGGTCCTGAATCAGTTAACCTATTGATATTTAAGTAATCCAAAACTGGTAGTAAGTACTTCGTGGTTGTAATGATGGCATTCTATTCAACAAATCACTAAAAAACATCGAGTAAGTATAACATTAAGAACTAGAATCAAAACTGCAGCTATTTAAGTCATCATAATCGAATATAATATTCGGTGCGGTCTGGCAACAGCAAGTCTACGTGATGGTTTTATGCGAATAAATCAATTCAAATTTATACGTACAATTTTTTGTATGAAAAAAAATATGACAAATGATTAATAATTTATCTTTACTATTGTAATCTATAAACACAATACTGTCTCCCATTGCAGCCGTGGCAGATATTTTTATAGCACCTTATATAGTCCGAGCCTGTATACACACTTCGTGGTCTGATTTTGTACGAAATAATAAAGAGAGGTCTGACTGAAAAGCTACTCAAATACGTTTGGGGATGCATTGAGTGCCTCCGCCGAGCAGTGACGAAAATCATTGCATCTTAGCCAGCCCCGATTGCTAATAATAATAATATAATATGTGGGGACATTTTCACACACGGCCATCTGACCCCAAACTAGGGAGACCCTGTACTATGAGTGTCAGACAGCTGATATACATACACAAATACTTTTTTTTTTTGTAAATACATACATGTATATAGATAAACAACACCCAGACACAAGGCAAACACAAGTGCTCATCACACAAATGTTTACCCTGGGCGGGAATCGAACCCGCAACACGCTGCGCAGCAGTCGATCGCTCGAGCCACTGCGCCAACGGTGTCGTCCACTCTCAACTATTGATTGAAATGTTATGGGTAGGGTATTTTTCATCCCAAACTAAGTACTATAAAATAAGTTTCATCTATAAGTTGAAATAATTACTTCACGAGAAAATTGCTTTTGAATTTTGCATTCTGTATACATATTTATGCTCGTGAATGTACCATAAACAATACTCAATAGCTCAGAAGATAAGCTCATCGAACGCCTACGCTGTACAAACGCTAGTGTGAAGGGGCCCTTCAAACTGTACATAACGCACACACACAGACACACTAGAAAGAGAAAGAAAGAGAGAGCGTGTGTGAGAGAAAGAGAAAGGCGTATGGAGGAAGCATAACGCACAAATGTCAGACCATAGACTATCAAACGCAAGAAGGCTGAGAGCGCTACAAGTGTCACAACCACGTGCGGATATCAAAAAGACCAACATAGCTATCTATCATCATGCTCATACAACATTATAAGTACCTATACCTAACATGCTCATGACACCTAATTAAACAATCGCGGTCGTACAATTGGTTCCAGACTGCTGACTTGAACCGCGACATATTCAATATTTCTACTCCTCTGATTTCATCTACAAATTGAATGAACACCCGAACATACACCGGCAAACACAGACATGTGTGTATGTGTGTGAGTGTATGTGTGAATGTGTATGTATTCGTTAGGTCCTCACATATGTAGACGACAGCGGCAAAGTTAGAAGGTGGACCATGGTGTTCGAAGAGAAGCCGCATTCCTATGTGGTTTCTCTCCGAAGACATTGACAGAAGACCCAGAGGGTTCCAGAGAGTTATATAGGAAGATAAGCATCGTCTGAGAACCTTTGGAGATTCTCTTTGCTGCGGCTGACCTGGGTGCAGACTCAGAGTCGGTTTAAAGTTTTCCAGGTCGGCCACGGCAACATCGGCAACGCATGCCCAGATGAAAAAGTCTCCATTAAGAATTTATTTTAAGGTCGGTAGTTGAATATGGTTGACAAGCAGATATGATATAGAAACAAAATGGTAAATTTTGTTTTGTTTGAAAAGGTATGAATAAAAGATTTGTAAACATCCATCAGAGGAATGCTTTGTTATGAAATACGAGTTACTCAAGTAAACTTTACAGTTTATCATTACTGATACAATACTACTTAATACAACATTCGGCGCATACGCATACAACAAGAGACTGCAGCCTTCCTTAGAATAGGTATCGACCCACTTATAAGAACGCATAAGTAATAGGATGACTATATCACTGCCAATTAACACTTAAGTGATCGCTAAATGAACTTGTGTGAATCTCACTCAAGTGTCACGTTTGGTCGCGCGGTGCAATTGACGGACCTTGGCGACACAATTAGTGGTCGCCGTTTCACGTCACTGGCTCATTGCCGGATTTATGGCTTGACGTCGAGGCTGCTACTTGGTGTATCAGGATATGCATATAGGTGGATCTTCATCCGAGTTACCGATTTCAACCGACTTCAAAAGAAGAATGAGGTTTTCGATTCGACACGTACTTATAAATTTAAATGTTTGACCACGCATTACTTTTTTCAGTGTAGTCCGATTTTGATGTTTTTTTTTATTAATAGTGTTTATGTACCTCAAAGTTGGTCCCATACAAATTTTATAAAATATTCCACCCCTAAGGGTAGAAAATTAAGGGATGACAACATTTTTTTGGTGTCACCTTTTTGTAATTAATTTGTATGACAAGAAGTAGGCACTAAAAAGCGAAAACAAAACTATTTTACAAAAAAGTCAATCGCCGTAAAAAAATAAAAAATAACTTTAAATTCACAAGCCGGTGGCAATCAAAACAACAAACAAAACCAAAACCACCGACTTGCGAATTAAAAGTGTTTTTTAAAGCGGTTGTCTTTTTGTGTGTAGAATTTTCACAAATCAGTAAAATGGAATTGAATGTTTGCGAATTGTACTCTGTTGTTCACTACCTAGAAATGACATGTGGGCTACAGCTGATGTGGAATCATAACCGGCCTGAAACAATTAGGTTGACTTTTCAATGTCTAATGAAAGGAATCTTGTTTATAAACCTAGCGCCATTTTTTCAAATCGGCGCAATAAGTTACATTAACTCAATATGCTGTGCATTGACACGTTTCTAATAGTAACCGTTTGTCGTGAGCCATCTGTCGATGTAGCTCAACCTCAATCCTCGCGCCATATGGCCAAGTGGCCCAAAGGTCTGACCATATAAGGTACTCACACGCCACCCCGGTGCCCTTGCCCCTCTTACAGCATCTTATAAGGAGACATAACTTTTATCTCGACAAAGTATAGTTGTATTGAAGTATTTTTTATTTTATTTTTAGTTACGTGTCCTAGATATTGAGGTCGTCCAGCTGTAGTTGTAATTTTATGTATTTATTAAAAATTATCATTAAAAAAAAAACAACTTACATAGTACTTATATGAACTAAAAACACAGAAACAAGTTAAAAAATGAATTATATATATATTTTTTTTTTGAATGTACGATGGTTGACAAATGCAGTCAGAGGCATCAAGTTAGAGTTTAGACATCTTGAACGATTTTAATAACAAAAATAAATCAAAGTTAATGTTCATTTTCTGGCGCAGTCGTGTAAAAAAATATTTCTTCTTGGATTTAATCACGGTTCCAATCACATATATTAGGGAGTACGAATTTCACCCAACACCATTTTAAAAAAAAACTATTACCAAGAAATAATCTCAAAGATTAAGAAGAAAGAAGTATTAATTGCACGAGCGGGGGTCGCCTCGAGACCATTACAAAGAAATGGGAGTATCACATGATCATATCATTCCGTGAAATTATGAAGAGGCATCTGTGAGAAATGCATGACTAACTAAACCGGCTACATACATGCACACCTTGCATAAGAAATGCCAAGTTACCGCGTCTCTGGCTCGTCTTCATCATGTACCAACGTTTGGACGGAACATTCCAGAATATTTCCGTCCTATTAGCCAAATACTAGTGTCTCAATAAGCCATGATGTCACCTAATGGCCGCCTATCTGTCACCGGCGGCTACCCAGTGGCCCAAACTAATGGCTAGTGATAAACGAGTGAAACAGTGCGAAGTGTTGCAACTTCTTGGACATTAATGGGATTGGTGATGGGAATGATCGATGTTTAGTCTCTTCTAGTTGCCTAACGCTGAGCTCAGTTAATGCTGTCACTGATTAGTAATGAGCATTGCCTCATCAGCAATACTTAGTAACATTAAATGACGAGACTAAACAAAGTCTTCCATAGTAGTAAAAAATGGAAGGCAACTTTATAGAACAAGAGTTTTTCTCTTGCCTGTTTCTTATCATCATCCAAATTCATTTACAAACGGTAACACTTACAAAATTAAGTCATTCATCCCCTAATTTTCCAAACTTAAAAGTGGAATATTTTCATGAAATTTAAAAGTGACCACTCACGGATATCTATGGGACCACTCCTGAAACATACCCTATCCAAAAAGAAAATAATTTTACAAATCGATCTACAAATTGCCGGAGACTTCGCGAAACAAACATACAACAAAAGAACGTACAGTCGAATTGAGAACCTCCTACTTTTATGTTGTCGGTAAAAAAAAATAGGATTAAGTAAAGTCCTGTGTCACTATAAGTACCTATACATGCAAGTGCAACACCATAATTTCGCTACAGTTGGGCAGTAAGCCAAGTCCTTAAAGGTCACAGGACTCAGGACTCAGGTAGGGCGCAGGACCGGCCGCAGTGAACCTGCTAGTGACTCATGCGCATAGATCAAATGCTCAAGAAGGAGAAAGGGAATGCTAAGCTATAGTGAAGTACGAAGTGTTATTAATTTGAGACAAATTGTTACAGCACTTTCGGTGAGTTGCACAAAACCAACATTACTTGAGACATTAACTTGATGCTGTCACTTTACTTTTGATACAAAATGTAAGAATTGAATTTAAAGTTTCCGTTAAACTAATATTGCTTTCGTGCAACTCAACGTTTGTGACTCCTTGTAATGTTGATATTATATAAACATACACAAATACACTCAAGATGATGTCATGAATGTTGCAGACATTGTTTCTATTACCGAAGTCATCGTCATCATTGGTCATCCCTTACAAAACCCATACAATAAAGGGCGTGGTATCTGCTCTAATTGCGCAATAAAAGAAACAATGATATATCTATACTAGCACTTTCGCCGCGACTTCGTTCGTGTGATTTTTCTTAAGGACCCCTAATTGTTTGATAATAAAATATAGCTTATATCACTCAGTGGTAACGTAGCATCCAATTGGCGTTCAAACAAACAAAGCAACTCTTCAGCTTTATTTATTATACGTATTCCATCCGGAGTGCCTCAGGGTTCGTTATTGGGGCCTCTTTTATTTAATATTTTTATTAATGACATCACTTCTTGTTTCCAACACTCGAAAATATTACTTTATGCAGATGATATCAAGTGCTATGCAGGTACAATCCTCTACAAAAAGCCCTGCTTACTATCATCAATATTGCCCCTTACAGACTATATGTGTAAACTTGTAATTGGCCTTTTTTTGTGTTTATATATGCTCTGTTAATAAGTAGGTAGCTATAAGTTTACTGAATAAAATAAAATAAAATTTTATTTGTCTATAATGATGGTCTCTTTTTGCTACTCAATTTTTTCTCATATTTCTCCTGTCGACGTGATCGCCGCTCATAAGGTCAGAGGACTCAGGGCAGGGCGCCCGGCCGCCCGGTCAGCGGCGCCCGCGCAACCTGACCGTGACTCACGTGCGTCGCGTAGATCAAGTGAGTTCACTGAGGACTCAAAATACTTCAAATGTTTTCGGTATGTTTTATAATGGACTTGTAGGCCTGTAACTGGCGATCATACAGTTCGGTTGCTCTGCCTACTTATTATGTTTCTCTATGGTCTGGCAGAACAAGGAACAACAGAACATCAACTGACTTTTACTTTTTCCTATTCGCGTCGTGTTGCAAATATAATTTGATTATTTTAAGTAATAAACCTAATTATTGTTAGAGCTGTGTTTGTTTGAAGAATACACAACAGACTCTACAGACTGTTTTTATTTTGTTGTTATATTATGTAGTTGTCATCTTAATATGTATTGTATCGCAGTAAGATGATTAAAACCGTGATATAGTTATAACCCTAGGTTTAATAATAACCCTAGGTTTTATAATGTACTATAATATAGTTCTATATTATAGTACATTATGCATTATACATAACTTTATCTAACCGAGCATTTTGTAAAAAATGGATTTAAGAGTGTCCGTGGAGTTTCTTGCTCGCTCTTCTGCACAGAGACCTACCTACGTTTTAGAAAGAGCAACTAGCTTCAACTTTCTTACTAACTAACCAATTCTAAAGTGCCTGGAAATGGTTTAATTGAAATAAATGCTTTGACTTTGACATTGTTGTTGTTTGAATATCTTGTTCACCCATTTGAACAACATTGAATTTCACATAGGTATTTGTGAACCCCACGAATTTTAAACCAAACTTTTTCAGAACTTCTTGACAAAGAAAACTAGCTTTTTTTCGTCAGCTTGCCCAGTGCCCTCTTCACCCTGACTGGTCTATGACACTACTACATGTATCACGGTGACAACATGAACAGGCGAACGACATTAGCTTGCTTCAAACGAATAATAATACGTGAACAGGTTCTTTAATGTTGATGTTCGAACAATCTGATTATTTTGGACAGGAGGATTATTTTTTTGCTATAAAATTAGTAAAAAATATGAATAACAAGTAATTAATGTCAAACATTAGTTATGCTACAAAGTCACTTGAGACGTAATTAAAGAACGAAAAGTGGATGACTCTTTTCAATGACATAAGATTATCTGCTCCGCAGGTATATATAAGGCTTTTTTTACAAAAACGATAATCGCCTTCAAAATCTAAAAAGTGATAAATAACTTTAGCACGTAATACACATGACTTTCGTTTCGGAAGCCGGTGGCAATACAAAACATCAAACATATAACAAAGCCACCGGCTTCCGAAACTAAAGTCATGTTTTCACTTTTTAGTACTTCCTTATCATTCAAATCCATTAAGAAACACAAACACAGTCAAAACATAGATTGAATGTACAAGGTTGGAGAACATTACAACATCATCCATGTATATTTTTTTACTTTCTGTCGATTTTTTCAAAAGGTGCTGAATCAATTTCGATAAAATTTATATGGGACCACCCTTGAGGCATACCCTATCCATAAAACAAAAGATTTTCAAAATCGCTTTACATTTGCCGGAGACATCGCGTAACAAATATATTAAAAAAATACAGACGAATTGAGAACCTCCTTCTTTTTGAAGTCGGTTGAAAATACGTATTTTATATCAGTGATCTAAGTATTCTGATCAAGCCTAAAATCGAAGTGCTGATGCTTTAGTTAGGTGATCCACCCCATGGATGAGTTTCCAAGTGTGTACCTATCAGGTATTGACGCTATTTAGATAACAATGTGCACTAATAAACGAAAAGCGGCATTTAAGAACCAGACCTAGTACGGAGTTGATACTTATATCCAGGAAAAACAGGGAAACCTGGTCAGTAACCAATAGAAAATGGTTTATAATTAACCAGGGAATACACTAAGCAGGTACACAGGTTAGACACGAATGAAATGACATTACTATTTAAATACCTAAATCTATTGCGATTTAATCATATTTATTTGATACCTATTTTAAGTAATATTATTATCTACAGTAATGTATTCAACTTTAACACCTGTTTCGTGTGCATGACTATAATAATTAAATATTGACTTGTAAATTAATAGAATAGTTTTGACATTTATTAATTTGACATTTTAGTTTTTTTAATCATAACTTAATTTAAAATGTACACTTCTAATCTGTACGTGTACCGCCCTCCCCATTCTTTTGTAACATCATAAAAACATGTGTGGTGCAAATAAATTATTTGATTTGCAACAAACTAAACATCACATGGTTTAGTTACCAGTAAGCCCCAAACTAGGCTGTTAGGTTATAGGTATATATCTATCTTGTTAATACGGGATGTAATCAGGGGCGGATCTATTGAAGCATTGCAATTATAAATTATTAGGCATGAGGACTCGACGTGTAATTACATGACCCAGATTTAATAAACTAAGATATTGCTAAAGAAGTTTTAAATTGCATGTATACTTATTATAATTCTAAAATGTCAATGTTCTAAATTATTATTTTATTTTTTGACTGAACATTTCCACAACCGAAAGGTTAAATATAGTGTAACAAACAAATTGTATAACATCGAGTGTTATACAATTGTATAACAAATTGTATAACACTCGACGAGTCCTAGAAACAATTCAACTTTCTTGGATCTCGCTACGAATTGAATCAGAAAAGAACAGCGGAGGAGTAAGAAAAACATATTTTCCACTTCCCTCCAAATCAAGCAGGAGACAGAACAGAATTAGGCACAAAGAGACGTTTACAACCGGGAGAAGCCCAGTTGCCAAGCACCACGGATTATAATTGACATAATTAATGGGTCCTAAAAAGTGAAGACAATATTTATGAAAACAGTTTTTTTTACAAAACGGCAATTACTTGAATTATTAAGCAGGGCCCCAAGTAGTACCTATTAGCCCAGGGCCCCCCAAAGGAACTATTAGTTAATCTGTGCCTAAACTCTGGATGAGATTATGATGATGAATTACTGTTACTACCGGTTATATCTTGCTTAGTAACATAAAGTCTAAACTACCCCATTTGTGGATTGTGAACCCTGCAACCCGTTCGTCTTTTGATGTCAATCAAAGTGATAATGAGGGTCATAAGACAATTTCGACAGAGAAACTCCTCATCACTCCACAGACGGCGTGGGAACGTTACCTTATTCATGCCTCATGAGACATCCGGTACCGGCAGAGTTTGCGCAGAACTGTCAAATACACGCGTGCATCACTTACGTGCCCTGAATGTGAATAGGTAGCTACTGAGCACGTGGACAGCATTGATGAGCCTCTGAGAGTGAAAGCACGTCTGTATAGCAGGATATTGATGGTCTTGATCTGGGGTAGCTGAGCGTGGAACCTAAGATAGAAACACGCTTGTACGATACGACTACACACAGAAAGCAGAGCTCATAGAAATCTCTATTCCTAGACAGCACGTTTCGCCGAAAACTTAGTTGATAGAAAACATCGTCCGTAGATATCTCGGTCCATAGGAAGCACTGTTGACAGAGATCTCTGTTCATAAATAGCACTTCTTGCCGAAAACTTTATTCATAGAAACCACTGTTTCCAGATACCTTGATTCACAGAAAGCGCCTCTGGTGAATAAACTATTAGGTAATACTTAAATATTATATTATTGCGATACATATTTTTTAGGGTTCCGTAACTCAAAATGAAAAAACGAAACCCTTATAGGATCACTTTATTGTCCGTCTGTCTATCTGTCCGCCTGTCTGTCAAGACCCTTTATCTCGGGAACGCGTGGAGGTATTGAGTTGAAATTAAAACCATATACTTAGGTCCACGGTTCCATAGGAAGCGCCTCTGGAGAATAAACTATTAATACCTATATATATTATATTACTAAATTTCGCTTTTCTGGCTCTGGCAGATGTTCATAATAAAAAGACGTTTCTTTCATACAATAATGCCAAAACAAGGAAAGTGCTTCGGTCTCTGATGGCTACGTGCTGGCCAAGATACATTGTATTGTATCGTTGCACAGAGTTGCACTGGGTCTTAACTGAAGGTACAATAAGGGTCGAAATAAATCCGGACTAGTTAGGCTCTACGGATGTGTGAAATAAGGCGGTGTCCGGCCTGCCGGGTTTTTGTTCGGCTTTTTATATTTACCATGAATCACGTACACGATAATTTTGTTTAGAATGACCTAATAAAGAAGACTTATTAATTAATTCAATTACTTATGTAGTTTCTCAGTAGAAGTTAAGTGATAAAGAATCAAAAAAGCTTAATGCAACAATGTTAATCATTTTAACTAAGACACTAAATCCATTTAGTACCCAAAATTCCAGCTAAGCTGGCTGTTCTGTTGGCTTTTAGGACCTGCTAATCCTTAGTAGGCATTACCGTGTGTGACTATTTTGAAATAAAAAACCTAACCTAGCTATAATACATTTGAAAATTCGTACTTCTTAAAATTTTCCCTATTGAACATGAACCATAATCTTTTGTAATAAAGTTAAAAAACTATCGAAGTTTAACAGATTGAGGCAGCTGAGGTCCCTTCTTTTTGCATTAATACATTGTATAAGACAATGTCGCTTCTCGCTGTTGTACCTACGCTTAGATCTTTAAAACTAAAAAAGCAACGGATTTTCATGTCATTCTCATCAATAGATAGTGATAAAAAAAAAGGTTTATACGTATAGTTGGATCTACATCGCGAAGACGTGGTAGATCGCTAGTAAAGTATAAAAAAGCTTTTTTACAAAAAAGACAACCGCCTCCAAAAACCAAAAAGTGAAAAATAACTTTAAAACAGAACACACATGACTTTAGTTTCGGAAGTCGGTGGCTTGGCTGTTCTATTTATTGTTTTGTATTGCCACTTGCCACCGACTTCCGAAACTAAAGTCATGTGTGTTCTGTTTTAAAGTTATTTTTCACTTTTTGATTTTTGAAGGCGGTTGTCTTTTTTGTATAAAAGGTTTTTTTTTCGCTTTTTAGTACTTCCTTATCGTCCAAATCCAAGAAATGGCAACACAGAGATCGAAAGTACAAGGTGAGAACATTACAACATCATCCATGTCATTTTTTTTTGCTTTCTGTCGATTTTTCCAAAAGGTGCTGAATCAATTTCGATAGAATTTATATGGGATCACCCTTGAGGCATACCCTATCCATCAAAAATAATTTTCAAAATCGCTTTACATTTGCCGGAGAAATCGCGTAACAAACATACATACAAAAAAAAAAGAAAAAAAACAAACAGACGAATTGAGAACCTCCTTCTTTTTGAAGTCGGTTGAAAACATATCTACATTAAACACATTAATTATAGTTCATGTTCCAAGTTAATTTTGTCAAAGCGAGTAATGACAACTGCCTGATCTTTTCAGTAAAGTATTTCAGAACTAACTGTAAGCTACACAATAACATCTCTAATGAGTGCAGAAGAAAGTGACAATTTCCTTACAAACGGGCAAACTCCCAAGCGAAAGTTATGTTTAACTTATTCTAGTCACTCGTGTCATCATGTGTCTCCACTTGAATGCGAGGAGTTCAAGGCTAAGCGGATTTAGACTGACATTTAAACAATCTTGCTTAGTTTTTAATTAACAAAATGTCACAGGAAACGTTTAAGTATGCAACTGTCGGTCCGAACCTATTATATTATTGCAAGTATGTAATTTTGATCAAATCTAATACAAATAGCAGTAGGCAAAGATTAAAAGATAGCAGTGGTTTGTTTACGTACTACATCAAGTGTTTATAAATAAGTGAATTTACGGCAGTATATCGATCTAATAATTTATGCAGACGAATAGATTACTACCTAATTAGCACGTGGATAAAGCACGCGATATTTATCAGTAGTATAATATTAGGAAAGTACCCTTTAGTTTGTAATCACGTTGAAAAGAATCAGAATGTATGACTAATGCACTGGAGATCCGAGTTTCCCTTGAAACTGGCCACCATAGGACCTTAGTATTATTATTAATGTATCATACGTCGTAGTTCATTAAGAGAAGTCCGAAAAAACTGTCTGTTGAGGAAAGTCATGATTGATAACAGTATCCTACAAACTATAGGTAGCAGACAGGTGGGACAGCCCCATACTCGAACATGATACGTCCACATGCCACTGGGGCACAGTTTAGAAGAAATGTTTCTTTGGTAGATATAAATGCTAACGCTAGTTTCTAAGTTGTGTGTACACTAACCTAAATGGACTTTAGTACGAAATAAAAGATTTTTAATTATTTTCAACCGACTTCATAAAGAAGGTTCTCAATTCGTCTGTATTTTTTTTTTTTTGTATAGGTATTTGTTACGCGATTTCTCCGGCAAATGTAAAGCAATTTTGAAAATTCTTTTTTTGATGGATAGGGTATGCCTCAAGGGTGGTCCCATATAAATGTTATCGAAATTGATTCAGCACTTTTTGAAAAAATCGACAGAAAGCAACAAAAATATACATGGATGATGTTGTAATGTTCTCACCTTGTACTTTCAATCTCTGTTTTGACTGTGTTGCCGTTTCTTAATGGATTTGGATGAGAAGGAAGTTCTAAAAAGCGAAAAATAAAAAAGCTTTTTTTCAAAAAAGACAACCGCCTTCTGCAATACAAAACAACAAATAGAACAGCCAAGCCACCGACTTCCGAAACTAAAGTCATGTGTGTTCTGTTCTAAAGTTATTTTTCACTTTTTGGTTTTTGAAGGCGGTTGTCTTTTATGTAAAAAAGCTTTTTTGTTACTAGCGAACCGCCTCGCACTGGTATTATAGTTATATTTTAATCAATTTACCAAACCTTAATAAACTATGCAACTAAACCTTTCACAACACTGTCTATTGGTGAAAACTGCATAAAAATTCGTTCAGTAGTTTTTGAGTTTATCGCGAACAGACAGAAAGACTTCGAGAGAGGGACTTTGTTTTATGATATGCATTGATGATTTATTAATTTATTACTACACGATGCACAAAAGGGTATTGATATTTATTATAGTGGTCATTTATAAAACATACCTGCCTATAAGAATAACGAGGATATTTATATCTAAGTAGGGTTAAAAATAGACTATATGACCATCACCAAAGTCTATTTATAAAACATGATATAAACAAATACGGATGTCTCCTTCTACCCTCACTTGTTATGGCTTGCACACAATAGTCTGAGCTGGCCGCTCTCCAAGGCATATATCACTCAATTTGTATACAAAAGGCCTACAGAAGTGGTTTGTAATAGGTACTCTGTAAGCTTTACTATATGCGTGTTTACATTTATCTGCGAAGCCTCCAGAATTAGGACCTCAAAAGAACCACCCAAGTAGAACATCTTTTTCTTAAGAGCGCGTATTCGATTCGTGACGAAAACTTCATGTTTTTGCGTTTTGCCCAGAGCAATATCGTAATTATGTGAGCAGATTATTTAAAGACAATTTACATTTTTAGAAAGATTAAGTCTTGATTTAGACAGCTACAGCGTAAAAGTATAATTTTTAATTATGGTTTTCTAAAGCGAAGACAATTCTTTACGAAAATAGACGTCAGAGTTAACTTTCAGGACGAATACAACCATTACAATATGCAAAAATATTTTGTTTTATGCGTTTTTCCAACAGTACATACAGTCGTAAAGACAGTAACAGAGACAAAATTATGAAAATATTACTATAATGTATTAAAAAACAATGTTGAAAAAGTAGAAAATCGGTTCACTTTGTCAATTTTTTTCACCAGTATTTGAATAAAAACATAACTGATATATTTATTTTATGAAAGTAAATGTTATGCTTAATATACAGAATATTTTTCAGTCCGTTATACGAACTCATTTATTTTAGACAATTATTTTAAAAAGCACTGATAAACATCGCGCGCTGTCGTTTGCCGATCAATTTCAATGATTCGTGCTTATTTCGTGCATATTTTTTTTTCTGATGCACACAAACAGACCATTGTATTGTACTAGGGTGTGTCAATTCTGCTAGGCCGTTCTAGCAATCGTTTAGATTTTGAGTTAAATCGAATACGCGCCCTTAAGGGGTTTTAACGACTTTTACAGATTTTAAACTGACAATCACGTCAAAAAATGTGTAGTGTAAATGATTTGAAAAAAATATACATTAAACTAGAACATTCTCTTAATCATTTAGTATGTGAATATTTTTGATTATATTCATATTAAATAGTTTAATTAACTCGTGAAGTTGTGTCTGACGCGGACAAAACATTGACAATCACACAAAATCTACCAAGTATAATTAAACGAAACTTACACTATCTTACAGACAATTTTATTATCTAATTTTTAGTATACGCCATACGCCTTTTTTTTAAGTTAAAGAATCTTTTATTTAATTTTTTCGACTTAACTTTTTTCGAGAGTTTTGGACGCAGCGCATACGATTCTCTGGTCGCTCAAGGTCGCCGGCGTATATCGTCGCCTTAACACATCAAAAACGGCAGGGTGAGGCTGCAAAAGGCATAATATATGTAGCTATCCTATGAACTGTAAGTTGATAGACATGATGCTAACATACTAACAATAAGTAGCTTAGGGCACACCTACGACACTCATACAAACAGACTTAATTACCTACACTACTACCACAATAACAGACTGTACAAATACGTGTGTGTGTGTGCGTGTCTACGCGCCGCTTTGACTAAAAGCAGTTTCAACAGCACGTTCGACGCGGGAAGAGGTGAGGAACAGTGTTTCGGTGGGAGACGGGGCGTGTCGCTACTATACGGTAGTAAGTACCTACTAATAATAATAATACTGTGCTTAGGGTACACCTGAAAGCATCAAGGCCTCACCAGAAGAAGATAAAAATTATTTGATTGTACACTTGTTTAAACAAATTGCATTTTCAACAGAGCATAACATCCTTAGAAGTTGTCAAATAAATTAATTTATAAACACCAAATCTAGTCAAAACATAGACACAATGATGACATACATTAATGTTGTTCATATTGGCATTAGTTCGACCTTGTCACAAGCAAGGCACTGCAGAGGATGCGTCTGCGCCGATGACGTCACACCGAATTGGCCCGAAGGTCCCCGAGGTGACACGAGGTGTCTGTTTGCATTTTCATAATGCATGTTTTTGAAATGACATAATAATTATTAAGTACTTATGTTAAAATTATGTTACATAATTTTTATGCGTTTTTTATTGATTATTAAAATTAAGAACACTAATCGCTTGAGAGTATTTTAGAATCGGCTAGAATATTTTTTGTTCTAATTGATCACATAATTTACAACTACTTAATTAAAATTCTATTGAATTGGACAGCAATACGTATGTGTTTACAAAATAGTGCCAAATGAACAAATTCTTATTTGTCATTGATACAAACGGTAGTCTCGAACGCCAGTTACTATCTAGATATCGAAATCAAATAATGTAACAGCTCATTGAGTCTCAAACTAAACACTGAAATATTGATGACTTAGGCAATTATGTGATCCTATGTACTAACATAGTTTTAAGTTTTATTTACTAACACAATTGTTTTATTGTTATGTGTTTTCTTAGGTTAAGTAGGTCGATTTTCGACTATTTTCGAGCCGTTTGGGGTTGAAACCCTCCGGTCGTGGGGTCCGAGTGCTCATCTCCTTTTTAAGGAAATTTCCAAAAGGTTAGTTGACACTTCTCGTGATCCAAGAGCTGGTTTTTACTTTGGGCAGAGGTTAAGCATTGCCATCCAACGTGGCAATGCAGTCAGTCTCTTGGGCACATTCCCAAATGACGGCGATGTGGAGGATTTTTTTGATGCCTTATTATATTAGTTTATTTTTGGTTTAATAGTTATAGGTTTTTCTTTTTTTTATTGTACGTGTAAATATTGTATATTTGTTAAAAATAATAAAAGATAAGTAGGTCGATTCCGTAAAATTCAAACAACAACTCGCATCTCACATCGCTATTCACTCTCACTTCGCATAAGTTTCAAAATGACCTTGATATATTTGACACTTTGAATAGAGTTCGAGTACGAAGTGAGCGTCGAAGTGACGGGGAAATTACCTTACAGAATGCCACTTCTTACGTCATCTCATACTTTATCTGTCAAAATCTCCCTGTCAATTTAGTTCAACTCGCTGACCCGGTCGAAAGGGTGGCGCTCGTGTAAATTCGAATGAACAACCGAGTTTTTAGAATGCCAATCAAGAAACTTACAGTGGATTCAGATTCGAAGTTTAGAATGAGGTCTTACCCAAGGTATCTATGTCTTTGTAACCGGAGAATAAATGGTTTATAAGTTTTAAGACCAGGTAGAACTGAATAGGTACAACGTAAACGAAGGATCTGCAACTGAAGCCTTGATTTCTCCTAGCGTTGCCTGGCGTCCGGATGAAGCCGGACACAATCAGACTTTTAGGTTGCGTGTCCGGCCAAATTAGACGGTGTCCGGCTTTTGTTAGGGTTTTCAAATTTGACCATTGTTTTTTACATTGTTATATGTTGGTTTCTGCTCCGCCCTCCTCATCTAAGCGAGCGGACTATCACTGTCCTCTACTGTCCGGCTACTTTACCCAAATGTTTGTCTAAACTAGCTGGTCCACATTTTTTGTTTTAAGACCTGGCAACCCTAGTTCCATTGCTAAAGTTTACATCATTCACAGAAATGACTACAATTCAGTAATTCTAACATCAAAAACAATAATTCCTTAAATCGTTCAATTTATGCACTGCCCACTATGTTAGCACTACAATAACATGCAATAAAAAGTTACTCGCTTCCGCTGACGTCACGCCCGGTGAGCATGAGATCAGTCTTAGCTTTATCTGTGCAAACTTAGCTAGGATCATTTCCGTTTCCTTAGTTAGCAGTAGGTATTTATTTAAGACTTTGAGTAGATAGGTACCTAGGTTGATTGAATAAGTGGTTTAGATTTGGATCTTGTTGGAGATGACATTAAGGCGGTACCCTGAGCAAATAACCTTGAGCGTTCGTTCCCTCTGCGCCGCGCAAGAGATGCAGTAGCAAAATAAGCTCAGGTTTTAGAATTAAATCTTTATAAAATCACATATTGAGATTTTGAAAAAAAAAATTCTACCAAAATGTTCATTAATAAATTGCTTATCGATTAGTGTTAGTAAAAAATCGAATTAATGGTTACTTGCCGAGGAGATTAAGAATTATTTCTCATTTTTGTGGTTTCGTTGTGAGGAGATTAGTTAAATACTATATACTTCGTAAACAAAAATGAGATCTACCATTTTGGAGTCAAGATTATGTAGAAATTTAATCTATTTTTTATTTGTTGATATTTATATTGGATATAGAGTATTTAGGTCCGAAAAACTGAACAAAAAACGGCTAGCGCTGCGTTTTGCACAGGGACGCCCCTTAAGGCATGGTTACTGCGCGGAGAACTAATAATCTGTTTAATTTGTCTAAAATAAAGGATCCCAGAATAAGCGACTCAACAAAATTTACTATTAGGTACTTATTGAGACCTACCCTACGTTTTGAAACGAGCAACTAGCTTCAACTTTCTGACTAACTAGTCTTTGACAATTCAAAAGTGCTTGTAAATGGTTTAGTTGAAATAAATGCTTTGACTTTGACTTTACCATCAAGAATAATAAAGTGAATAATATTATATGATCAGGAATTTGCAATGGGTCGTGTGAAAAACAATTGACAATCGCTCCACGTTCAACAAACGTACTTATAGTTAACAAATGACGGTGTACCACTATCCTCCACTAGCACCATCGTCATTTGTTTTCCATGTACATACTAGATTTGAGAATAATAATGAACCTTCAAAATGTAATCCCTTTGGGTGACCTTGTAACATTGTAGGAAACAATAACAAATAATACTGCGTGCAGTTGATTCACCCGCCTACAGACACCCGCCTGGCTGTGATCGATCACTCATGATCAATTGTGTTTGAGTGTTAATGGACAGTTCCTTATAATGTAGGTATGTACACAAGTGTGATTGGAAAATAATTTGCGAAAATTAACAACTAATATTTGGGTCAACAATGTCTCATCTTGTCCTATAGGTAGGTACGTTACGTATAGAACAAGATTAGACATTGCAAAAGCTGCAAAAATCAATCTAGTTATATTTTTAAATTATCAAATTCTGCAGCGGTTGAAGCTGAACGTCTAACTGAAAATATTTAGTGATGAAAAAACTCTGACCACTTAATCTTTGTTAAGTCAAAAAAACTTTATCGAAACCCTAAGATACTGACACCAAAATAAATCAACTTATTCACTAAAAACACCTCATTGACAAACCTATCCACTTCGGGAATACGGATCCACGTCGATAAGAAACCTAGAACTACATTCATATACCGAAAAACCATTTAAACCTATCAGAGCCGCGAGAGTGCATTCTATCATCACCTGCTCAAATAAGCAGACTTAGGTTCTAGATACTAGTATCATACATTATAGGCTACATGTTGGTTCTATGTACTATATGGCCAGTACACCTAGGTCCTGCCTACACCGAACTGGTTTAGCTGACCGTGGGACGCGGCAAATAGCATAGCCAATGTTGGAGAAAGAAATATAAGTTGGGATGTGTTGGGCTAATGTTCGACGAACTTGTATTTATGTAAACGCTATGGTAAATGATTATTGTAAAGGTTTATAAATACACCTGTAGTTGATGTGATATTTGTATAACCAGTCGAAGAGGAGTACATAATCGATTTGAGGCTACTGAGGGCGCCATACTCGTTGATAAGTTGTAAGCGAGACGATTTGACGTTATATTTTAATTGTTTTATTGGACCAGCACTTTGCCCGCGACTTCGTCCGCGTGAATTTTCTAAAGGATCCCTAATTATGCAATATAGTCTATAGCATTCACGAATAACGTAGCTTCTTTCATATTGGTGCAAGAATTTTTAAAATTGGATGAGATTTCGGAGATTGCCCCCTAAATACAAACTTACAAATCCACAGAAACTAAAAACTTACAAATCTATTAGTATAGATTTTATATTTGTTATATTTAGTTATTGCGTTTTTTAGTCTGAATAATATAATAATAATAATATGTGGGGACATTTTCACACACGGCCATCTGACCCCAAACTAGGGAGACCCTGTACTATGGGTGTCAGACAGCTGATATACATACACAAATACATTTTTTTTTCTGTAAATACATACATATATAGATAAACAACACCCAGACACAAGGCAAACACAAGTGCTCATCACACAAATGTTTACCCTGGACGGGAATCGAACCCGCAACACGCTGCGCAGCAGTCGATCGCTCACCCACTGCGCCAACCGTGTCGTCATAATGTTAATGTAATTGGCTCATCGATACTGTGTTAGCATAAATAAATAATAAATAAATAAACGTAAAGATTGCCATCGGTATGTTACAAAGAAGAATGGTAGGTGTTGAGATTTTAAAAATAAAAACAAACAAACATGAACATAGAGAAAGTAGGTACTTCATGTAATTAGAAATGTGAAAATAATTGATAATTGCCATATTAATAAAGTGCTTTATATGAATAGACCGGTCGCGTGTCAAGTGTTTACACACCGCAGTCGTGTACAGCATTCTCTGAGCGACTCAAATATCATTGAGATGTCAATAATATGGCTTCTTATACAATCCTCTATACAATTATAATAACGTTGTTATGCATTGTTTTTGTTGAAAGAGAAAACATCCGAACGATTTTCCATGATGCGGGCATATGTCGGTAACTTTGTTAAACAATTCAATACAAGCAAGTGTTTTTTATTGTGAAGACATTTCATCTTAAATAAAGAAGATACATAAATGGATGAAGATTCCGATCAGAATCAATCCTTGACTTTGTAAAATAGAACTGGATTACAAACAAGTTACCAAAACTGGAGCTGATACTGAAACATTTCAAAATTCCGATAAATATGAACCCTTACACTAACCACTTAAAGTTGCAAATCGCAAATCATTGCAGGTTTCCTAAAGAGGCGAAGATATTCGGAGGATCAGTAAATAAAAGTTTATTTTTTACATCTCCTAATACGGGTGGCTAAAAGCCTTTTAAGCGTTTAGTTCCGCCCACAAACAGTTTGGAGTTATGAGTTAATTTACCCGCGCCATGAGACCGTGAGTCCGTGACACTACTGAGGGTCATCTAATCACGTTACTATGCCAATAGATGATATAATATTATAGGTGATGTAATTTTGTAGATGATAAAAGATAATAAAAAGACTGGATATGATTCTTGAAATAAATCTAGAAAGAGTTACCAAAGATTCAGAAGACTAGAAATATAGAAAGAAATAAAGAAGATGTACGATAATGCATGTATTGACCTATAACTTGAGAAAGTACCAAAAAAAATCTCAAAAATTAAATTGAATGAATAAGTACTAAAAATTCCATCAAGCCGGGATTAAAAATGCTTTGTGAAACAAATGAAAAGCAACGATACCAATGAGTGAGAATCAATTTTATCCAAAATTTAAACCATTTCGCAAAATTACTTGATCTTACGAAAAATATTTTTAAGAAATTTTGCAGCAGCAACCAATGCAACCCATGATTGTCTCTGTTCGCTACTAAGTAACAGGCCACGATATGTATGCTAAACGAAGGTTCGACACAAATGCTTAGACATTAATTCTAATTCTGCGTATCTCAAGCATAGAGGTATGCAGTTATTTATTTATTTATTTATTTATTTGCTCTCATGCACATCACACATTTTACAATAAAATTATTAAATTGTCGGTTTTTGCACATGAACCCTGTTAGGGCACTACGAATAATCAAGTTGGTTTGCTGTTGAGCGTACATGCTGCGTCATCATTTTATGAGGTAATTTAAATAATAATAATACGTCTAGAATTATGATGTCCAATTTACAGTAATAAACCTTATAAGTACAATAATACACATTAAGTAATAATTAGTCAAATTGCAAGAATAAAAGGTATTAACAATCATGTCATGTCAAATTATAAAGTATAAGTCGTGTCATGTCAAGTTATAAAGTTATAAAGTTATTGATTAAGTCGAATTTTGGTATGTCATTACATTACAATACAAATTAATACAAAATTAAATACAAAAATAAAAGGATAAAATAAAATAAGGTAAACAATATTTACCTATGTCTTTGATCAGACCGGATCCAACAAAGAAGAGAAAGAAATGTTATGAAATACCTACATCTATAAAGTTTTATCTGTCATGTATTCGTCTACGGTGTAATAACATTTCCCTATTAAAAGTAGTCTTAGTTTATTATTGAATGAATTTGTATTCTCGTCCTCTTTGATGTAATTTGGTAATTTGTTATAAATTGTTGCGATTCTATAGTGGGGGCTATTTTTCATTATTTTTAGTTTTGGTGTCGGTGTAATCAACTTGTTTTTGTTTCTACGGTTATAATTTTCGTTTGCTTCTATGTTTGATCGAAAGTAGTCTCTGTGTTTTTGCACGAACGTAACTATTTGTAATATGTAAAGGGAGGGTAACGTTAATATTTTATTTTTTATGAAATATGGTTTACAACTTTCCCATGGCTTAATGTTCATAAGGATGCGTATACATTTCTTTTGCATGATGAAAATATCATGAACGTCAGTACTTTCACCCCACAATATTATGCCATAGTTAAACCATCCATGCAACCAGTTATCCTATGGTATTCGTTACCAATTGTAATACAACTAATGTATATAGTAGACACTTAATATTTATGAGGCACGAGCACCAAAGGTAAGTACTAGGCCAACAGCAGCTTGGAAGAAGTCTACCATACGTGCAGCAGTTTAATACTGTCTGTCTGTAGTATGCAATGAATTGGGTAGACCACACCAATAATTCCAAGAAACGTCTCTATAAAAAACACTACATTTTAGTCCTACCCGAAACCCGAAAAAACTCAGTTTCAGTAAAACCCGATTAATTTAAAATTATAAGATTATAAGTAAGTACTTGCTTTGAAATCAATAACAAGGCAGTCAATTGAGCTGCCAAACTTACAACTAGAAGTGACGTCATCATATGTACAAATTGCATTATGAATGGGGTTGTAACAGCTCGTATAAAAAGTTTTTTCAAAAAAAAAAGGTTTTTCAGTTTTTGAAGGCGATTTTCTTTTTTTTTACTTTTTATTTTCCGCTTTTTAGTACCCTTAAAACAGAGCTTGTAAGTCCTCCAAATATTGAAGTAACTAAAACGTTAATTAAGTATTATTTTGGGTTTTGTTGATTTTTTCAAAAAGGGGTGGATCAATTTTGGTAAAATTATATGGGACCATTTCGGAATAAACACCTTTCGAACAAAAAAATAATTTTGCAAATCCGTCTATATATGACAGAGTTATGCCCGAACATACCTACATAAAAAAAAATATAAACATCGGAATTGATAACCTCCTCCTTTTTGAAGTCAGTTTAAAAGCATGTACATATATCAATTGATTGGTGGTGTGTGGTCTCTTTTAGGTACCCTATTCACTGCACTGCATTGTCAATAAATAAAAAATAAAAATTCTGACAATGACGAAAATTGAACCTAATCAAACTTAAAATGATTTCTTCCCTTGTGGGAAGAAATCATTTTAAGTTTCCCCTTCTACCTTCAGATTATATTGATATGAATTCTTAAAATGATCGTGTAAAATACCTAACGTGGTCTAGTATTAGTACATTGCGATTTAGAATCGATCTGTACCCACAGCGTCCGTATTCCAAGAATCTCGCAGAGTGGCATGTTTTGGCGGACGCAACCCGACGCCTCCGCCTTGCTTCTCAAAACACGGCGCACTACATCTGACTCAACTAGACTTTCTAGTAGGAACCTATCACTGAGAAGCTGGACTTAAAATACACACCAACGACCAAGTCCAAGTTAGTTTTGTATTTCGGTTCATTTGCTACGGTACTGCAGTCGAAACAATGTTGTTGCTTTTTTGGATTTTTGACAGTTGTAACACTTTGTAATATTTCTACCTACAGGTAAGAAAATCTGTACTAACAATAATAGAGGTAAAATGACAATGCCAGAACCTGCCCCACCCATGTACAGAAAAAGTAAATTAATGAAAATAATTATTGTAATGAATATAGAACCTTTCTATACTAAATTGTTTTTCTTTAGAACTTGCGGAATACGAAATATTTTTAATAAAATGAGTTTGTATTTTGTGGGTAGGCCACAAAATACAAACTCATTTTGCCTAAAATTCAATTTAACCTATAATCAATGTCATTATTGTGTATAGATTTAAACGGAAACCGCAAGTTCTACAATCACTAAGACTAATGTGTAGTTATCAGCAATAAATAAACAGTAAGATGCTACATATTGCACATGACTTTGATTGAGTGGGGCAAATTTCTATAGTTTCTGGCATTGTCCTTTGTTTGTTTGTAAGTTTGGATGTGTCCGTAACTTGTCTGATTTCAAAAATTATATAACCAAAAGGGGGTACGTTATGTTGTTTATCGTTAGGTATAGCCATACTAATATACCTAATAAAGCTAAATAGTTTGTTTGAACAACAACGAGATTGCCGTAAAAGTGCCAGTTTTATTATCAAGGATCCATAAGTTGGGACTACCATGGCGCTGTAGTGCGTCGGGGATGTTCGCGGAGGCTCGCACAGATGGTTTTCACGCCATCATGCGAAAGAAAGCGGCCTCCTTACTGCAGCGCCTCCATGGTAGTGACAACAGCATTTTGAAAATGATTGCTGCCAGACCGGATTGCCCCTTCCAGAGCCACTGGGTGGGGACTGTCTTAGGTTTGAAATTGTAATTAAGTAGGTAATTACGAAAACTAACAATACTAACCTATTTACATAAGTAATATTGTTACTAACACCAAAATACTAACACAACTATGGACATTAGTCTGAAATAAAGGTTTATTTATTATTTATTTATTTATAAGGAAATTCACCCGGTAGCGAAGGCGTTGCCAAGAGGGGGCAGAGAGAGGGCAGTTGTCGCCCCCAACCCTAGAGATTCCAAAAGCTTCACATGTGCCTGGCCATCAGCTGACGACGCTCTTGCCTGGTAGTATATAGAATAGGGTATAGTATTCCTGCCATATTATTTACTATAGGTGATTATTATAGGTGGGAAACACCTCAAACTTTCTTTATTACTTACTCCAACATTTCGAGTTTCGACTAACTGTACGGATGTACAAGCAACATTGGTTTCGAGAGCATGTCGTTGCATAAGAGATGGCCCGACCTCTAGTGTCCGTAGATACTATAAATACGGTACTGCCCGTCCCCTGCCCATCCTCCTACCAATACCTTATCTACTACATTAACTTCAAGTCAAGTAATGTTGTTACTGTCTCCAATAACTTAACGATAAATAGGATGTAGCTACATATTCATCAGCTGTTTGAGACAACGATTAAAAAAATAAGGCTTCGTTTCCACCAAAGATGTGCGAGGCTGCGTAATGAGGGATGTATGTGTAACTATAACCACTACCCAACTACAGCGCTAGCTTAGTACATATTCATCATTTAGTCGAAAGATATCCACTGCCAGACATAGGCCTCCCCCAAAAGAGGGGGGGTTTTGCCATAATCGCCACGCTTGGCAGGCGGGTTGGCGATCGCAGTATGGTTGTTACAAAGGCAAGAACGCTGCTGCCCATTCTCTGGTGAGTCCCACGCTTAGTACAAGTTATGACAATGAAACGATGTCATTGGTCATTATCACACACATTCCTCGCTACGCATCCTCACACATCTCTGGTGGAAACGCAGCCTTAGACTTCTATAGCTAGCCAATAAAAGAAAGAAAGAAAGAAAAAGAATTTATTCGCCCCCCTAGGACAAAAACACACACAAAAAAAACATAAAAAAATAAAAAAACAAGGATACGAAAATTGGTCCTGCTGTATGAGGCCAAAAGGCTCCTATCTCAGCATGGTGCTGTGCCCTATTCTGATAGGGCCCAAAGTGATGCCACGGTCAGATACGGATAATAAAAAATAAATAAAAATAAAGGCAACAACAAACAATGAACAACAACAACAAAATGACAATGAAGACAATATGTTAAAAAAATTGGGAAAAGGAAAGATTTGATACATAATTAAAAAATATTTACATATATTTGGATAAGCCGGTTAAGCTGTGGGCCCGCATATCGCGCAAGATTGGAGCCCTGACACAGTCAGCCGGGGTCGCGGCAGGCCGAGAAGATGGTGGGACGCCCTGGATGGTTTCATCAGGAATTGGCGGGATGAAGCACAACATCGCGAGAAATGGAGCGATTGAAGCTTTTTCCAGGAGTGGGACAGAAACGGCGAAAATACATAATCAGTGTTACATTTCAAAGCAACCTTACCAACCAGCAAAATTTATTGTGAACGATGTTGATTAAAAGCACCGATCGTCATAGCCATTGGCTATTTAGAAGAAGGAACAAAAACGACACCGTGAGTGAAGAAAATTAGAAGAGAATCGTATTCTAATTCTCTTTTAAGAGTCTTTACTAAGACAGGTCCTTGCATGGAGGATCCAGTAGGTGTTGAAAAATTATAAACTGAAATGGCGCACTCTGCGAACTATTTCCTTGCGTGGTGGAAATCCTCATGGATTTCCTCCATCGCGGTGGTGAGTGACGGAGGGGCATGCCGGACTCTTACCGGCTAAAACAACCGCGGTGTTCCACCTCTGCCTATGGCCTCTTGGCATTCAACTCTTCCCTACCAAAAGTACAGCAACATACACACATACATACATTCCCTTACAAAAGCATTCGGTCCGCGGATAGCCTTCACGGCATGTAGCGCCCGAGCCGGTCTACGAGCTGAGTCAACCGACCTGCGCCTGCGCAGTGCACGCTCCGCAGGCACCTATTGTGTTTGTACGTAAGTGGGTCAGATAGACAGGTTGGTTGGAAGGAGTTCTTGTAGTTGTGGAAGACTTTAAGACGTTCTGAAGAGGTTCTCCGTGTGTGTTGAAGTTTATTTGGAGGGCTGTGTTTCAAAAAGTACTAGGTATCTTTACATATTATAAAACAAAGTCATTTTCAACGTCTCACCATCTGTATTTAAGCTTAGATATTTTAAACTACGCAATGGATTTTAATGCGGTTTTTATCAACAAATAGAGTGGTGAAAGAGGCAAGTTTGTAATAAGGTTTGTGTATTTCACCCGTGCAAAGCTGGGGCGAGTCGCTAGTTTAATAAAAATTTAAGATAGAGAAAAATAAATAAGTAAATGACTTTTTTAGTTTTAAGACAAAGCACACGGAACAAATAACTACAGTATGATCTATGACAAAGCACCTCCTTATGTCCTTATTCTGACCAATAATGTACCATACTGTTTTATGGTTTTTAAGAAAATTGCAGCTAAACTGTATTTTGTCTGCATTACGCCATGGATAGTAGAAAAAAAGATGACATGAAGGACAGGGTTAGGCTACTGTTTGGATGCCTGTCGCAGTTCACAATAGTTCATAACTATACAAGACAAATGATGAAAGTGACATATGCTATTGTTTTGAAAAGGATATTAAAGAAAATGTATGACTTGCATGAGTCACTTCTTTACAAATAACATGCATATTTTTTCAAGAATCCTCAATAGGTCACGTCAGACGAGTCATCAATAAATTCAATAATCAATGATAAGGCGATCAGCATCATTCACAATGAAATCAGTAGCAAACCTAAATCCCACTACTTATCAATATAGGTACATCATAATCACATATACTTAATTATAATTCTTGTAAATGCAAAAAATTGTTACAAACATTTTTTTTAAGAGTAACTACGGAATTTCTTCTCCATACGAAACGTCCTTTTGGAAGGGGCCACTAGACTCAAATTTTCTTATATTTATGACGTTCAAAAGTGCCTATAAATGTTTAGTTTTGACAAGTACCTTAATGTAGATTACATACCAACCATAATACTTACTTGAAAAATATTATCAAACAGATTGAGAGTCAATAAAAAACTAAACTACATATTTAATTTGATGTGTCCTTATCTGTCCCTATGTCCTTCATAACTCACTCACTTGCAAATTACTTAACTCTTATTCACTCACTAACATAACTCGTAAATCCGACAAAATATGACCGAATGACATCATAAAAAGTATAAAAACTAAGTATTATTTTAATTAAAACACAGTTAAACGTATAGCCACCCGCTTTACATAATTTTCTTTAACAGAATGTCGAATGTTTGTTCAATGCGCCCGCGCACTCACACGGCTACAACTCACGCGCACAATCACAACTAGTTTATAAATGCTGGCGTAAATATAATATACGTATTAGTCATAAGGACAGGTTTCAGACTTTAGTGTCAAGGATTACCTGTGAGTGACGTCATTAATGTAAAGCCTTTTCTCCCAAAGAGTAGGGATTACAATGGTTTTATAGTTCCTTTTTAGGATGACAATGAAAATTGCTATTTTTATATGAATTCATATCTACCTACATTTGTATACAGATTGTATGTAGGTGATTAGGAGGTTAAGTTTGGAGACAAAAATAAATAACAAAACAATAATACTTATACATTTAAATGACTAGGTTTTTTCCGCAACTTCATCTGCATAGATTTTAGAATTAGACCAGAGCCAACTTGCGAGAACCATTATTTTATTTCTTTTATTCCTAAATCAGATCAAATTTACAAAATCTAAAGTTATATTATGTACAAGTCCAAGAAAAAGGCAGAGGAGGTCAAAGGGCATCAAAAAACTCGTCCACATCGCTGTCAACGGCACACGTGCCCAATAGGCTGGCAGCATTGCCAAGCTGTATGGCCATGCTGATTCTTTGACCCAAGAATAAACCAGCCTTCGGATCACATGAAGAGTCGACCAGCCGCTTGGCGATGTCCCGAAAAACAATATGGGGACTCGGACCCCATGGTCCTAGAGTTTCCACCCCAAACGGCTCAAATATATAGCTTCCAAAAAGGTTATTATATTTGCGCCGTTTGAGGTTTGCGGCACCTGCAGCAGCCGCCCCAGCACAACACGTCGTAGGAAGATGAGATGGCGCAAAGGTGTGTTAATATTATTATTTAAATTTTTAAGGTTTATATATTCCTAGGTACCATATTTGTATGCAAATAAACACCCAAGCTGTATTTAACTAGTAAATTGCTTGTAGTATTTTTGGAGTAACTTTTTTTTGCATTTCATAATTTACGAGAATCGTTGAGTTGATTTAGGAGTAAAAGAAATAAAATGATGGGGGACCTAGTTTGCTTTTGTCTGCCTCTTAAGCCAAAGAACTACATTATCCCACGGGAATACTAAATCGGGATACTAAAAACATAATATGTTAAGTTAAGATAGATCAATATCTATGTGTACCAGATTTCAGCTGAACTTATGAAACTGATAATAATAATAATTCGATCTGTCGACATGTTGGATAGATTACAAGAAGGCCTATGACTCTGTGCCGCATACATGGCTCATGAGGGTGCTAGAGTTGTATAAGATCGATGCCACTCTGCGCACCTTCCTGATGTCGTGTATGGGGCAGTGGAGGACCGTCCTTCGCTATCCAGGATGTCGACAAATCCAGAGGAATAGTGAACCGATAAGGATTGAGCGGGGTATATTTCAGGGCGACAGTTTGAGTCCGCTTTGGTTCTGCTTAGCCTTGAATCCTCTAAGCACACTGCTGGAGAATTCAAGTCTAGGCTATCGGTTGAAGAGAGGAGGTCAGGTAATATCTCACCTTCTTTACATGGATGACTTAAAACTCTTTGCCCCCAACAGTTCACAGCTGATGGAGCTACTGAAAGTAACAGAAACTTTCAGTAGCGCCATCAGGATGGAATTTGGTGTGGACAAATGTGCAGTCATGCATGTCAAGCGAGGGGAGATTGTGGGATCCGAGGGAATTCAGCTCTCGGATTCCATAAACCTTAGATCCCTCTCTTCAATTGAGACCTATAAATATTTGGGTATGGCGGAAGCGTTGGGCATCAATGCTTCTGACATGAAACAATCGTTGAAGGAGCGCTTCTTTGGCCGCCTGAAGAAAGTATTTAATAGTGTTTTGTCAGGCGGAAACAAGGTGCGCGCCTTCAACGGATGGGTCATGCCAGTCCTGATGTACTCTTTCGGCATACTCAAATGGACACAAACGGAACTCGATGCCCTGGATAGGAGAGTCCGTACATTGTTGACAGCATATCGGATGCATCACCCACGGTCATCGGTGATGAGACTGTATATCCCGCGGAAGTGTGGCGGTCGTGGCTTCTTAAATGCTAAGACCCTGCACAACCGTGAGATATGCAGTCTCAGGGAATATTTCCTAGAAGCCGACGTGGGGATGCATCGAGATGTAGTTGCAGTGGACAAGGGCCTCACCCCGCTCTCCTTGGCTAAAGAGAACTGGTGCATACCTGTAGTGCTCAAGACTAATGATCGCGAGGAGGTTTGGAAGAGTAAGGAGCTTCACGGACGCTTTTTCCGGGCCCTACACGGGCCCGATGTCGATTTCTTAGCGTCCGTATCCTGGCTACGATTCGGTGATCTATTTGGAGAAACCGAAGGTTTTGTCTGTGCAATTATGGACGAAGTTATTACGACGAATAACTACCGGAGATTTATTGTGAAGGATGGCACGGTTGACATTTGTCGGGCATGTCACCGACCGGGAGAATCAATCCGTCACATTATCTCTGGATGTTCTCGTCTTGCTAACGAAGAGTACTTGCATAGACACAACCTTGTGGCCAGGATTTTCCATCAGCAACTTGCTCTGAAATACAACCTCGTGGAATCAGAAGTACAATACTACAGGTATGTGCCCGATCCAGTTCTTGAAAATGGCAATGTCACATTGTACTGGGATCGATCCATCATCACTGACAGGACTATTGTAGCCAATAAACCTGATGTAGTGGTGGTGGATCGATTGGAGAAGCGCGCAATGATTATTGACATAGCAGTTCCGCATGACGTGAACCTCGTGAAGGTCGAGAAAGACAAGCAAATAAAGTATCTTGACTTGGCCCGCGAGGTTGTCGACATGTGGGATGTGGACTCAGCGATCATTGTGCCGATAGTTGTTACAGCCAATGGCTTAATTGCCAAGAGCCTCGATCAACATCTAAGGAGGCTCTCGTTAGGCGGCTGGATCAAGGGCTTGATTCAGAAGGCAGTACTTCTGGACACGGCCCGCATTGTCAGGAGGTTTCTCTCTCTGGAGCCCTGACCGCCGGTAGCTTGGACCCTGTTCCCGATACCGATGGGCTACTATTTTTTATATATTTAAATGTTTTTATTTTTTATTAATATTTAAAAATGTATTTTATAGGTAAATATAATTAATAAATGGTGATAATAATAATATGTGGGGACATTTCACACACGGCCATCTGACCCCAAACTAGGGAGACCCTGTACTATGGGTGCCAGACAACTGATATAGTCAAAGTCAAAGTCAAAGTCAAAGCATTTATTTCAATTAAACCATTTACAGGCACTTTTGAATTGTCAAGGAGTCGGTCAGTTACACAGAAAGTTGAAGCTAGTTGCTCGTTCCAAAACGTAGGTAGGTCTCTATGGAGAAGAACGAGCAAGAAACTCCACGGACACTCTTTTAAACTCAGGTTTTTACAAAATACTGCTTACATTATTCTTGTTGCTTCTATATGTGAAAACAATGAAGGTAATCTAGAAATACAAAATATAAAAAATAATCAAGATAAAAACCATGGCAGATAAGAGTTGACCAATCTCTACTGACAGCGCCCGTTCACGAACATGACATACACAAATACATTTTAAATACATACATATATAGATAAATGTACCTAAATGTATGATTTTAAAACCCATAAAACAAATAATGGCGATAATCTATTTACAGATAGACAATAATGTAACCCTTGTAAGCCTTGCGAATACCACCACCCCATTTCTACCCGTGGGTGTCGTAGAAGGCGACAGAGGGATATTGACCAGAGGATGGGCAGCAGCGTCCTTCTGAGTACCATAACACCTACTGCGACCGCCAACATGCATCGGCAAAGCATGCAATGGCGATCACGGATGAACCCCCCCTTGGGGGAGACCTATGCCCAGCAGTGGGCGTCTAAAAGTTGACATGATGGTGATGAATAATGTAACAAAAGTAAATATCGTACAATAATGAAAGCCGACATTTGTAACGAGACTTATTTTGAATTTTCTGAATCTTAACTAACTGACAATCATTGAGAATCCTTCAATATTATGAACGCGCAAGAGTGTTTGTTTGTTAAGCTTTTACAGCTAAATTACAGAACCGATTTTCATGAAATTTGTTACAGACTAAACCTAAACCCCAAGAAAGGATATAGACTAGTATTTAATCCGTGACTTCTTCTGTATCAACCGACATTCACGCAGATGAAATCGCGGGCAAAAGTCAATATTAAATAAATAAAAATAAATGTTAATTATTAAGACATTAACAAAAAGAAGGAAAAAGAATAAAAAACGTCAAATAGAAATAAATATTGACAATACTGTTTACCTGCTAAGCACAAATATGGATTGTCCTGCACAAATTTACATTTGCGTCAAAGGATAAAGTTACGAGAAATTGATAAAACAATAAGGACTAATAAACATTCCGATGATTTTTGCGAATCAATGTTTATTTACGTCTGAAATATATTTCTTGGTATTTATAATGAAACATTGAAGTGAGTAAGTTGTTCCACAAAACTATGAGCACAACTAAATTAATTTGTTGTTAACTTTGTGTCAATAAATTTATCTGACTTTTAGTTGTATAGAAGATTCAAAATATTTAAACCAAGTAGATTTCTAAATACTTACAGTTATGTAAATAATGTGATTAATTTGACCTACTCTATGTGAACACGACTTACTGAAACCTAAAATCATTATCAGCAATAATTTATTGAAGAGTTTGTGAACTAAGTCTATGGTTTAAAAGCTGTCAAGACGTTGAAAGATGTCTAAGGTATTGTCAAATGTGTTATAGTTTAAGTATCCGTTTAAATTAAAATATTTTGAATCTCAAGTAATCCTACTTACACCAAAACCATACATAGACTGCATCGGTTTTATAATTAAGAAATGTCCATAGACAAAAGTTGAATAAAACAAATTTTCTAGAAACAAAACACAAACGCTTTTTAAGTTTTTTTGTTAACTGTCAAATGTAAAATGGCAAGTGGGCAAATCTTATCACCAAATTTCATCGTCTAATTTACTAAGGTATTAGACTAAGTAAAATTCCGGATAATAAATAAATAAACAATTTGATATCTCTTCTTCGCAACATCCGAACATTTGAAATCATAATAGATGCATTACCAACTGAATGAATGACTTCACTATTGAAAATATTAATCATAATCACGACAAAGCAAATAAAGCAGTAAACGAAGCTAAATGTTTACTACCTACCACAGAAGACATCGGCTGACATTGAGGAGAGAATGAAGTCATGTCTTATTTGAGTCGCCATATTGGATAAAGACCCTCTGTGCGATACATATCGTGATCAAACGGCGATTAGCAGGAATATGTTACTGTTATGTGATACCACGATCATTCGATGACTCATTTAGTTGATGATTTGTTGATGGGGACAGCAGAAGACCAACTATGACCTACCGGTCAGCTCTCTGAGTTGAGTTATTTGAACTTTACATCAAAAACTCAAAAGGGCGAGATACTTAATCTATACTAATACTAACTATACGCTGTTCACAATAAGGTCAGACATAAACACAAACCTTTTTTATAATCCCTTGAACAGATTTTGACTTCTATTTCGTAGGCTTAAGGATGACATTAGAGGCAAAAAAGTGGTTACAATAACAACTGTTTACTGCAGTTGCCATTTGTCATGCTACCAACGCAATAGAAGTCAAAATCGGTTGAACGAACTGTAAAAAAGGTTTGAGTAAATGTCTAATCTTATTGTGAACAGGGTATAGCTGACCCGGAAAACTTTGTGCTGCCATATAAATGATCAGCTAAGGATATAAAAAATAGCTTACGATAAAAAAAAAACATAAAAATCGATCAAGCCGTTTCGAAGCAGTTCCATAACAAACACTGTGACATGGTTTTGTTTATTTATCGGAAGAGTAGAATTAAATCTAGTTTTTTTTTTGTTTGAACGCGGTTACCTCTTTCTACAGAGAAAATTCTTTCTCTAATAGGATCTACGTTACCCCTGAATGCTATAGGCTTTTTAATAATTAACAAATATGATTGGGACCCGTAGCCCAAGTCATCCTGTCATATCTCTTTCGTGGTATACCGCGACCCCTTCTCGTCGCGATCGATGGAAGGAATGAAGAAAGACCTTTACCCTGCAGTGGGACAGCACAGGCCAAATAAAATATAATTGGGACCCGTAGGAAAATCGGGAGAAAAGAAAAGAAAATCCATAAAGAAACATCATCGGGAGAAATGGTAGGATTACTTTGCCCAGGAGTGACGTGCAAAAGTTGGTACCTACTTAATATGTCTGAATTATGTTTTGGTAAGTCAGTCGCAACAGGTAAAATAATTCAGATATTTGTTATAGCAGATGACAAGACAAAGTTAAGCCCACTTACTAAACCCACACTCGAAGATTTGAAAACAGTTTTTTTTTCTCAATCCTTACAATAGGCAAATATTAATATTTTGTGTCACTTTTCTTTATTGTTCACCGCAAGATAAAACCTACGCAAGGATTATATGAATCCTGTGTTTAGACGTGTAGTTGGGTCAAATAGTCAGAGGCCCTTTAGAGTAGGAAGGGAGATAAACGAAATTAATGTTAATTGGAGAAAGATCTTTCAAAAATGAGTTGTCGGGTTAGCCTGCACAGAAAGGTTGTGTATGACTTTTCAAGTATCTTCTTAATAGTATCACTGCAGGATTCACCACATACTTAGCACTGTATTTTGAGAGAGAAGAAGGTATTTTTTTTGCGAGGTTGGCGTGCTCTAAATCTCCTTTTGAAGCACTTTATTAAGGTCCCTAAATAATGTATGACTAAAACGGGATAAAATGTAGTTATATTCACATTTTGTACATTTCTGTTCACGATTATTTGTATATTAATGTTAATTTAAGTTTTAGCAAATCACACTTTTCTGTAAAGGTTCCTATATGTTTTTATCCTTGCGTATGCGCTTTCTGCTCATTTTTAAAAACCCTACTAATAATATAATAAATTCGAAAGTTTGTAAGGATGAATGAGAATGGATGTTTGTTACTCTTTCACTTTCAAACTGCAGAACAAAGTTAACTGATATTCACACTCACATTTTTTTATCCCGTAATTTTTTACTTAGTCTTCGAAGACGATGTCGCGGGCAAAAGCAAAGAAAATAATATTTCTATCACTCACCAATGTTTTCGAAAACAGAGGCTCCGTCTGTTGCTAGTGAATACTGGAGACTAATGTCTAGGCTAGGCTGGCTAAGGTCAGGCGCAGACGAGCGACACCTGCGACGCTAAGACGGGCGCGCGGGCGAGTGCGCGTCGCCGCTAATGGTCGCGACTCGCGGGGGCGCAGATGAAACAAGCGCTCGATCTGTGCACTCACGCGCCCACGCTAAGGACACGGTCAGATGGTGCGGTTTTTATTTGCTAAATAAGTTGCAATTTTTGTAAAAATTTTTTTTAGGATTGGTACACACGTACTACAACCACACCACATCACAGCATCAAAAGGTGGTCAAGCATTACTTATCAGGTCAGTGTAGATTAAACTATTCATTTTTATATGTCTGAATAGACCCTTAGATTTTGACAACCTTCGGAGTGTCACGGTTGGATCATCATCATCAGCCAGAAGACGCCCACATGTCTCCCCCAAAGAGGGGGGAGGGGGGGGTGCCATAATCCCCACGCTGGCAGGCGTCTTGGGAATCGCAGTGAGGTTGAGAAGTATACGGAAGCAGCTGCTGCCAGACTTCCAGATTTTCCCTTACTTGCCTTCTACGACACCCTCGAGATGAAATGGGTGGATGCTGACAAATGAAAACGAGGCCAACACGCTACCATCTCGTATCCGACATAAAAACGTTATACGGAAAATATGTACTAAATAAATATACTATGTCTTCTGTGTTTCTTTTTCCTATCATTCAAAACTACATTAATGAAAAATATTGTAAAAAGGCACACAAATGTATCCATTTGTTATTTGATTTTCGTATCGTAAGGACATTTAAGTAAAACGTCCTATGAGCACAATGTCCTAAAAGCAAGACCTGTGAGCAGCTCGTCCTATTAGCAACACGACCTAATAGCAAATGGTCCTAATATCATAAGGACATGATAGCTAAACGTCCTTAAACAGGCAGGTACACACAAATAAATCATTTATTGAAAATAATATGTCACTCTTTGTAGGAATTTGCGGTGAATTGTAGCTTGTGGAGGTCACAAGCGTGCGTTAATGCTCTGGTGTTTAGAAGGTAAACTAAATAAATAGATAAATATATAAACACAGAGAGTAGAGAAAAAAAATTGTGACCAAAAAGGATACACCACATACATTGCATAAATAATATATCGATTCAATGAATGACATCGCCTACGTATATTATTAACTTAATTCAAGAAACATCGACTGGACAAAAATATCTTAAGAACAAACGTTGTGTGTGTAGGTTGAAGTGTCTACTTTGATAAACAAATGAATAAGAAATATAATTACTATTATGATATTTATTAGCAGTCACGTAGATAGATGCGACACACACGGACACACGAGAAGGTAGTGTTATAACGTAGAACTCAGTAATCAGTATTGCGGTATCTCATCAGTAATGCGTAGGGTAAGCAATGCAATTATGTAAGAAATCACCCGCGAATTCGAATCCTAAGTGCTATCCTGTTACTCTTTGTCTTTGACTATTCAAAAGTAAGTAAATGGTTTAATTGAAATAAATGCTTTGACTTTGACTTTGTTACAATCTCCCTCTGTGTATACACAATACAGTTTTATTTTATTTTATTTTTATTTATTATTAGGGGTTTGCCAACAGCTTCTGTATACATTACATCTTAGGTATAATTTATAGAAGTAACGGACTTATACAATCGCCAATTACAGGTCAAACAGCATGTTACAAATTTTGACAACACTAATAAAAACAATAATATTTCAGAAACTAAAACTATTCTAGAACTTAACTTAGTAACTGAATACTTAAAAAAAAATTAAAATAACACAAATAATAATACTTCTGACACTAAAACTGCTAAACTATTCTAGAACTTAACTAAAGTTATAACATAAATCAAAAAAGTTTTCACAGCAGAATCAGGTGAGCACTGAGGTGAGTTCTTGCAGAATAGCATTGCTGATTGGAAATTATTACTTCCCAAGCACTTGAAGACATTGGAATTTTCTATTGTGGTATTTATTGTGCTTTATTAGCTGTGGCACTTTTCACGTCCATGTAGCTTGCTAAAGATATAAATTCACAATCAAAAGAATTTTCCAAAATTGGAAAAATGTAGGTACCAACATTATTTAAGTAATTATAATATAAATATACCTGACAAGAAAGAAATGAAAACGAAAAGAGCTATTAAATTGAATACTTACCAGAGTACCAGTGAATTTAACATTCTTAACAAAAATACTGTTATCTATGTAGGACAGACTGGCAGACAAACACTTTTATGAGGGTATTGACTGAAAATTAACAATTAATTAATTCGTGAAATAAAAGCACCTTATTTACATACTTAGATAGTTTATTTTCAGGTAACGCGGTAATGTTTATATTAGGTACGTATAGGTATACATAATCCGAACGTCTTCAGAATTTTGATGTGAATCATCTATAGCCGCACGTAAAATCGATTTCTGGCGTGGCGACGCATGCCGTGGCGACGCGTCGCCACGCTATATGATGGTATATATACAGTCTATATGCAGTAGTGTGTACGGTGTGGCGACGCGTCGCCATGCGCAATCGACTGTGCGATTACCGAAGTCACTGATTAAACGAATTGAGTAGTCACGATTTGAAATAAATTCGTAATTTTTTGTATTTAATGAAAATAAATGTTTATTCAATAAATAGTCATCGTTATCTGGAAAAAAAATTGTAATATTTTATTTTATCATTATGACATATTTAGTTCCTATCACAATCTGTTCTTTTCTGCATATTGCTTTTACAAAATAATGTCAGGCGTCCCGTGACGACTCACATTTTTTTTTAATTGTGATGGCTATAAATGTAAAGAAAGAAGTCTGACTGACGTTAGAAACTATAGTGTCTCGTGTAGAAACATTAAAAAAACAGCAACAATAGTCCTTGATCGATATTTTCTATCTGGGCGTCTAACGGTTGACGTGATGATGATGACAAATATATTTATTTACAATTAAAAACCCTTATACCAATGGTGTGTTTTATAAAATGATCTTGTCATGTTGGTGAACCGCCTAATATGAGCTACGCCAGGAGTCAATCAGCGCATGTCGGCGCGTGCGCTGATGACGGCACTATTTGGGTTTTAATGATCGCTCTTCGTCGCGAAATTGATCATGCGCAGGGTCTGCACAAGCAGTATAAATATTGAAGAGAACAAATCTGTTTAAAATAAGAAATCCCATGTTTTAATCAAACATACAGAAATTGAAAATGTTCACAAGTAGGATATGAATAATATTTGGTCTTGGATCAGTCAAACAGAAGCTGTAATTATTATAATAATAATAACGTTCCTCTTCCCGTAGCGGGAGCGCTACGCGGCTGCGCCTACGCCGCTACGCCGCGCGCCTTCACTAAACACTACAACATGTATGCGGGAATCTCGTTTTGACAGCTCGTAAAAAGAATGTCAATTAATTGGTGGTGTCATCCCCCAATTTTACAGTCAGATAAGTTATTATTGGTAACATTTTAACTCGTGATATCTCAGAGACTTTTACCGATACCTACTGTTTAGAAAGTTTGGTACAGCTACAAAACAAACAATGGTAACGAGGGATATGAACTTAATAAGTAGTTACTATTAAGTTCACATCCCTCGTTAAAATTGCCTATTACCTACATTAGCATGTCTTAATGAACAATGGCTCACGCTTAGACACTTATGTGATAAGTGAATGTAAACACATACTTGTGTACAAGTCAATGCACTGTGACACTGATAGCATCAGGCAGTTTCTTAATAACAAATCGAACTTATTTACAAACATAATAAAATTCACACATTAATTTTGTTTATAGCCTTATATATAGCCTTCTTGGAAGCTATATATTCGAGCCGTTTGGGGTGGAAACTCTGGGGCCATGGGGTCCGAGTGCCCATATTGGTTTTCGTGACATCGCCAAGCGGCTGGTCGACTCTTCACGTGACCCGAACGCTGGTCTATTTTTGGGCCAAAGAATCAGCATACAACGTGGCAATGCTGCCAGCCTATTGGGCTCGTGTCCCGTTGACAGCGATGTGGACGAGTTTTATGATGCCCTTTGAGCTCCCTGCCTTTTTCTTGAAATTGTACATAATATTATTAGATTTTTAAGATTTGTATATAACTAACATTGTAATTTTGTTTATCCTATCATGATCCTGCTTCCTTACATTTGTTTATTTTCCTTCATAACTTTAACGAGTCGAATGAATAGACAAGCTGCAGCCGTTCAAGCTGGTCTCCACAGTCGCTGGCAGCCCTAGGCAACTCCTCGCCAATGTTTAAGTGCCGGTAATGGCATTGCATCAGTAGCAGCGCATGGTGGGCGTATGATGACGCCTAATGGTCGAGCTAGACGCGTGAGTGATAGCGCGTGCGCTGCCGATGGGATACGATAACAGTTCTTCTATATACCAGCTTTTTTTTTTCGGAGTCGCATATCGCAGGTCAACCTAGGAGGCTGCTTAACCGGACTTTCCTGTGGTGCCTTTAAATACGGCACAGGTATAGCACATGATGCGACGAATACACGCTATGTAAATGCGCAATTTGCACTTGAGTAACAAAAAAGAACGAAGGAGGCGCGCGAAAGCACCATCCTTATGTGCACTCCGAAAGTAAGGTGTTGGTCGAGGGTAACACCTAGGTTTCCCTGACCCGAGAAGTGGCCCGCACAGGCGGGCCGCCATCAGTCGGGTTGTGAAAGTATATCCAGTTCCCGCGATCCCCGACGTAGGCGTGAGATGGAACACCGGGGTGGTTTTTAGTCAGTAAGAGTCTGACAGACCCCTCCGCCCGCCCCAGGGCGCAGGACATACATTAGGAATTTCATCCCCGGGAACAAATTAAAAAAAAGGGTAACACCTATGGTATTTGGTTCGCTTTTCCCAAGGGATAGGCTTACCGTACATGGTTATCGAATTGAGAAGGGTGGGGTGGAAACGCGGTTTGGAAAAGAGCACTGCGTGACTCTTGTCGGGTTTAACCTCGATTTCGAGGTTTATTTTTATTTTATTTTATTTGGGAAACAAACAATCATACACTGTATGTTACATGTAGTTACACAGTATGCTATAAGTAAATGTATAATCCACTACGTTTCCACATATTACTAGCTTATATTAGATACAGTTTTGGTAAACTTATGCAATAAAAATATAAAACAACAATACAATTTTATCGTTGTCTAACAGTTAAATACATAATAACTAAAAGAAAGAAAAAAGGAAATAATTAAATTTAAAAAAAGAAAATTAAAAGTTTTGAGCAAGGCGCTTAACAATTTGTTTTTTAAATTTATGTTTAGATAGGGCAAATACATCGATATCATTAAAGTTATTATTGTAAGCTTGAACCAATCTCTGGAGCGGCGCTCTCTCTCCTGCATTTGTACGACAGGGAGTTGTAGCTAACAGTGGATAAGAGCGCGCCTCTCGTCTCATTACTGTCCTAGGTACAATATAGTATATTTTACGAATCAAATCAAATCGGAGGTCGAGGTTTGGAGGGTATGAGTGTTCTATACCAGCAATAAAACTGACTCTTAAATACGTCTATGTCATCTCATCTCGTCTCGCTCACTTTTCGTTTCCCTAGCATCCACAATTAAATTAAGCTCATCAACTACTAACTGGCCCATTAAAGCCAAGGAACGCACGTGAGCGTGCGCGCGCGCACCGAGGCGGCAAGCGCGAGCCTTTTCTTATGGTTCCATGACTACCTCATCGACATGAGTAGGTATACTAATTATGTTGAGAGAAAGTTTTTATTTACTCCGGTTAGCTGGATGTTGACAAATTGATTTAGATTGTTGTAGAAATGTTGGAGCTTTTATTTGTATAGCGCTGGCTCTTTAAGTGTTTTGGTTTGTTACAGTGTCTCATGACTCATAACATATGTCAACGCATTTTATTCGAACCATTGTATTGAAAATTCATCATCATCTGCCAAGCCTTTTCCCAACTATATATTCGGGTCAGCTTCCAGTCTAACCGGATGCAGCTGAATACCAGTGTTTTACATGGAGCGACTGCCTATCGGACCTCCACAACCCAGTTACTGGGTAACACGATACCCTTTGGTAAGACTGTTGAGTAAGAGGTTGTCAGACTTTCAGGCTTCTGTCTACCCATAACGACTGCCAAAGATCTACAAATGACAGCCGGGACCAACGGCTTTACGTGCTATCCGAGGCACGGAGGGAACTCGGTATGAAAGGGATGGTCACCCATCCACAGACCGACCGCGGCTAGCGTAGCTTAACCTTTGACCGGTCGATGTGTACGGCTTTAACTTAGCTACGAGCTCAAAAATTAATTAAACTAATTTATTACATAGTAGCTTTCGTTCGCGCGACCGTTCATTATCACGGATGTAGATAAAGTCGCGAATTAAGAAGTTATAGCCTATATCCTTTCGTGGGGTTTAAGCTTAGTCTATACCAAATGTCATCAAAATTCAATCAAATCAAAAACAACCAAACAAAGTCGTTTAATATGGAATTAATAAAAAGACACAAGTACAAATTATTGAGATATCAATTGAGTACAATAATCATTGTTCGTTTTTGAGGAATTCCATTGTCTATCTGCAAAGATCTGCGTCAAATATGAACAAAATGAATATGAAGCCATTCCGAAGAAGAAATGTAAAAGATATGCGGTACACGTAACATAAATAAATATACCGGTCGAATTGAGAACCCCATTGTAGCTCTAAAGGTAAATAAAACATATGATCTTGTAGTATTTAGTTGTGAATTTTCCAATAACACAAACCACACGTCCACTGAATAATGACTAAGTAACAAATACAGATAGTCATTAGCAAATATCAAGTAGACAACATAATATCTATAGGTACTATCTATCAGGTACGTACTCACTTCTAGGTGACCAGTAGCCGCCGAGCACACAACAGGTCATGCACCGAATTAGATATGATACGCAGCTAATTTAATGTAAATGCTCAATTAGGTACAATTTGTAGCTAAATAGTCTAATCTTGTAATAGGATGCAGGCTGGACAATTAAAATGTACTGTGTTGCGAGTGTTTTGTGTGGAGGATTCGCCTTTTGAATGGTGGTCAACTATTGAGGCAATACCGCTTTCAACATCTAGTTTCTGGCCACATTTTTCGTCTCGTTGCAGTCTTGAAATAAACTTGAAATGAACTGGTTTTAAGCAATGGGAAAGATATTACAATCTTTAACAACTTATCAAGCACCTATTGCACTTCGGGTTCTATATAAAAGTTTGACTTTGCACTTCCTTGCAGTTTTGTACTGATGTATCATCAGCATTCCTACCGGTCGGCTTGCACGCCATCCATCACAACTATGACTACTCTAGGTTCAGTGTTTCGTTAATATGACTTGTATTAGATCTATGATGATGTCGTGATTGTGACGTAGTAGCATTCGCTTCTCTAATCGTCATCTGTTGAATGTTATTTTCCCTATATATGCTTCGACTCGCTGTCAGATACTAATACTTTTCATCTTTCATACAAATCTATCGGCTATGAATACACATGTAGAATTCTTTCATAGCCATAACATCTTTAGCACAATCCATACACTTATTCTATGGTCTGTGTATATTATTCTTGTAATTTACTGTCTTCCTTTCATCTCAAGGACAATAGAAATACTTACTAAACCAATCAGAAAGGCATTCGTCGATGATAATAATAACTCTTAATTTAATTTAAAAAATATGTTAAAACCAAGAAAGCTTTAAACAATATACACATTTTTTTTATAAATGTATTAAATATCTACCGTTATTTTTATGAAAAATGCAGATCTTACATAAATCCATGTCTAAGTATCTAAAAGTACATTCAAGAGTCAGTAGAAAATATTATCAGGTTTCCTGACTAAACAATGATGACATATTATTATTAAATTCAACTATAGGCTGTTTGTTTGTAAATACTAACGATTGTCAACTGATTAACATTTCCTACCTGGGTAATAGTTACAAGACTCAAATCCCTAATATGCGTATTGTACATGCAGGTACAACACTATAAGTTAATTGTGCGATAGACACGTGCACTGGTGATAACTGTTGCGCTACAGCTCTTGCGACATGCCGACATGCAGTATTCGAGATAAACAGCGTCTGCAAAGGTTAACAAATTACTATTGGCTATTATGCAAAACAAAACTGATATGTGGCATAATGCTTTTGCAAAGATAGAGATACAGACAATGCCTGTAATACGTCATCATCATCATCATTTCAGCCGACAGACGTCCACTGCTGGACATAAGCCTCCCTCAAAGGGAGGGTTTTGCCATAATCGCCACGCATGGCAGGCGGATTGGCGATCGCAGTATGGTTGTTATAAAGGCACAGAGAACGCTGCTGCCCATTCTCTGGTGAGTCCCTTAGTCGCCTCTTACGACACCCACGGCAAGGTATGGGATGGTGCTATTCTTTACGTCCGACACCATACGGAACACGTACATACTGTAATACGTACCTGGAACCTGTAACGTACGCATTCTATTCTTCATCATCATCACCAGGCCAGGTTTTAATTATGAAAACTGGCCTTCAGGTACCTATTTGAAAGGTTCGCCGACTTTTAAATATGTGGTCATACGAGCCTGGGAGCGGACACTTGTTCAATAATAACTTACGGAAAAACTAGAGTCCCAGCCATCTTGTGATATAAAATATAAAATAAAATTCCAAAAGGACTTTAAAAAAATTGTCGTTTTAAAATTTTTACTCTCGAATGGTTAACTTCAAGGTACAACTTGAAGTATCTTACGTATGAAAACATTTAAGTACCTAAATGACTATAAATATTTTAGGAAATTAATACGAAGTCAGTTAAAAAATTAAAAGACTTACCGTATTTAATGCAGTACCAACAAATCAACAATGCTGTTGAATCACTGTTTGCAAGGAATATGTCACGGCCGATGTGTATTGCCGATTTGTACACAAACAGACAAGTATTAACAACGAAAACCTACGCATATATAAGGCTCACTTGCACCAAAAACTTAATTCAGAGTTAGTTGCTCATACGAGGTTAAGTTACAAAAAATCATATAATGATGATGAAAAAATCACATAATGAGCCCGTGGTAGCAACTAACTCGGAGTAAATAAGATGTGCAAGCGGGCCTTAAGCTCTATAGGCCTAGCAGGAGCGCGCTAACGTCTAAATATTCGATTCGAATCGATTTTCAAATTGGGAATACAGATATGCAACAACTTTACTAGTATCACCCATTGCAATTCTGAATCAAGCCTTTAAAAATCGATTGAAATTACGTTACATTTACTCCGCGCGCGCGTACTAGTCATGTCCATTTACGCTATACTTATTTGTGATATTAATCCGACAAAATCTCAAGTATGCTGACGTATATCAATTACAGTCACACCTAAGATTTCAGACCCTATGATGGCCCCCTATGATATTAATTTCATGGATGAAATTAATGTCATCGGATATCTGAACCCTAATCCATCTCCAGAAGGAAAATCAGGTTCTTCCAGTAAGTATACCTGGTTTGAATGCTGCCAGTGCAAAATTGAATATAGCTGACAACGGTCATTAAAAAAGTAACAGCTCTCACAATATTAATCTCACAATACAGTAATGATATTACTGTGAACATCTTGAAGCCTCGCATTATCTACCTAATAATGTGACAGCAAGGCACCCAACTAACATTCGTTTAAGTACAGTTAACTATTAACTACAATCTTACATTTTGCTTCCAAAGAACACACATGAAAACTAATTGGTTCCATTTCAGTGAATGCTCTACACATTCAAAGTAAACAACAGATATATTTCAACAAAAGCAAAACCGTGAATTTGAGAAAGATGATGTCATGAACATCGAGTATGGCCTGCACATCACAAGTATAATTATTTAATTACTACTTTTATTATAAAAGCTTAAGGTATTGTTTGAAGCGTAGGCAGACGTTGAAGAAGTTTGAGATTCACTAATTGAAGACGGAACTGAGACTGTGTACAATCTTTTAGGCATTGAACATCGACGTTTACAGTCGATAAACAGTTTACCATGACCAAAGGATCGATGAGTTTTGTGATTGATCAACAGTCTAATGTTATAATATTGTCAACAATGCTTTCGATAGACTCAACGTGACATTTTGATTACTCATATGATAACAACCGCCATGTTGCCATAACATGCGGTTAGTGGTTAGGACTAAAGGACTTCTTAGGTTTAGTGCAAGAATTTTTATAAAATTCGTTCTAATAAGAAACAACCATCTGTCATTGTTCTGTTTTCCATTTCATTATTTATTGAAATTGAGAAAAGAATACAAAACACTATTAATTGATCAAATTCACTTTAATTCACACACGCGGAATCTTTTATTTTGTTTTCAATAATTGCTTTATTAACTTGTTTAATAATGGTTGTGTGGGAACGGTGTTATTCAACATCGCGTAAGATTATTTCGAGAAACCAGAACCTGATTGCAACCCGTCGCACAGGTACGCTATGTATACATACGTACGGCAGACTTCCAAGTAGATATTATACTCCTCTGTGTGGTCCTATGAATATTATCAGTTTTTCTTAAGATTATGACGGAATATAATGTTTATCAAGGTTTTTTAAACTTTCAATCGATATTTTATTATTAATGATCAAGCATAGGAGTTCCCCAAGGCAAAGTTGATAGCACAAACAAAAGCTTTCGATAGTGTGTTAGTATAAACTTCTGTTGCGGCTGCTCATTGATATTCGATGACTTATGATGCTTACACAGTTGAAAACATTTCGATGACTAAGGTCTATCTGAATACTTATTGTATAATGTATATATGCGTAGGTTTTGAAGGAGTCGTGATTTATACCTTAACACTAAACGAATCATCGTTATTCTTATGAATATTTTACCTGGCTGATGTAGTTCGACTGATTGCAGTGTTCATTGATCAGTTTTCGTTTGATGCTAATTTTGTTATTTATAATTACAGCAAATACAATATTGTTGATGTACTTGTGGTTGTATGTATTTTTGCATACAATCAAGAACAAGTCTTAATTTAAGTCTTAGACTTATTTAAGGTTTTTTTTTCCTTACATTAGTAATCTTGAACTTTGTAACTAGAAAATCTTTGCATATCTATCTATAAAGTAAATGTGGGTGATTTTTTATAGATTCCAAGTGACTAATGCATAAGCGTAGAAAAACATACCGGTCTATGTTCAAAATATGGAAACAAAGATATAAAGGAACAGAGTATTAACAACAAACTTTAAGAACTTGATGATGACTCAGAGCTACCTACCTCCTAAAGGTAAACACAAGCATTGTGTGTGTCTACCAAAATAGGCGATAAAGACCACAACGAGTTTATTTAGGATTACAACGACCAAGTGTCGGACAAACATTCATAGCTACCGATTACCGTAGACCGGGCTTAGCTAAAGCGTAACTTATGAGACGCCAAAGATTATAAAGTGGGTACAAGCAAGAATCCAAGAAGCAGGTGTGCAAACAAGAGCATCCGAACCTAGACGCAAAGATATTTGTTATGATCACAACACATAAGGGACAAAGCCGACGCATTCCACTAGATAAACAAACACCAACGTGGGCAAACAATCACCAACACTTAAAACATCTTGTCATTACGTCGATATTACTCATGCAAGACCATGTCAAATTTGAAACAAAAATGCGTCTGTATCTGAATGAATACGTAATAACGTGATCGGTGAGCCTACTCCTTAATATATGCGTGGACACGTTTAAAAAAATACAACTGTCAAATACCCGCCGTCTCGTAGCGCTCAGCTGAGCGCAACATGAGATAGGTAGTAATTTAAAACTTAAGTCCAACTTACCTGTGTTTGAGCACAGCCACCGGCCGCTATCACAGCCTACCCGTTACCATTTAAGTGTACAACAATCGCTCAAAACTCAGATATCTTCCAGTGCACAGTTTAATTTCCACCTTTATGTTAATTATAACTTATATGAACAGTTAATAAAGCTCACGTGTTACTGCAAAGCGTTAGTGTTAGTTGTTTTTATTCTGTGTATTCGCGTCGTTTCGTTCGTGTCGGCCGCTCGGTATGCACTTTTGGGGTCACTCGGGGTCGATTGGTTTTATTGTGTTTTTTCGCGTGGTGTGGCTTTGAGCGTGCGAGCTTGGGTCGACGTGGCGTGTAGCGCGGTCGGCGTCCGAGCGATCACTGCGCGGCCGCAGCGTGACCCGCGCCGGCTCACCGTGCCCGTCGCGGGATGCGCGCGCGCACCTCCTACTCCTCCCTCAACCCTCTCGCAGGCTTTCATGCCCTAAAAGATAAAACACTTATCGAAACGTGTTCTGAGAAAGCGATGCCACAATACACACGTATACGACTCTAATTAGTCTAAGTGTGTTATTTATTTTGATGCGATAAGAGCCTGTTCTTCGACAGCCAACGTGTAACGACCAACATATTTTTGTATTCCTATCGTTTTAATATTTGTCACTATACTTTTGGCCACAGTGAACACTGCCTAGAATTTGATCGGAACAACTTAGACACCTATTGGAGTACAACTAAGACCACTATTCCTAAAAGATACTACTGATGAAAGTAACGATTCACGAGATCGTTATCTGCAAAAGATAAATGCTCCATGAGATATCTTTAAGACAATAATGTATCGAAAAGTCGGTATTGGTTGCACAATGGCCAGTGGCAGCGATGGAGTCGATACTGGACAATGACAGGCCAGCACCATTGTTGGAAAACTAGAACAAACCGCTGACCCGGCTAAACAATTAAATATCTCGAAGAAATTGGATTCTTATCATTTGCTTTCCGGTTTTTTTTTTTGCGAATAGTATCGAAATCTTTAGAATATATCACCGAATGATGGAAGAGGAACAGACTGTCACAGATGACTATCAGTTATCGATGGCTCGAGGTCAACCTTCGCGGAGTAACGGCATTTGATTCATGTGAGTGTTCTCTTTGTGTGCCCTTCTTGGAATAAAAAGGTAATTGCTTCACTCCCACATATTATTATCCTTATAGAACTTGTATCGATACAAACAAATGCATCAAATTGCGAGATTATATCAGAAGAATTCAGAATATTGGCAAGTAATTGTCAAACATCTTCGTCCCTTGATCCCCGTAAGAACAGATTCCAGGGTTACATAGTCATCCTCATCATTTCAGCCGATAGACGTCCACTGCTGGACATAGGCCTCCCCCAAAGGGGGGGGTTTTGCCATAATCGCCACGCTTGGCAGGCGGGTTGGCGATCGCAGTATGGTTGTTACAAAGGCACAGAGAACGCTGCTGCCCATTCTCTGGTGAGTCCCTTAGTCGCCTCTTACGACACCCACGGGTAGATATGGGATGGTGCTATTCTTTACGTCCGACACCATACGGACAACATAGTAGATACTACATATTACATAATGAGAGCTGAGTCGCACGGCCTCAACAAGGTCCATAAAAATACCCACATTACGGCCACTAGATAAAACAACTTCCATACTGGACAGATTGAATTTAAGGAATCCGTTCGCCTTGTAAAATTGTTTATGGTGTTGTATTTCCATACTGACTTAAAGGAAAAAATGTTTATCTCTTTGCTTGCTCATATACCTAGTATATCAAGTACAAGTCGACTTAATAAATCAATCATGTTGTGACCTATTGCAAGTCAGAGGACTACATAGGTTGAAATTGGTGCATTCATGTTTTGTCTTAGTTTTCTTGCCATGAATGTTCGTATTACTATGTTATAACTACTATAATTTTCTTTTCACTTCTCTTGCTCAAAAAGGCAGTCATTGTAGCATACCAGAGCGGGGATAAAATAGCATTTCATCCTCTAGGGGAAAAAGATTTTTTTTTAATTTTTGTGTGTCAAATATGACAATGAGCCTACAAAAACGAAAAAGTCTTTAGTCATAAGTAGAATAATCATGAATAAAGACTCGACTTATTACTGTTTCATAAAAAAAGAACCTCATTTTAATTTTGAAAATGGAACTAAAATCGGCGATCTCTGGTAGAATGCATGCCTGTATCCCATATGAGTGCGATAAACATGAATTATAATGGCATGCAACCACGGCTTACCTTGACCATTTTGTACCTATGTCTTGATTTCTGTGTGAAATATTTTCTTGTTTCGTACTTTTTAGATCACTTTTTGTTGTAGTCGGGTTTTAGTTTTTAAACTGATTTTTTTATTTAAACCATTTTGGAGTCCCAACTTAATATTATATATTTGAATGGTACTAGTGAACCCCTTTCCAATGATACCAAACACGGTATGCTTGTCTTCATTTTTTTATTTAATCTTGGTTTTTTTGTCCGCCAGAGAGCGCCACATTGAATTCGGTGACACGTCATATAGTCTATAACCAGCGGACGATCAAGACGCTTCTAACGATACCTAATTTGTTCAGTTCTGATAAGTAGTTTAGGAGCTATGAGCGAACAGATGAACATACATACATACATACATACATACATAGCCTGTCAAACTCATAACCCTCCTTTGGCTTTGCCGTAGTCGGGTAAAAAGACATTGGCGCGAAATCTTTATAATTTTTCTCTAATTGCAAATTGAATTGGTAGTGACCGTAATTAATTTTACAATAGTGATAATATCATCATCTAGTGAGAATGGAGACCCTAATTTACAAATAGAAGAGAAAGGAAAAGAAATAATTTTCAATCTGTTGCCGTCAAGGTCACAAAGCATTTATTTAAATACTTACGAAAACTTTATGAAGTGGAGGACAGAAAAACGAGTGGATTCTCTTACGGAAGGAGTTTTTCTTACGTATTTCGAGGACAAATATCGAGAATTTCATAAATAAGGCACCAAATGAAAAATACTTAGCAACAAAGGTAGTTGCATTTGTTTTCTATTATTTTCATCAAACTAAATTGCTAGTTAGAGGTACCAACCAAAATACAGTTCTAACACACTTATTTTTTGTTTTACAGGTTGCTTTAATTTTTGGGATCAGCGGTGCCTGCAAAGGGACAGAACTGGCTAACATAACAGTGGAAGATGTCGAAACTGATACCCATCTTCAAGCCATAAATCTGCCCAATACAAAGACAAATAAGGAGAGGAAATTCGTTATAAGTGGAGAATTTCTAAATATTGTCAAAGCCTACCAAGACTTACGGCCAAGTGGAGTGGGCACGCCGAGATTTTTTCTCAACTATCAAAACGGAAAATTCACAAGGCAAGTTATAGGCAAAAATAAATTAAGCAACATGCCAAAAGAGATCGCCACTTATCTAAATTTGCCTAATCCGGAACAGTACACTGGCCACTGTTTCCGAAGAACATCCGCCACTCTCTTGGCGGATTCTGATGCAAATATAACAACGTTAAAACGCCACGGTGGATGGAGATCCGATCAAGTGGCGGAAGGCTATATCGAGAACTCCATTCAAAACAAATTCGATATCACCCAGCGTATCACAGAACGCATCAATATTCTCCCACATGCCCACGACCACGACATCAAGAGATGAGTCAACTGAGCTGATTCTCTATCCAGAACATCCGAACGAGGGACCCTCCAACCTGGAACTACGTGTATCTCCCACGTTTACCCCACAGACAACTCAACATTCATCTTCACAGAGGACTGAAATTAAGTTACCGGGAAAAACATCTCGTTAAAAACATCTCGTTTATTTTCTCGCAATCGTAGTGAAAAGTATAGTGTAACACACGGCGCTAAAACCCATTAAAACTCGGTTTCTATTTACTCCCTCGCTACAGCTCGGGAGTAAAACTACCTCGTATGTAATGGGTCATTTTAGCTCCTTGTATAACAATCTACTATTAACACATATGCGTTCAGATAAGGGTTGGTCTAGAAATCTGCGAAAGCTGCTATGTTATAAGCCAAAGTTCTCAAACATGATGATCGAAATAGCTACTTCCGTCGCTTTAGACGTCAAGGTTCCATCAGCACTTTTAGAATTTTTAGGAGCTAAAAATGAAAGTAGGCGTAGTCTCACTCGTAAAAGGCTTAAGACCTCAGCCTAGGCCGAAACTGATTCAATGACTACATCCCACTTAAAGTTAGTGTTTATACTCATGACATCACTCAATTCTGATAATCGCCCACCCATCCGTTTGACTGGCGCTGTGCATGAATCGGTTTTAAAGATCACGTAATATTTGCGGTTACTCGTTCTCATTTTATGCTGAAGTACCTATTGTTTGAAAAACATTTATTTGTGATGAATTAATTACTGAGACCGTTAACTCGTCGGTAATGATAAATTAACTTCAAGCTTAATGTCGCAAAGTTCAAGATATTGTTAGCCAGCCACTGAAGGGAATCATTAGAAAAGTAGCGCATTATCCTAGGAAATAGACTTCAATAGGAAGTTGAATTAGAAGCAAGAGCAAAATTATAATAAGGACAAATAATTCCTGTAAATGAAAATATTGTTTTAAAAAGAGTAAGAATGGAGTTTCTTGCTCATTCTTCTCCAGCCAAAACAACATTTTGGAATGAGCAACTAGATTTTTTTTTTTTTTTTACAAAAAATTGAAAGTATTAACCTGGGGAAGAGAAGTGAACAACCCGCAGCCCACCACTTTACCCAAAAGAGCATTACTAAAAAAAACTCCATAAGTAGGTATGTAACCCCATTCACATAATATACCTATGTAACAGGTTTCCTCCACATGACCTTCTCAACTTGAGCGGCAAGACAAGCTGCCCACTGTCTCATTCAGCTCAGAACACAACCTTCACAGTAACGACCTGCATGAACCACTCATACTAATTACTGCATGCGGCTAGAATAATCGCCATTTGTTTTGAAACTAACGGAAACGACTCTTAATCAATATTCATTGGAAGCTATAACAAGTTAATTACTAAGTTGATGCGATTACCTATTACTCCTTTAAAGACAGGTTATGGGGACTTGAATCGTTTGTTTAATGTAACAACAAAGCTCTAATTGATATTGACCAGCCTATAATAGGGTATTACACCCATTTTTGAAAACTGTCTCAATGAAATTCTGTAGTGCTAATATACCACCAAAAAAAAAACACAACATTTTTATTCAATCGATAAGTGCCATAAAAATGCATCTAAATTTTTAATTTTCAAATTTCGCGCGTAATTTGACGAAAACGCCTGTTACTGGACGCCATATTGCTCAGCGTAAATGACGTCAGTTCGTTTTGTATCAAATGCTCTCATATTAAATATGATAATTGTATATAATTTAAAAGTAATTAAAAGCATATTTTGTAATAGGTGTAATAATGAAAAAAATACGATAGTTACGAAAATAATAAAAGTACAAAGCCTATATTACGCCAATCGGTTGACTGACAGTTGACAATTTTTTGTTTACACAGCCGTCCGGCGTAATAACATGGCCGCTCCTATTTCATGGTGTTTTATAACAGATTATAAATACTGAAAACTTTGAATTGAATTTAAAAATTGGTTTTGTTATTTTATGAACTATAACTTACATTTTCCGACTGCTTTATGCCTAAACTGTCTCAATAACATATTTATAGATTTTTTCTCGTATAGAGTAAAATACCCTATTGTTCCATAGCAGGTCAAAAGTCAACCGTGTGGTGCTGGCCGCGAATAGCACCACCCCATTTCTACCCATGGGTGTCATAAAAGGCGACAGAGGGATATTGACCAGAGGATGGGCAGCAGCGTCCTTCAGAGTACCATACCACCTACTGCGATCGCCAACATGCATCGGCCAAGCATGGGGATTACGGCTGAACCCCCCCTTAGGGGAGACCTATTGCATTGAACGTCTAAAGGTTGACATGATGATGATGAGGTCAAAGGTCTCTTCAGAGAAGGCACGAGCATTGAACACCACAGACGCCTCACTCAAGGTGGATTGGCGATTTCAGAGTAATATCAATTATTAGTCCTCGAAGTTTTCCTTCACCGATGTCTGGATGTTTAAAATAAAAATGAAAAAGTCACAATTCCACAAACTCGAGCATGAGAGGCAGGCGCGTTGACCACTGGGCCATCACGGCATTACCTAAGTTCTATCTCCTCAATCCTAAATCCAATGTAGCAAACTATATGACGATTTCAATGTCTAATCGGGGTGATTAGACTACTGACTTGATTAGATAATATTAATTTGAACATGAGCATTGTCATAAAATATTCAACAATCATTTCTAGTGGCCAAAACTACGGCCATCATGGCCATCGGTTCTTAACAGTTGGCATTTTTTTTTTATTTTGGGTGTTTTAACGTCAGGCCGAAAACTAAAAAATGCATTTAGTTTTTGGCCTAACGTTAAGTAGTTGATTAGACATTGAAATATTAGTTATTTTATTGTGTGGATAACTATAATAATTAAGTACTATATAATTTGTCCGTGTGGTGTCGGACGTAAAGAATAGCACCATTCCATATCTTCCCTTGGGAGTCGTAAGAGGCGACTAAGGGACGTACCAGAGAATGGGCAGCAGCGTTCTCTGTGCCTTTGTAACAACCATACTGCGATCGCCAATCCGCCTGACAAGCGTGGCAATTATGGCAAAACCGCCCCTTGGGGAGGCCTATGTCCAGCAGTGGACGTCTTTCGGCTGAAATGATGATGATGATGATGAACTATAATAATATTGATTGTTTGTCATTACTTCATGAGTTATGCAGAAACCACTCGTACAGTCAGAACTATTTTTTTATTTCGTATCTTGAATTCTTTAAGGAACCATTGAACATCATAACCATTATTGCAGAAAAACATATGTGTCTGACTGTACTGTATTGATCAAGTACGTAGGTTCGTTCAATAAACGCAGCACAGCACCTAATGAGTGTGACATTGTTCAACCTAATTTAAATACTTGTCGTGTTTCTCGTATAGTTCGAGATAATTTATACTAATATTATAAAACTTATTGTAAGTTTGTATGTAGGGGGTAATCTCTGAAACTACTCATCCGATTTCAAGAATTCTTTCATCAATACGAAGCTACCTTATTCATGAGTGCTATAGAATAAATTGCATTATCAAAAACTTAGGCATTCTTGAGAAAATTAACGCGAATTAGTAATAATTTGAGCTTTTGTTTATAACTTCTTCACTGAACTTCTTCTGAACTTAGTATTATGCGTAAAAAACAGTAAGTTGCTGAAGGAACTATTCTAGGTATACCTAGATACATATCGAAAATAAAGGAAACAGTCATAGTCAGGAGGAAATGAAGAACGTGGAATTGGGAAACAGCAATAAGCAAGCTTTTTACTAAACAACGGCAACGGAAAGATGAAAAGTTTAGCAGTCCATGTGTTTATGTTTGTATTGACACATATATTTCACCGCCTAAACTATTCATCCGATTTTGATAAATAAGGTGCAAGCATGCTCCGGGTGACATAGGCTACATTATATACAAACAAAATCCATATAACAAAATGCTACATGACAGAATTTTTTTACCTAAAACCCAGGTACAAATTCGAACTGAAAAGCATGAAACAACTATTCCTTTCTGATAGCCTGAATTTTTTCTGAAGCTTCGTAGGTGCGGTGTATTTTGACACTTCAGGCACAGTATAAGTATCAGTACTACCGTACAGTAGCAACACGCTCAACCCCCCACCGATACACTGTTCCTCACGTCTACCCGCGCCGCACTGGCTCTGGCAACGTAGTAGTAGTGTAGTTGAAAGGCTGACTCGCGGTGCGTAGAAACGTGTATTCGCTCATTTGTGTAAAAGAAAATCGAAATATTTTATATTATATTAAATTAAATATTTTATAATAATTTTGTAATATTTTATATTTAAAAACGAATAATAATATACGAAATTATGTTATTTTTATCATAATAAACTATGATGTACACATGCACGTACCTGTTTTAAATTAAATACCATGAAATACAAGTTGGAAGAAATAAATAAAAAATCTAAAAGTATTGTAGAATACTGTGTAAATCATTCCCTTATTAACCGTCATTCCCTCCTAAATGCAATGAGGAAATGGCCGTGAGGGAATGACGAATTTTAACTAAAGCCACAAACTTCTTGGTAGGTACCTACCTACCTATTTGGAAGTTCGAATTTCAAACCTTAAAAGAATCGAGTACAACCTACGTGAGAGAGAGAAACACTTGTGTTGAGGCCGGTATCGAGCGCTCGCGACGGCAGTGACAGCCCTGGCGATATTAACGCACACACACGCACGTATCTGTACAGTCTGCTATTTTGGTAGTAGTGTAGGCAATTATATCATTTCGTTTGTATGAAGTGTCGCGGGTGTGCTTCAGGTATAGCTAATCTACATATATAGTTTGAATTAAGTTTGACTGAGCGAGTCGAGTATTGTGTTGGCGGTTGACGGCAAATGTGAATCAGAATCAGAATTTTTATTTGTAAACATAGGTTACACAGTGTTTCTCCATGCTTTGCCATTAGGCGTACAAATGTTGTTTTAAAAAAAAATGTAATATTGTGATGCCAGTTACAGAATTAAAAGGTAAAAACAGAAATGTCAAAGGGTAAAACATAAAATCTTAAGATAGCTAATGTTTGTCCGGTGGTTTTCTGAGGCATAAAAGTAAATAATAAATTATTGAATGCTAAATTCGAAAAGAGAAATAAAAATTAAACAATGTCAATTATTTAAATTTCAGATAAATGCTAGAATGTCAAAATGTCAAAATGTGATAATAGAACGATGATACCATTATCATAAACGTCATGGAATCAGTAATGTTTTATGCAATCTACAGGTAAAGTGCAGCTCCCCAACATGGTCACCCACGCAGTCCTGCGCCAGCGCAGTTACGTGTTAGCATCACAATCGTGTGCCACCATGCATTGTCCAACGACACCATACGCAAAACAATACGAATACATGAGCTGATTAACAATTAATTAGGAATTTCATAGAAAAAAGTCAGGTCAGTTACTAATTTAATAAGGCTTTGTGAATTGTAAAATTTTTGTAGCTTTAAACAATTTAATTTTATAAACCATAACGACACAAATAAATATTGAAAAAAATGAAGGTTAGGTAAACTGGGAATTTTTTTTTTCGTCAAAATTCATCCGTTACTCTTCAATTAGGGGAAGCGGATGAAATGAATTATTTCTTGACAAACCCTTATTCTTCCTATAGATGTGCAACAATTTCATGAACATCGAGAGTGGATTTTCTTTGTTACATCGCAGCCTGCCAACAATACTTTGACCTATTTACCTCACTTTAACGACCACGCTAAATAATACAATAAGTTTTATGAACGACTCGGGAAAAAAGATCACTTTTCTACTTTTCGATTTGCGTATCAACCGCTATTTGTACGAACACTTAAAACAGCTACGAGAGACACATTAATTCTTATCATAGATTTTGAACTAATAGACACACAAATCAGTCGGTGAAAGTCAACACTGGATTTGAAAAGTTTTAACCCGGGCATTGGTTCTCTTGAACTAAAGACAAAATAAAGATTTTGTAGTCGAACTCGAGATCACTACAAACTCTACAGTCTACATATTAACAAAGACGCTTCCAGTCTTCTGCCCCTCTGTAAGCTGAGTTCTTCTAAACTAAACAATGTGGTTTTTCATCAATAGGTAGAGTGATTTTATATGTATCTGTTAGTGGTCTAATATACATTGCAGTCGTGCGATGCCGAGGAGAGTCGCTTATAGTCTTAAGTATGGTATGATATGGTATAACGGGCCGGTGTCCCCAATTCCAAGTCTCAGCGCTTATTTTGCGTACAATAGCAAAGGAACTATATTAGTTAATCTGTGACAATCATCATCATCATCATTTCAGCCGAAAGACGTCCACTGCTGGACATAGGCCTCCCCAAAGGGGGGGTTTTGTCATAATCGCCACGCTTGGCAGGCGGGTTGGCGATCGCAGTATAATATGGTTGTTACAAATGCACAGACAACGCTGCTGCCCATTCTCTGGTGAGTCCCTTAGTCGCCTTTTACGACACCCACGGGAAGATATGGGATGGTGCTATTCTTTACGTCCGACACCATACGGACATACGGATCTGTGACAATAGTCTTAAGTAATCCACTAAGGTTATTGAAATTTAAATCTTCTGAGAGACTAAGACTTCCTTATCTTCTTCGTTTTTCCGTGAAATTCGCAGGATAGGCTGACATGTCAAGTCACTAAGAGGTAAGAAGAATACTGTAAGATAAATACTGAAATCTAGTTCTATATTTATTTATAACAGAATGACAGAACACGAGACAAAACACAATTTGGAGTAAGTAGGTGCAGCTAATATTGTCCAAACGACAACTGAAATAATCGCCAAATTTTATGAATTGTAATGCAGTAATGTTTGTGTAACTTAACGCCTGCGTGTCGCTCATTGTTTTTATACTGGACGCTGGGCGGAATCAAACTGCAGTCATATATAAACATTTTTACGTGTTGGGAACTTGTTAAGAAAGTACTTCATGCTGCGGTCAGAACAGCACGTTAAGAATACTTATCTACTGTATGTGTAGCGTAGCGTTAGAGGAAATCAGTTTACATTATTCATTTTGGGCTCTAGCATTTTTTCCGTAGGGCCAAGCACACACGCTACTTTTAGCATCGACGATCTGCGATTTTGCAACTGTATCGATGCTGCGTCGCGTTTTGGCGATTCTCTTCGACCCATCGTAGTATTAAAATCACGCGTTTTAGAGATTCTATCGACGATGCATCGCGATTTCACGACTTCCTGCGTTCGGACGCAGTATCGGAATGGCGCGTTTTAGCGACTGCTCCGATGCGGGATCGGGTCGGCTGCAGTGTTGTCAATCGATAGTCGACTGTCGATAAAGCAAGCAGCAGTGCAGCTTCATTAGAATCCATGGTAAGTGAGTAGCTTCGTCAAAATCTAGTGCGACACGGAGTAAGCGCCTGACTTTGAGTCGTGTTCCGCAGATGCCAAATCGATGCGACCGGCATCCAAATGTGTACGTAGTGTAGCGTTCATCAACCAAGCTTCCAAAAAGCGTCTCAATCTTCGCGTTTGGCGGTGTGGAATGTTTGATCGCTCCATTTAGTTCCTAAAAAGCGGCTAAATCGCTGATCGCCGATGCTAAAAGTAGCTTGTCTGCTGTGGCCTTTACCTTTGTTATGAGCCTAGTTTAAGAACCTAATTACTAAGCACGATAGATACGATCCATTTTTTATAAGTACTTATCTGTAGTGGTCACTTTGCTCAAAAGAGAACTGAGCCACAGTGTGGCATTTACATCATTGCTTAAAATAACTGCAAAATAATTCAACAGGCTTGGTTGTATTAAAACGATGCGATAACACCAGTATGGTCATCTGAATTTATGGAATTGGAGCGCAACCAGTGACCCTGACGATGACTTCATACTCTTATACCTAACGCTATGATAGCCTATTATTGGGAGGACGAAGTATCTGCAATTAAGCACTGATTTACTTCAAGCACTCCTAGGTTTTGCAGTAAAAGTACCACATGGTAGCGGTGAATGCTCATGCGAAACTCGCACCCCCGGTCATAGGCAGAGGTGGAACACCGCGGTGGTTTTAGCCGGTAAGAGTCCGGCATAATGCCCCTTCGTCACCCCCATGATAGAGAAAGTTCATGAGGATTTCCACAGCGCACCAAAAAAAATGTAGGTACCACATAAGTACATTATCGACGTCCCTAGTGTAGGACAACGTTTAAAAAAACCGGACAAGTGCGAGTCGGACTCGCCCACTGAGGGTTACGTACATATTTGTAGGTACATATCCATACTTCTATACTAACCCATACCTACTATCCATACTTTAATCTACTTAATATTATAAATGCGTTTTTTGCGACTTATACGGCCGTATCTTTTTTTCACGTTAACATAGACGATTGATTTTTTACAGCATCAAGGGACCGTAGACGTAGATGGTTTTAATTTCAACTCGATACCTCCACACGTTCCCTAGATAAAGGGCCTTGACAGACAGACAGACAGACGGACAACAAAGTGATCCTATAAGGGTTCCGTTTTTTCCTTTTGAAGTACGGAACCGTAAAAACACATTACTTCAACTCCTCGTTATTTTAATAGGTGACAATGAGACGATTATAATATCTTGACATAAAACGTTGGTCTTGCTAATGAACTGGTTCATTTAAATCAAAGCGGATATCGGAAATCACTAATTTCCATCCTCACTAGTTCAAGTATGACAAGTGACTATGCTTTTGACACAGAGGGTCTACCAGTACCACCATCTCCTAAAACAGTATTACTTTGCCTTTTCTGGTATTATTTATAAAGGATTCAAGGCTCGACAAGGCATCGTTTACTAGCACGCTCGTATTTCAACCTGCCATATTTTATCTAATCCCAGATCGCTACATAAAAGGAAAGAGCAAATTACTCACAGCTTGTATCAGAGAGGAGTGACAGAATAAATCAAATGTTTAATAAATCACCGAGCCAAAAGTATGGACGATATACATTTAATGCCAAGTTGCGTGCGTCGGCGACTTCAGACTAGAAGTATGGTGAATACCCATATTTGAGTTCTAGTTTATTGAATGCGTTAAATCATCATAAATACGTAGTGTTCTACTAGAGATGTAACGAATAACAACTTTGAATCATTCGTGAAATTAAATGCGAATGCGAGATTCAGTTTTTGAATCTGTGGCTCTGTGACAGCTAGCTTGCCGCGCAAATCGTACGCACAAATATTGTGCAACTTATTCTAAGAATTGCTGATTTGATTCGAAAAAAGCCAATGATTTGATGTTTGTTTACCAATCGACCGGTCACAAACAAAAATAACGGTATTTTTAGGATATAGTGAGTGTTTTTCTGACGTTCACATCGCAACTTCGCAAGATTTTCAAATGAATTTTGCGAATGTGAATACGGATATTCTTTATTCGTAGAACTTAAGGCTTTGTTCAAGATTTTAAACGCAAGAAATCTGTTGTAACGTCATCATCATCATGTCAACCTTTAGACGCCCACTGCTGGGCATAGGTCTCCCCCAAGGGGGGGTTCAGCCGTAATCGTTATGCTTGGCCGATGCATGTTGGCGATCGCAGTAGGTGTTATGGTACTCAGATCAGAAGGACGCTGCTGCCCATCCTCTGGTCAATATCCCTCTGTCGCCTTCTACGACACCCACGGGTAGAAATGGGGTGGTGCTATTCGCGACCGGCACCACACGGCCGTGTTGTAATGGAGCGCTTTTTAGGGTTCCGTACCTCAAAAGGAAAAAACGGAACCCTTATAGGATCACTTTGTTGTCCGTCTGTCTGTCTGTCTGTCTGTCTAGACCCTTTATCTTGAGAACGCGTGGACGTATCGAGTTGAAATTAAAACCATATATTTAAGTCTACGGTGCCTTGATGCTGTAAAAAAATCAACCCTCTATGTTAACGTGAAAAAAAGATATGGCCGTTTAGGTATGTCGCAAAAAACGCATTTATAATATTAAGTAGATTAAAGTATGGATAGTAGGTATGGATTAGTATAGAAGTATGGATATGTACCTACTAATATGTACGGAACCCTCGGTACGGTTTTTTATAATTTCCTGTTTTTTTAACACAGTCAAAGAACGGTTCAGTAGTACAGTTCTTTAGGAGAACTTAATAGATGAGGAGATCGGTTGCATACTTGGATTCCCTTACACCTGGGGTCTACACTCCCATGTTAAAAGTTAATTATTATTTACCAAATTGGGCAACTCAGTAGCAAAATTAGGTGATAGGAATTCAAATTAGAATTAGATCATGCCCGATACGCGACGAAAATAATTGGCAGTTTAATATGCCTGTTTTAAATTATTGGATATCGAATAAACAATTAATAGCCAGACTGAAAAAGACAAAGGCAACATGGCACAAGAAAAATTAGCTCAGTGTCAGACAAATATCGAACCTCCGCCGGCTCGGATTCCACCGAAACGGAGAGGAGAGGAGATGTCTCGAGTCGTAAATAACCAATAGGACACTTTATTGCGTACATGTGTTGAAACTAAGCGGTGAGATGTGAAAATAACGCAAGCCGATTGGTTGTTTCGAGACATCTCCTCTCCTCTCCGCTTCGGTGGAGACCGGGCCTAAGGCTAAGAACTCACGATGCGGTTTTCGCCCGCGCCCGCAGCGGGAGCCGCAAACAACCGCGCACACCGCGGGCGTAAACCGAGTCGTGAAATGTGCTTTGTTTTTTTACATAATTATATATCTGCATTCTACAGAAGCTGCGGGCTTGCAACCGCATGCGGACGCGGGTGAAAACCGCATCGTGAGTTCTTACCCTAAGCATATCACATCACCTTAGTAAATCAAATAAATAATATAAAACCTCGGCAGACTGCGAGGCGTTATGAGATCGCATTGATCACCGCAGTCACTTGCCCACGCGCACCAAATACAGCTATTTTAGAACAAAGACACGCAAAATATGTATTTATAAAGTGTGTGTAGGTAGCGACAAAAATCGATTAGCACTGTTACTTTTATATAATTATCATCTAAAATAGACACAAAATAAATAGGATGCACTACTTTTTTTTAGACATGTCAGGTAATAGCTAAGAGTTAATTTTATCTTGATTTTACGTCCATTCCTATTGTGCTCAATAATTAGGATTTAAAATTCTAAAATGTCAAACGTCTGGCGTTGACCGAAACCAAAATACCAGATAATAGCATTAAGATCACAACATACTTAACACTAGATGAATGTTTTGTTACCATTCTTTTGCGGAAGAATGTATGAACTTTGCATGCATTTATTTACTTACTTTTGTAATTCAGATATCAGATCCAGATATTCACAAAGCATTTTCGGCGTTTGTTCAGAAGGCAGGATCCACACAGGAAAGCCCAGCAGCTTCATGGTAACCACACATACAACGTTGCAATAGCTAACGTAGACCATTATGGACTTGATTTACGTTAATTACTGCACGGATACTTACTTAATGTTCTTAACTCATAATCGACCATAAACTAAAGAGTTTACTGACATAGTTCTAGAGTTGCACAGTTTCACTTGAGATTTGATTACCCTGTCTGGAGTAAACAATAGAAATGAGATAGTGGAGAAGAGATCCTATCTACAACAGTCTTCAGAATTAAAAAAAATATAGCTATAGAACAATTTAGGAATAACGTAGTTTCCTCTATTAGCGAAAGAAGTGACAAAATCGCACCAGAAGTTCTGAAGATTATTAGGTATGTAGTGAAGTAAAATTCTTTAATTAATTAATATGCCATTAGATAACAATGATAAGTGGTTACTTTTTACCCGACTACGGCAAAGCCAAAGGAGGGTTATGATTTTGACAGGCTATGTATGTATGTATGTATGTATGTTCATCTGATCGCTCATAGCTCCTAAACCACTTATCAGAACTGAACAAATGAGGTATCGTTAGAAGCGTCTTGATTGTCCGCTGGTTATAGGCTATATGACGTGTCACCGAATCCAATGTGGCGCCCTCTGGCCGACAAAAAAAAACAAGATTTAAAGATAAAAAAGAAGATAAAAATGAAAACAAGCATACCGTGTTTGGTATCACTGGAAAGGGGTTTACTAGTACTATTCAAATATATAATATTTAGTTGTGACTTGTCACAAGTTATTTAAAAAAAGGAAAGATTACCAAATAAATTAAGATACGCATACCGTGTTTAGTGTCATTAAAAAGGGGTTCACTAGTACCTTTTAAATATATAATACTTAGCTGTGACTCCAAAATGGTTTAAATGAAAAAAATAAGTTTAAAAACTAAAACCCGATTACAACAAAAAGTGAACTAAAAAGTACGAAACAAGAAAATATTTCACACAGAAATCAAGACATAGGTACAAAATGGTCAAGGTAAGCCGTGGTTACATGCCATTATAATTCATGTCCATCGCACCCATATGGGACACAGGCATGCAACCACGGCTGTACCTTGACCATTTTGTACCTATGTCTTGATTTCTGTGTGAAATATGTTTCGTACTTTTTAGATCACTTTTTGTTGAAGTCGGGTTTTAGTTTTTAAACTTATTTTTTTTAATGACGTGTGTTTAGAATTGATGAAACGACGTTAGTTAAGAGGAACCATAGATTATGTAACTGTCTTTAGAAGAACTGTGTGTCTAGTGTGTCGTAGGGTGACAGGGTGATAATCTGACTAAGGAGGGATAGAAATTACGCAAGTGCCTCGGCCCCAGTTAGAAGTAGGATCTCCACCCGTATTTTTATTTATGTGATCTCCACATTCCTAGTGATGTGTCCAGAAAACTATGTCAATTCAGTCACTAAACATCCCTAGTCCTATTGAAATAAACCTGAATTGTAGATGACGTGAGTGTCATGAATAGTCATGATAAAATGACAACCACGGATCGGTGCCATGAAGTGGGTGGATTGAATCATAGCACACTTACATTTTGCAATAAACTCTAAGTAAGTAATAATAAAATGCTAACGAATTACTAATTTGCAATATCTCAGGCTCAACGACATTGAGGTCAAAACAAGTCTTATGCGAATATGCTCCTCTTGAAGTCATCATACCTCACCACGCAATACTCATGCAGGTATTGTGATACAAGAATTCTGAAGTTAGCTACAAGTAACTATTAAAGCAAAGTCCTAATGCCTTGTACCTTTCGTCATAGTTTCATCGGATAAAAGCAAGTTAGGTCCGTCAGCAATTTCAGTAAGGATCTACCCATCTCAACGTACCCATGTTATGGAATTAATCCGCTTCAAATTTTAAATTATGTAATTCTCCTTGGACATGAGCAATAATCAACGCTTGCTAATCGGATTATACTGAGCTGTACCTGCAATACTGCGCGAGAGTGGTCGCCATATAAGGGTGCGCGCGCCGCGGTGACGTCACCGACCGGCGCCTACGCACCACCGCGATCTGAGCTGTAAATGAAATCACCTTAAGGCTCCTACAACCTATACCGGCGGCACAGCCGGCGGGTTTTTGCCGCACGGGTAAGTCGCTGGCATAATCAGGCCGCTGGCATTTGCCGCTAACGGCCGCAGAGCATCTATCCAGTTGTGACACCCGGGTAGAACGCTAGTGACGCATTTTGTGTTCCTTTTTGTACTGACGTCGGCTCCCCGCGCAACCCGCCGGCATAACTCGGCGGCCATGCCGGCGACTAGTTTGCGAGGCAAGGTCGGCGGCTCAGTTACCCGCCGGATTTGCCGCCGGATTTGTTAACGACATAACGCGGCCAGGCCGCCGGTACTATGTGTAGGAGCCTTTATGTAGGGAAATTAGATATTTTCTATAGCGTACCTACTTTGTATTACTTAAGTAGAATTTTGTCATGTAAGGGGACCTAGATAGTGTGGAAGTTTTAGCATCCAAACTAATAGCTTTATTCACTTAGATAGGTTTATGTTGTGTTTATGATTATCGGTCTTCACATATGGAGGAGACGAAACGTCTGTCCCAAAAACCGCTAGTCTTGTGAAGGCAATGATCAGATCACTGAGACTGAGTTCTATGTCGATTAATTTAACTAATAATTGGGTTAATTATTGGGTTCGATTCCCGCCCAGGGTAAATATTTCTGTGATGAGCACTTGTATTTGCCTTGTGTCTTGGTGTTGTTTATCTATATAAGGTGACTGGTAATTAGTGTACGATACTTAAACACGTGATTGTGTTCATGATAACAAACAACTTTCCCGAAGAAAAAATGTTTTTTGTACTGGTTCACTTTAGGTAACAGGCGTGCGCGCGAGTGAATTTCATACGACTGTTATGTTATTGTGATAAAAGTGAACCAGTACAAAAAACATTTATTCTTCGGGAAAGTTGTTTGTTATCATGAACACAATCACGTGTTTAAGTATCGTACACTAATTACCAGTCACCCTATATGTAATTAAAATGTATTTGTATATGTATATCAGTTATCTGGCACCAATAATACAGGGTCTCCCTAGTTTGGGGTCAGATGGCCATGTGTGAAATGTCCCCACATATTATTATTATTAATTAAAAGCCGTACAATCACCCACTTGACACTCCAAACAACATAGGACTCGTACAATGGTACGTGCGCGTGCAATACGTGGCGCACGATGGATCCGCGGCTCGCGTCGCGCGTGACAATGCGCACACGCACTAGTGATAGCCCTCTATGTAAACTGTTGCATTTCACACATGAATAACAATAATAACTTGTGTTGTAAGGTTGTGTGTGGCAATGACATAGTTTTGTAAATAAAGGACAGAACCCTATAAGATGAATGCGTCAATGGTGCTTTTGGGAGCTAAATAAGCGTAAAGATGTTCAGGGCCATTGACCCGTCTCATTATGTTATGGTTCACAGATAGCGTTGCCACATGTCCCGATATGCGCGGGACGTCCCGATTTTTAGGGGTCTGGGGACGCGTCCCGATTAGCACCTGATCGGGACATTAAATGTCCCGATAAATTCGTAAATTTATAAAAAAACCTTAATGGTTAGCAAAAATAAAAAAAAAAACGCACTACTACATCACTAAGTCGAGTGCGACAATGGGCTCAAAATAGCACACTAACGCTAACTTTGTTTTGATGTAGGTAGTATGTAATTTCAAAAACAGAAAATAATATTAAAACCAACTTTAGCATGACTTGCAGTGAATTTCATAAATATGTTATAAAAAAACAAGGCCACCGTAAAGGCAAAATCTAACGAAAAATATAATTTCAATAAAATATAAATTACTTTATCAGCGTCAATAATTAATACCCACTACATACTAATTATTAATTACGATTTTATTGTAATATTTTGTAATTTCTACTAGTCCAGCAGGTCTGACTATTATAATAAACTTATCTTACTTATCTTTTTTTTTTATTTTTTTTTACTTATATTAGTTGCAAAATGTAATAAATTAAACCTTAGTTTTAAAAGACCTTGTTTTTTTTAATGCCCCGATCTAAAATCCTAACTCCCGATTTGTTTTACTTTCTGCCCCGATTTTAAACGAATCGGACCTGGCAACACTATTCACAAAGGTCTTCTACTCGAGTAATATTGAGAGAGTTGGCAAATTCCGAATACCTGTCTGATATGTTACAGTTGAATCATCCCGGTCTTCGTCGACAGGGTCTTAGATCGTCTTTTGACCTACAGTATATAAAAGCATAATAAGAGCAAGTGCGCAATGCGATTTTTGTAATGACAAAAACGGTGACATAGGAAGTGTACACAAATGCGATAAAAACTCGCAATGAAAATTTAATAAAAAGCAATTTTTGAATCGTGCTGATAATATTCGGCTCCCTTCAAAATGGTCGAGCTGAATATGGTGCTGATTCACGCGTCATGTTCGTGAACGGGTGCTGTCAGTAGAGATTAGTCAGCTCTTATCTGCCATGGACTTTATCTTGCTTCATTTGTATGTTTTGTATTGCTAGATTACCTTCATAGTTTTCACATATAGAAGCAACAAGAATCATGTAACCAGTACTTTGTAAAAAACTTGATTTAAAAGAGTGTCCGTGGAGTTTCTTGCTCGCTCTTCTCCATAGAGACCTACCTATGTTTTGGAACGAGCAACTAGCTTCAACTCTCTGACTAACTGACGGACTCCTTGACAATTCAAAAGTGCCTGTAAATGGTATAATTGTAATAAATGCTTTGACTTTGACTTTGAATCGCATCATAGAGCGCGTTCACTCTAAGGAACAACGCACTTAGTCAGCACATAGACAAGGAAAACAGCGATCATTAATAAGCGGGTGTCACACTACGTTGAATGAAATGGTGCGTAGGCGCAGCCTTCACAGACAGATTGACGAGAGATGAGTGTGTTTGTTAATATGCCAGACTGGATATGGCAGAGTTTTCAAAATATTTATATAAAAGCTGAACGATATATTATGTTATGATTTTTATTCATCTTATTCCACGTAAGTTGACGACAACCCAGCTTCCGGGACAATTAGGTACTGGTAATATAAGAACCGGTTCCCACAAGACTACTACACTACCCGCAGGGACAGCTAATGGTATTATCTACAAGAACCAGTTCCTAACAAGACCGGTTCTACCCGCTGACTCTAACTTTGAAAAACCCTTATAGGTACAAATCAAACCCTCAGTTCATCAGTACTACCTACCGAAAGGATTACTTACAGCGTGGCGCAAGCGCAGCCGCAGGGCGCGTTGTCGCAACACCGCTATTCGACACTGTAACCGCGAACTGTCCAGAAATCACATTAGATACGCGCTGTTAGTTCTCAAATTGCTTATTTTGGGATACTTACTACTGTTATGAAACTGCGATCAGTATTTCGGACGTGAACTATTTAAGTACCTTTGATAAACCCCAGTCACAAGGAACCTCATCATCATCATCATATCAGCCTATTACTACGGCAGTACGTATGGCTTGGAAAGTGTAATTTTTACTTGATCTGTACACTGCGCAAATCTACGGGCCAATATAATCCGGATATCTCTATGGGTCCATATCGCCCTTAAAGTTGTGGCCATCCTATTTGTTGACGCCTGAAGAAATTGTAAGTTGTCTTTTGAGCCTTCCCCTTCACCCGGTTGTGCCTTTGAAGTCGTGTCAAAGTAGAAAACTGACAGGCCTACTATAAGTAGGTACCGTAGTGTCTGTATCATTTTGTCATAGATTTTATTCTACGGCAGTTTTGCTACAAGTAGTTTTTATTAATCATTCTTCATTCACATTTATGAATCTTTAAAAAGGAGAATGTATGGCAGTATCTGCAGCAGATTTTACTAAATAAGTTGAGAATATGAAAAAGAACTACACGTTACGATTACTCTCTAAATATCAGATCTACACTGCGTTTTCTTCTATCATAAACCTGCTATCATAAAAACAAAAATTTATCTACCGAATGCAAATAGGTACCTAGATATTATATGGTACTAATTTCAAAGCAACAAAAAACCCGCCCAAAACATTAACTTAGAAACATTATCAGACTGTCGAAAACCTATAAATACTTAGCTCATCAGTCATCAGTGGGTCCGCGAACTAAGTGGACATAGAAAGTGATTTATAATGTCGCATTAGATGCTTTTATCTTTATCTAAGTGAAGTTATTAATTTTATTAAAAATCCTGACATTTGCAAATGTCCCAAATTGTAAATCAGATACAAGTTAAGTACCTACCTACTTACCTACTTGAGCAGATTTTCAATCAATTTATTTTAAAGATAACTTTTTAAAGTTGTTTTCTTATAAAATCTATGCGTTGGAACTTTCGATAAATTTCTTTAAAGCATCTGGTTTTAAAAAATCTGGTACTCTTCTGCTCATTGTCTGACAAATTATACACATTACAAACATCATGCACTGTCAATTCCTGATGGTGACTTCTACAGGTTATTGAAAAGATTTGAGGAATGAGGAGGTCTTTCTGGCAGTCCGGCTTAACATTTTTTTGAGTCCGATTTTCGTTGTTCAGCAGAAAACCGAGAAAGAGGTATGTACCTACCTAGGTACATACCTCTTTCTCGGTTTTTTTACTCTTTAATCTAACAAATTGTACGACAGAGACATTGACTTTAGTTTCGAAATTCAGTGGCTTTGTTCTGTTTGTTGTTTTGTATTGCCACCGACTTCCGAAACTAAAGTCAATGTGTGTTCTGTGCTAAAGTTATTTTTCACTTTTTGAAGGCGGTTGTCTTTTTTGTAAAAAGCTTTTTATTTTCCGCTTTTTAGTACCTCCTTCTCATTCAAATCTATTAAGAAGAAATTGAAAGTTAACTACTATAAAGGTTGATGAAACTAAAACGTCGTCTATGTAAAATTTTTGGGTATTTGTTGATTTTTCAAAAAGTGCTGAATCAATTTCGATAAAATTTATATGGGACCACCCCTGAAGCATACCCTATCTATAAAAAAAAGAATTTTCAAAATCGGTTTACGTTTGCCTGAGAAATCGCGTAACAAATCGCGCACATACTTAATGTAAATTTAAGACTTATACGGGTTTCTCATGGATGCCATGGTTAGAACTGGACCAAAAAAAAATGGGACCACACGGGAAGCACTAGCTTCCAAATAAAAAAAGAATCATCAAAATCGGTTCACCCAGTCCCGAGAAATCAGGTAACAAACATAACAAAACAAAACAAAAAAAAAAAAAAAAAAAAAAAAAATACAGACGAATTGATAACCTCCTCCTTTTTTGAAGTCGATTGAAAAAAAGAAGTAAGTAGTAAGCTGGGAAATTTTGTTCCTCGAAACATTTGGACTCGAGTTCCGATCTGTGATTGGAAGTAGCTAATAATGACAGCAATGGGCTTGGGCCACTCCTTCTCGCATAGTTTGCAAATGCTGATCGTCGTGACCTATCAGGAAACCAACGTTTTGAGGACGATGTTGCACCACTGCATCGGCTTTCAGCAACGCGAACCGCTTTGGTGACCTTCATGTTGAGTGTGGTGCAGATCTGGTCAGTCCAGCGCATTGGACTCCTTCCTCTAGGTCGCTTGCCTTCCATTTTCCCGTTTGGGCCATATCAAAAACCAATATCCAAATATCGACTTTTCTCAGGCTTGGCGCCGCGCTACGTGACAGGTTAGTATCTGTTCGCAGAGTTACATCAAGTTTATAAATAACTACGAGGTAATCACTAAAATGGCCATGTAAGTATAGAACAACTCTTTGGATGAATACAAACCGCAATGACTGAATAGAAACCACACATATTTAGGTACTTGCCTACAAGATGCGACTGTTTCGAAGAATTTAAAAAATAAATCTTGCTAGTCTTTACCAACCTTGTCATTGGGGTCAATGTTATACTTAGGTATAATAGATATTTATATCTAGCTTACCCACTTACAGCAGACCCACAACCTGAATTTGTTGGCCATAGCTGAATGATTTCCTGATTTAAACCTGAACTAAAAATGGCTGCACAAATATTGCAGGTAGGTACTGTAAGAAGTCCAACTGAAGGGCTCCTTACTGGTACCGGGTTGAGGCGTAATGTAAAAGGTTTATTCTATATATATACTCAGAATCAAACCACTGATACTTGGAACTAGTTTATAATTAAGATACTTACTTTTACGTGTGCCCGTAAGAATTCCCTTAAGTTATTTTCAGCACAAATGAGCAGTCGTCTCATAAACCTCTTTTCTTTTATTAATATAATATGAGTATATATATTATGAGTATGTATATATTTATTTCGGTGTATATATATTCCATAATATTATTATGTATGTGCAGATTTTATATATATATATATAAATATATCTTTTTCCACTTTTTAAATATTTCTTTTTGTAATGCACCTGCCTTGTTATCTCTTCACCACCCGTGGTTGACTGGTAGAGAATGCCTAAGGCATTAAGTCCACCTTTGTACGTTTGTGCATGAAGAATAAATAAATAAATAAATAAATAAATAAATAAATAAATAAATAAAACAATACAAATCTACAATTTGAACTTATTCTAGAAGATTGCTGAGTGTTATCTCATAGAGTTTATTATTTAATGGCTATTACATCATAAACTCATGTAGCCTCCATTGATAGTACCTACATACCCAAGTAGCAAAATTATCCTATAATCATTAACTAATAGGACAAAACGTCCTATAGGAATCCAGTAAACGGTTTGCCAAAGATCACTGATCCTAATACAGCATCTTATGAGGCGATTTGCGCTAGAAGCACTTTTGATCCTATAACGTAGTTTTTTAATCGTTTGCAGGATCACTTTATAATATTCTAACTAGACTTGTAGTCCTATAAAAGCGTTTGATAAAACGATTTAGCATAATGTCATTTTTCATCCTATAAACACATTTAATAAGATTGATTATTCTTTTTAACGTCTTGTTTCTTATCTCTATAAGACATAAGTACTCCGTCTTAGGTATAGCTGCTATAGGTAATATATTACAGGATTGATTGGTTTTAGTCATGACTTCTAATGGATTTTAGGCTGCAAACTAGCACGCCCACCGATTTTTATAGGTGAAATTGTACTAATATGCGCCCTATATTTGTTCTTACTAGAATGCTTGAATCAAACAGAGACTGACAAACTTTGGGATGGTTCCGTACAACGAGAAATCGAAATAGCCCTCGAAAATTACGAAGAAATCTTATCTGAATGTTTTGATAATCACGAAGGATGTGGAACAGTGGGCGAATAAGAATAATAGATCACATTAAGTCTTAATTGAATTTTTAGTGATTATAAATAAAAGAAAATAATAAACATATTTTAGAGATGCGGTTCTATCTGTAATATTATTGTAAAGGAACCCTAAAAATTAAATATAGTGAATGTGGTATGTCCTGTAATAGTCTTACTTAGGCTAAACAGTCTTATAAAGCTCCTGAGGTACTCCATATTGTGGCGTGATGATGGTGGCTAAGTATTTTGTTTATTTTTATTGAAAATTCAAATAGTATATTAGTTTAATTTTAAAGGGGCATAAAAATATGTTGACTATCATCGATAACTTTATCAATAAAATTATTTTCGCATGATGAGTAAGCATTTATTAAACTACAGTCAAGAAACAAAAACTTGTATGCTAATAAATTATTATGTGTGTCGGATCAGTCAGGATTTAGTCCGTTAGATTCAGTCATCATGTGGGCAGAATATAGGTTTCGTGCAATGAAAACACACTGGGTATAGGGTACAATACACGGCATTTATTAAAACCATAGTTTAGCACTTTAAATTGATTTAAAATAAACTCTGCTTAAAATAAACATTTTCAAAGGTATCGGCACTGGTCTACACTTTAACACAACGAATCGTAAGTACAGTTTCGGGACGTATTAGCTCCGTTGCGATCAGACACTGGATTCTGAATGTCTTCCTCGCTGTCGGCTGAAAACACCACGACTCTGTAGAAACGCGCCAAAATGGTGGTGGTTGATCACGTGTTCTTGATAATGGCGCGCTTGCGATCCGTTGCACCATAGACTATTTATTGTCTTTGCGTTTCACGTTCATACTATTATCCGGTCAATAGTACATACGACATGTGGATTACTTGCAATTTTTTTGTTTGAAGTATTCCCACTAAATACATACTAACCAGAAAAAAAAAACAAATCTCATCACTGTTTTGTCAATTACACCGGTAGCAGCAAGTACCAGTATTAGAGGACTTATAACACCAGTAGTTGCACGCGCTAGATCTTTGCAGGAGTAATGAAGCTATAGGGCGAAATACTCCTATTAACTGCGCCCAAATGCGGCACTATTAACGTTTAAAGGATTTTTATAGGACAAAAAATTTATGCTCCTAAGATATTTACAGGACTAAATTTTGCTACTTGGGTAGTACCTACCTAGATCATCCAATTTTTTATATGGCTCCAAAAAAAAATTATTACCTGCTCGCACGGGTAACACAGCATAGCTGTCTAGTTACATAGCTCTCAGTCGCCATAATTTTTTCTGCCACCCTCAACAATTATCGTTATATTTCAGCAAAACACAAAACCTAAACAAAGATTACATTTGAACCTTCCTCATGAATCACTGTATCTATTGGTGAAAGCCGCATAGGAACCCGCTCAGTGTTCTTCAGTTTATCGCGAACAGACAGGCAGACGCGCCGGGGGACTTTGTTTTATAATATGTATATAGTGATAGTGATAAGTAGGTACATAGTAACCGAATACGAATAATAAATAGTCCTACAGACTACACGTGTTAAAAGATACGAAGATAAAAGCATGATGTTATTACAAAATATTCCACAGTATTTTTTTTTCTGCATATAATTGAATGCGGCTTACGATACTTCAGATCCAACATGGCGACATCTTGATACGTACTTTGCAACAGTTTTTATTTTGCTTGTTTTGTATGTAGGTAGGTACATACTTATTGCGTCCCAATTAAATAAATGAATAAAACATCCTATAAACCCATCAATCACCAATTAAAGCCAGCTCATGACCTATTTACAAGCACCACAATGAGTTCAAGGTGTACTTATCGTACCTTGTACTCGACGTCGTACAACATGGTGCACTTCTAAGAAGTCAGTTTTCCCGTTAATGCTTGTAATGAAACTAAAAGTAACCCATATAAGGTAAATGCATTCCTGCTCGCGCGCCTGTTACCTGTGTTGTATGACTTGTATGGTTACAAAAACAAAAGCGGTATTTATAGGAGTGTACTCATATTCATTGCTAGCCGAGATGTCAGGAGAATTCTGTCACATGTAGAGTGAGTGAGAGCTCACGTAGTATATTTTTAATGAGGGTTTAAACTGCCAACTGCCCATGGTTTTGTGGTAGCAAGCGCCATTGCTAAGCGTTGGGTCCTTTGGGTTCAATTCCCAGGTATGGTAAAGTGTTATTGGGTTTTACTCTGAGGAATTTCTCCACAACTGCTCGGTGCTCGGTTGGTGGCAACCCGAAAGCTGGGACTTAAACATATCTGACGAATTTACAATGTACCTCTTCTGGTAATACAATGTGATATATTTTATGTGGTTATAAATAGGTTGCCATGGGATGGTTCTAAGCCCGTTATAGCCTAAAAAAGCATGATAAACCTTTACCTCACAAGCTCTTACAAGCACACCTCATAACATCTTCGGCAAACCGAGACCACGACCGAGACGTAGCTTCTGCCTCAGTTAAGAAACATCACACATCATGCAGCGTGAATGTTTAAATACTCATACAATTCCTTGAACAACGTACATACAAGCACAATGATAGTGTAGCAACATATAGCGCCATGTTACATTATTAGCACATGAAATCGAGAGGAGAGACATTGACGCGCCGTATTGGGAGACAGGCCGCCCTTGTCCCACTCGGGGGGTGAGGGCAGGGCTGTCCACATTGTATGTGAAAATAATACATTACTACTTATTTGTTATGTAGCTAGTTATCGATGCAACTGTAATCCACACAGACATTTATCTAGGACAGGGGTCGGCAACCTTTTGAAACGAAAGAGCATAGTTTACAATTTACAAAAGTTCACCGTTCTGAAAGGGCCACCAGTTTTTAAAGATTATAAACTAAAAGTGTTTGCAATCATGCTCACGGTGACAAAAAAATATATTATATGTATTTGATTTTTTAACGCGAAAGGCAATGCAGAACAAAACGGAATCCGAATGTGATTTCATACAGTATGATTTGTAGCAGAGAATGTGAAGAAAAGTAGAAGATTCGCTTAATGTCTGTCTTAATGCCTCTTTTTAGTTTATATAAACGATTTACCTTATTTACTGAAAAATCAACCACAAATGGTGTTATTTGCTGATGATACTTCCTTGATATTTAGAGTTAATAGACGGGCACAGCACCATGGCGACGTAAATGACGCTATGCTTAAGGTTCATAATTGGTTTACTGTAAATAATTTAGTATTAAATGAGAAGAAAACTAAATGCATAAGATTCGCTTTACCGAATGTTAAAAGTAGTGAATGTAACGTTGTATTGAATAAGGATATACTTGAATTCGTCGAAAATACTGTTTTCCTAGGGATTACGCTTGACTCAAAGCTGCAATGGGGTCCTCACTTAACATCTCTTGCAGGGCGGTTGAGTTCGGCCGCTTACGCTGTCAGAAAAATCCGGCATTTGACAGACGTGGATACCGCTAGGCTAGTATATTTTAGTTATTTTCATAGCATCATGTCCTACGGTATCTTGCTTTGGGGGCGGGCTGCAGATATTGATTCTATTTTTATTCTGCAAAAGCGGGCTGTCAGAGCCATCTATAATCTCAGCAGTCGCGAGTCTCTAAGAGAATTGTTTAAACAGATTAACATCGGACGGTACCTTGTCAATACATATATGAAAACATTATGCATGTTCGAAAAAACCTTCATCTTTTTAATAAAATAAGTGACAGACATAGTGTTTATACTAGAAATAGGAACAAATTAGATCAGCCAAGATTCAGATTGTCAAAAGTTCATACTTCTTTTAGGGGGTACTCTGTAAAATTTTATAATAAAATACCTCTTGATATTCTACAACTAAATGAAAGACAATTTAAAACATGTATTAAACGCACACTGTGTAGATAAGCATATTATAAATTAGAAGACTACATCAATGATAAAAATGCTTGGCTAAATGCTGGTCCTGCTCCACAGGCAGTTTAGGGAATTTCCTAATTGGAGGAATGTTGTTTCTTACCCCTTTTTTTATTGACATGAGTAACGAGTACCTATCGTTATTATTATACACAAATATATATTTTAATTACTTTTTCGACATTTTAGAAACATTGGAAACCTTAGTTTTGTATAATTTAGCAGCATTATTTCAATTTTGTAAATGTGAGTACCATGGAGCCATATTTTAAGTAAATTATTATGTGTTTGACTTAAATGAGCATGGCGGTTGAGAGAATGGTCATGCTCACTCAAATGTCTCGCTGGTGGTGGCGCGTGTGTTGGGTCATTCGGCTCCCTCTAAAATGGTTGAGCTGAATGGTGCTGATTCACGCGTCATGTTCGTGAACGGGCGCTGTCAGTAGAAATTGGTCAACTCTTAACTGCCATGGTTTTTATCTTGATTATTTTTTATGTTTTGTATTTCTAGATTACCTTCATTGTTTTCACATATAGAAGCAACAAGAATAATGTAAGCAGTATTTTGTAAAAACCTGATTTTAAAAGAGTGTCCGTGGAGTTTCTTGCTCGTTCTTCTCCATAGAGACCTACCTACGTTTTGGAACGAGCAACTAGCTTCAACTTTCTGACTAACTGACCGACTCCTTGACAATTCAAAAGTGCCTGTAAATGGTTTAATTGAAATAAATGCCTTGACTTTGACTTTGACTTTGAATGAAATTAGTTTCATATAATCGGTTGCATGATTTTTCCTTATGGATCTGAGGAGCCGCAACTTCATATCGAAAGAGCCACAGGTTGCCGACCTCTGACCTAGGACTAAAGTGACTTAAAGTGTCACCGTTTGAGTTTATCGCGCTTTTTCGGTCATACCACTTTGTACGTAAGGCTGCGTCGCGCCCGAGATATTTTGTGGTCATACGGTCGGCTTCCAGTCTAACCGGATGCATAAGAATACCAGTGTTTTACATAGAGCGACTGCCTATCTGACCTCCACAACCCAGTTACTGGGTCAAACGACACCTCTTGATAGGACTGGTTTTCAGACTTTCTGGCTTCTGACTACCCATAACGCCTGTCAAAGATCTACGAATGACAGCCGGACTTTCATACACACGCACAGAAGAGTTTTATATACAAAAATCTTCTGTGCGTGTGTATGAAAGTGAACTCCTCCTAAACGGTTGGATCGATTTTCATGAATTTGTTAGTGTGTGTTCCAGTGGATTCGAGAATGGTTTCGATTCACAATTGGACCCGGCAGGTGGCGCTATAGTCGGGTTGCAGGACAACGTCTGCTAGGCCCGCTAATTTAAATAAATGGGGACCATCGGCTTTGCGTGCTTTCTGAGGCACGAAGGGTCTCGGTATGAAATGGATGTGTTTAATTCAGTTTACGTTATCTAATTCAACACACGCTTCATCTATTAAAGCTTTGAGGACGGTGGTCAACGACGGCGCAATACTCTGTGTGCACAAGACTTAATATTTCCGGGTATCGCGTCTATGTCAATGAAGGATCGAAATTATACCAAACAATTTAAGCGTTTGTCCGCGACTTCGTCAGCGTGAATGTCGGTTATCGCGGATGCTGATGAAGTTTCGGATTAAAAAGTAGCCTATTTCCTTCCCCAGGGTTTAAGTTATTTTCATACCAAATTTCATCAAAATCACAAAGACAAAGACAAAGTTACTACTACTACTACTTTCGCATTTATAATATTAAATTATGGATTTTATAAAATGACCAACAGCTGTTTATGAAACTCTAAGCTCGCAGCCCTACTTTATAGTTGAATCATAATCAATGCCACATAAACGGTGAGATGCGTATCGCAAACGACAGATTTACAGTCTGATGCAACCGAAACCCAGCCGTGACCTTACACCAATCACAGGCTTTTGTCCTTAATTAACAATTAAATATTATTAACACTGAAGCATGCAGGAATTATTGGTTGTATATTATAGGTAATGATAGTGCTCATAAGTTGTCAGCATATCGTGATGGTACGTTACTTGTTTATGAGGTGTTGACGTGATTGAAGCCACTCAAACAGCTTCGTGCGAAAATTGTGTGAGAATTCTGTAAGGTGATAGTACTTAATGTTACAGGCAGAGATAAGATCGCACCTTCTCTGTGGAGTATGGATGTACAGAAAAGGTGAACAAAGATTGAGTAGCAGCGTTGAACTAGTATTTAATCTGTGGCGTTACGCTGGTCTGCTAATAAAAGCGAATTGAAATACTATTGCTGGCAGGCTGATATGATGATGATGCTGATGATTCTTGTGTTTTATGGATTGAGTAGCTAATGATATTAATTTAAGGCTGCTCTCTCGAACAAAGCTTGAAAGAAGCATGCAGATGAAGCAACTTTTCGTCGGCATTTACAGAGAAATTACATCTGAAAAAAAAATTAAGTAATCTACATGATGTGATACGTAATTTGGTTTAGCATGATTTGGTTTTGTTACTTTTTAGAAATATGTATTTTTTTATTACATTAAATTAAAGATGCGTCCGATTAAAGACTGCGTCTACATTACCCCCGCACTCGTCCACAAATTACAACAACAATGTCCTCAAGTCTAGACACTCCTCACCTTAAACCTTTTCCCAACTATATTAGGGTCGGCTTCCCTACCTGAACCCACAACCCAGTAACTGGGTAACACGATATCTCTGGTAAAACTGATTGTCAGACTTTCGGCTTGTACCCATACGACTGTCAAAGATTTACGAATAACAGTACAAGACCAACGGCTTTACTTGCCTTTCCGAGGGCATGAGGAGTCTGGGTAAAAATGGATGGGCACCCATCCACAGACTGACTGCGGCAAGCGTAGCATAAAACCGTAACCGATCAATTTGTAGTGACTTTTACTTAGTTTGAGTACCTATGTAGGTACCTAGATCTTTTTTTGATCAGATTATTTTTTTAAAGAATGCATAAGTAATATCTATCCGTACACTATAAAAATCAATCAATCAATCAAATTCTTTATTTCAGATAAATTACATTCTATAAATTATCTATAAATTTGGGTTAATCAATTAATTAATAAATAATAACTAATATTAATAAATAACATTCAATAATAATAATACACACACATTAAACACATATTACACTGACACACTAGATCAAGAACGCCTGACATGCTGTCTTGTCCAATACTCCATGAAGGAACTGTCAGTGTCCATTCTCTCCGCAATAAGTTGCAAGAAGCTGTTGGGGCTGCCCCACAAGCGGCGCATCAGGGAACCTCGGCAATATCGGTAACCTGTCCATGATGTTGATGGTCCTCGTTTTGTTTGACTTATAATTATGTAGGTGTGTACCTCCTATTTATTTATAATAGTTGTATGTTATTAAACGTGTATCGTACATACGTAACTTCATAATATCATCAATGCTTAGATTGAACTAATTGGATGTTTACAACGCTATTGGATTGTTTAACTATTGAGGAAACATTGTACTCAACTAATGTACCTACCTAGCTACTTATTTGGACTAATTAACTATGTAAACATTTGTTCTGAAATTATCCTCATCATCTTTATATATGGACAATGTAGCGGATACTATAACGATTTCAGAGGTAAGTATCCAGATACCAGGGGCGTAGCTACCGCCGTATCAGCCGTATCAATGATACGGGGCCCCCGGACTGCAGGGGCCCCAACGTGTGTAACCTTTCATAAAATGTTACCCACAATGTCACTCAAACTTAGGTCGTTCGCTTTGAGCAGTCATAAGTAATTATTTCTATGCCTTTTTGTGTAAACAGGAGCCAAGGGTTTATGCTGAAAACCAGCGTTTAGCAACCCTTTAGGGGGGGACCTAAGCATACCTAATGCTGACGCTTGAACATTTTGCCCTCCGGTATTATAGTTCTGTGTACTACTACACAGAACTATAATACTGTAATCAATAAACTTAACTTTATTGTATTCTAATCAAAATATGAACCAATTTATTTTATATTCAAAAAGATATCCCGCTTTTGGGCTTCGCCGTATCGGGCAGAAGGGCCCCTGACAAATTTTGATACAGGGCCCTTCTAGGGCAAGCTACGCCACTGCCAGATACCTACCCATAACTGTCTTTTTGTTTTTAACATGAACTTAATCAGCCCCAATGTTGTAAAGTAATTGCTGTTTGCACATAAAATACCTATACAACAGTGTAAATAAAGATATCTTGTAAGCGCAGATGACACAATGCGCTTATTGTTGCAGCGTGCGCAGCGACACGGCTCGCCACCCGGGTCAGGTGGGCGCCGGTCCCGGCACCCGCTGCCCTTCAAGCCTCCTGACTCCTTCAAGTAGGTAAATTCTCCTTACAGTAATCGGATTACTTCATACTTATGTAGGTAAGTAAAATATATAAAGGAGTTGGTAAATGCTGGTCTACGCGAGTGATATAAGTTTGCGTATCCTGGGCGGTGCAGTCACCCCTATACTAACCTTATCTCACTGTGGGAAATTTGTATACATTGGTACCTATCATCATCATCATCATCAACCTTTAGACGTCCACCGCTGGGCATAGGTCTACCCCAAGGGGGGTTCAGCCGTAATCACCATGCTTGGCCAATGCATGTTGACGATCGCAGTAGGTGTTATGGTACTCAGAAGGATGCTGCTGCCCATCCTCAGTCCTCTGATCAATATCCCTCTGTCGCCCTCTACGACACCCACATGTAGAAATGGGGTGGTGCAATTCGTGGCCGGCACTACACAGCGGACCTATAATATGCTACTTTGTAAGGTACCTATTCGACAATTAAAGTTACTATGGCTCAAGCCCTCTGGAGAGAAGTTCATAACAGCTGTGTATGAGGACCGTGCTCAACAGTGCACGTTCATATATAGGCTATTCGTCTAGGTACTATTTGAGGCTATCAGCGCAAAAGCGGCGTAACCTTTTTAAGAACAATTGGTTTTCAATTGTGTCTGGAAAAGATACACCACTTCCGCGCCGACAGCCTCATTTATGCTACTGGCACCTCGCCTGTCACCGGTAGGCATCTCATGATCTCTATAAAGCTATGGCTCTTGAAAGTCTCTCACATTACTCATACTAAGTTTTTCGGCGACACTTTTATGAAAGAGCCTGTGTGTTACATAACATTCGGCGTATTGGTCGCAAATCAACTGCATTAGCTCATTAGCTGTAAACAGGCTATTTTTCACTCTCGATAAGGAGAAGCGAGTGTCTTGACATGTCCTTACCGAGTGAGCTAACTGTGTCATAACGTAGGCAGGGTTGGCAAAACAAGTATTGTACAGAAGATATTTCGTTTATCGACATTTTGGGATACAAGCAGTCGTTTAAGTACCTAGTTAGAACGCCATTATAACACCTTTGTGTATGAGGTCGATAAGACTGTGATCTAATCCGGAGCAGATGACATGCGATTAACCAGTAATATTCTGACTCATTCATGAAGATCAGTCGCAACATATTTGCAACTGTGAGGAAAACTGCTCACAAGAAAAGAAAAAACTATAAAACTTTTCTTTTTTTTAAACTTTAAAATTTTTCTTAAACTTTTGTTAAACTTAACTTTTATTAAACTAATGAAAAACAGGTAGATAGTTAATTATAATTAACTATCTACCTGTTTTTCAAAGCCAGTTTAACATAGCCAGTAGGTCTACTGATTATGTAAAAAGTGTCCTAGCTAGAGTGATATCATTGCTACTCTTTCGTAGTGTCATAAGTATTTCATAATTGTTGCCAGCCCTAGCCAGCCGGCCGGCAAGTCCATACAGGGCGGACACATGGACGCGGCCATATGGCGCCTCACTTGCATCACCTCTCTCTGTCACCACACTACCAGTCGCCACCACCTCAGCAAGGATTAGGGAGACTTGTCACCTTAGACATAGTGTCAGAGTGGGGTATTTTATCAGCGAGACAAAGTACCTATTCTTATAAATAGAATGGGAACCTAAGTAATGTAAAAGCAATCAATCTGTTAGTATTTTTGTCCAAAGATGGCTTTTAATTAATTTACCAAAATTTATTTCACAAAATAGGTACTATACAGTATTATTATTTATTTTTTAGATGACGAAATTAAATGAGACTACTTATATCATGAACATTTCCTTCAAATATAATTTCGATGATCTATATTGATCGTTTAAATGACCACAATTTAATAAATACATACTTATATCGTCAAATTGCTTGAGTAATAATGAGGTTTGCTCAACACATAACGTAAAACTACACTGAAATTCGAAAAAACGCAATGTTTAATTTCGTTACATCAATAAAATATTCACACACACATACACATTGCATATACATTGATGGAATCACCTTACATCACAGTTAGTTCAATACGTATCTCTCTATAAACTCCTCGGAGATCTCCAGAGTTCTCTCGCGGTACACGCTGCACTTCTGCGCGTACGCAATCACCGGCTCCGAGCGGTCCTCATTCACGTACTTGTCGTATGTCTCCGGATCGTCGAACGTCGCTTGCGCAACTTTTGGGTGCATCAGGACAAACGGAAAAATGGCTGCCGGCTGCAAAACCCCGAACATACGACCTTGCTCACACCAGTACAAGAAACTTTGCTTATCGTAACCCATATCTTTCATTCTTCGTTTAGAGTCGTCGTTTAAATTGTCGCAGAACACTGAAAAGTATTTGTCGAAGATTTCGTTCTCGTGGGTTACTCTGAAGCTTCTGGATGTAGTCAAGTACATAAGCATCATGAGATCGAAGGCGGGCGGCGCGTACCGGATCAGCTGGTAGTCTACGAAGACAGCGTTGGTGATGACGTCGCCGTCATACTTGAACATCATGTTGTTGACCCAGAGATCCCTATGGATCAAGACGTTGAGGGTCCCCTTATATTCCTTTATTATATTAGACGCTACCAAGTACTGCTTCGCAATTTTCTTTTCCAAATCAGGTAAGTTTCGGTAAGACTTCGAAGAGTAGGCTTTGAGGAAGTCCGCAGTCAGTTTAGCGCAGGATTTTAAGAATGGCGAGTCACAGAACGTTGCCTCGACCAGCAAGCTGCCACATTCTTGGTTGGTGTTGTAAGGGCGTTTGATGGCGATGCTCTTGTTCGTCTCGTAGTTGGTGAATGCCGCATGGAAGCGCGCGAGGGTGGCGACTGCGAACATCTCGTGCTGGTAGTCCAGGGTGTGCAGGTGGTGGCAGGACACGTAGCCTTCCACTGCCAGGTCTGGCATCACGATCATTGAGTCCGTGTACAGATAGGCTTTTGGACACCAGGGGTTCGGATCTGGTGACAATGATATCAAAGAATAATGAGATGGAGACTAAATAAATAATGATGTCATGAGTGCCGAGTGTTAGCGCCCGCCTTATGCATGTGGTTGCGGTTTCGATACCAATTTGACTTTTCCAAGGTAAACATCGTGAAGAAACCTGGACTAATAATTTTAACTTTAAAATCGCCAATACGCCTTGAACAAGCGTGATGATCATGCTCGTGCCTTCTCTGGATGACAAAAGAGGCCTTCGCCCCGCAGTAGGATAATAATAAATAATAAATTTCGTTTATTTTCTCCCTTAAAACATATTATTTACAACTTAAGTTAGTACAAAATAGGAAGAGAGACAGGAGCCCAAACTGAGCAAGGCTTAAATTGTATGTTGGGTTTCCTGGCCCCAACCGAAGATCTTAAACGCTACTATTAATTTAATACATCGGAGGGATGTATATGGGAGTGAACTGGACGAGTGCCGTGCGTATGTGGGTGTGTGTATATATAAATATTTGTGTATGTGTGTATGTATATGTAAATATATATGTGTGTGTGTGTGTATGTGTGTGTGTGTATGTGTGTGTGTGTGTGTGTGAGAAAGTGTGTGTGTGTGTGTGTGAGAAAGTGTGTGTGTGCGAGTATGTGTTTATGAGAGAGAGGGAGAGTTTGTGTGTATTTGATAATGCAATCTCTCGCTAACATAATTATGTTTTTGTGAAGACCCTAGCCTCTGTGTCTGTTTAAGAGTGTTTCTGTTTCATGGTAGTCAAGACTGAGAAGCCACTGAGTAATATTTATCTTGTAATTCATTCTGGTTTTGTAGTAAATATGCAGCATTTTGTTGGCAAGGTTGTATAGTCTTGGCCCTTGAAAAAATAAATAATTTGCACTAGCTGCTGTTTTAACTGGGTTTGTTTGGCAGACTTGGAAGTTACGACGTCGGGTAAGCAGGATAATTATAGGCTGATATTATTATTTATTTTGATTCATATGAGTATTATGGGAGTTTTTTTTTTAATTGAAAATTTGTTTTATAATATGTAGGAGACTAGAAACTTTTGCCCGCTACTCCGTCCACTTGAATTTTATTAAAGAGCAACTATTTTTTTTTTGGTTAATAAGCTTTCTTTTAGCTAATAAATTACTCTTAAATGTGCATAAGAATCTATTTTACTGCTTCTCTTCTAATTTTTTAGTCATTAATGGAAAAATAAGACTTCACTTACCATTGTCATTCCGAATCTCCTCCAGAACTTGGAACATATATCTTTCTCTCTTAAAATAATTGTTAGTTTCAATTAAGTCCGCTTTTGGTTTGTTGTTCTTCGGAATAGACTTTATGAACAGGTGTATGTCGTTCACTTCCCCGTCAACGCAAACCTGCAATGTGGCCCTGGCGTGGTCTCCGAGGAGGCCAGCTAAGCCGTCTGTAGCCACCCTAACATCGCACCTCTGCAGCGTCCACGCATCTGTACCGGTGACCTGCTTCACCACATGCTGCACCTGCTTCTCATTCAACATGTCCTCCAACAAGAAACGTCTGATACCTTCACCGACCATCTTGATATGTTTGTAGTATATTTCTGGGTGAAATTATCAAAAAAAAAACATAGCTATATAATGTGCAAACATTATATACAGGGTGGGGACGACGATACGACAAAAAATTAAAATACTGGTAATACTAGTTCATAACAAAATTTTGAAACTATCAAATAAATCCTAAAAACGAAATTCAAAAATAAAGTTCAGATACACTAAAGAGCATATAAATGTAACCAAAATAAAACATCGTAATATATGAAATATTGGTTTTCTAACTTGTGAGAAGAGCGGCAACTTGTGGCGTCATAATTTAATACTTTTAATGCTCAATAAAAACAATTACACCAAATTACCTTGTTGTACCACCAATTTTTTGTGCTATTGCCATCTCCACCCTGTATAGCTATGTTTTATCTATTAATAACTGAACAGTTTTGTTCTTCGATAACATTTGCAAATTCGATGCACCGAATTTAAAATAGACCTTATGCGTGAGGACATAAGATTGGTTCTAATGTATTTTAAGCAAATATATGAATTTTATCGGTTAGACATCATAGTGCAAATTATTTGTGTTTGCAGGAAGATTAAGAAGACCTACTGTTTGAGTTGCATTGTTCGTGTTTCAAGTTCGTTCCAGATAAATATTGTGACAGTTGGTAAATCTAATATATAAAATTCTCGTGTCACAGTTTTCGTTCCCGTTTTTACTCCTCAGAAACGGCTTGACCGATTCTGATGAAATTTTGTGTGCATATTGAAGAATAGCACCATCCCATATCTTCCCGTGGGTGTCGTAAAAGCCGACTAAGGGACTCACCAGAGAATGAGCAGCAGCGTTCTCTGTGCCTTTGTAACAACCATACTGCGATCGCCAACCCGCCTGCCAAGCGTGGCGATTATGGCAAAACCCCCTCTTGGGGAGGCCTATGTCCAGCAGTGGACGTCTTTAGGCTGAAATGATGATGATGATGATGATATTGGGTAGGTCTGAGAATCGGCCAACATCTATTTTTCATCCCCATTTTTCACCCCCTTTTCATCCCCAGTAGGTAGATCGGGACAGGACAACGTCTGTCGGGTCAGCTAGTGTTGTATATAATAGTCAAATGATCAGTTTGAGATAAACAGCTTCAAACCATTGAATTTGTCAGTCGAAATATCCTAATTCAGTCAGCGTGTCGCACTTATTTCCTACACGACCGGTAGGTTTTAGGCATCTTCCAGAGTGATACTAGCGCGGAAATAACGCGGTAGCGAGTCGTCGTAGCGAGAAGGCGTTTCCGGGGTTAGAAAACAATGCACGAAGATTCACTGACGTTACTAGATGCTCTGATTAGATACCTAATGCCTTTGGAAATATTTAATACAAAAAAAATAGGAAATTATGCCGATTCCCATAGCCTGCCAAAGCGTGGAGTGTACGCCGGAATAAATGAAAATTGAATACCTTGTTCGGCCAACTGTGACGACAACAATGATAGAATATCATTGGACGACAAAGTGAGATTGAGAAGTCTTGATAGTTCATTGTCATTCATTCGTCGAACGTAGTGCCGTTGTCAGAGAAGATATACTGCGGCTTACCTCTGCGACCTACGAATCTATTGAGCTGTTATAAATGCTTCTTTTGTCAAATCTGAGACAAGATCCAAATACACAGCCTTTGACGCTAGACAAACAAAAATGGTGGATGGCTTAATTATTATTATATATTTAATTATTTCAGCCTGAATTTTCCCACTGCAGAGCAAAAGCACACCCGCGACTCTCCATGGAAACGAAACGATATAATTGCCTACACTAATACTAAAATAATAGAGTGTGCGCGTCTACGCGCCGCGCGAACAAAAACGCAATTTCCAGAGCTAGTCGTTCGACGCGGGGAGAGGTGAGGAACGGTTTCAGAGGGAGGCGGAGCGTGTCGCTACTGTACGGTAGTACTAATACTTACTGTGGCAAAAGCCTCTCCACTCTCCTTCTTTTTTATTAACAAGTAAGTATTACCTATAAGCTTGTTTTAAAAAAACTTTTCCTTATTTATTTTTAACTTTTTAGCAGGTATTCATAATTCGGGATTTCATACGGCGTTTTTTCGTAGCCCGTACATTGTAGGGGATAAGGGCTTCAGTACAACAGGGTTCACCCTGGTACCCTAAAGCGTAACGTACGGTATGACATGTTTATACAGATTCACCGTGCTCACCTTGGCATTGGGGCATCCATTTAAGACTGTGTCGAGCATAAGCGGCAGGCGCAAATTAGGTATTTAACTTCATGCGTCGTGCGAGTGCCGCTGTGTGCGTGAATCGCACACAGTTACGCTAAAAAAAGATAAAAAATCTTATATACAATACAATGAAAATATGAGACGCAAGATTTAAAGATCACATATTAGAGATTTGCTTGAATTCATTTCTACAGAATATTTCAATGGAAAAATACTTGAAATTATCCCCTGAATCCCAGCACGCGTTTTTGTAGATTTTGCTCTACTTTATATAGTCCATTAAAAAAGCTATGCCATTTTTCATAATTATGTTTGCCTGGCAAACATTATAAATACATTAACCCCGGTAGTTATCTATGTATATAAAAATGAATCCCTATTTCCCTTGGTCACGGCATCACGCGTAATCGGCTGGACCAATTTCGATAATACTTTTTTTATAATATTCCTTTATGTTCGAGGATGGTTCTTACGGAGAGAAAAAAAAATACTTTTGTAGGGTAGGTGTAAAGTAGGTGTACGGTAGGTGTAGGGTAGGCGTAGGGTAGGAGTAGGGTAGGTGTAGAGTAGGGCACGCCGTAATTTCGGCGGTAAGACCCGTCATGGAGGATTGGTTAGGGCGCCGACACGGCGCCCTCACGTTCCGGCTGACGCAGATACTGACCGGACATGGCTGTTTCGGGAAGTATCTGTGTCGCATAGGCCGCGAACAATCGCCCGGGTGTCACCACTGCGGAGATTGCCTGGAGGACACGGCGCAGCACACGCTGGCAGAGTGCCCAGCTTGGGCAGGGCAGCGCCGTGAACTCTCCGCAGCAGTAGGTGACCTCTCGCTCCCGAACATCGTCCTTTCGATGGTCCAGAGCGAGAGTGCGTGGGAGGCTGTTGCCTCTTTTTGCGAGCATGTCATGCACGCAAAAGAGGCGGCAGAGAGGGTGAGGGAAGCAACTGCCTCGCTTCCCTCTAGGAGAAGACGCACCGGGCGCCGGAGGGCGCTTAATGACCTCCGGCCTCCATGAGTTGCCGGCCTGCGGGTGGTCGACTTAGGGGCAATCCACCACCCGACCAGAAGCAGGCCCGTGTAGGCGGCGCGCCGTGTTCCGCGCGCGCCACACTAGAGGATTCGGCGGCAATTAGACCGCCGAGGTCGACGGGACCCGCCTACGTTATTGGCGGGTCATAGCCTGGTGGGGGCGCGGTGCATGCGCGAGCGAATCCCGTACCCCCGCCCATAGGTCAGTCGAGGAACACCGTGGTGGTTTTAGCCGGTACGAGTCCGGCACACCCGCCCCATCTTCCCCGGACGGGGAAGGAAAAGTCCATGAGGATTTCCCCACGATAAAAAAAAAAAAAAAAAGGGTAGGTGTAGAGTAGTTGTAGGGTAGGCGTAGGGTAGGTGTAGGTTAGGTGTAGGGTACGTGTAGAGTAGGTAAATAGGCAGGTAAGTAGGTAGATAGGAACAGGACAACGTCTGTCGGGTAAACTAGTTATGTATATTTTCATAGTCAATATCTACTACTTTCGTTAATATAACCTTAACTGTAACTGTTCTCTTTTTGTTTTTTGCTCGACACAGTCTCAGTCAGTTCACACGGACCGGACCGGAGAGGACAGCACATATTTTATCACGTTTAAAACAGAGTTTTGTAATAAGGTTTATTTTTACATGTTACTTCTTTTATTATTGAGAATGCTTGCTAGCAAACCTGACGCGCTTAGTGGGAGATAATAAGAGGAGCCGACCGGCTGCGATTGCGTGCTCCTTCATGCTCGCGCGGCCGACCGGCTGCCAAATCTCAGTTACAAGCAATGATATACAGGGAAATCGAAAAAATACCCAAAACCTCTTAATCTGGACTTCGTATCATCACCCTGAATAACATTTGTTCTACGACTTTGACCTCAACTAAATAACGTAGCCAAAAACAATTTGTTGTGTTTTGTTTAAGTGGTTTTGGGTATTTTTTCAATTACCCTGTATTACACTTAGATGCGTTACCCGCATTCAATATTGGCAATATTAAAGCAAGGTAATTGCCGAATTTCACTTAGTCACGTCCCACCCAGTGTCGTGGCTATACGTCAGTAATCGTGATATCATAATAATATGTGTGTAGTGTATAAACGATGCACAAATTACACATTAACTGCGAGAGAAAGAAATAACGTTTCATTTCATGCGTAAGTACCGTATTTCTTTTTAATATAACGAAAAATTTATTTACTTTTACTTGGTCGGCTGTTGTTACAACAAAGTTGCACAGAGCGAGATGTCAAGTTGTGTCTACATGTATTCATGAGTGAAAGAGAGAAGCTAACCCAGCCATTTTTCCGCGCGCTTTCTACGACTAGGGGAGGATGGGACAGTTATGGCAGTAGTATTTTAATAAAAACTTTTTTGTGTTAACTTTTTTATTGTTTGATGTTGAATCATGTCATTGAAAAGATATTCTATTGTACATTAGTTTTAACGTGTTATGAATATTACTTATCATGTTTTAGATTGCCTAAAGACGGACTGATGAGAGAAAAGTGCGAGACGATTGGATATTGGATTCCAACATAATTAGTAGAAATCTAATGTCTTCACGTCTCTGAGTCCTAATTATACTCAACAACTTTTCTCTCATCAGTCCTATGGCCACCTTCCATCATGAGTATGAGACCCTGGATAACATCTAAAAACCAAGTACTTACGAGCCAAAAGTCGATGGGATTGGGTCGTTTCATTACAGAGTTCCTTTGGCCACCTAACAACTCCATCATCAGACCCTAAATACTATCGAGAGACAAAGCACTCGTCAAGACGAATCATACGTGCCCAAAGTCGATGGGGTTGCGTCGTTTCATTACAGAGTTCCTATGACCACCCTATAGCTCCATCATCAAACCCTGGATACCAGCTAAAGACAAAGTACTTGTCAAGAAGAATCAAACGAGTCCAAAGTCGGTGAGGTTGCTTCGTTTCATAACAGTGTTCTTATGGCCACCTTCCAGCTTCACCATCAGATCAGCTCCATGTTACGCGGTATACATATTCAAGCAAAATGTCAGGTGAATTGGAAACTCTGAAGTGTATCAAAGGAGACAATTTTTTTTGTTCGAGGAATAGCCCCACCACAAATAGTAGCGTATGTAATGAAATGCATGTTGGTTTATTCCATAAAGTCTTTAGATTACAGTGGTAATATAAGCAAAACTTTATGTTTTGGGTTAACAAATTTAAACATATAAACCCTGAGGTTGTTATAAAAACTTTTAAACAACTAAAGATCAAAGTTACTGAGGATTTGTGGGGAATGTCTACTAATGTTTGTAAATCGATTATTGAGACAGTAGCACCCTATTTAGCTTACATATTTAATTTGTGTATAGACCAAGGAGTTTTCCCAGATTTAATGAAGTCCAGTAAAGTTATACCACTTTTTAAATCCGGCGAATGCAAGGACACGAATAATTATAGACCCGTTTCGGTTTTGCCGGTATTCAGCAAAGTGTTTGAAAAAGTAATGCTTAATCAAATGTTCAGTCATTTTAATTGCAATAACATCCTACATGATCAACAGTATGGGTTCACCAGAGGGCGTTGCACTACTGATGCCGGTATCACTTTGATTAAGCATATCTTTAACGCATGGGAGGAGTCACAGGATGCCATTGGCATTTTCTGTGACCTCTCCAAAGTATTTGATTGCGTAAAACACGAAACACTGCTTTTGAAGCTTGAGCATTACGGACTCGGTAAACTAGCGCTCAGATTAGTAAAATCGTATTTAGATGATAGGCTGCAGCAAGTTCAAATAAACGGTGTAAATTCATCGGGCTTGAAAGTAAAAATGGGAGTACCACAGGGCTCAATATTGGGTCCGTTCCTATTTCTAGTTTATATTAATGATTTACCGCATTTACTGAGAAATCAACCTCAAATGGTGTTATTTGCTGATGATACTTCATTGATTTTTAAAGTAAATAGACGGGCACAGCACTATGACGACGTAAATGACGCCATGATTAAAGTTCATAATTGGTTTACTGCAAATAATTTAGTGTTAAATGAGAAGAAAACCAAGTGCATAAGATTCGCTTTACCGAATGTTAAAAGTAGTGAATGTAACGTTTTATTGAATAAGGACGTACTTGAATTCATCAAAAAGACAATTTTCCTAGGGACTACGCTTGACTCAAAGCTGCAGTGGGGTCCTCACTTAACATCTCTTGCAGGGCGGCTAAGTTCAGCCGCTTACGCTGTCAGAAAAATAAGGCAATTGACAGACGTGGATACCGCTAGACTAGTCTATTTTAGTTACTTTCATAGTATCATGTCTTACGGTATTTTGCTTTGGGGACGGGCTGCAGATATAGATTCTATCTTTATTCTGCAAAAGAGGGCTGTCAGAGCCATCTATAATCTTAGCAGACGCGAGTCTCTAAGAGAATTGTTTAAACAAATTAATATCATGACGGTACCTTGTCAATATATATACGAAAACATCATGCATGTTCGGAAAAATCTTCATCTGTTTAGTAAAATAAGTGACAGACATAACTTTAATACTAGAAATAGGAACAAATTATATCAACCAAGTTTCAGATTGTCAAAAGTACATACTTCTTTTATGGGGTATTGTGTAAAATGTTACAATAAAATACCACTCGATATTTTGCAATTAAATGAAAGACAATTTAAAACATGCATTAAACGCACACTATGTAGGCAAGCATATTATAAGTTGGAAGATTATATCAATGATAAAAATGCATGGCATAATGCTGGTCCTGCTCCACAGCCTCTTTAGGGAATTTCTTAATTGCAAGAAAATTATAATAATAATAATAATAAACCCGCAGGGCAGCTTGTGGCGAGCTGTTGGGCAGTAGCGACCCCACGGACCTGATCTCCCGGGAGAAGTCTTGTTCCTCATCTTTGGCTTGCCTTTCATTAAGGGCAAGCCAGGGATGAGGAACGGCGCTCCCACCTCTATCTTGCCTTAATTGGCCGGTTAGAGTGGAAACTCGCGAGAGCATTCGTGCTCGGGGTAAGGAAGTATTCCAGTAAGACGCTGGTAGGGATCTTGACCGTACTTCCGGGATTGTCCTGATAGCCGTGGAATACCTCTCCACTCCTCTAGCACCTCAAGATATGTTGCCCCCTTGTCGCCTACGTCACTTCGTGCTAGCGACTGTTTCAGGGGGCCCATTTAGTGAGCGTGCAAGTCACCCCCTGCTATTTTATCCATGTATACAAACATTGATTCGGCAGGGGCCATAGTCACTTCATAGTTTCAGGTAACCAAGTCACTTTAGCAACCTAGACCCATAGTCCAGTACTATTAGTTTCCATGTCCTGTAATAGTCCTACACCAACCGGGGGTTGTCCTTGGGTGCACTTGCATAGTGTATACAGGGATAATCGTCGGTTGGTGTCTTATTTCATATAAAGCTACCTAAGGGGCCTCTGCGAGTTGGCTTCGGCTCCTCGTACGCCTTACAAAGGCCCGGGACCTCTGGGTCCCGAGATACATAAAGTATATAAAATATAATAATAATAATATGTGGGGACATTTTCACACACGGCCGTCTGACCCCAAACTAGGGAGACCCTGTACTATGGGTGTCAGACAGCTGATATATTAGGTCTTTACATATGAAATTGCCGCTCGGTATCAAAAAATTAAAAATAACATTTTTAAAAGAAATTATATATTTAGTCAATCGAAGTATGTACCATTGTTATCGATACACTTTCGCCATTTTATCGGGAGCTTATTGATCCCTTTGGTAAAAAAATCCTGGGAGCGAGAATCGATGAACTGCTTGAAGGCTGTTTAAACTGCCTCATCAGAATTGATTTTTTTTCCTTGTAAAAAGTTGTCCAAATTTCGGAATAAATGGTAATCGTTTGGGGCAAGATCTGGAGAGTATGGTGGGTGACGCAGAGTTTCAAGTCGCAGCTCCTCTAACTTGGCGACCGTCTGATGTGCAGTATGTGGTCGAGCGTTATCCTGAAGGAGCAATGGGCTAGAGCAATTGACCAATCTCGGTTGTTTAATAGTGAGCTTTTCCATCATTGTTTGCAACTGTTGACAATACATGTCTGCAGTAATCGTTTGGCCTGATCTCATGAAGCTGTAGTGGATGACACCAGCACAGGACCACCAAACACTAACTAGAATCTTCTTTTTGGTCAGTTTTCGCTTGGGGCAAGGTTTTGCCGGTTTTCCAGGGTTAAGCCATTGTGATGATCGCTTGCGATTATCGTACACGATCCACTTCTCATCACAAGTGACAATACGATTTAAAATTCCCTGATTATTGTGACGATTGAGCAAGGAAGCGCAGCAACCGACGCGTGTTTGTTGGTGTGTTTCAGTCAATTCGTACGGTACCCACTTTTCGAGCTTTTTTACTTTTCCAATTTGACGCAAATGGATAGTGATTGTTTTGTCACTTACTCCAAAGGCTGCTGCTAATTCAGAAGTGGTTTGAGATGGATCCGCTTCAACTATCGCCTTTAATTCTTCATTATTCACTTGAGTATCCGGTCGTCCACGAGGCTCATTTTGTAAATCAAAATTTCCAGAACGGAAACGTTGAAACCAAAAACGCACCGTTCGTTCGTTAGCGGTGCTTGGCCCGTACACGTCGTTAATCCTTCGAGCCGTTTCTGCTGCACTGGTGCCACGGTAGAACTCATATTCGTAAATATCGCGAATTTTTAATTTCTCCATTGTTGTTGCAATAGCAATTTTCAAGCCCAAACAAATGACGATAAAACAAATGAAACACGAATTTTAAAACAATATTCTTTAGTCTTTATTTTGAAATAATTTTGAATTTGGAATTCCTAATCAAACACAAAATATTTGATTTCAAAGTTGCCAGTATTAAGTATCGGCAATTTCATATGTAAGGACCTAATACATACACAAATACATTTTTTTTTATTTTTTATGTTGCTCACCCCTTATTATTGACATGAATAACGTGTTATTTACTTATTATATTTTATCTGTCTAATGAAATACTTACATACATTGGAAATTTTGGCTTTGTATTGTAATAAAAAAATAAAAAAAATAATATTAACTAACTATAATATGATGTGTGTATGATTCTAAGGGTTCTCAAGATGAGAAGTTAGGGAGCTCGAATTAAACAAAAGTAACTAATAGAGATAAAGTTCGGGCACCAGAGCTCACTAATTTAAAAAAACAACAAGGGGATCCGGTAAGCGGAGCAGTAAAGTTTGAACTTTTAATCTGAGGTCGGAGGTTTTGAAATTAAGCTGCCAGATCTTAAACAATAGCTCATTTATTTTAAACACCGCAGGCAATATGGTGTACACAACACAAGGAAGTCCCTTTCTTTAGAATTGAAAGGAGGTTTAATAAAAAAATTAAGTTTATACTAAGTTGTCAATATTAAATTTATCTATACTTGTCAATATTGCACTTTTTCTAATTGTAACTACGAAATACTAATCTGACATACCACAGGCTTGGGGAAAGCTATATAAATAAAACCTTAGCTGCGGAATTCAGACTCGCGGGGAAGGGCATCAGCTCATCTCCAAGGTGAATTTAAATTTAAAGTTGAAAATCCAAAATATAATTAAGAACGCCTTTGGGGCTGAAAACAAAACGATTTCTTTTGTTAGTTAAATCCACACGTCGAACAAAATGGCGACGAGGTAGCAAATCGGAAATTTGAGGAAACATACCGTTCTCATTGTAAACGAAACATGACACCGCTCGTGCTATTGGCACATCCAAACTATTAATGTAGCACTGCTGCTAACATCGTAACAAAGAGCTAGAGCTAGAGCAACTAGCTTCAACTTTCTGACTAACTAACTGACTCTTTGACTATTTAAAAGTGCCTGCAAATGGTTTAATTGAAATAAATGCTTTGACTTTGACTTTGGGAATACTGTGAAAAACGAAAATCGAAACATTACTCTCACTTTAACCGAAAATCTCAGAAGAGCGATTGTCTAATGAGTGGATAGGTATCATTGGTATTTTAAAATAGAATAGTGCACTGTTCAATAAGTAATAGTATAAAACAAAGTCACTTATATACCTACTACATGATAGATATTGATGCGATTTTCATGAAAATGGATTATATGTATATAAAATAAAGGGGCGGGTCTGGGTCTATGCTTTAGCGGTTCCCGTACGGCATGCTTGACATGTTAGCATAGATGCAGGCCTACCCTATTCACCTCCTTCAGAGGGGTTAGGGGGGCGTTGGTCTTGGGGGAGAGTGACAAGTTGGTCGCAAAGATCCCCAAGGCAAGTTCGGCGGACTAGCCTTCTTGAGGTTGCCAGCCCCGTTACTGGGTCTAGTTCACTAGGTAATAGACCCAAACCGAAACCACCGAGCGTTTTAATATATAAATATATATAGTATGTATATGTGTAAGGTGTATAGTATTTTCTTATAGTATATACAACCACACTATCACGGGTCAGAGTAGTCTGGTTTCTCTCTTCTTCTTTCTTCTGCCCAATCTTCAACAATGGAAGCACAATTTAAAAAGAAACTACCCCAGGAGGGTACCACGAATAGTGGAGAATCCCTCACCGAGCCCAGCTCGGTCTGTTCCACGTATTCTGGGGGGAACAAAAATGTGTGCGAACAACGTTCGAGCCTCCTCCTATCAGGCCTCGCGGAGGCCATAATTTTAACTGAACCGCAACAAATAGACACGAACAGTGTCACAAAATGGAGCCAAACTGCTCATAAGCGCCCTTGCAAAAGGTATGCTGGCAAAGCAGCGAAAGCTCCCGACAATGTAGGGCCGAAGGGCCAACCTGAACGCAGTCGCCCCAACAGGCGCGCGAGACGGGCGGCCCTTCGACCACCAAAGGAACCGAGCACGACGGCAGACGCAGCAGCGGCAACGCAGCGCGATCCTGTACCGTCCACCTCGATACCGACCGTGACAGCAGACGCAGCAGCGGCAACGCAGCGCGGCCCTGCCCCGTCCACCTTGAAAAAGGCAGCGACAGTGCAGAACGACACGGCACTACCACCACCGGCTCCACCCAACAAGCCGAAAAGGAGACGAACTCAGAGGGGTCTGCGCGGTCGGCGGACTGCTGCGGCGGCGCCCACCGCTCCTGAAAAGGAGCAAGCTGGGACCGGGAGTGGTCCGGGAGAGCGCGCTTCTACGAAGCGTGCTCGCCTGGACGACACCCGATCACCCAGAGGGGAGGCCAAACGCGCGAAAACCGACGCGAAACCAAAGCGGGCAGTCAGCTATGCAGACGCGATGCAGTCGCATCTGAAGATAGCGGTCATCACTGTCCCGCCGAGGGACCTCTCGGAGAGCCAGGCAGATCAGCTCAGGGTGGCTATCGAGGATAGCATCCTGCAAGCAGTACTGTCGCCACCGTCTTCGAGTGCGCAAGCTCCAGCTTTCCGCGGGCGTCCGTTCATGATGGATGGGATCCTAGCGATGTGGTGTGAGGACGCGAACGCTCTAGGCTGGTTGGAGGAAACGGTCAAGACCCTGGAATCACCGATACCCGGCACCGCTCTGGCTGTCATAAAGCAGTCAGAGCTGAAGAAAAGGCTGAAGGCAGGGCTTCTGCTACATACCCGCATCACCGACGCCGAGACGCTGCAGAGAGTCCTTTGTGCCCAGAACCCATGGTACAAAGTAGACTCCTGGCAGTGCTACGACATGTCGGTAGATGACAAGACCGAGGAGGGAGGCTCTCAGGAGAAGGTGGTCCACCTGATCCTGGGCATTCCGGAAGACCAGAAGGAGACCATCCTGGCAAGAGACCGCCGCATAGCCCACATGTCCGGAAGCGGATACATCCGCTTCTTCAACATGGAGGAGGGAACTGCGAGCGGGGAAAACCAGACGGCGACGGGTGAGACCACGGCGAGGGTGACGTCAAGTCCTAAGCCGAGCACCTCAGCTCCCCAACAGGGTCCGAGCGGGGTGGGGTCAAACCCACAGCCGGAAGCGGGGGGGGGGAGGGGGGAGCGACGAAGATGACGTCCTCCGCAGTCCCTAACTCCCTCACAATAATCCAGACCAACCTCCAGCACAAACAAATAGCGGCGGCCACCTTACGCAGAGTGCTGGAGGAAGATAACAAGACCGTCGCCCTGATCCAAGAACCTTGGATCAGGAATAACAGAATATGCGGTCTGAATAACATCGGAGGTAAGTTGCTATTAGACACCTCTATTGACAAACCGAGGACGTGTATCTTCACGCCTAAAACCATGACAACAACATTGCTTAACCAATTCTGTTCTAGAGATCTCACGGCAGTGAAAGTCTTCACAGATAAACAAACAGCCCTGGTGTTGGCATCAGTGTACATGCCGAGCGAAGGCGAAGTGCCTCCTAAGGAACTGGCCGAGCTGGTGCAACACTGTGACGCACACGCCTGGGATCTGATCATCTCCGCAGACTGCAACGCGCATCACTCACTGTGGGGAAGTAAGGACTCAAACAAAAGGGGTGAGTTACTAACTGAATATATACTTCAAACAAACCTTAACATCATGAATAGGGGCAAGGAACCTACGTTTGTGAGTTCAAGGTACCAAACGATCATTGACATTACTTTGGCAACAGACGCGGCGGCGGACTTAATAAAGGGATGGCACGTATCAAACGAACCATCCTTTGCGGACCACCGCCGCATATGTTTCCAAATACAATATAAACCGACAGATCCAGTCCGATACCGCAACCCCCGCAAAACCAATATAGCAAAATATTTAAATTTACTCACCAATGCACTAAGTGACGTACAAATGACAGACGTGACACTTAGTACAATAAACATAGAAACAAACATACAACAAATAACCTAAACCCTTTTAAAAAGTTACGAACTTGCAAGTCCAACAGTAATACCCAAAGTGTCGAACGAAAGTTCCTGGTGGGGGCCAGAACTCGAACGCCTCCGGGAAAAACTCAGGACACTTTTTAATCGTGCGAAGAACACCAGAGCCGACGAGGACTGGGATAAATATAAGACTGCACAGAAACACTACAAAAAACGGATTAGATTCCGAAGTAGAGAGGGTTGGCGCACCTTCTGTAGCAGTATAAACTCAACGAACCAGGCCGCCAGGATAAAGAAAATTCTAGCCACAGGAGACCTCAAACTCTTGGGCTCCCTCAAAAAGGCTGACGGCACCTACACGAACACAGAAGATGAAACCAGTGCACATTTGCTTGAAACGCACTTTCCCGGCCGTCTAATAACAGCAGAGTCGGAATGGCAGGACGAGCACCATAGCACACCAACATCCCAAGAATGGGAAATCGCAAACGAAATAGTAACCGCAGACAAAGTGGGATGGGCCCTAAAAACCTTCAAGCCATTCAAGTCTGCTGGGCTGGATGGAATATTCCCAGGATTACTACAATGGCCAATAGATCTGATAACAAAGTACCTAGTACCAATATACAGGGCATGTATTGCCTTCAAATACATACCTATAGCATGGAGAGAAGCGAAAGTAGTATTCCTACACAACCAGGTAAAGAGGACTACACTCACGCAAAATCCTTCAGACCCATCAGCCTAACGTCGTTCTTACTGAAAACGTTGGAAAGACTGGTTGACCGACACCTACGGGATGGAGCACTGAAAACCAAGCCATTACATCCCCAGCAACACGCTTATACGAAAGGCAGATCAACTGAGTCAGCTCTACACTTGCTAGTACACAAGATAGAGTCAGCCATCACCAATAAATCATCAACACTCGCTGCCTTCATAGATATAGAAGGTGCTTTTGATAAAACCACGCACAACAGCATTGTCCACGCCCTACAAGGCTACAAAGTTGAACCAGTAATAACAAAATGGAGTTGGTCAGCAAAAGGGCGGTTCAAATAGAAACAAACAACACAACAAGAGCAAAAGTGGTCAGAGGATGCCCACAGGGAGGCGTCCTATCGCCACTTCTCTGGAACATAGTAGTGGACAGCCTCCTAAAAAAACTCAACGAACAAGGCTACACTACTATTGGGTACGCAGATGACCTAGCAATACTGATAAGCGGAAACGCTGAAAACGTTTTATGTGAAGTAATGCGATCAGCTTTACGTATTGTAGAACAATGGTGTGGTGACAAACAGTTGTCAGTAAATCCAAGGAAAACAGAACTCATTCTTTTCACCAACAAAAGGAAGTTACCAGAACTCAAGTTACCAAACCTGTTTAATACCAAACTCTCCCTATCAACTCAAGTGAAATATCTGGGCGTCACTCTTGATCAGAAATTGAATTGGGCGAGTCATATCGAAAATAAAACAAAGAAGGCCTGTATAGCGTTCTATCAGTGCAAGAGACTAGTTGGCAAAAAATGGGGTCTCAACCCAAAAATAACACTTTGGCTATACACTTCAGTTATCAGGCCGTCTATAACCTACGGATCTGTTGTGTGGTGGCCCAGAACACAACTAGCGACAGTGAAAACGAAACTCCAAAGCCTGCAACGTCTGGCTAGTGTTGCGGCAACTGGATGCATGAGAACCACTCCATCAGTCGCTCTCGAGTACCTGCTGAACCTAAGACCTTTACATCTTGTCATTAAAGAAGAGGCACAGGCAGCTGCACTAAGACTGAGGGCCAACGGACTGTGGAAGCAAAATATAGGAACAACACACTCAACTGTACTGGATGGAATCCTGAAGGAAATACCACTCCTTGAGGCGCCCACAGACAGAACATTGTGTCATCATGTTTTCGATCGAAGATACACTATAGGATATACACAGATGGCTCCAAAACCATACAGGGTACTGGGGCAGGTGTCTTCTCGAATGACCTAAATATTAAAATCTCAACCACCCTAGACAAACTTAACACTATCTTTCAAGCAGAATGTATAGGTATAACCAAAGCAGCACAGGCGGTTGCAGCCAGAGATGTCAGAGGGCATAATATTAAAATTGTCTCAGACAGTGCATCCGTACTTCAAGCTCTACAAAGCAACACTATAACCTCTGTCCTCATACTGGAGTGTCATAATACACTCCAGTCCATTGCAAACACAAACAGAGTAACTCTGCAATGGATAAAAGGACACAGCAACTCGCTGGGTAATGACGCAGCCGACGAACTAGCCAAAAGGGGTTCAAAGACGACGGTATTTGGCCCGGAACCACTACTGCCTATACCCCTGGCACAAATTAGAACATGGCTGCGCTTTACAACAGAAGATAACCACCAAACAGAATGGAGAAACAGCGTAGGATGCAGGCAAACGAAGAATGCTGTTCCGGCGGCTTCGAAAAAGCTTGCCCGCAACCTTACAAGACTGAACAGGGACCAAATCCGTAAAGTACTAGGTACGATAACCGGACACTGTCCCTTAAACAAACACCTATACACCATAGGTGTGACAGATAGCCCTCTGTGCAGGGGATGCATGGAGGCGGAAGAAACGCCACAGCACATGCTCATGGAGTGCAGGAGCGTGGCGGATCAACGGGCACAGATTCTCCGGTCTCCAGCATCACTTTCGGAATCTCATCTCTTAAAATCATGAAATACTTCATAAAAAAAAGATGCAGGCTCAAACCCACTTTGATGTCGTGCCCCAAGGTAGAAATCATAAATATAATAAGTTTTTCTAGTTGTGTGCCTTGATTGGATCCTACCTCGTAGAAGATAAATTATTTGGATCAAACTCATGGACAGGTTGCCGGTATACCTACATTTTGTATTGTCAAGAAGTAGAAGAAATTCCTAGAGCAAATAGAATTAGGTCTTGGAATGTCAAATGAGGAAAATTATCCAGCTCTGGAAGATTACCATCAATGCTGGCAAATTGCACCCTCACTCTCTCACTCTTAGTAGGAGGTTAAATGGTTTGGGGTGTTTAGTTTTGCTCGAGCAATCGCTAGTATCTCTTCAGAATAAAAAATATCACGGATTAATGTATGAAATCGATTTATTATGCTGCTATTTTATTTTATGAGGTGGGTGGATGCCGTATTGAAGTATTCGACGGAACAATTTGAAGTCCCGTTTAAATCTGCCATTTACGACTTCAACCACCCACCTACACAAGATCACACATCGGGACTTGTTGGCTGCAATGGTCGATAATTGATTTTCACCAGCCTGTTTAGATTCAGGCATATAAGCCTTGTATAACCATGATGCTGCACGAATGCCATAGCATCCTTATTTAAAGCATGTAACTGTAAATAATTCTTTTCTCACATTGCGATGAAATTTTACTGCACAATTGACACACCGACTTTGTGAATAATGCCCCGTATCAACAGATATCATTTTCAAAAAATCTTTCGAATAATAATGCGACAAATACCGAAAAACACTCACGCAACAAAAAAGAAACGGAAAAAGAATACTGGTTTGTTGGTTGTCTTTTGCTGTCGCCTGTCGGCTGTCAGTGTCAAATTGATAAAACAAAAACAATCATATAGCATAGACAAAAATTTTACCTCCATGTAAACAATGAGATTTACTACGTTTCATTCCACGGTGATTTTTTAACTACGTTTAAATGCGATATTTGTAATAGCCTTTAAAAACAGCATTCAATCAATAGGGTATTTTACTCTATACGAGAAAAAATCTATAAATATGTTATTGAGACAGATTAGGCATAAAGCAGTCGGAAAATGTAAGTTTTGGTTCCTAAAATAACAAAACAATTTTTTATATTCAATTCAAAGTTTTCAGTATTTTTAATCTGTTATAAAACACCGTGAAATAGTAGCGGCCATGTTATTACGCCATACGGCTGTGTAAACAAAAAATTGACAACTGTCAGTCAACCTATTGGCGTAATATAGGCTTTGTACTTTTATTATTTTCGTAACCAACGTAATTTTTTCATTATTACACCTATTACAAAATATGCTTTTAATTATTTTTAATATAAGCTCATTTGATACAAAACGAACTGACGTCATTTACGCTGAGCAATATGGCGTCCAGTAAGAGGCATTTTCGTCAAACTACGCGCGAAATTTGAAAATTGATTTAGATGCATTTTTATGGCACTTATCGATTGAATAAAAATTTTGTGTTTTTTTTGGTGGCACCACAGAATTTAATTGAGACACTTTTCAAAAATGTGTGTAATACCCTATTGGTTACAGTTTATTTCATCTTTTTATATGCATTTAAAGCGCATTTATTCTCATCGCGCACTATAATAATAACATTTTTAACATTGTAAACTCCAAAACGCTCCTAAACACGCACATTTTGTCTTATCAGATTTTTACTATTATTTCATTAATCCTTCTGATCCTTCTAGATTTTTACATGAATTTTGGCATAGAAGGGTATTACACCCATTTTTGAAAAGTGTCTCAATGAAATTCCGTAGTACTAATATGCCACCAAAAAAAACACAAAATTTTTATTCAATCGATAAGTGCCATAAAAATGCACCTAAATTTTAAATTTTCAAATTTCGCGCTTTGTTTGACGAAAATGCCTCTTACTGGACGCCATATTGCTCAGCGTAAATGACGTCAGTTCGTTTTGTATCAAATGAGCTCATATTAAATATGATAATTGTATATCATTTAAAAATAATTAAAAGCATATTTTGTAATAGGTGTAATTATGAAAAAAATACGTTGGTTACGAAAATAATAACAGAACAAAGCCTATATTACGCCAATCGGTTGACTGACAGTTGTCAATTTTTTGTTTACACAGCCGTATGGCGTAATAACATGGCCGCTACTACTTCACGGTGTTTTATAACAGATTAAAAATACTGAAAACTTTGAAGTGAATTTAAAAATTTGTTTTGTTATTTTATGAACTAAAACTTACATTTTCCGACTGCTCTACGCCTAAACTGTCTCAATAACATAGTTTTTTTCTCATATAGAGTAAAATACCCTATTCGGAACAACGATCTTATCATATTCCACTATTGATGTACCCGCGATGCGAGACGTCAATCAAAGAGTACATGACGTCAATTTCGTTTATGGCGGTATGCTTAGATCAGGCGCCACATATTTGCATCTTTTTTAAATTCGCACATGTGTGTGCACAATATAGAAAGTTACCTAAACCACATTATGTTCAGACCATAGACTCCTTGTAGGTTTTCCTTTATTCTATAAGTAAAGATTGTTTTGGAGATTTTCAAAATTTTTGACTCGTTTAGGAATTCAACTTTATGGGTTCAGTAGATTAGGAGCAAATTGACTGTGACAGACTGACACGTGGTGTGATCCTATATGAGTAGGTACAGTTTTTCATTCCGACATACGGAGCCTAAAAACAAGTGGATGATTAGATGATTAATGTGAAAGACCTTTGTTCAACAGTGGACGTATTTTGGCTGATGATGAATTAAATAACCATTATAAACAGGTGGATATTTATTTAACAATTTACCTGCTTATATAACATTTAACATAGGTACTAGTCAGTAGTTCTTCTGATTATGTTAAACTATATCTAATGTAAAAGCTAGAGTGATATCATTACTTACTACTCTTTCGTAGTGGACGTGCCTCATACGTATTTCATAACTGTTGAAGTTGTCAGACCTAGCCAGCCGGCCGGCAAGTCAATACACATGGACGCGGCCGCCACCACACCACCACTCGCCACCACCTCAGTAAGGGATTAGGGAGACTTGTCACCTTAGAGATAGTGCTAGTCTGAGTGGGCTATTCTATCAGCGAGACAAAGTATTCTTTAAATAAAGTGGGAACCTAAATAATATAAAAGCAATCAATCTGTTAGTATTTTTGTCCAAAGATGGCTTTTGATTAATTGACCAAGATTTATTTCACAAAATAGGTAGGTAGGTACTTAGGTACCTACCAATTTTATACTTAGGTACTATCGTGGACACACCCGCCTGACCACCACTAAGTTCATTTTTGCTTGCACTCAAAAGATGGAAGCGCTCTCTAGCCCGCCCCGTTGACTTCGCAGGCGCCGAGGGATTTTCTTTTTAACTGAGCAGGCGGTAAAGTCCGCTATAGTACATCGTATTATTATTTATTTTTTAGATGACGAAATGAAATAAGACTTTATATCATGAAAATGCTAACTTCCTTCAAATATAATTTCAATGATTTATATAGATGTTTTAAATGATCAAAATTTAAAAAATACATATATCGTCAAATTGCTCGAGTAATAATGAGGCCGATGGCCGATGGGGTCGAAAAGTTCTAGAGTGGCGACCGCGAACCGGAAGACGTTGCGTTGGAAGGCCTCCCACTAGGTGGACCGATGACCTGGTAAAGGTTGCGGGGATCCGCTGGATGCGAGTCGCACGGGACCGGTCAATGTGGCGCCACTTGGGGGAGGCCTATGTCCAGCAGTGGACGTCTTTCGGCTGAAATGATGATGATGATGATGATGAATAATGAGGTTTGTTCAACATATAACGTAAAACCACACTGTAATTTGAAGAAAAAACGTAAGCAATGTTTAATTTCGTTACATCGATAAAATATTCACACACACACATACACATTGAATATGCATTGATGGAATCACCTTACATCACAGTTAGTTCAATACGTATCTCTCTATAAACTCCTCGGAGATCTCCAGAGTTCTCTCGCGGTACACGCTGCACTTCTGCGCGTACGCAATCACCGGCTCCGAGCGGTCCTCATTCACGTACTTGTCGTACGTCTCCGGGTCGTCGAACGTCGCCTGCGCAACCTTTGGGTGCATCAGGATGTACGGATAAATGGCTGCCGGCTGCAAAACCCCGAACATACGACCTTGCTCACACCAGTACAAGAAACTTTGCTTATCGTAACCCAAATCTTTAATTCTTCGTTTAGAGTCGTCGTTTAAATTGTCGCAGAACACTGAAAAGTATTTGTCGAAGATTTCGTTCTCGTGGGTATCTCTGAAGCTTCTGGATGTAGTCAAGTACATAAGCATCATGAGATCGAAGGCGGGCGGCGTGTACCGGAGCAGCTGGAAGTCTACGATCACTGCGTTGGTGATGACGTCGCCGTCATACTTGAACATCATGTTGTTGACCCAGAGATCCTTATGGATCAAGACGTTGAGGGTCCCCTTATGTTCCTTTATTGTATCACACGCTACCAAGTACTGCTTCGCAATTTTCTTTTCTAAATCAGGTAAGTTTCGGTAAGATTTTGAAGAAAATGCCTTAAGGAAGTCCGCAGTCAGTTTAGCGCAGGCTTTTAAGAACGGCGAGTCACAGAACGCTGGCTCGTCCAGCAAGCTACCACACTCTTGGTTGGTGTTGTAAGGGCGTTTGATGGCGATGCTCTTGTTCGTCTCGTAGTTGGTGAATGCCGCGTGGAAGCGCGCGAGGGTGGCGACTGCGAACAGCTCGTGCTGGCAGTCCAGGGTGTGCAGGTAATGGCAGGACGCATAGCCTTCCACCGCCAGGTCTGGCATCACGATCATTGAGTCCGTGTACAGATAGGCTTTTGGACACCAGGGGTTCGGATCTGGTGACAATGATGTCATAGAATAATGAGATGAGAATAGGTAAATAAATAATGATGTTATGATTGCCGAGTGTTTAAAGCGCCCGCTTTGCATGTGGTTGCGGTTTCGATACCAATTTGACTTTTCCAATTCAATATACGTACTTTCTAAGTTTATTTTAGGCAAAACTGACATTGATGAAAATTGACCATTTGTGTTATAATAATATGTAGGCTAAGACTAGACACTATTTTATTAAAAACCTTTTTTTTATAGAAAATATAGCCTATGTTAGGCATAACGTAGGCTTTCTATTAGCTAGTAAATTGTTCTTAAAAGAGCGAATCTATTTTACTGCTTCTCTTCTAATCATTTAACCATTAATGAAAAAATAGACTGCCCTTACCATTGTCATCCCGAATCTCCTCCAGAACTTGGAACATATATCTTTCTCTCTTAAAATAGTTGTTAGTATCAATGAAGTCCGCTTTCGGTTTGTTGTTCTTCGGAATACACTTTATGAACAGGTGTATGTGGTTCACTTCCCCGTCAATGCACACTTGCAGGGTGGCCCTGACGTGGTCTCCGAGGAAGCCAGCCAAGCCGTCTGTGGCCGCCCTCACGTCGCACCTCTGCAGCGTCCACGCATCTGCACCGGTGGCCTGCTTCACCACATGATGCACCTGCTTCTCATTCAAGAAGTCTTCCAACAAGAAACGTCCGATACCTTCACCGACCATCTTGATATATTCGAAGTATATTTCTGGGTGAAATGATCAACTTCCACATTATATAGCTCTGTTTTATCTATTAATAACTGAACCTTTCTGTTCTTCGATAACATTTGCAAATTCGATGCACCGAATTTAAAATAGACCTTATACGTGAAGACATAAGATTGGCTGTAATTTATTTTAAGTAAATATATATGAATTTTATCGGTTAGACATCATAGTGCAAATTATTTGTGTTTGCAGGAAGATTAAGAACAGCTACTGTTTGAGTTGAAACATTCATTGTTCATATTTCAAGTTCGTTCCAGATAAATATTCTTGTATAATACCTAGATAACGGTAGGTTTAGTCAAATGATCAGTTTGTAATAAACAGCAAACCATTGACTTTGTCAGCCGAAATATCCTAATTTAGTCAGCGCGTCGCATCTAATCCCTACACGACCGGTAAGTTTTAGGGTGTTACGATCCCCAATCGATCGATCATCGATCGATGCCATCGGTCGACATCGATCGACGTTGATCGATTGGCGTGGTAGCTTTGGATGATTGACGGATACCGTTCGACTAACTAATCAATCGATTGCCGGTCGATGGCAACGGTCCAAGGGCGTCGCCAGGACTCGCCAGCTGATGGCCTAGGGGGGGGCAAATTGATATTTGGTGGATAGGAAAAGTATGAATTTTAAATACAGTCAAAGGCACATGAACCTTTTGGAATCTCTAGGGGGGGGCAGCTGCCCCTACCGCCCCCCCTTGGCGACGCCCTTGCAACGGTCGACGTTGATCGATTGACTCCGGCTATAATCCATCAATAATAATAATCAAGCAGCTCAATCGACGTTGACTAATCCATTCTACCATCGATCGATTGGTCTGGTAGAAACTATCGATCGACGATCGATCGATTGTTCTGGTTACACCCTTAGGCCTCGTTTAGAGTGAAAGCGGAACTAGGGCGGTGGCGGGCGCGTTGGCGAGCGCGACTGTATGCCCAAAGTGCGTAGCGAGCTGTCATAGAGAGAAGGCGTTACCGGAGTTCAAAAAAACCGGAAAAGTGCGAGTCGGACTCGCCCACCGAGGGTCCCGTTCTAATTCCGTGATTTGGTCACCCATACAATTATGACCGCGCATACCGCGATGATTTTCAAAGTCATTCACATTCATTTATTTCAATTAAACCATTTACAGGCACTTTTGAATTGTCAAGGAGGCGGTCAGTTATTCAGAGAGTTGAAGCTAGTTGCTCGTTCCAAAACGTAGGTAGGTCTCTATAGAGAAGAGCGAGCAAGAAACTCCACGGACACTCTTTTAAATCAAGTTTTATTTAAGTACTAGTTACATGATTCTTGTTGCTTCTATATGTGAAAACTATGAAGGTAATACAGCAATACAAAACAAAAAAAAAGAAGCAAGATAAAATCCATGGCAGTTAAGAGCTGACCAATCTCTACTGACAGCAGCGTTCATGAACATGACGCGTGGATGAGTTGGAGAAGATAGCTGACGATAGTGACGATTATTATATCTGTGCGTTATTTATGTCATGCGGATTAGATCAGTCCGGCACGCGGGTTAGCCTCGCACCGCATTGTTTCCATATTTTTTTCTACTACTGAATGCTCAATATTTACAAAAACACACACATCACACACATCCGAATGATATAGGATACTGTTGCAGAATCATATTATGCAATAAAAAAACACAAGGGTTGTTTATAAATAACTATATTACGTAACAATATAATATCTGCTACATTGTAAATATTACACGTATAATATTATCAATTCCGAAGTGCTGTCAGTTTGTTTAACTTTGGCAAGCAGTTGTCGTGTCAGTGTCGAACAGTATGGCAACATTTGGCGGTCGGCGGTCCGGAGACCTTAGTGTGACACAAGTACTTATTTACTTACCGAGTAATTTGTAATTATTTAACACTGATTATACTTAACTCTGTGCAAATAAGTGTTTTGTCAGATGTTGCAATTGCCTTACTTAGTATACAAAAATGTAATTCACAAAATACTTGGATCAGCAAACAGAATCGTGTTAAAAAGGCTTTCTTTACAAGTCTTATAGCTAAATATTAACATAATATTTGTAAATAATAGCTGATGTCTTATAATATTATTATTTTAATAGGTAATTAAGCTTACTGGAAGAATGTTTCATCGGAAGACGTGTGTTGACAAACGTTAACTGAACACAATACTTATAGTCATATTACTATATTCGAGAACAATATTCGCGTAACATTATAATAAGACTCACTTTACGGTTTATTGGTTGCGCAAGAGTGGAAGAAAGAAAACATCTTGCATTGGACCAAGGTTTTTCTTTGATTTAGACGCCTCAATAATTTTGAAAAAAGTGAACATTAATATAATAGTTGCCATGTTTAAAAATATGGTACTACTGGTATGGTATGGTCATACTGGTTGGTTTAACAGCCTCAAAACGTACGCGGCATTCAACTGCAGACAATCGACCTAAAGTTCCGTACTACAAAGAATATGCATCGAATTTCTAAACTTCCAACACCGTAGTAAAGTGTGTCTTATTTCTGTCTAACCTACTAAGGCACAGGAGTTTGAGCGGCGTGTTGCTAGATGACGCTAGTGTCGCGAGAGGGCCTAGGATTACGTTATGTTGTCATGTTGAGCTAACCTAATGAAACGCCGAGTGTTAGGGCATGTGCACTATTTAACTTTATAGTATTTAAGTTAAGATGTGCCGTGAGATTTACGAGTCAGTTTTGTTGTTATTGACGTGAAATCCCTAAGCATTTATTCGTCTATGGATCATGGACTAGAGGACATAAATACATGTGGTACACGACGTCATAAAAATGCCTAAAAAGCAGGTACAATATAATCAATGCAAGATTCTTTTCAAAGTACTTTTTTAGCTACATTCTTTAGCTACATGTTGCGTACACATGACCTAATAATCGTGACGACGCTAGCGCCATCTTTACACGCGTGGAAATATTTAACAACCCTCTAACTGGCAAGACACTATCCGTTAAGGTAGCCTGCGAAATTCTAAATTTCTTTTTCGATTTTTGTTTGTGTACCACTAATGTAAAACAGCGCAGTATTTGCAAATAAAAACATAATTAATATTGAATTTCGCGGGCAACATTAAAGGATTCACTTTAACTAAACAAAATATCGTTAAATACTGATTGTATTTATTGTAAGTTTGACATGGTGGTGAATGATATAAAAAAAAAACATTGAAAGGCTGTCATATTACGAATACGATATTAGTACTAAATAATTCCATTTTAAATTAAATAAAAAAGGTTTACGACGAAGCTCCCAAAAACATTCCCAATCTTGCTCTTCACCCCGCTACCAACAACAACATCGCAGCGCATCGCATTCGAAATTCATAATCAGCGCAGCGAACAAGCAGTGAACGAATGAACCACAGACTCCACAGAGTCATTCGATGTGTTTGGCTGTTGTCGACGCCAGCCATATTCATTTTTTTTACCATTCCTAGCTTTTGTTCCCGATTTAGGAAGTTTAAAAAGAATACAATATAGTAACAGGGTGAAACAGGGTGTGATTTGAATAAGTTCGACACCTAAAAAGAATAAATCTAAATATTTACAATTTTAATTTACAATAATTTATGAAAATGAAAGAATGACTCTAATTATAAGTTGCCCTCACGATAGCATTCGCGCTAAATGCTCTAATAATTCGTCAATAATTAATTAATCTTCATCTTCAATGTTTCTCTTACCAAATGCACAAAAAAAAAACTATTCTGTAAGCATTAAATTAACAAAACATGTATCCTAAATTGACATTTATCAAGCATGTGCTGGACTCAGCATAGGTTGTCTTAAAATGTGTAACATTGGTATTCGTCACCATATCAAACTTACGTGACTTAATAATAACATGTCTCTACATTATAATAATATTGTAACATAACGAATATATTTCAGTCTCTTATGTATAATACAGCTACCAATAGTAAATATAGAGTAAAAGGAAGACTCGTTACGTGTTATTGCGTCGCTTGGAAGACGAAGAAATATATTTTGAGAAAATATTTCATTACACTACCCAAAAATGAGGAATAGCAAAATGTATAATTAATGTCTTTTAAAAAATTTCATCTATACGGCTCAGCAAATTCAATTCCATAGGTAGTAATCAAAATTTAAAATTAGATTTAGGCATTTCAATAATACCTATACAAGTTGCATCATCTTGCAATAAAAATGTTGTCCATTCATGTTTCAAATTGGTCACAATTCCATTACTTAGTATAATACTATAGCATGTAAATGCAGATCTACAGTAGTCGTTGTAGAATTAGCACTAGTACTTATCTTTAATACAATGTACACTAACATATTTCATCCTTTCGATCCTAATGTATCTACATACATAAATATGATGTATGATAGATGTTGTATATTTGCTATTTTAAAAACTATGAATTCGAAATCAAGTTTTTAATACTTATACTATTCGATGTGTAAATAAATATTATTAAAATTTGAAGTTTTTCCGCTTATTATTTTGTATTAATGTGTAAACATCAGCGCTCGGTACATGGTGGGGCGGGAAGCTGAGATTTGAGACGTAATGCGTAAGCGACAGATGACGTCATCGTAAGACTTATTGTTCATGTATGCGTGAGACTGGTACTATTATCCCCTTGTCTGTCCAGCGACCGTATTATGGTTGTCAGTGGCAGTCCAGTTTTCCGTATATCTATGATTTTAGGATACCGGTACTGCTCTAACTTGCACAAAATGTAGAATGAAATGACAAGGATGGCATACTTAACGCCGGGAGGTCACTACAATACGTCAAATATATTAAATCAATTTTCAAAAAATTACGTATTTCCAGTCTGTCGGAAAACAAGGAACGGTGCCGTTGTCAGTTGTTTTGTAAATAGTGTTTGTGTTTGTGCGTGTTTAAATATGGATTCCCACCAAGAAGAGTAAGTAATAAACAGTTTTTAATGCGTAGATTGTGTATTTGGTAAAGATTTTAGTCCCAAATAGTAATTTCGACAAATATCGTTAGCCGCTTTGTACGCCATGTTGGCGCCATGCGTGATGCGCGTGTATTTTCCTGCGTATTTACGAATAATAATTATCAAACTGTTGATTACGTGTGTAACATAGTTTTGTTACTAATAATTAAATTATAACGTGTAACGTGGGAAGTTTGCAAAATTGAAATTTAAAAATTCGCAGGTCGAGGTCAAGGTCAATGACCTTCGATATTTTATTTTTGTTTCTTGATTTCTGGAATGTTTTTGTTTAGGCAGCATGCCTTTTAATATGTTTTCGATTAGTAAATCTATTCAAATTGTAGAATGTTCATGTATATTGGTAAATATTTTTCTTTAACGTGTGCTAGCTCATGTAATAACGATTCCAACGACATAACTTTTACGCAGCTCCCACGTATAACTTAAAAACCGGGGCGTAATCGGGGCGTGACCGCCCCGTAGAACTATGACAGATCCGCCATTTTTAAAAAAATAGCTGGACAGACGGAGGGATAAGAGCTCATTTGTTTACACATAAATTCTTGTGAGTACCATGGTACTCATTTGTTATTCATTCAAATATTTTATTTTCGAATCTCTCCTCTGTAATGCGCTTACATTTGTATGTTATATTATTAATTTACACAATTATTTATTCTTGCTCAGATGCGGGTGATTTTTAAGATAGTCGTAATCGTAAGCGCCCTAGAGCGGCTGTCACCTGTCAGTCGAGCAGCTGTCACCTGTCAGTGTAGCAGCTGTCACCTGTCAGTTTAGCAGCTGTCACCTGTCAGTGGAGCAGCTGTCACCTGTCAGTCGAGCAGCGGCGGCGGCTGCGGCAATAGCGCGTGCAGCCGCGTCAGAGCTGCGCGTAGCAGCTGTGCGGGCGCGGCGGGGGGCGCGTAGTGGTGCGGCGCGGCGGGGGGCGGGGGCACGCGCCACGCCACCACGTGCTCGCGCCCCGTCGTCACGCTCGCGCACACGCCGAACAGCAGGCCGCGCTCCCACGCCGCGCGTAGTGCTGCCAACACCTGCAGGGGGATATCCTCGTGAGCTAAGGCTTCATTTCCTCCTTCGCTGACGTCGGTCGTCGCGTATGACACAGAAAAGGTCCCGCAGTGCGAAAGTGATCGCTGTAGGGCAACAGTCGTGTGCAAAATTACACACACACGCGCACACGTACAGTCAACAGCAAAAGTAGATGATCAAAATCAGAAATTCAATACTAATTTACTAACACTAATTTTTACAATTTATTACTAGTTAATATATTAAAAGTATGTGATTGTTACACACATACTCTTGAATCACTTCGACGCCACACAGTTCTGACGCGAACTCCGTTCATTAGTATTGAATTTTTGATTTTGATCATCTATTTTTGCTGTTGACTGTACGTACGTTCAACCGGTCAGCTTAGCACTGAGCCGGGCGACAGTGGTGCATAGTGCCGACCGACGCGCGCCATCAGCGGCGCGCAGCAAACAATCAGCCGCGCGTATAATCCGTATAATCGTACGCTCAACCGATGGACGCGACCTACGTCAGCGTAGGACGAAATCAAGCCTAAGCGAATCGTCACTCAGAGCTGATTTGTATGAAAAAAAAAAAATCCTGGCTTGTGGCTGTTTAGCAAGTTCGGGGAATTGGAGGTCTTATTGCTCTGGATATTTATGTTTAGACCAAACAAGAAATCTGACAAGAACAAACACAACTCACACATACACACTCGCACATTTATACACACACACACATATGACACACTTCCGTGTTTGCCATCGACATGCTAAGAAAAAGCATGAAGTTAGTAAGAGAGTGAGTGAGACGTAGTTGCTGTGTACAAAGCTTGTTTACGAGTGAAATACGCTTGTCTCGCATTATTGATTGCAAGCCTGGCTTTTGTGCTTTAATGGAAGACATGCCACTGTGTTCCTACTATTAACAACACCATGAAAGTTGTTCAGTGTGTTAAAAATAAGACTGTGTTCTCTCTTACGAAGTAAACCCTTCGTCAGTGGTCGTAATACAAACGTCACGTATCGTACCTGTTGTCCGAGCGGCGTGTCGGGCAGCAGCGAGTGTCGCGGGAAGCCCACCGCGTAGTAGGGCGCGCCCGGGGCCGGGTGCGCGGGGCCCTGGCGCCCCGACTGGAAGCTGCGGACAGTGGGAGATAGTGCTACTACTAATGTTTTTTTTTTGACATCAATATTATTTTCACGGTTATTAAGGTACAACTCGTGCGCATTAACATGGCACCTGGCTCGAAAACAACCCTCCTTTCGCTTCCCCGTATTGTCACGTTTAAAGCATCTTAAAGTAGTATGTTATGAGAAACTACTTAGCGCCAAATTAATGTTCATATTCAAAAAACTATTTTTTTTTTGCGTTCCATATTTTAAACGTCATTCATTCGAGCCAGATGCCATGTTAATGCGCACCGATTGTACCAAAGACAAAATTGAAGTCTGTAGGAAGGCGTAGTAACTCAAAGTAAAGTTTTGTCTATGTAGGTAGATACATAGACAAAACTTTAGACGCTGTCGTGGCGGGAAAATACTAGCCGCGCCCGCGCCTCAGTCCGGCTCATATGCTAACGGTTGTTATACTGTGTCACTACATGTTTGGTTTATATTACTGTTTTGTGTATAATAACGTGTGTCGTGTGACGAATAAACAGTAATAATTGTGTAACAAGCGTCTAATAGGGTATTACACCCATTTTTGAAAAGTGTCTCAATACAATTCTGTAGTGCTAATATGCCACCAAATAAAAACATACAATTTTTATTCAATCGATAAGTGCCGTAAAAATGCATCTAAATTTAAAATTTTCAAATTTCGCGCGTAGTTTGACGAAAACGCCTCTTACTGGACGCCATATTGCTCAGCGTAAATGACGTCAGTTCGTTTTGTATCAAATGAGCTCATATTAAATATGATAATTGAATATCATTTAAAAATAATTAAAAGCATATTTTGTAATAGGTGTAATAATGAAAAAATTACGGTGGTTACGAAAATAATAAAAGTACAAAGCCTATATTACGCCAATCGGTTGACTGACATTTGACAATTTTTTGTTTACACAGCCGTATGGCGTAACAACATGGCCGTTACTATTTTACGATGTTTTATAACAGATTAAAAATACTGAAAACTTTGAATTGAATTTAAAAAATTGTTTTGTTATTTTATGAACTAAAACTTACATTTTCCGATTTCTTTATGCCTAAACTGTCTCAATAACATATTTATAGATTTTTTCTCGTATAGAGTAAAATACCCTATTCAATAATCCGTTACCCTGTCTCACCTACAAGTCCTAATTTAAAATGGTGGCCATTAAATGAATAACGTACTTGTATGTGACGAGTATCGAAGAGCTGCAGTGTGGGTGCTGCGGCAGCGCGAGCGGCTGTAGCGCCCACGCCATGCTGCCGCGCGGCTGCGCCCCCGCCCGCGCCCCCGCGTCCGCCCCCGCGCCCGCCCCCGCGCGCCCGTACGTGAGGCCGCACACCAGGCACTCGATGTACAACGGCTCCTGTAACACGCACACGTTTGTTCTACTACCATTCTGACGTACGACAGATAATACAAAAAAAAACTTTATTACAGATCATTCACGATCCATAAAAAAAAACCCAGTTGGGAAAAAAATACAAATCAATAAAAAAAAACAACACAACAAATATGCAACACTACAACAAATATGTGCTTGATATGTGTAGCTTGAGAACTGTTATGGGGCCCCGAGACGATCAAGGGCACTTGACAAGTCTCACGTGACTGACGGTTTCACTTGATGCGGGACTTGACAGCCATTTGGGGTGCCGTCAAATGCAGACGCCACAGTCGCCCACCGATATGTGCACAAGCAAGTCGTCGCAAAAATAAAAATTATTTCCAACGCAAATACGGCCGATTTGAAGTTATTTCACTATGCTTGTTAAAGCAATCGCCCTTTTATTTTTATAACCATACTCCTTACTGTTAACTTTCCATAGTACAGGAAAATACCTGTAGAGAGATATAAGCAATAGGAAAAGATCACGTTCAGTAATTATGTCGGCGCTTTTCGCCAAGTTCATATCTAAGCCCTGTTCGTCGTCTGCCTGAAAAAAGATTGTCAAGTCCCATCAAGTCGCGTCAAGCGCATCAAGTGCCGTCAACTAAAATGTATCAATTGCGATCAAGCCGTAGATCAGTTGACGGTAATACGTCAAGTGTACGCGATAAACGATGAATATTCGCTTCAATCACGTGGACTTGTCAAGTAATAATAATAATAACTTTATTATCAGGCAACTGTGGCCCATAGATAAAATACACAAAATAATCTTAAACAATAACAAACTAATACATATTAAAAACTTATCAAGTATAAATAAATATATCCTATTTCACACGTAAAGTTGGCGTCGTGTGTCGCGCGGTGTCAGCAGGTAGCCGGTCTCGGAAGCGCCGGAACACAACACCTTTCGGCCAATATTCCTCCTACGTGAAGGTCGACAGATGTTCAGTTGGTACTCTCATTACAAAGGAGTTGAAGTTCACATTGTCTGCTCAAGTGCCCGTGAGTGATCGTCTCGGGGAGCCATTACTGCACAGTACCTGGTTGGCCCGCAGCCTCTCCAGCTGGCGGTTGAGGCAGTGCAGGTGCAGCATGTGCTGGCAGCCCGTCAGCATGACGGCGGGCGCGGCGCCGGGCCCCTGCGCGCCGGGCCCCCGGGGCGCCAGGCCGGGCGCGCCGGGCCCCAGGGGCGCCAGGCAGGCGGGGCACAGCGCGCCCCACTGCGGCACGGGGGCCGCCCGCACCCACACGCACACCTGCGACGACGCCTCGTCCACGCCTGGAGACATTTCATCAACACAAAGAGTGTCAGTGTGTGTACAAAATAATATTTTTACGGCGAGGGCGCTATTTTGAATCCTAAGCGTACCGAGGGATTCAAAGTACATCGCCTGAGGGAAAAATATTTTTGCTCTCGAGTCATATACTCTACTTTTCATCTCCATCTATGAGAAAACATTTCTCAGTTCGTACCGATTACAAGAACAGGGAAGTAAATCGCGCGCTTTTGTTGTTTTTTTTTTATAACTGCGCCTCCCCGCACCGTACAGCAAGAAGCTTATAGATAAAAGTGGAGGCAACACTCTAAATACCTAAGTGAAACCACCTGTGGGCTGACGCTCTCTTTCTGAATGCATACATAAGAACGAGACAGTAGTATGTGTTTTCTTTATCTAATGTATGCATTCAGAAAAAGAGTGTCTGCCCACAATTGGTTTCACTTATTTGCTCAGAGTGTTGCCTCCACTTTTAACTATAAGCTTCTTGCCGTACAGTCAACATTTACAACCAGTAATTTATACACTTCTGGACACATCTATTGGCCCACCTTAGAGTTTAGGTTTCGATGGCCCCTACCGAAATATGATTGCTAGATTGAACAAAAACTGTTGATGCAGTTTTAAACCTGATACATTTTACCATCTTTTTCGATCGTATTGTTTTAAATTTGAATTCAAAATACCATACGTCATGGAGCTACGCCTAACAAGTCGGATATGCGCCTTGTTAAAGGCAATTGATTTTTGAATAAAAAACATGTTTTATCAAATAAAGGTTTAATTTAATAACGCGTGTTGCCTCCATGGGCATCTACCACAGCTCTCATACGATTAGGCATAGAGTTTATCAACCGCTCTATGAAATTTTGAGGGATCATCTCCCATTCCTCTTCTATGGCAGTTTTCAACTCCTGCATCGTCTGGGCAACTGGCTGTCGAGCCCTAACACGTCTTTTTAGCTCGTCCCACATGTGCTCAATGGGGTTCATGTCTGGGCTTCTGGCTGGCCAGTCCATAACTGTGATGTTCACATCCCGAAGATATTCCCTGACGATGCCGGCCGCATGGGCTCTTGCATTATCATGCATAAAAAGGAAATTTGGGCCCACATAGTCCGCGTATGGTATCACGTGAGGTTCTAAGCACTCACGAATGTACCTTTCAGCATTTAATGTTGGCAGCCGTGGTCCTGTAACAACCTCAAGTTGAGTTTTGCCGCTCGCGGATATACCGCCCCAGACAGTCCATGAGCCACCGCCATAAGCAACCCTCTCTTCAAAGCAGCATTGTGCGAAACGCTCTCCCTTACGTCGGTAGACCTTCTTCCTTCCATCATTGCCATGTAACACAATTTTAGACTCATCAGAAAAGAGTACACGGCTCCAATCTTGCTGTGTCCAATTTAAATGACTGCGTGCGAAATGAAGGCGCGCTGTTCGGTGGGCTCGCGTTAGTTTGGGCCCATTAGCTGGCTTGTGTGGTACCATATCGCGTTCTTTTAACCTTCTCCGAACAGTTCGAGCGCTCACAGATACTCCGTGGAAGTCGCGAAGTTGATTTTGTATCTCAATGGAGGTAAGGTGACGATTTCTCAAGCTGGTCGTCACGATGAATCGATCCTGTCTTTCAGTTGTGACCCGAGATCGTGGCCTTCCTTGGCGACGAACAAAGCCGCAGTCTCTAGGTACCTCCGATAAACATTTCGGACCGCAGATCGACTTAAATTAAGTTGAGCACTCACGTTTCTTTGGCTGTGTCCGGCCTGAATAAGTGCCACAGCTTGGGCGGCGACTTTAGGTGAAATATCCATAGATTATTGATAGAACCTCACCTTAATGTTAAGAATAAGTAATGTTTGTTGCAAAACCAAAGATATCAATCACTTTTTCAAGAATTAAATCCAAGTAAACCAATAAAACCAAGTTTTCTTAGTATTCGATTGTTTGATATCAACAAACAGGCTCCAAATTGTCTTTTGTTTCTTTAAATTCTGTGTTCGAAATTCAAAAAAAGACTATTGAATGAAATTGTGAATGTGCCAGGTTCAAAACTGCATAAAAACTTTTTGCTCGACCTAATATAAAATTTTAGCTAGGACCAAACGAAACTGAAAATACAAGGTGGGCCAATAGATGTGTCCAGAAGTGTACAATTTGCGTTCGATTTCAATGAACGATTCTTGTTCCAAATTTAAATCTCATTACTGCCCGCTAAAAAGTCTAGTGGAGAAAAGAGCTACTTTGCTTATAGATGAACAAAACGACACTTTTCGAATAGAAGGGATGAAACCATAATTTTAGACAAGTATAATTGAGTTCCACGCAGACTTAGGTCGCGGGCATAAGTACTCGTAAGTGTGAAATGTTTCGTAGTTTCGAACACTGCGTGTGCTGCGTACTCACCCACGATACTTCCGTCGGAGGCGAGCACGTCGCAGGCGAGCCCGTCGGCGTCACAGTGTGGCGGCGCGTGCGCAGGCGCGTCGAAGACGTCGTCGCTGCTGCTGCTACAGTTCAGTAACTCGCCTACTGACGCTTGCTGAACACAAATATTCATGGTTAAAGAGTTATTTTCAACAGCATGTTTTGCGAGTGTGCCCACTAAAAAGATGGCGGCCATAAAAAAAAGTGTTAAATGGACCTGCAAGCTTTCCTTGCTCTCGTGGCTAAGGTACGTGGACACGGTGTCGACACTGTGTCGCCTGCCCGAGCGCGTGCTGCTGCACTCTGTGTCGGTGTGTCGCTGTTCGTCCGCTAGCTCTTCCATGTGCTTGCTCTCCACCACGGCTGCGGCTTGCTTGTTGTTATGACCTGCCACAGGTGGATATTGCTTTATTGATATTTATCTTAACACTTTGAAACTATGCGGTATCATCGACACTCGAAGAGATCTATATAATAAAAATGAATTGTTGTACGTTAGGTTTGCTAAAACTTGAAAAGGGCTGGACCAATTTAGCTAATTTTGGTCTTGAAATATTTGTGTAAGTCCAGCACGCGTAGCATGACCACGCTATGTCTACGGAAGAATAGACATACTGACAGGAAGAATAGACAAACTGTACTGACTTGTCTATTCTTGCTGTCAGTATGTCTATTCTTCCGTAGTCATAGCATGGTTATGCTACGCGTGTAGGGAAGGTTTAATCGGTAAGAAAATTCAAAATCAATTGACAGGGCCAACAGACAACGTCTGTCGGGTCAGCTATTGGAATTGGAAATGTTGACTTTGTATAAATTAATAGCACTATTTCAATTATTATGTAAATGTGAGAACTATGGAGCCATTTATTTATTCAATGTGTTTGACATAAATGAGCATGGCAGTTGAGAGCATTGTCATGCTCGCTCAAATGTCTCACTGATGGTGGCGTGTGGGTTAGATCATTCGGTTCCCTTCAAAATGGTTGAGCTAAGTGGTGCTGATCCGCGCGTCATGTTCGTGAACGGGCGCTGTCAGTTGAGGTTGGTCATCTCTTAACTGCCATGGCTTTTATATTAATTTATTTTTAATTAGAATGTTTTGGATTTCTCTTCACTTACATTGTTTTCACATATAGAAGCAACAAGAATAATGTAGCCTGGATTTTGTAAAAGCTTGATTGAAAAGAGTGTCCGTGGAGTTTCTTGCTCGTTCTTCTCCATAGAGACCTACCCTACGTTTTGGAACGAGCAACTAGCTTCAACTTTCTGACTAACTAACTGACTCTTTGACTATTCAAAAGTGCCTGCAAATGGTTTAATTGAAATAAATGCTTGGACTTTGACTTTGGCTAGTAACAATATAATGATTAAATTGATGTGTCGTTTTAGCTGTATTTGGAACTTACTAAATATATTCAGGTTATGCAGTATCTGCCTGGCGAGCCCGGGCTTGCGGTCTCGTGGCGACGCACTGCGGGCGCCCGGCCGGGCCGGCGCGGCGCTGTGCTGTGCGGACTGGCTGGACTGCAGCGACTGCACTGAGTGTACCGAGTGTACTGACTGTACAGAGTGTACCGAGTGTACTGACTGTACAGAGTGCACACTGGAGCCCGTGTGCTGCTGCGGGATGCGCGGCCGACGACCTAAGGAGTGATGATAATAGGGTATTTTACTGTATTAACTGTATATGAGAAAAAATCTATAAACATATTATTGAGATAGTTTAGGTAAAAAGCAGTTGGAAAATGTTAGTTTTAATTCTTAGAGTAACAAAATAAATTTTAAAATTCAATTCAAAGTTTTCAGTTTTTTTAATGTCTTAAAACACCTTGAAATAGTAGCCGCCATATTATTACGTCATACGGCTGTGTAAACAAAAATATAGGCTTTGTACTTTTATTATTTTCGTGACCAACGATTTTTTTTTAATTATTACAATTTTTTTTTAATTAATCAAAATATGATTATATTTATTTTTAAATTATATACAATAACCATACAAAATATGAGCGCAATTGACTACACAGCAAATTGTCGTCATTTCCACAGAGCAATATGGCTTCCACTACGAGGAGTTTTCGTCAAGTACGCGCGACATTTGAAAAGGTAAAATTTAGATGCGTTTTTATGGCACTAATCGATTGAATAAAAAAATTGAGATTTTTTTGGTGGCATATTAGCACTACAGAATTTAACTGAGACACTTTTCAAAAATGTGTGTAATACCCTAATATATTTTTGTCAACAGGCCGGATTCGTCGTTTAGCTGCTTAAATTCACTAGAACTAGTGCTTAACTAGGGTTGTAACATTATATCCTTGTCAAAGTATTCTCTATAAAGCAAAATAGCGGTATATTACCTTCTAGCGGCACCCGCTCCGGTGGCGGCGGCGGAAGCTGCGAGTGATGGTGATGCGCGTGCGACACGTGCGGCGCGACTGGCGGCGTGGGGCGCGTGAGGGGGTAGGGGGGGTGCGGCGCGCGCCGCAGCAGGGCCACGCCCCCCGCGCCCCCGCCCGCGCCCCGCGCCGTCATGCGCGACACTGACGCGATCCAGCCGTCAAATGTTACCGTCTCTCCGCCGCCCGACCACGACTCTTCTAGCAAACATTGCACCTGCAAACACATGTGTTTGTGTTATGCTGGCACTTCACATGGCGTATTTGTACAAATATTCGCCTTATTTGGATAATGCAAAATGTACCCTTTGATTATATCAAACACACAAACACACAGAGACAAAGTACACGCCGAGGGTGCAGTTACTGGAGTCGCGCCGCAACGTTAACTTCAAGGCGTTCGTGGTGCGAGTACCGAATTGTTTCCTGCCCCTCGTCATGGATGAAGACTTTTGGCCGCAGGACGTGGTGTTCCGTCGCTGCCGCGGACAAGTGCCACAGGATAGCACACAGACAACTTAGTGCAATTTAGTAAAGTGCTACTAACATAGTCTTAAGTCATCCCTATTAACATGAGTTAGAAATTATAAAATATGTATGTTTAGGTTAAGGTATTTATGTATGGGCCTATGCAGCCTGAAATAAATGAATTATTATTATTATTATTAAAATAAAGTTTTGTATTTGTATTATCCAAATAAGACGAATATTTGGACAAATACGCCATGTGTAGTGCCGGCGTTACTCTGTGTTCCGCATATACAATGAGATTGTACTGTCAACAAGACTCAAATATACAAGCAAAAATAGTTATTTATCTTTCCTAGCCTAGCCTTTTCCCAATTATGTTGGGGTCGGTACGGAGGCAACTCGGTATGAAATAGATACCCATCCACGCACAACCAATTGATCGGTACGGTTTGTACTTCGCCACAAGCTCATCATCATTTATAAGGTAATTTGTACTGCGTATACAATAATAGAATGAGTGTATGTTTAACTACGTGCTTTTCGTGCCTCGGAATGCACGTAGCGTGTTGTTTCCAGCTGTCCTTCATACATCTTCGACAGTCCACATGGGTAGTCAGAAACCAGAAAGTCTGACTTACCAAGAGGCTGAGCTGGCTGATTGAGTCTTGGCTTACCAAGAGATATTGTGTTGCCCAATAACTGTGTAATGGAGGTCAGACATTCAGTCACTCCGTACGTTCAGTCTGGTATTCAGCTGCATCCAGTTAGACTGGAAGCCGACGGCAACATATTTGGGAGAAGGCTAGGCATATAGATATGACAGTAAAATATTATGTAAAATTCTTTTCACCTAGAACAGAAAAAGGGACAACATTGCGTTATGTTTGCATACATTTTGCATTTTACGGCCTATATTTTTTGTTTTATAAAACAAAACGGTTGACAACTTAAAGTATACATAAAACAAACATGAGGAACAATATGACATATGTGTAGGTAGTACCTCCATGGGTAGCGGCTCATAGTTGAGCTCCCCGCCCAGCGGCGGCGACACGAAGCGCGCCCACTCCCAGCGCACGCCGCGCCCGGCCGGTGACGTCACGCTGTAGCACGCGCGCCGCACGAGGCACTCCGCGCTGCCGCCCTCTGGAGGAGGAACATGACGGCGCTCTACACTGATCATCATTTTACAAACCTACATGTGGCCAGCACGCACTGTCACTACTACATGACAAACAAGGCAGATGAATTATGGAATTACGTATAGAAACGTATTCCATAGAGTAATAATCGTGGCTTGGCGCCGAGTCACGTTGCTTTTTAACCGACTTCAAAAAGGACGAGGTTACCAATTCGGATCTTCGGATCTTTGTATTTTTTTTAATGTTTGTTTGGACATAACTCTGTCATAATATATTGACGGATTTGCAAAAATCTTTTTTGTTTGAAAGGGGACTTTATTCCGAAATGGTCCCATATAAATACTAAACACTTTTTGAAAAAATCAACAATATACCAAAAAAAATACGAATTTTTGAAGGCGGTTTTCTTTTTTTTTAAACTATTTTGATGTGGCAATCAATAGGTTAACATGATGGAGTGTTTGCTTGCTATGTCCTGCATGATGAATCTGATTGCTCAGAACTTGTAGCTTAGCATGTGAGGTTATTTGTGCGTCAGAGCCACAAAGGCACTAACTTAAACAAAACTTATATAACTTATTAGCAGTTCTGTAAGCATTTACACTCTCGCATTTCAACTAGGCTCTGGATTGTGCACTGGCAATGCCAAATGCTCTTTGGGCATAAACCAAACCATTTTTATGTAAAACCTTTGACATAGCATGGAGATCTTATTGGTTTGGCTTATCACCACATTAATAGATTGCACCCATACCAAGCAGGAGCATTTTGCAACTAGATTGATTGTAATTAGAAAACTTGCAATTAAGATGTTTTTGTTACTATGAGTAACAATGGCTTACTCTTGTGGTTATGTAGCAAACACACAATAAATGTTTAACATTACCAATGCTTCTTAAACATAAACAGACTTTAGGTTTCCTAATGGCTACAAATTTTAACAGTATTACAGTTTAATTTAAACTTAATGTCGGCTGCGCAGTACCCCATCCCCCTATCTCACCGTCACGTGAAATCGTGAAGTCACTCGCCTCATATTCAGAGCCACCATTCAGTTTGAATCATACTGTACCTAACCACATAGTAACTATGTTCATAACATACCTGGAGGATCCAAACATTGTGTCAGTGTCCTGAGGTTCACATAGTGTCCTCTCAGAGCGGGGTCAGCATCTGCAAGCACTACTCGGGTTAGTTTCTTAGCATGTGCCCGCTCCAGCGTCCGTGTGACACCTGGAGTATGCGGCAACCACTGTCCATTGCACTGCCACTCCCACACCACCACACAGTGAACCGATGACATTGTGGATCACGTCATTTGCACTGAAAGAGAATATTTTGCTATTATCATTTAGGAATATGGCGAATTCCAAACACTGGTCCAAGTTTCATAAAAGAACAGATTTCACGACCTATCATTAGCATAAATACAGTACTGATAAACACCACAATAACTCACTCAAACTAATAAGCTTTAGCCAGAGGGTTGCCTTAGGTTGTAACCAACCCTTTTGGTCAGTAATAAAGAAAATTCACTGCACGCTTGTCCATTGCTTAAAAGATCCCTCTCACCTAATGATACCTATTAGTAGCTAATGTAAACATGGCAGCCCACTTTTATAATAACACGAGATTCCACATTATGTAAATATTGAACTTTCCCGATGACTTACAATAATAGTCCGTTCTACGTCTTCTTGGAGTTTTTATTTGTATCCATTACTTCTAACAGATTGTTTAATTATGTGAAATCAATGAACTCTACCAATAGATGGATGAAGCTCAAGTTTACCACGTCAATCATAAAAGAGCGCTCACCTGTTTTCACGAAATAATCCAAACTATTCGTATGACACCGCCTGCCGCTTGTTATTTGAGTACAAGATTACATTTTCTTAAAGAATAACTATCAACAACAGACTTGCTACTAGTCATAACGTCCCCGCCATTTGAGGAAATAACTCGTTAAACGAGTCTTTTCACGTACTTATTTTTAAAACCCTGACGTGAAATCATGAAGTTTTGCTTAAAAGACTCAAATTTCATTAATTATTTACGAAACAATAAATTCCAACAAAAACTTTACAAATATCCAAAATATGTATCCCCTCCCTCAATCAAACAAATAAATTGTCATTTTAAAATAAAATTGACACTTTGACAGCAATGTTGCGTTCAAAACATTTCATTCATTCAATGTTAGTGTCTTTATGGCGCGGCGTCCTCATGGGCAGAACTTAACTTTTAGCAAGAAGCCGACCTATGGTACAAAAAATGGCTGAACAAGAACTTGTTCAAGGGGTTTTACATTTTTAACGTAACCTGTCCCATTGCTCATGCAGCATTTAAATTTACCTTAGATATATTCTTGGTTTGTCTATGCCTGCTCCCCCCTCCCCTTAACTAAATCCTAGCTACGCTCTTGGCCTACAAGATGTAAACACCGTAACCTTGAAGACCGTAGGTTTTCTGTACTTTGGGTTCTGGTTCTGGTAGACACTGGTATGGAGAAAATTCTCTATGCCTGTGTCTACCGTTCGCACAGCGGAGACCAGGAGACGACCAGATTTACAGATTATCTCAGTGAGGCGGCCGATGCGGCTCAACAAAAGTACCCTATTGCCCAATTAGTGTTACTGGGGAATTTCAATGCCCACCACAAGGAGTGGTTGTTCCCAAACCGGGACACTGACCATGCTGGGAGAGAGATGCGAAAGCTTACTTTAGCGTTAAATCTCACTCATCTGTTCCAAGGGGCTACTAGGGTTCCTGATGTTGAGACGCACACAGCCTATTGCTTGGACCTGCGGGTAGTAAAGTTTTTTGGTCCCTAGCTAAATCGGTCGAGACAAACTTCTGTCGCCCCTCACGCCTCACGCCTCACGCTGCCTCCACTGCTGAAACCTGATGGTTCTCTGGCTCACTGCAGAAGAGAAAGCAAACCTGAACCTAACCAGAATCTTCGCATCCTGATGCAGGAGACGCGACTCCCCCGAATTTACCTGGCAACATGACTTCAATGTCTGATACTCGCATTCGCCAAAAGGAGGACCAGATGGTATTCCAGCTATAGTTCTGAGGACCTGTGCACCTGAATAGGATATTTTACTCTATATGAGAAAAAGTCTATAAATATGTTATTGAGACAGTTTAGGCATAAAGCAGTCGGAAAATGTAAGTTTTAGTTCATAAAATAACAAAACCAATTTTTAAATTCAATTCAAAGTTTTCAGTATTTTTAATCTGTTCTAAAACACCATGAAATAGAAGCGGCCATGTTATTACGCAGTACGGCTTTGTAAACAAAAAATTGCCAACTGTCAGTCAACCGATTGGCGTAATATAGTCTTTGTACTTTTATTATTTTCGTAACCAACGTAATTTTTTAATTATTACACCTATTACAAAATATGCTTTTAATTATTTTTAAATGATATACAATTATCATATTTAATATGAGCTCATTTGATACAAAACGAACTGACGTCATTTACGCTGAGCAATATGGCGTCCAGTAAGAGGCGTTTTGTCAAACTACGCGCGAAATTTGAAAATTCGAAATTTAGATGCATTTTTAAGGCAATTATCGATTTAATAAAAATTTTGTGTTTTTTTTGGTGGCATATTAGCACTACAGAATTTCATTGAGACACTTTTCAAAAATGGGTGTAATACCCTATTGTCTCCTGTACTGACACGCCTCTTTCGGCTCTCTCTCGAGACTGGATTAGTTCCGAAGTCATGGAAGCTTGACAACGTGCAGCCCGTGCCCAAAAAAGGTAGTCATGCCGATCCTACCAACTACAGGCCCATATCGGTCACGTCCATTGTCTGCAAGACAATGGAACGTGTACTTAATAACAGGCTTCTGGCGTACCTTGAAGTTAATGACCTCCTCAGTGATCGTCAATATGACTTTCGCTGAAATCGGTCCACTGGGGATCTTCTCGCGTACGCCTCTTACATCTGGAGTGAGGTCATCGAGAAATATGGGGAAGCACTTGCCGTCTCCCTGGTCATCTCGAAGGCCTTTGATAGGCTATGGCATGATGGCCTTATTAGCAAGCTTCCAGCGTATGGCTTGCCCGCTGGTTTCTGTGCATGGATATCGGATTTCCTGAGTGATCGGTCAATTCGAGTAGTCATCGATGGCTGCTCGTCAGATCAAATGACAATAAATTCAGGGGTTCCTCAGGGCTCAGTACTCTCTGCAACCCATTTTTGTACGTTTGCACAGCACGTTTTGTAGAGAGTTACAGATCCAGCGCACGTGCCTGTGCGGCTGAAATCCAGTCTTAAAGAGAATCCATGGTCGAGCGCTTGAACTGGTTCCTCGAGGCTGTCTCCAATTGGGGCGATGCCAATCTGGTCAGGTTCAATGCAGCTAAGACCCAGGCTTGTCTTTTCTCTGCGAAGAAGAGGCCTTTCCATCTGACCCCTACTTACCGACATGTATCCGTTCCGATCACTAACCATCTCAAGCTTCTTGGCGTTACTTTGACGTCGAATCTTAATTCTTAACTTTGGGTCATTCATTGAATCCAAGGCCCAACTAGCTGCCAAAAAGCTGGGAGTCCTCGCAAAGGTGTGAAAGTACTTCACGTCGAAATAGCTGCTCAACTTATACCAAGCACAAGTTCGATCGTGCATGGAGTACTGTTCGCACCTTTGGGATGGATCAGCAAAATACCAACTGGAGGCGTTGGAAGTTATTGATAGACGTGCCAAGAGGTTAATTAACAACGACTCCCTGGTTATGGGCTAAGCTCCAGAGCCTTGAACATCGCCGCACCGTTGCCAGCCAATCGGTCTTTTATCAGGTACATTTCGGAGAGTGTGCTTTGAAATTGCACAATTTAATTCCCCCATACCCATTCCATCATCGGACGAGCAGAGATATGGTTGAAGTTCCACGGTCTCGAACCAAGCACTTTGATTGCACATTTATTGTGCGAACTGCCAGACTGTGGAACTCGCTGCCCGTCTCTCTGTTCCCTGATAAGTATTTATCAGGGAACAGAGAGACGGATAAGTATTTATCAGGGAACAGAGAGACGGGCCGCATCATCACTTAAGATCAGGAGGTGATATAAAATTTCACTCGTAAGTGTTAAAATCGTGATTTCTGACATTGAATCATTGTAAACATATTTCGTTGTTTTTTCACTTAATTTCTTCTTAAAACGTTTTACTAGTGTTTTTAACATATTAGTAAATGATAACTATAACAAGATCAAATTGAAATTCAATGTAAAAGTATTTGATCTTGATATAGTTATCAAATCAAATAGATTGCACAAAATCAATGGGTTTTGTGCAATCTATTTGATTTTATTTCAAAGAAGTCGTATTGAAGTAGTGTGACCATATTTATATTTATTACTTTGCGTGAGAACTTAACTAATTATACTAATACTTAGAAACGTGTATATATTTAATGACTGATATATACATGATACACTTACGGCAGTCAATTTTTATTTAATTTTAGTTGCTCATTATTCGAGTATTTTAATAACATTATTTTTTTAGGTTTCCTAAAAATAGTATTCAAAGAAAATTGTGGTTATCCATTGAGCCGTTGAAAATTAAGTTCTATAAAAGTGCAAGGATTTGAAATTTGCATTTCAAGAATCAAATATGATTCAAGAACAAGGTGCTTAAAACAAACAGCAGTTCCTACTACAGTAGGAAAGGTAAAAAGATAACTGTATTTACAGTTTTAAACACATGTTTAAAATATAATTATATAAAAAAGCAACATTTTCTAAAATTTAATATAATATCCAGACAACAAGTTCACTACATGAAGATTTTATAGTGCAAATAGCTGCTCTGCCAAGTACCAGTTCTGGCGTGTATAGTAATTCTCCACTCACGGAAACGAGAGTGAAACATGCTGACTGCAATGTAGTAAAAAACAGTGTCGAAATATTCTTGAAAATATAAGCAATCTTAACAAATTACCTGGTGTCCCTTTCCGTTAATAAATTTTAAATACATACCTTTTATGTCTATTTGTTATGTATTTTATAATAATGTAAAGTTAAGTAAAGTTTCAATAACATACTACATATTTTAACTCGTGAGTCATGCGCTCAGTTTAAGAGACATACAGAAAATATCTCGATGATTTACGTGGTAAGAGACAGAAACTACATAATGATATATTATTCAGTCATGTATGCTAGAAAAGTTACAATAAATGATTTTAATTAGGGTGGTGTTTTTATTTCCTTTTTGAGGTTCTTACATATAAGCGTTCATATTAGGGCCCGGCGTTGATTGACGTCGCGGCACGGCAAAGGATTTTATTTTTGATCAAGTTATTTTTATTCTTATTTCATCGAGTTCAGAATTCATATTGCTTTATTTCTAAATACATATTTGTTTAGCCTAGGCCTTAATGGTAAACAGAATGTAGGTAATATATAAATAAATCACTAAATGGAAAGCTACTACTCATAGCGATGTCCTGGGAAAAATAAAATAAAGGTCCCCACTTAGAAAGAGAGGGTTGGCCCACCAAAGAGCGAGATAGTGATAGATAGGTATGGCTTCAAGTAGGTATTCGAAGTGTTGGCTCCATCTTTACCTATAAGCTTCTTGAAAATAAAATACCCTATTGCAACTCTATGCTCATAGAGTAAAGAGTTAACTTATCATCGGAAATTGGGCAGCGTCGCCATCTTTTTCTTGAAACGATTTAAGCATTACATATAAAATAATAATTTACCTAACTCTAAATACAGTGCGGGTTCTTTATTTTTGTAGTTTTGATAAAAGTACACAAAATAAGTGCTTTTAAACTAAGCAAGCTATTACAGCAAGTCATTAAAATGGCCTACAATAAACAACAATGTAAGTTGATTTACTTAGCGTGAAACCTAGTTTTAAATTGTATGGTCGTAATTTACAATTACTAAAATGCTTATCAAATTGAACTAGGCATTGTATTTGGGGTTTTGTCAGTGTTTGTTCTCCAATTACTAGGTAAGCGTCTGAAACGATCAATACTTATTGCGCTCGTTCCATACAAGCCATGTATTGATTGTTTCAGATCCTGTTACGCCCGCCGGCCGCACTGCGCGCCTGCGGTGTAATCGCAATAGTTTATTTATTGATTTTTTGCTGACGTTTGTGTAAAATATCGACTTTAAAGTATATATAATAGTTATTAACTTAATTATGTAGTTAATCAGGTACGCCTAACTGCTGTTTGATACAGCACGGATTCGTTGTGGAGAAACTGTACACTTCTTTCTTAGGTTTTTGATCTGAGGCTCAGCCTCCATTTTGGTAGGTAATGACAAACAGTTCTAAGTTAAACCTTCGACAGTTACTGTCTATCTCTCTGTTACCTACCTTATCTAAAGTGGTTCTATGTTGTATGTTAGGGTTTGGTTTCCGTACTTAGTCCTCGCATCTAAAGGGATAGCTTGAATTGGGGCACCTTACACCAGCCTTTATTTTGGGTCGTACAGCGATAGTACAATACGGTCAACGTAACTTGGCGCGTCTGAAGTTAGCTGTTTGGCTGCGCAATGGAACTTTTAGGAACGAAATTGTCTACTGCGCAGCTAATCGGCTAACTTCAGACGCGCCAAGTTACGTTGACCGTACTGTACAGCTGTTGACCAGCTGGATCTACACTAAGGCTGTACAATTTGGGGCCCCTTTTGGATGAACAAGAGCTGTATAACTGACTGTACAGCTCCTAACCAGTAAAATTAGGCAGACTAAAGTATTATAACATGAACTAGTACAGCTTTTATACAGTTTTAAATGCTATCTGGGTACCTCTTCATCGAAAAACTACTTTTATGAGGTCGAACTGGCATGTGCAAAAGCCAAGTGGAAATGCAAAAAAAAAAAAGAATATTCATATTTTTTTGAGAATAATAACTATATTAGGTAAATAATCTGTTACTTAGCATTGCAGTGCCTAGCATTATTCCTTTTTTATTGCAAGTGCAATAGTTTTATTACAATTTGTATGGCATTCATAGCAAACAAGCCAACTATTTTGTGTACAAATAAATCATTTGAACACACCAAGAGTTATAATTATTTTTATCTTTTATGTGCAAAAACACTGTCAAGACCCCAAATTCTCAGAAAAGCCTTATTTTAATAGTTTTTAACCAAATCTATTGAGTATGGCAATAGTATCTTTTCTGTTAATCAACATGTTGTTAGTTACAATTAAAAGAACTTACGTACAATGGTCCATTTCAAGGACTAAGTGTGGAAACCAAATCATAGAACTTACTTGTTTTTTATTTTCACTCCACTGAATTTTACATAATAGGTACAATAAATTGCTATTATTTATTTTGTAATAAGTTGCCAAACATTGTGTAATCACACTTCTGAGACAAACATTCAAAAACCTCCTCCTATTTGACCCTCTTGGCATTTGTTTGTAAACAAAGTCATGGACAACAGCTAAATTCTTGTTTGTTTTCTTCAATGGGTTGTATTTTAAAGTTGATACAAGGTTTTTGGCAATTGTTGACCTTTCTGTCAGTGGTTTATGATCATCCTCGTACCCTCGACTCAATTTGGGGTTGTTCAGCATGTCTTCTGCCATACTAGGCGTGTGGTACTCCTTACTGAACCGGCTCACTGATCTAAATCATTGAAGTGAAGTGAATTTAAAGATTGGCTCAGTAGTTTCAAACCATTTATTTTTTTATTTATAATAAGCACACCAACAGCACTGTCACTTACAATCCAAATAAAATAACATATAAAATCAGCATTTGAGTTGCAAATCAACAGGTATGCATGACGTAGACAAAATGAAAAATTAGAGACAATTTGTCACTGATCTGAAATGTTTCATCACTTTTTAATCAAGATTTTACAAAATCCTGGGTACATTATTCTTGTTGCTTATGTGAAAACAATGTAGGTGAAGAACAACCAAAACTAACAAATAATAAAGAAAATGTTAAAAGCCTTGGCAGTTGAGATGACCAATCTCAACAGTGTCATGAACATTACGTGCGGGTTAACACTATTTATCTTAACCATTTTAAAGGGAACCGAATGAACTAACACGCATACCACCATCAGCGAGATATTTGAGTGAGCATTGTTGCCACTTATCATTCCTCTGACTTAGGAGTAAACGCCCATGATTCAACGTAAATGTATACCATAACATCCGGTATATTGTATCCTTTGAGCTGATGATCCAAATGATCATGGAACATATCAGTGATTCGGATCATTGAAAATGTTTCAATCGCAATAATGAACACTCATCATTATAAGTGGCATTCTAGGTATAAAGTTCGAAATCTAAGATAGTTTAATATGATGAATTTTTCTTTTGATTCACAGATAACACTAGATTCTCCGGGCGCTACAACACACCTGGACAATTTGTAGCTGCGGGGGAGGTAAATTCAGTCAAATTGAATTATTATTTATCCACTGATGGATGGTAAAAAAGTAAATGATAAGTAGCAGGTTTTATTAATTGTTGTAAATTGCAGTTAAAATATACTGGTATCAGTACAGTAATTAGGTTTAGTCATGGATGTTATGGATATATAATTTTTTACAATATAATATCAGTCTCGAATCATTTTTTACAATATAATATCAGTCTCGAATGGTTACAGATGTGAAATGATTTCAGATTATATGATAGTTTCAGTAACTGAAACTATCACATAAACATTACATTTTTAAGGAAGGCGGATAGTGTGTCGGCACTAGTCGGCGGCACATTTAGACTGCCTAGAAATGATTTGAAACTTATATTATACTAGCTGACCCGACAGACTTTGTCCTGTCCCTAACTATCTACACTACCAAACTACCTACCTACCTAACCTACTCTACCTACCTACCCTTCACATACTTTACACATACCCTACACATACCCTACACATACCCTACACATACCCTACACATACCCTACACCTTCCCTACACCTACCCTACACATACCCTACACTTACTCTACATTCACCCTACACCTACCCTACACCTACCTTACACCTCTTATTTTCTGGTCTCCTGGTACATTGGACCACTTATTTACCAGGAGAGCAGATTGCCCGCGTCTACTTCCGCTTGTATTTTCCCAAGGACCCCTAGTTTTTTAATAATGCAATATAGCCTATGTTACTTAGGAATAATGTAGCTTTCGATCGGTGAAAGAATTTTTGAAATCGGACCAGTAGTTTTTGAGTTTATTCATTACATACAAAAATACAAATCTTTCCTCTTTATAATATTGGTATAGATTCAATTACAGTTGTGGATAGATTGTTATTTTTAGATATCCAATAGTTTCAGTTACAATTATGATGGTCCATAACATCACTGATTTAAAAAAATGAAAACCATATGGTTTGCTTTGTTAATATGATGAATACACTTATACGAAATTGTTTGCTCCCACATCTCAGGTAATCTTAATCATCATACAAGTTTTGTGTGAGGTAACTCAGCATCCTGAGTATGAGTGCCCAAGCAGGCAAAATGCTATTGGGTTTCTCAGTATGGCAATTGTCAACAACATCCTCTGATTCGGAATCATGCCTTGCTATGGCAATACATTGTCCTATTAATATATACATTTTTGACACAAGTGGAACAAAGACATCTCTTTTTTAATTTATGTCAATCTTACTGCCATTTAACAATAAGTAATAAAATATTTTTTATGAACTCGTAATATGTCTGTTACCACAGTGCTTTGGCGAGCCCCGAGAGCCCTGGTACTGGCCACATGAAAGTCTTCAGTTACCCTCTGATGGAGCTCAAGTCCTGCACATCTTCTCCTAACATCATATGAGATGATTGCAATACTAGAAACTTGCTTACTGTCCCTTATGATGTTGGGCTTCCACCAGGGCTTTGCTCTGTTGAATGATTAACATGCCCGTGGTGAAACATTCACAAGATGTTGATGCGAGCCTCTCAGAGGATAGCTCTGTGGTTTGAGAAAGTAGTATGGTCACGAAGAAGATGATTCGTAAACATACAGCATTCTCTAGACTTAAGTAGACATAAGCTGCTCCGGATTTCTAACATGTGACAACCCTCTGAAATTGTAACTGTGAAATTTCTTGATGCAATAATGCTACATGCAGGTCTCCAATTGGCAGTATGACGAGGTTGCAATTTTACTGGGTGACAGACATGATAGGAATATGGATGTTGATGGGTGATGTGAGCCCACCATCACTGAGTATGAGATGATGGAAAACTGTTGCTTTTTTCTAAACTGCTCGATTTTCTACAGTTTTATGTTCGCTTCTTAAATCCCAAACTCTTTTTGTTTTCCCTCATACCTTTCTTGTTATTTATAATTCTCATTGGCCACGTTTTCGGCAGCGGTAAGCTGTTTCTTGCTACGTTTTAATTTGATGCGTTTGAATGCGTGAATGTGCTAGCGAGTGAATGGTGGAGCGCATCTCCCACTCGGCTGAATGACGCCAGTTGGTGTCGGGCGGGCTGCAACCGGACAACGACTGGAAGCAGTGGCGCGCTCCCACGCCCATCAGTAAAAATAGCTCATCAGTGAGTACTCACGAACACACATTTGTTTCTGCGTTCTCGGTGCGATGTGTCCTGCATCCGATCCGCATCCCACAAAATACGGTTCGCCACCCTCAGTGAGCTGCGCCATAGTACGAACACAGCGCAACTGTTTTATATATTGTACGGTCTGACCGTATTTTATCTGAAGCGGATGGGAATCGGTGCATGAGCGCTTTTGGTTGTACGAGTTGACTGGACTGACCTTTCTGAATATCATCGTTTTTGCTTGTTGAGGGGATATATATATACTTGTAGATATAGCGATGCTTGGGGTTACAATATTTCCTATGTCGTTAGACATTCGGGCAAATGCCGCGCAAACAGCAGCAACCGCAGCAGCTGAAGCAGCAGCAACAGCAGCCGCAGCAACAGCAACAGCAGCAGCAACAGCAGCAGCAGCAACAGCAGCAGCAACAACAGCCGCAGCAGCTCAGGCCGCAGCAGAGCCTGCAGCCAGTGAAGGTGAGCCTAGTGCGTATAATGGTGTGTTCACATGTGCCGGTCGACACCTCGACACGTTATTCGACTATTCAGAATTAGCAGTCGGCAGTTACTAATACATTAATGCTTCCACGTGCCCAAACGTTGATGAACGATTGAATCTAATTTCAAAAGTAGAGTTCAAAGTTGTATCGTTCGAAAACTGCGAGTTTGAGGTCAAGTGCAATGCCATTCGCAAAATAAAAGAAAGACTGCGAACATCTATGGTCTAAGTTCTAAGGGGTACGTCGCATTACATTTCCCGAGTCCGCACCCCCTAATGTTGTCACTTTTTGGTGCAGCTGAATGAAGAAGACGTGAATATGGATGAAGTGGATGCGTCAGGGTTGTCCAAGGACGACGATAGCAGCATGATAGCGCGGCCTCACTGGATGAAGAGCAAACTGCCTGGAGGTGAGAACGACATCGTCGTTGATATTAACTTCTACAAATTAACACATTTTTTTTATTAAAATTTAAGTATAACAATTACTTTTTTTCTACTATATACAATTTTTTAAACATTCGATGTCAGCTTTTGATGAATTTGAACCAAAAATAATCTTAAGGCTTTAATCTGACATTGATAATTATTGATCATAATATACATTTATGTATTTGAATGTAACACCTATGTTCCCGACAATTGAATTGACCCGAATTACTTTCTTGCGTAATTGATGCTCTCTAATGCCGAGGCTTGTGAATGAATTATATTAACATATTTTTTGTCAAATATCGTTTCGAGCATGTTATTTTGCTTGCAGTGAAGAAAGTGAGCAACAAGGAGCGACGTCGTCGCCAGAACGAGAACCTGCGCCGACTGCTGACGCCCAAGAACGCGCTCATGGTGCTCAACGAGATGATGCCCAACGAGCAAGTGGCCAACGTTAGTGTCCGCGTCTAGCACTACTGGGGATACCTCAGGGACCGACTCCACGAGCGAGGGAATCGCGACGATTCCGCGCTTTTATCGTCGGGTAATCTCGGTCTTACTAGACGGCGATAAGATGACGTTTCGCTCGCACTCAGCCACTCGTCGCATTGCTGTGTGTAGACACGTTCTAAGAGAGTGTATAGAAATACGTGGCACGACGATAATATCGCCGTGATTCTCTCGCTCGTGGAGACTGCCCCTAAGTTGCTAAACTAAGTTCAACATTCCCTGTCCACAAAGCCAGCCTACACAGATGTTGCTATCACGCCAGAAAAATAATATAATTCGCACTACTAACATTTTATCAACATTCAAAAACAATTGTTACTCACGATATTTGTTCTAGCTGACACAGTTTCTGTAACACAGAATGTTGCTGCAACAGTGTTGTGCAACTTTTGATTACCAATAATACACTGTTCAACTTTTCTTATTTGGTGATGAGCTAGTGTATAGTTTTGCATCCTACTTTTTGTGTTCGTTGACACACTAATGCATTGCACTGTTGATATACTTAATTATCATATTTATTTATTAGTACATTGTATAATATACTGTGCAGCCATACTGCAGTTTAGAACACTAATTAGGCACATGACATGTGATGGAGATAATATCACGAGATAGGTGGCATTTCAATATGTCAGCGTAATGCGTGAGTGTGCACTAAATGACGCTCTTTTTTGCGAAAGTTCACGTATTATACTTATTAGTGTATTGTTCTGCAGCAATTCAAAGTAGAGCCGTCAGCCACGAACCAGTACTACAAGACGCCCACCACGCACAACTTCTGCGCAGACCTCACCATCGATGGCAATAATTACAAGGGATATGGTAAGATCACATACACTTATGTGACAACATGTATAACATACACAATCATGTAACATACTCAATGCCCACTCCTTTGGAGACTACCGGGCCGATGTTATGTTGTTATCGTCCATAGCCGCTGAAAATTAACATTAATTGATTTGTTTCGTCAGGTGATAACAAGCTGATGGCCCGCAACGCAGCCGCCGAGCAAGCGATACGAGACCTTATCATAAAGAAGATGCATAAAGTTATCAACAGTGACAGCAGTAAGTTATTTAGTGAATACTGCCGAGTCAGATAGTGTTTGGTTACTAATAGACTAACAAAACCACTTGTAGAGGCAAAACAAATTATTAAAAATTGGCACAAGACTGTACTAACCCAGATGTAATTGTCGATTTTTTAAAATATGGTTTTTGTAAAGAGTTCTTACGTTCCTCTCCATAAAAACTTATGAACAATGCTCTCAACATCCTTAATTTACGTCTAATTAGAATGTTTTGACTTAAAACACCGACGACACTAATCGTAATTCTTGTAGCGACATCGCTTTGCATACCTGACTCGGGCTCGACGAATGGCGACGCGACCACGGACGAGGAAGCTCTGCCCATGATCCAACTCGCTTCCTTCGCGCTGCATAAACTGTTCACGGAGTGGGAATATGAAGGACATAAGGTGCCACAGCTCAAACCTACGTCACTGTCGGTATGTATAATTACACTTATTTTTGCTCTTGCATAATCTTTAATCTTTAGGGAAACTTCGTACTATGTTTTTAACGGAATTAAACTCGGTTATAGTCATACCATAAAATCCAGCCAGTCTTGCCATAAATATTGTCACGAAGAAAATATATTTTTTTTATTGCAAATAATATTTATTACTTTTACAGTGTGTTAGTTTAATACATAAATAAAAAACAATTTAAAATATAAAAAGCTTATTCGAAGTGGTCTCCATTGGCTGCAATACAGTCCTTTAAACGTTGAGGCCAGTTATCAATAGAAGCACGCACTCTTTCCATGGGAAAATTCTTCACTGTCAATTGTATGGATTGTTTTAGGGACTCCAAATTATTATGGCGTTTAGAGAAGTCGTCCTCTCTAAACCTGACCATAAATCATAATCCAGCGGATTAAGATCAGGACTAGACGACGGCCAGTCTTCAGCTCTGATGAAGTCCGAAACATTCACTTCCAACCAAGACTGCGTGGACCGAGCTTTATGACCCGGCGCCGAGTCTTGTTGGAAGGACCATATTTGGTTATTGAACATGGTGTTGTTAAGGGGCTTAACTACCTTCTCAAGAATGGTATCTTGATACACTTGTGCCTATGTTTTGATACCTTTTTCACAAAAATATACCATCACTGAAGTCGGATAATGCCCACGTTGCACTCTGTCGACTAATTGGGAAGCTTCCTTAGAGCTTTGAGCATAAATACGGTCATTTTGTTTGTTAAAATGTTACTCAATTGTAAAGATTCTCTCATACGTAAACAAAATTTTTTGTGACCTCCTTTTGCGTACCGCTTCAGTAGTTGTTTCGATTTTACCACCCTATTCTTTTTTAAATTATCAGTTAAAAAATGACCAGTGCGTCTCTTATAGGCTGCAAGTCCTAAGTCATCTTTTGAAATGCGCGACATGGTTTGGGTGCTATCTTCATCTCCCGAGATAAAATCTTTTGCTTTCGTACAGGATTTCTTCGAATTCTTTCCCTTACTGCTTTGACCACCTTTTTCGTACGAACACTACGTGGACGGCCAGATCTTTTTCTGTCACAAACAGAGGAGGTCTCATTGTACGTATTAATAGCCTGGTACACAAACATTTGACTAATACCAAGCGTATGGAGAGTTTTAAAAATTGCATTTGGCTCCATACCAACTTTGTGTAATGCAATCACAGCGATTCGGTTCTCTTTGAAAGAAAGAAAGAAAGAAAATCCATTTATTCACACGGAAGTGACGCACATAATGTATAACAAGCTTAAAACTAAAAAAAAAAAAAAAAAAAATAATACGAATATATCCCTAGTCGGAACCACGCGTCACCACAGCGCGAAACGGCCAACGCTCAGCATAAATGCCTTGGCCCGCGCAGCAAGGCACGAACCACGGCGCTGGTTTTCAGCGTTGGCCGGCATGACACTGTCTCTTTCTCACTCCACTCCATTTTAATATCGCAAAATATTGTACAATGTATTAGCGCCAAAAAAGAAAACTCAATGAATAATCGTATAAAAATGACAGATTTCAAATTCAAATGCGGTCTTTCTTATTTTTAATTGTAACAGTATTTATGGCCAGATTAAGTATATTAGACCATGTACAAAGTGGCATACTATACACAGCGCCTCATTCAGGTGGACCAATCAGATGTCAACGCGCGCCTTCCGTACTTTGGTCCACTGCTTACGCGTCTTCACATTGAAACCCGTAGCGCTGCGAGCGTAGGAACTTGACGCCACTACAGTACGCATGTCTCCCACAGACGTCGGAGAGTCCCGCCGAGCCGGCCGCCAAGAAGGCCAAGGAGCTGCCGACCAACGCGCCGCTGATGCACCCCTGCATGCTGCTGACGTACATGCGGCCGCACCTGGAGTACCGCGAGCTGTGTGTGGAGGGGGACCGGCCGCAGAACATGCTGTTCACCATGGGCGTGGACGTGGACGGAGCCACCTACATCGGCAAGGGTGAGTGTCTACTACTGCTGACGTCATGCGGCCGCACCTGGAGTACCGCGAGCTGTGTGTGGAGGGGGACCGGCCGCAGAACATGCTGTTCACCATGGGCGTGGACGTGGACGGAGCCACCTACATCGGCAAGGGTGAGTGTCTACTACTGCTGACGTCATGCGGCCGCACCTGGAGTACCGCGAGCTGTGTGTGGAGGGGGACCGGCCGCAGAACATGCTGTTCACCATGGGCGTGGACGTGGACGGAGCCACCTACATCGGCAAGGGTGAGTGTCTACTACTGCTGACGTACTGTGTGTGGATTCTGTTCACCATGGGCGTGGACGTGGACGGAGCCACCTACATCGGCAAGGGTGAGTGTCTACTACTGCTGACGTACTGTGTGTGGATTCTGTTCACCATGGGCGTGGACGTGGACGGAGCCACCTACATCGGCAAGGGTGAGTGTCTACTACTGCTGACGTCATGCGGCCGCACCTGGAGTACCGCGAGCTGTGTGTGGAGGGGGACCGGCCGCAGAACATGCTGTTCACCATGGGCGTGGACGTGGACGGAGCCACCTACATCGGCAAGGGTGAGTGTCTACTACTGCTGACGTCATGCGGCCGCACCTGGAGTACCGCGAGCTGTGTGTGGAGGGGGACCGGCCGCAGAACATGCTGTTCACCATGGGCGTGGACGTGGACGGAGCCACCTACATCGGCAAGGGTGAGTGTCTACTACTGCTGACGTACTGTGTGTGGATTCTGTTCACCATGGGCGTGGACGTGGACGGAGCCACCTACATCGGCAAGGGTGAGTGTCTACTACTGCTGACGTACTGTGTGTGGATTCTGTTCACCATGGGCGTGGACGTGGACGGAGCCACCTACATCGGCAAGGGTGAGTGTCTACTACTGCTGACGTCATGCGGCCGCACCTGGAGTACCGCGAGCTGTGTGTGGAGGGGGACCGGCCGCAGAACATGCTGTTCACCATGGGCGTGGACGTGGACGGAGCCACCTACATCGGCAAGGGTGAGTGTCTACTACTGCTGACGTCATGCGGCCGCACCTGGAGTACCGCGAGCTGTGTGTGGAGGGGGACCGGCCGCAGAACATGCTGTTCACCATGGGCGTGGACGTGGACGGAGCCACCTACATCGGCAAGGGTGAGTGTCTACTACTGCTGACGTACTGTGTGTGGATTCTGTTCACCATGGGCGTGGACGTGGACGGAGCCACCTACATCGGCAAGGGTGAGTGTCTACTACTGCTGACGTCATGCGGCCGCACCTGGAGTACCGCGAGCTGTGTGTGGAGGGGGACCGGCCGCAGAACATGCTGTTCACCATGGGCGTGGACGTGGACGGAGCCACCTACATCGGCAAGGGTGAGTGTCTACTACTGCTGACGTCATGCGGCCGCACCTGGAGTACCGCGAGCTGTGTGTGGAGGGGGACCGGCCGCAGAACATGCTGTTCACCATGGGCGTGGACGTGGACGGAGCCACCTACATCGGCAAGGGTGAGTGTCTACTACTGCTGACGTCATGCGGCCGCACCTGGAGTACCGCGAGCTGTGTGTGGAGGGGGACCGGCCGCAGAACATGCTGTTCACCATGGGCGTGGACGTGGACGGAGCCACCTACATCGGCAAGGGTGAGTCATCCCATTCATAGGAGTGCTTCGACAGCACATCAGAGCAAAGAAGAGGGTTTAAAGGGGTTTATTTGTTTCTATGAGTTGAATATTTAGTTAGGCGTTTTCAAGCCATATTTAATTGCAATTTGTCTAGTATGGCCTCGCCAATCTGAAAACAGATATTGTAATAATTGCTGCAATTTTTTTATATTCCGAGGCGAATGCCGCGCGCATACATGTAATATTATACTTTAACAATTTGGCTGTATCTGCTTGCAAAAGGCCATATGTTTTTTGGAAATCTCTACTCGCTTTTCCTTTTGCACCGTCAACATTCGTAGAACCCAACGCACGGAGACCTTTCTGAAGTCTAGGTAGTAAGAAAGTATTAACTGAACAACCAGAAATCTTTATACTCTCCGCTATGTAACAAATGGTTAAACGTCCTTCGTTAAATACTAACTTCTCGACTTTTTAACATTTTCTATGGTAACAGACTAACAGATGTGGATGGTTTTCCGGAACGATCTTCATCTTTGTAGCTTGTTCTTCCACGTTTAAATTCGGAACACCAAAATTTTACCAAATGACTTAAAAATAAATGTACATCAAATAACAAAACTATGAAACTTTTTGATAGCTCCTTGTAGATAATGAATAGCGTATAAGTCATAGGGTATAAGTTTAACGTGCGTATCTGACTTCATTGCTCCCAAACGGGATTTGGACACGGTTTTATTTTAATAGATAAAGATAAAGATAAAGATAATTTATTTGTCAATAAACATGCGTTTACACACCGACTAGTCGGCCATGCAGGGTATTAAAATTGTATAAATGTACGTACATGTTTTGCCAATTATGGCGTACAAATTCAATTACAAGATACAATGTAGAGTAAAATGTCAAACAATAGCAAATTTATAAACTTTCAAGTGTCAAATTTAAATTATAAAGAAATTAATTGTAAATAATATATTTAGTCCAAAACAATATTAATAAAAAATCAAAAAGTATCATTCAAGAAGTCATTTATATGATAATAACATTTCTCTGTTAATAAATTTCGCATCTTTTTTTTAAACATATTTGTATTTAAATCTTTGTACTCTTTTGGAATTTTATTGTAGATGGTAGGGGCCATACAGAATATACTTTTTCTCATGAGTGCAGATTTTGCAGTATGTGAACGTAATTTGCTGTTATCACGTCGGTTTCGAGTAACTGTATCAGAAAGTCTTTGGAACAAGTCAGGATTAGATTTAACAAACATAACTGTTTCAAAGATATACAGTGACGGTAACGTTAGTAATTTATGTTTTTTAAAAAAAGCTCTGCAGCTATCTGTCGGTTTTAAATTAAACATAGCGCGAATGCATCGCTTTTGGGCCTTGAATGCAATTTCTTTGTCTGTGGAATTGCCCCAGAAGAGAATACCATAGCGCAATACCGATGCAACTAACCCATGATATGCAGTTATCAAGGTATCTGGGTTGAGTTCCGGTGCAAGTTTGTAAAATACAAAAGCGGACGAGCTTAGTCTTTTACTGAGGTGCTCAATGTGCGTCTTCCAGTCCAATTTCTTGTCTATCATAAGACCAAGGAACTTTGTGGAATCGGCTCCATTAAGTACTGCGTCAAGATATTCAACCTGAATGTCACTCTTTGGGGCACGTTGACCAAAATGCATTATAATAGTTTTGTCCAAATTAATTTTGAGATGATTGTTATTAAGCCATGATATTATTGATGCCAATGTTTGATTAATGTCATATTCATAGTAACTTTTGTTCTTACACGATATGGTCACAGTGCTGTCATCAGCAAAGAGCGTCATTAGATGGTTAATAGCTTTAGGTAGGTCATTAATATATAAGATGAACAGTAAGGGTCCAAGTACGCTACCCTGAGGGACACCATGTATTAGAAAGCGTTCGTTTGAAATATAGATGTCCTCTTTTTTTGTCATAACATTGATTTTTCTAATTTCTGTGTATTGCTTCCTGTTGCTTAGGTATGACTGAATGAGGTCGAGTATGTTTCCCCTAACGCCGTAGGCCTCCAATTTCTGTAATAGTATCTTGTGGTCGACATAGTCAAAGGCCTGCGTCATATCACAGAAAATAGAACAGACTGGGGTTCTCCTGTCCATGTTCATCATAACCAAGTGTAAAAAATTATAAATGGCCATATTAATGGTTCGGTTTTCTCTAAAACCATTTTGTTCTTTATTAAGAATGTGTTTTTTCTCAACGTAAGAGTAAAGTTCTTTATAAATATATTTTTCGAAAATTTTAGACATTACAGGAACTAAGGAGATGGGTCTATAATTATCCATGTGTTCTTTACTGTTTTTTTTGTGTATCGGTTTGATAACTGATATTTTGAGTGCATCTGGGTATACTCCTGAGCCAATACACAGATTGATGATGTAGCTTAAGTGCGTACAGATAACTTCAGATACAAACTTAATGACTCTGGTAGAGATACCGTCGTAGCCTACACTGTTTGTCATTTTCAGAGCTTTTATAATTTTTTGTATATCCGTTGGTACACTAGGTCTTACAAATATTGAGTCTTTGCGACTTTGAATATGGGAAGTAATCGGGACGTTACTTGTTCCGGCCTCGAGAGGTTGGATTTTATCTACAAAATAATTATTAAATTTATTGGCTATGTCAAGAGGATTACTTATAATTTTATCGTCTTCCTTAATTATGTTAATAGAATCTTTTGGGAATCGTGGTTTTGAGTTATTTATTATGTTCCAAGTGGCTTTTGAGGTATTTGTAGAGGTTTTGATTGAATAATTATTTTGTGCACGTCGAGTCAATTGCATAATTTTTTTAAACCTTTTCGTATAGTTTATAAAATTACTCTTATTTGTGGAGTTTGGTTTTAATCTGTAGCGCCATAAGAGTTTGCGCTTATTTTTACTGCATAACCTTATGCCACGAGAAATCCATTTAGATTTTTTAATTACATTTATTGTCGTCAGTTTAAAAGGAAAACAAAGGTCATAAAATAGTTTAAATGTGTCAATAAAAATGTCATACGCATTATTTGGATCATCAGTTTCATATAAGTCAGAGAATGTCAATTGTCCTAGATATTCCTTAAATTTAATCATATTATCAACACTGTAGTCTCGTCTTTTAACGCGCCAGTACTTTAAAATGCATTTTCTGTCAACAGGGCATTTCAATATTTGAGCTGTATGGTCAGACAGAGCAAACTCTATGACTTCAGTGTTACATTTTGTTTTTATATTATGGGCAAAATTATCTATACAGGTCTGACTCTTGATTCTGGTGGGTTGTCTTAAAGCTAATTTTAGATGGAAATTTAATAACAGAGATTCAAATTCTAATGTTACAGTATTTTTCTTTAACACGTCTATATTAAAGTCACCTGCGATTACAAAGTGTTTGTATCGTTTCTTACTTAGAACATTCAATATTATTTTTTCTAATATTTCATAAAATATAGCAAGGTGCTTCTGTTTAGGTACTCTATAAACACACACGATTACAGTATTACTCTGAATGAGATGTATCCCGCAACATTCGACTATACCTGTTACAGATAAAGCTGCTATTTGTGGTATTTCTTGCCATTTATGGCCATTTCTAATTAAAATGCAAGCTCCACCTCTTTTACTATCCTTTCTACAAAAAGACCCCGCTAAGTGATAATTAGGGATCTGTAAATAATTTTCATATCCTGACATCATAAAATGTTCAGTAATACATAGAACATCAATATTAATATTTTTTTGGGACAATTCGTCTAAACACACAGTAAGAGCATCTGATTTACTTAAAAGCCCTGCGATATTTTGATGCATTATCAACAGATAGTTGTCAACGAAAAAACTGATTTTCGGTTTGTATTTTGTCCGTGGGTTCATGAGTCGTCAATATTTTTAAATTACTACTTTCATTACTAGCATTACACAATTGTATGTCAGTGATCAAATAGACAATATTCTCAAAAATTATGCGTAGACCAAAATTATTTAAATTGCCAGAACGCCTATAAAATGTGTTAAAGCTGTAGGTAATACATGAGTTTGTATCTAAAATATATGCATATTTGTGTATGCCGTTATCTTTGTACAGCAGGTGATTAAAGTTCCAAATTCGGCAATTGTACATGTTCGAATGTGCATTGTACTTATATGTCGGCAGACAAATCACAATATTAGTATGTTTTATACCACTAAGTGTCTTTCTAATGTCTAATACAAGTTGATGATAATTATTACTAGTTTTGAAGTCTTGTTCGCCAACAAAAATAACACAGTAGTCGCTCATCGTAAAGTCCGCGAGCTTTGTGTGGATCCCCTTCAAAAGATTTCGGATATCTCCTTCTGGTTTTAGGTAATGGCAGGGGGTGTATTGATGTGTAATAGTGTCTTCGGCAATTGATAGCACCTTGTTACATGTATTGGAGCTCAAAATGCATAATTTATTTTTAATCGATTTTTTATTTTTCTGTTGATCCAGGTGAACCTTCGATGGAATATTTTCGGGCAAGGGTTGGCATGTATTTTTATCGTTATTTTCATGTAAACCTCTATCAGTATCCAAGTCACTTATAGCTTTGTTTGAGCTAATATTTTGTACGATTTTCGGTGGCGACTTGGAGAGTACTATTGCCTCTGAGCTGCCGATTGACAAAGCTGAGTTGAACGAGTCGTTCATAATATCACCTGCTGTTTGCGTATGTACGTCAGAGTCTGGTAGGTGAGTCACCATAGGGGAGAGATACAGCTTAGTCGGTGTGGAGGAGCTGCTCGTTTGTAATTTATTTCTCTTACTTGCAGACCTCGGTGAAAAACTCTTTGCGTTCAATATGTTTACTTTCTTATAAGTTTCTATTACTTTCTGATATTGTCCAATATCCATTTTAAGGCGATAATTTTCGCTATTTAAATTTTCAATTTCTGTATGTGCACTTTTCAGCTCCATGTTTAGCCTGTTAATTGTGTCTTTAAGATTTAGAATAGCGTCGCTGTCATTTAGTGACGTGTTTGGCAGACTCATCATAGTTGTATCTAGTAGGGTGGAGTTTGTGCTTATATTGTCATTAAAAATGCTGTCCATTGAGCTCGACCTCGCTGGTTTACGAAAAGTAATATTTTCCATTTCAGTCTTGTCCATAATCTCGGTAGAAAGTGTCTATTGTTATATGGATCAAGTTTTGAAAATAAACACAAAAGAATAAACAAAAATATACAAAATGTTCAAAAGCTTAATAAAAAAATTAATTGTCGGCTGTAAGATTCGAACGTGCAAACCCTTTCTTACGGAGCGCGGTCTTCAACCGCCACGCTGCGAAGCTCAGTGACTACCATGCCAAAATAGCGCTATAGTTGCTTGGTTGAAGTAATTAGTCACCAAAGTGCTCTCTTATGGCCATATAAGGTAATGAAACCGTGTCGACCGCACTGTTTGATGAATCACGCACTGTCACATACTTTATCGAGACCGCACTGGCGTCGGCGGGTGTGAGGCTCGGGGCGCGCGAGGAGTATCGGGCGCACCGCGGTTTGGGATAGGTCAGGGTATAGCACCGTTTATTATAAGTTTGAAAGTTATTTACTCGTAACTTTTTTGTCCTTGGGTATTTTAATGTCTAGTTTTCACCAATAGAAAGTTGATTTTCGCAATACCTAAGAACCTACTCCCTAGGTTCTTAGGTATTGCGAAACTCGTGTAGTAAACAGATTGTCTGCCAAATTTCGCAATAGAAATGAGTACTCGGCAAATAGTGGCCATTATTGCAGCCACATATTTTTGTGAAAGTATGGACAGTTTAGAAAGTTTTTGACGTAAATCGATGAATATCGGCTGCACGTACGAAAAAGCCATAAGCTCCGCCTACTTCGATAAGCTCCACCCACCTCGATAAGCTCCACCCACCTCGAGGGAAGCCATTATTTACTTGTTATGTTATGTTAGCCATTATGTTTCTTTATGACGTTATCTCTCAAAACTATCGTCCGTAAACCGACTTTACAGACAACCAATTTTTTTTTTTTGTTTTTGTTGCAGCGTCTAACAAGAAGGAGGCGCGTAAGCTGGCGGCCAAGGCGGCGTGTCAGACGTTGTTCGGAGTGACGTTCGTGTCCCCTCCCCCCACGCCCCCCGCGGCGCCCGCGCCCGCGCCCCCCGCGCCCCCGGCACAGTAGCGCGCCCCCGCGCCCGCGCGCCGCCGGGCGAGGCGCGCGCCCCCGCGCCGTGTCAAGCGCCTGCTGACATACCTGACTTACTGTAAACGCGCTCGAACTCATCCATCGCCCATGAAAAGACTTCCGTTCAAAAGATGTTTTACTCCCATACGGCACTCTTCGCTCGCACGTAATCCTTCACCCGCGAGAATCCCTAAAAGGTCGCCCACGCGCCATTTTTCGCCCGCACGTAAACATATATCCACCCAGCGTCCTTCGCCCACACGTGACCGTACGCCTACCCAACATCCTTCACTTACGCGTGAACCTACGACCTCGGCTGAGCCTACTCCCAGGCCACAACCCTCGCCCGCACATAATGTTACGTCCCCGGGTGACCATACGTCCACCCGTAATTCTACAGTCACGCAACGATCCACGCTCTCGCATGTACTTCGATTTTCTGGCCCTGTTTACCACAATCTTCGGCCGAGTTCTCTACTACCGAAACCTTTAAGACCTGCCACGTTGGTACAGAATATACCGTTACCTGTATTAAGAAATCCTTCAACGACACATCAGGAACCTTTCCCGAATATTTCTTCGACACACCAATATTCTTCACTAAGACCCCAAGCAGTCAATCTTTCGCTGGCAAACAGGGATACTTCACCGACACAACGGGATACTTCACCGACTCACCGAGGTACTTCACCGACACACGGGGGTACTTCACCGACACGCAGGGATACTTCATCGAAACACCGGGGTACTTCACCGACACACAGGGATACTTCACCGACACACGAGGGTACTTCACCGACACGCAGGGATACTTCATCGAAACACCGGGGTACTTCATTGATACACCGAGATCCTTCACGGACTCCTCAAAATCTTTCGGTGACACGCCGGGATACAGATTCGACAAGCCATGATCATACCCACTCGTTTCGTTGGAAAACACCCAACGTTCCTTCTTTTCCTTCCTTCCGTCAAATTCCATATACAAGACAACAGAATCCTTTACCGACACACAATAAATCTAGCATGACATACGAGAATCTTTCGCACACAAAGGTTATACACCAGGGCTGGCCGCCGACACCGACACACCAGAATGTTTCACAAAGTCACCATAATCCATTGATTCCATCTCAGACTGTTTCGCAAACACGTCAGACTCCCTCAACTAGACAACTAAATGTTTCGCAAATATACCGGACTCTCTCTATGATACAACAAAATGTTTCGCAAATACATCAGACTCTCTCGACGATACAACAAAATGTTCCGCAAACCTATCAGACGCCATCAGCGATTCAACAAAATACTCCGCTAACACATCAGACGGCACAACAAAATGGTTTGCAACCACACCAGACTCCCTCGACGACACAACAAAATGGTTTGCAACCACATCAGACTCCCTCGACGACACAACAAAATGGTTTGCAACCACATCAGACTCCCTCGACGACACAACAAAATGGTTTGCAACCACATCAGACTCCTTCGACGACACAACAAAATGGTTTGCAACCACATCAGACTCCCTCGACGACACAACAAAATGGTTTGCAACCACATCAGACTCCCTCGACGACACAACAAAATGGTTTGCAACCACATCAGACTCCTTCGACGACACAACAAAATGGTTTGCAACCACATCAGACTCCCTCGACGACACAACAAAATGGTTTGCAACCACATCAGACTCCCTCGACGACACAACAAAATGGTTTGCAACCACATCAGACTCCTTCGACGACACAACAAAATGGTTTGCAACCACATCAGACTCCCTCGACGACACAACAAAATGGTTTGCAACCACATCAGACTCCCTCGACGACACAACAAAATGGTTTGCAACCACATCAGACTCCCTCGACGACACAACAAAATGGTTTGCAACCACATCAGACTCCCTCGACGACACAACAAAATGGTTTGCAACCACATCAGACTCCCTCGACGACACAACAAAATGGTTTGCAACCACATCAGAGTCCCTCGACGACACAACAAAATGTTCCGCAGACACATCAGACGATACATCAAAGTGTTCCACAAACACGCCAGACTCCCGCGACTATACAACTAAATGTTTCGCAAGTTTACCGGACTCTCTCGATGATACAACAAAATGTTACGCAAATACACCAGACTCTCTCGACGATACAACAAAATTTTCCGCAAACACACCAGATTCCCTCGACTATGCAACTAAATGTTTCGCAAATAAACCGGACTCTCTCTTCGATACAACAAAACGTTTCGCAAATACACCAGACTCTCTCGACGGTACAACCAAATGTTCCACCAACAATCCAGAATCCCTCAGCGATACAACAAAATATTCCGCAAACAAACCAGACTCCCTCGGCGGTACAACAACAAATTCCGCAAACAAACCAGACTCCCTCGGCGATACAACAAAATGTTCTACAAACAAACCAGACTCCCTCGGCGGTACAACAACAAATTCCGCAAACAAACCTGACTCCCTCGGCGATACAACAAAATGTTCCACAAACAAATCAGACTCCCTCGGCAATACAACAAAATGTTTCGCAAATACGCCAGACTCTCTCGACGATACAACAAAATGGGTTGCAACCACATCAGACTCCCTCGACGACACAACAAAATGGTTTGCAACCACATCAGACTCCCTCGACGACACAACAAAATGGTTTGCAACCACATCAGACTCCCTCGATGACACAACAAAATGGTTTGCAACCACATCAGACTCCCTCGACGACACAACAAAATGGTTTGCAACCACATCAGACTCCCTCGACTACACAACAAAATGGTTTGCAACCACATCAGACTCCCTCGACGACACAACAAAATGGTTTGCAACCACATCAGACTCCCTCGACTACACAACAAAATGGTTTGCAACCACATCAGACTCCCTCGACTACACAACAAAATGGTTTGCAACCACATCAGACTCCCTCGACGACACAACAAAATGGGTTGCAACCACATCAGACTCCTTCAGCGATACAACAAAATGTTCCGCAAACACGCCAGACACCCTCGACTATAGTACTTAATGTTTCGCAAATATACCGAACTCTCTCGATGATACAACAAAATGTTACGCAAATACACCAGACTCTCTCGACGATACAACAAAATGTTCCGCAAACACATCAGACGGTACAACAAAACGTTCCGCAAACAAACCAGACTCTCTCGGTGATACAACAAAATGGTCCGCAAACTTATCAGACGCCATCAGCGATTCAACAAAATACTCCGCTAACACATCAGACGACACGACAAAATGATTTGCAACCACATCAGACTCCCTCAACGATACAACAAAATGGTTTGCAACCACATCAGACTCCCTCGACGACACAACAAAATGGTTTGCAACCACATCAGACTCTCTCGACGACACAACAAAATGGTTTGCAACCACATCAGACTCCCTCGACGACACAACAAAATGGGTTGCAACCACATCAGACTCCCTCAGCGATACAACAAAATGTTCCGCAAACACATCAGACTATGCATCAAAATGTTCCACAAACACGCCAGACACCCTCGACTATAGTACTAAATGTTTCGCAAATATACCGAACTCTCTCGATGATACAACAAAATGTTACGCACATACACCAGACTCTCTCGACGATACAACAAAATGTTCCGCAAACACATCAGGCGGTACAACAAAACGTTCCGCAAACAAACCAGACTCACTCGGTGATACAACAAAATGGTCCGCAAACAAACCAGGCTTCCTCGGCGATACAACAAAATGTACAACAAACAAACCAGACTCCCTCGGCGATACAACAAAATATTCCACAAACAAACCAGACTCCCTCGGCAATGCAACAAAATGGTTCGCAAATACACCAGACTCTTTCGACGATACAAGAAAATGGTTTGCAACCACATCAGACTCCCTCAGCGATACAACAAAATGTTCCGGAAACACATCAGACGGTACATCAAAATGTTCCACAAACACGCCAGACTCCCTCGACTATAGTACTAAATGTTTCGCAAATATACCGGACTCTCTCGATGATACAACAAAATGTTACGCAAATACACCAGACTCTCTCGACGATACAACAAAATGTTCCGCAAACACATCAGACGGTACAACAAAACGTTCCGCAAACAAACCAGACTTACTCGGTGATACAACAAAATGGTCCGCAAACAAACCAGGCTTCCTCGGCGATACAACAAAATGTACAACAAACAAACCAGACTCTCTCCGCGATACAACAAAATGTTCCTCAAACAAACCAGACTCCCTCGGCGATACAACAAAATATTCCACAAACAAACCAGACTCCCTCGGCAATGCAACAAAATGGTTCGCAACTACACCAGACTCTTTCGACGATACAAGAAAATGGTTTGCAACCACATCAGACTCCCTCAGCGATACAACAAAATGTTCCGGAAACACATCAGACGGTACATCAAAATGTTCCACAAACACGCCAGACTCCCTCGACTATAGTACTAAATGTTTCGCAAATATACCGGACTCTCTCGATGATACAACAAAATGTTACGCAAATACACCAGACTCTCTCGACGATACAACAAAATGTTCCGCAAACACATCAGACGATACAAGAAAATGGTTTGCAACCACATCAGACTCCCTCAACGATACATCAAAATGTTCCACAAACAAACCAGGCTCCCTCGGCGATACAACAAAATATTCCACAAACAAACCAGACTCCCTCGGCGATACATCAAAATTTTACACAAACAAACCAGACTGTTCATACACACATTAATCCTTCTGTGACAAATCACAATGTCTCGCAAACACATTTGAATTCTTTACTGACACACCAGGATCCATTAGCAGCACAATCTGCGACGCATCCGCATGTTTCACAGACACAACCCTTCCCTTCACAGACATCATCTTCCGTGTCGTCAAGGAATATTTCGCGGATATGCCAACGTTGGGGTCTGACCGGGTATCCCCAAAATATTACGCAGACTAATAATATTCCTTCGGCGACACACCAGAATGTTTCACAAACACATGATAATCATTTGCCGACAAATCAGGAACATTCCGCGACATATCAGAATGTTTCGCAGTTATATACACCTTGGCAAACAGCCAGGCATCCCTCAGCGACACACGACATTCTTTCGACGACATACCACGATGTGTCACAGGTAAGCAGTATTCTTGCATCGACACACCGGGAACTACTACCTACACATCGGGATCCGCTTCCTACACATCGGGAACCATTACCGACACATCGGGAACCAATACCTACACATTGGGATCCATTACAGACACAACAGGTACATTTCGCGACGTATCAAAATCATTCGCGGATACGCACACATTTGTCACACTTACCCAGGTATCCTTCCCCGACACAAGAGAATGAATCTGAATCCAATCGCTTGGAAAGAATCTGGGCAGAAGAATTTTCTCCTACTTCGTCCTGTTCCGACTCAGACTCAGACTTTAACGACTATCCTGATCAACCTGTGCCGCACAATGACCAACAACAGCAACGACTTATAGTTGCTCAACAACAAATTCGGGTGCCATTTCGTGTATTTATGCACGCAGGCCTAGATTCACAGCCTATGCCGATTGGCCCACAGCCTATGACGACAGAACCACAGCCTATGATGACAGAACCACAGCCTATGACGACAGACCCACAGTCTATGCTGACAGATTCGCAGCCAATGGTGACAGAACCACAGCCTATGCCTGGAGACCCACAGTCTATGACAACAGAGCCACAGCCTATGACAACAGACCCACAGCCTATACTGGCAGACCCACAGTCTATGACAACAGGCTCACAGCCTATGCTGACAGATTCCCATCCAATAGCGACAGAACCACAGCCTATGCCGGCAGACCCACCGTCTATGACGATAGACTCACAGTCTATGACAACAGACCCACAGTCTATGATAACAGACCCGCAGCCTATGCCAACAGATTCGCAGCCAATAGTGATAGAACCACATCCTATGACAACAGAACCACAGCCTATGCCGGCAGACCCACAGTCTACCACGACAGACCCGCAGTCTACGACGACAGACCCGCAGTCTATGCCGGCAGACCCGCAGTCTATGCCGACAGATTCGCAGCCAATGTTGACAGAACCACAGCCAATGGTGACAGATCCACAGCCAATGGTGACAGAACCACAACCAATGGTGACAGAACCACAGCTAATGGTGACTGAAACAACACCTAGGCCAGCAGACCCACGGCCTATGCCGACAGAACCACAGCCTATTCCTTTGCATCCTAACCCAAATCAGATCCGCTCAAATTTCACGCTTTCTAATCCAAGACAGCAACAACATATGTCGATAGACTCGCACAGTATACCAATACGCGCAGACTATTATCCGACAGACCCACATCCTATGCCACGCCAAACGACTGGCCAGCACCGTATGCCCGGCCATCAATTGCCTTATGGGTCTACACAGGGTATGCGTACAGATCCACGCTCTGTGCCGTTTAGACATCCACAATATATGCCAAATGGACCGAGGCAACGACATCCTATTTCGAGTAATCAGCAGTACATACCGCCGTTGTACCAACCTACTGTACCAATAGACCAACACAATTTGCCGCCACGCCAACCCCCAACACTGCAAACCCAAAATTCTTTACCACCACGCCAAAACGACGCCCCGAGAGACCCACTGTTTGTGAGTTTGATCATACTGTTCCGCGATTATTGTATGTTGTTCCGAAACGGTAGGGTGCCGCTCGACAATATCTACATACCCGTGGATACACACTTTCTGCCCATAATCATTCGCTTCACCCGGATCCTGCAAGCGTACCTAGCGGGACAAGATGCACTCGTGGACGATCCGACTGAGTTCGAGCGTGATCCCGCTAGCAATCGAAATGAACATAATATTAGTTTTGCCGACCTACTTTCGGATTTGTTGCATACCATTAACTGTTTTATGTATGACCTTGCAGACCGTAGACTTTAGTTTATAATAGTTAATGTGTTTCTCCATTATGTATGTTAGGTGTACTACGCATTATATGTATGTTTATATTCACTGTGGAAAGCCTTATATCCACTTGAGCGGCTCGGCCAAATGAGCCGCTCTTTCGCCTGAGCATGCTCAAGTGGAGTTAAGGCTGAAGTAGCTTTAGTGCGGCTGAACACGGATAGCGTATCTAAAAGCACGTAGAATGTGCTTAGCACTCGCTCATATGAAATAAACATACGTTACACGAGTTCCTCGCACTCAATGCTGCTTTGTAATTTTTCCTTAATAATTAGTCTGTAGGTAAATATTAGCAGGTGATCTCACCTACGTGTTTTAGTATGATCTTCAACAGTGTGCACATGTTGTGCCTCGATTAAATTATCAAAACTATCGATGTATGTAGCTCTATACTTATTAAAAATATGTAACCTTATGTAATAAATGGTAACCATTCAAATGAAATAATTGCATTGTTTTTTTTTCATAATCATGTTTATACCAAATTCGAGAGTAAAATTAAAAATTTTCGGTCACTGGTTGAAAAGATAAAAGGGTTTATAGGTGGCCGATCTGGACAGTCACCCCTGCTTGACCACATTTAAATCTCAAAAACTAGGGCACCCAGCGAAGATCTGTTGTTCCAAAAATCGCTAATAAATCGCAATGTGTCGCCAAGTCACAGATCTAATCGCTGACGTGTGTATCCAATACACTGTAACTCGAGTTAGTGTTTTGCCTTAATAGCGCTCATTTGATTTCTTCGAGGAGGTTACATATCCCTTTAATATTATTTTTTTATTTTATAGTACGTAGAACGAGATATGAGCATATAAGAAACACTGCGGTTTGGTATGGCAAAACACTGATTGAAGTTGCAGTGTTTTGGCTAAAAAAATAGTTTAAACTCTGGAGATACAGTGTTTTCGAAAACCAAACTATCTGGATACGCCGCGCGCGGCGACCCGTCTCTACGCGTAATACGTTGCAAGACGCGTGTGGGCCAGGAGAGCGAGAGCTCAACGGATAGTGGTCGCGCATTGCTCGGTCAGTGTATTGGTCGACAACCAGCGCATACGCTCAATACGTTTACGTTTATTCGTTTTGTTTTTTTTTGTAATGACAATGAGAGGATACCGTAATAGACTATGAGTGAGATTGTCACAAAGCAATATACAACATCACAGCAACTCAACATGTTTTACAATGGCTTCAGAATTAAACTGTGAAAAATGATCAAGACAATATCACCGTCAGTAATGGAGCGTCCTGGTATGGCATTGAATTTAATTGTTCTACATAAGTATTCGATTCACGTCAGCACAGCCCCTTGATACCCCTTAGTGAATCTCAAATAAATGAATGTATTGCTGAGAATCTTGGTGGCGACGTCATCTACGTCCATCATTTCAAAAGAAAAATTCTGATACTGGACCGATAACGGCTAGCAAGAAAAAAGTTCGGAACACTAAGTATACATTGGACACCACGTGTTCCCATAAACTACTAACATAAAAGTAGCCAAAGCTCATGAATTTGTGAATTTCTCTACCAACATACCAGTGAAAAGCACGGAGGCTTTAAATCCCTCACCAGACATCTCAACTGCCTTTTTAAAAACAAACGTTCCAGGATGCCCGGTAGAATCTCAATTTAAACATATTAACCCCACGACAGTTTTAAAAGCTTTTCGCTTACTAGACAGCAGCAAGTCCAAATGAGGTGGAGTGGTCCACAAGGCTCATTTGTTGAAAAACCATACCAACAACAGCTCTGTTCTCATAAATCCAATACACTGAAACTATTATAAAGATACAGTGTTTGCTTCTTTGGCTTTTATAGGGACAAGACACGATCTCTTACGGTACCTATTTCAAATGTTATGGTTAGTATGATTGCAAAATTTACATGGCTAGATAAGACATAAAAATACCTATAATTTGGTACCTAACACTATATATATTATGTTATAAATATGTTACCAAAACGAACCAAAAACTAAAAAAAGTTTTGAAAGCCCTTTTCTCGAAATAGGGATTTCTGAGATACAGTGTATTGGATTTACACGTCAGATTCGGGTCTTATTACTACTTAATAAGAATTTGGAAGATATAATGAGTTCAATTAGTAATGTGTAAGAGTTCACGACAATCTCTTCGATCTAGCTCTTGGACTATACCTTACTAATTGAACTCATTATACCCTTACATCTTTGTACCAGTGACCGACAAATTCTGATATTTGGCGACTTTCGACTAGAGACAATTTTTTTTCATCCCTTCTATTCGAAAAGTGTCGTTTTGTTCTTCTTTAAATTATTATGTGGGAGCAAAGTAGCTCTTTTCTCCGCGACTTTTTAGCCCCTTAATGAGATAACATGAATCGTTCATTGAAATCGAACGCAAATTGTAAAAATTACTGGCTGTAATGTAAGTGTGGCTGTAGGTACGGCGCGGCGAGACGCGGTAACTAAAAAAAAAACAAAAGCGCGCGATTTACTTCCCTGTTTTAGTAATGCGGACTTTATTGTAATTTGCAAAAAAATTAGTTTTACGTCGAGTTCTGAAAGTGATAGTGCATTAACTCCTGAAACAATAAAAATAGTAGCTAATAACGTTTTAGCGAAGCTGACCACTTTGGAGATCTCACCACTTTGGCGGTTCTTGGCGGTGATTTAGGAGGATCTTGATTGACTCTTGGAGGTATCAGAAGGATGAAGAAAATACTCGTTGATAGTGTAGAAGTAATAATAAAGTAATATATATATATATTTTTTTTTTTCTTTTTTTTTTTTTCTGTATGGCATCTCGCAGTTCAACCTGAGGGTTGGTTACTGCTTAACCGGACAATCCTGTGGTGCCTTAAAAGTGACTTTTAGGGCCTCCAGCCAGGGCAAAAACTTATAAACTAAGTGACTACGCTAAGGGCACCCCCTGTGGGGTACGAGCCTCGGCTTAGGTCGCCACTGAGAGAGGGCAGCAAAGGGACAGGCTGGATCGGGTCTCCATTAATTAGGGGCTATTTTAAAGCTAAGGGCACAGCGACGCGGGCTGGCGCTAGCAAGGGTCGGGGGGGGGGGGCGTTACGGGGTCGTCGCGAGGGACCTCGGCGGCGAGGTCGGAATGACGGTAATTTGTGTCTGTGTTTGACTAATGTGCTAGTGGCCCTATTTCTTTCTTGAAGGAGGGTAATAGCGTCATCTGGATCGGACAGGGTATGACGTGGACGTCGGGTCCTGCTAATACGGGAAGGGGTATATCGGGCGGCCGCTACGACGAGCGGGTTGCGGTGTTTCTCCGCTTGATCGAAGAAGCGCTTGCAAGCGCGCTTCATGAACTGACGGATGGTCGGGAGTTTGAGATCGAGATGAAGGTTCTCGTTGCGAACATAGAACGGGGCGCCCGTTATTTTTCGCAAGAAACGGTTTTGCAGGGTTTGCATTCTGTGAAGACGGTATGCCTTTACGTGTGCGAATACAGCACAGGCGTAGGTCATGATGGGACGAATGCACGCGGTGTAGGTACGCAATTTGCACTTGAGTGACAATTTGCTACGTGCATTCAACATACAGTGAAGTCTACCTTGAGCGAAAGCGGCGCGCGAACGCGCCTGCTTTATGTGCTCCGCGAAGGTTAGGTGGCGGTCGAGAATGACTCCTAGGTATTTGGCTTGCTTCTCCCAAGGGATGGGCTCGCCGAACATGGAAATCGGACTGGGAAGGGAGGGGTTGATGCGCGGTTTGGAAAACAGCACTGCCTGACTCTTAGCGGGGTTGACTGTGATTCTCCATCTCCGGAACCAAGCGCCTAGTGCGTTTGCGGAGTCTTGGAGGATGCGGGCTATGCGGACTGGGTTGGAACCAGTGCAATAAATGGCCGTGTCATCGGCGAATAAAGCCAAATGAGCCTGTCTGCTCTTTGGAATGTCACTGGTGAACAGCGTGAAAATGAGAGGGGAGACCACGGAGCCCTGGGGGACTCCAGCACGTATGGGACGTGGAGACGAGAGTGCCCCTTCGACGCGATAACGAAAGGTGCGATTCGACAGAAAGTCTCGTAAGATCAGTACGAGACGATCCGGCACACCCAGTAGGTATAGCTTGTATATTAAGCCATTGTGCCAGACTTTGTCGAATGCCTTCGCTATATCGAAGAAGAGTGCACCGGTCTTCAAGCCGCGTTGGAACCCAACGCTTACATGCTCGACGATGCGGTGGACCTGTTGGACGCAGCTGTGTTCGGTACGAAAGCCGAATTGCTCGTCGGGAATAAGACTCTTAGCTTCGACATAATCTTTGAGACGCTTATAAATAAGTCTCCCGTAGATTTTGCCGAGGGTGTTGAGTAAACTAATGGGGCGATAACTAGAGGGGTCAGACTTGGGTTTGCCTGGTTTCGGAATGCCGATAACAGTGGCTTCTTTCCATGCCTGAGGAAAAATGTTGTTGCTTAGAGCGCCATTGAAGATGGCGGTCATTAGCATTATCAGGGCGGCGGGTAGGAGTTTAAACACCTTATTGGTGATGCGATCAGAGCCAGGGGCTTTGCGGGGTTTCAGCCTCATGATAATATCCTGCACTTCGTCTGGGGTGACGGGAGGCAGAGGATAATCAGGGTCTTCGACGGGGGGAAGGGAGGCTCTACGTTCAACTTCAGCATCGACCTTGGAGAGGTGCGCTTGGTCTACTGGTAGGGAACTAGGAGAGCATTGTGACTCAAGGCTGTCGGCTAGGCACTCAGCCTTTTCATCGTTATCGAAAGCGACGGTTTTGTCGGGTCGAACTAGGGGGGGCATGGAGGCCTCATTAGAGGAACGAAGTGACCTCTGCAACTGCCAGAAGGCTAGGTGCGTGGGCTCTAGTTCGCTAAGCGTCTTGTCCCAACGGTTTGAGCGCCACTCCGCAATGCGTTCCTTTACAGCACGCTGTAGGGAACGCATGTGGGCTTTGTTCGCATCGCAGGGGAAGGCGCTATATGCACGGACAGCAGCGTTCTTCTCGGTCAACAATTCACGCACATCATCTGGTAGTTTCCAGCGATGATCACTCATCGCCGGAACCTCCCTTGAACAATCGTTCAAGACAGATTGCACGTGACTTGTGAACGAGTCGATCGCGGCCGTCGTGTCTGCGACTGTCACCAAGTGGTCGGGTATGGCGTCCAAGTCTGGCGACGTGGTGGATTGTAGGCTTTCGCTTACTTTCCTCCAGTCGGTTATAACTTGTGTCGGTGGGGGCTGACTGGGGTCAGCAGGGCCGGTACGAGAATTTAATTCCATGACCACAGGCCGGTGATCGGAGGTGAGCTCGTGTAGCGTCTCAATGGAATGCAAACGGAGGTTCACATTCTTGAGCAGCGCTATATCGAGGATGTCGGGACGATGGTTGGGGTCATGGGGGAAATGAGTGGGAGTCATCGGTGCGATGACATCGAAGTTAAGGGAGGAACACAGGTGGAACAGGGTCCTACCTCTAGTGTTGGTCGTGTTGCTATTCCACGCGGGATGTTTGGCATTGAGATCACGTTCACGATCGTAAGACGGAGTCACCTAGGCCAAGAAGGACGGTGAGATCATCCTTGAGGAGGATGGGGTCCTCCGATGGAAGTGGAGGGACATAGACTGAGACAATGAATAACGGCTGATGACCGGTCATGCCGAGCCGACAGACTGAGACCTCTAGGAGGGAGAGGGGAGGAGGGTCCATAGGGGAGCAGTAGAGGGACTTTTTGTAATAAATAAGGGTGCCACCCCTATGACAGCGGGTCCTATCGTTGCGAACTAAACTATAGTTGGCAATTTTAGGGTCCAGGTGATACGGCTTGAGAAAGGACTCCTGGACAAGGAGTAAGTCGAGCTGATGGTCGCGGAGAAAGGTAGCGATCTCATCACGTTGATTGGTAATGCCATTGGCATTGAAGAAGCCTAACTTTAGGGAACGGGGTTTAAAGGTTCTTTGCCTCTCGTTGTTCATTGGAACTAGTAGGGGTACAAAACTTCGAGGGCTTGCGTAACCTCGGGGTACGCTTTGAAGCAAGCATTAAGCTTGAAGATGTCGCCTCGGCTGGCGATAATATCCCTAGCCATCAATTTGGTGGCGGGGTTTCTGTACACCTGGAAGGCGAGGTGCACGGTGCGAACTTCTTCTTCCGTAGGAAGAGAAACATCGATAGCCGCCGAAGCCTTGGGAACGGCGGGGGCGGGGGCGGCCTTGAGAGGCGCGGGGGCGACCTTTAGAGGAGCCGCGGGCATGGGGGCCAGTGGGGGCGCAGGGACCGCGAGGTCCATTAGCGCCGGAATGGGGGCGGCTTGAGGCTTAGCCATCAGGGCCGGGAAGGCACGCTGATGGTTCAGCGAATTCCAGGGCGAGGGCCTCTGGGGGCTGAGACGCTGAGGCATCTCCGTTGACGGGACCTTCACAGAGGGAGACTCCCTTTGCTGGCGAGCGTTAGCACGCTTGGCCAGTTTGGGGGAGGAGGACTTGGGGGCCTTTGGGCACCCACGGTAGTTGGCTGGGTGGCCGGACTGACCGCAGAGCACACAGCTCGGAGGCTCAGAGCAGAGCTCGCGGTCCTTGGGGCGAGTGCAGTCTGCAGTGCCATGCTCCCCTAGACACTTGACGCATCTGGGGGTGGCAAAGCAGTTGGACTGCGCATGCCCGTACAGTTGGCATATTTATTTACAAAATAGTGCGTCTTATATAGTATTTACATTATGTTCGCTTAACCAATCAAAAACTGTACATTAATTTTAAACAACAAATTTACAAAAGTATAACCAATAGGAACAAAGTAATTACAACCAATCACATCACACTGCACTGTTGCCACGTGAATTCCGCGAGGGGGCGCGTGTGTGTTTCCCGCGCTCGCGCGCTGCGCTGCCGAATGCATAAATATAAGTGCGCGGTCGTCGCGCGCTTCCATTTCGACGCAGCCGCCGTTGCGTGAATATCTGCGTGTGATTGTTTGGGCGCGGCGATAGGAAGACGCCGCGACTCGAAGCTTTACTTCTCGTTTCTTCGCAGTTTGTCAAAAAACATAACAACAGTTCTTTTCAGAACTATTCTCTGTTTCTTTTACGAGAAATGTCAAACGTTATAGTTCTTCTCAGAGCTGGTTGCTTCAATGTTTCTTTATGCAGAAATGTCACTCAAACGTTATGTGCTGTGATGCATGGTGGCTACAGTACTCCCCTTCAAGCGAAGCGTACCGGAAGCTTGACGACGCGGCCTGAACGTGTTGTGTTCTTGACAGCGGGCTGTGACGTCACGTTGTCCGTAGGTACTTGTTGCTTGACTGGTGTGGTACTGGCTTGGGTTTGCTTGGTATTGGTAATATGGTTTTGAGGTAAGGTATTGGTGATGGTAATCTGGTTTTGAGGTAAGGTTTTGGTGATGGTAATCTTGGTTGGAGGTAAGGTATCGGTATGCTCAGCTATGACGTATGCAGGCTTCAGTCGATCGATTGATATGTTGGCTTGCCGATTAGGTAACTGTATGGTATATACCTTTTCTGTTCGGTTTATAACACGATATGGGCCTTCATACGGAGCTTGGAGTGGTTTCTTGACTGCATCAGTTCTGATAAACACGTGACTGCACTTGAGTAACTCTTGATGCACGAATACGCGTTTATTGTTGCTATGATGCTCGGTGACTAATTGCGGTTTGTTTGCTTGAATGATGCTACGCAGTTTATCGACGTAAGTATAGTCCATTGTAGGTGTGTGTGTACTCGTAAAGAAATCACCAGGTAAACGTAGGTTGTAACCGTACGTAAGTTCGGCGGCGCTCACACCGGTGTCGGTGCGCAGAGCGGCTCGTAATCCGAGTAGCACTGTAGGGAGTTCGTTGACCCATGAACTTGTGTCGGAGAGTTTCGCGCGTAAAGATGTTTTGAGCGAACGATGCCATCGTTCGACCATTCCGTTGCTCTGAGGATGATAAGGTGTGGTGCGATTTTTCTTGATACCCATTTGTTTCATTAAGTTTTGGAACAGCTGACTCTCAAACTGACGACCTTGGTCGCTTGTTAGTGTAGTCGGGCAACCAAATCTTGATATCCAGTGTTGATAGACGATATCGGCGATTCGATCAGCTGTTATTTCATCTGTAGGTATTGCTTCGGGCCACTTCGTTAGTCGGTCGATCATTGTTACTAGGTAGCGATAACCTTGAGCTGTTGTAGATAATGGCCCCACCACATCGACATGGAGATTTTGAAAACGATCACATGGTGGGAAAGATGAGATGTTTGAGAATGTGTGACGTTGTATCTTGCTTTTCTGACATTGTATACAGGTTCGAGTCCAACGGCTGATGTCTGCGTTCATTGATGGCCAAAAGAATTTTTGTGTGACGAGTTTACGAGTCGTGCGCGTACCAGGGTGACTGATATTGTGCACACTGTTGAAAACTTCTTGTCTATGTTCTTCTGGTATATACGGGCGTATATAAGGTGTAGATGTTTCGCAGAATAACTCGATGTCAGTGTTAGGTATTATTATTTTCTTGAGATCGATGTTGTTTTCTTGTAATAATTTTTCAATGTTGCTATCCTTTTCTTGCGCGGTAGCTATGTCCTTGAAGTTTATTGAAGATGGGCAAGATATTGTTTCGATGCGGCTGAGTGTGTCGGCGACGATGTTTTGTTTACCGCTGACGTGACGTATGTCCGTGGTAAATTCGCTGATAAACAAAAGTTGTCTTGTTCGTCTTGGTATTTCTGTGTTTGATTGCGCTTTTGACATTACGAATGTTAATGGTTTGTGATCCGTAAATATAATAAGGTGGCGTCCTTCAAATGTTTTACGAAAGTGTTTCACTGCCATGTAGATAGCGAGTAATTCTCGATCGTATGTAGAATACTTCTTTTGCGCGTCGGTGAATTTCTTGGAATAATATCCGAGCGGTTGCCATGTGTCGTTTAGGTATTGTTGTAGAACGGCACCAGCTGAGTTGTCGGATGCGTCACAGAATAAGGCAAGTGTTGCATGATGTGATGGGTGAGCGAGTAAAGCTGCTTTTATGATGCTGGCTTTACAATGCTGGAATGCTTGCGTTGCCTCATCGGTCCAGGTGATCGGAGTTTTGTCTCGCTTCTTTACATTGTGTAGGTATGAATTAAGTGGGGCTTGTAGTACTGCGGCGTTAGGTATATGATCACGGTAGAAATTGATCATTCCGAGAAATCTTCGTAGTTCTTCGATTGTAGTCGGCTGAGGGAAATCGGTGATTGCTTGGATTTTATGTTGCGGTGGTTTTATTCCTTCTTCCGATACGGTGTAACCAAGGAACTGGACTTCTGGTTTGCCTAGGTTACATTTGGTGGGGTTGATGGTGATACCGTTTTCTTCTAATCGCTTCAGTACTGTATGGAGATGTTTTCTGTGTTGGTCTTCGTTTTCTGATGCCAATAACAAATCGTCGATGAAAGGGAAAACGAAATCTAATCCTCGTAGAACTTCATGGATATAACGTTGAAACGTTTGTCCCGCGTTTTTCAAACCTGGGCACATACGTGGGAATTCAAATAATCCCATTGGAGTTATAATGGCTGTCTTCTGGATGTCTTCTCTTACGCTCAGTTGTTGGTAGGCGCGGTTGAGATCAATTGTTGAGAAGATAGTTTTTCCTGATAGGTGATGAGTGAAATCTTTGATGCGTGGAACAGGATAGCGATCTGGTATAGTGATGGAATTGAGTCGGCGATAGTCACCACAAACTCTAATATCGCCATTCTTCTTGGGAACGATGTGTAGAGGTGATGACCATGGGCTCTTGCTAGGTCTGCATAATCCTTGTTCGATCATATTTTCGAATTCTTTCTTCACTATTTCGAAACGGTGTGGTGGGATCGGTCGAGCTCGGCTGTATATCGGTGGTCCTGTTGTTTCGATATAATGTTGCACGTTGATATCGGAGCTTAGTTGCATCGATGTTAGTCTTGTTATGCCGGGATATTGTGCTAATATGTCGTGGTATGACTGCGTGATGTCTATGCTGCGTACGGTAGGTACGTCCGATAGTCGTAGCGGGGCGTTGACCTTTAGGCTAGTCACACCGTCGATTAATCTTCGGTTTTTCAGATCGACGATAAGTTGGTGATGATTGAGAAAATCGGCTCCCAGTATGGGTTTGGTGACGTCAGCTACGATGAATTTCCACAAGTACGGTCGACGAAGATTTAAATCGAGTGTTATTGTTTTCTCGCCATACGTAGCTATAGTTGTGTTGTTCGCTGCGTATAGCTGGAAAGGTAGCGGTTTAGGTATTTGTCCCTTTGTTCTCGGTAGCATGGATGTCGAATGACGAATGTTTGCTCCAGTGTCGACTAGGAATGATAACTTCGAGTTCCTGTCAGTGACGTATAGGCGGTGGGACTTTTCTTGAACGCCGGTGTCCGCCATTGCCAACGTTCCGTCTAGTTTTCCGAGTTCTGTTTCTTGAATGAGCAAGGCGATGTACAGCGCCTAGCTTCTTCTTTGAAACGTCGGTGATAATAACAGAATGGTGATGGCGATGCTTCTCGACTGCTGGATGCTCTTGGTCGTGACGTGCTGCGGTGACGAGATGAGTGACGTCTGTGGCGATAGTTGTTGTTATATCGACTTGATTTTAACTCAGCTATTTCTAGTGATAATTTTCTTATTTCGCTAATAAGGTACTGCGTATCAGCGTGTGGTGCGGACGGTGGTGGTGGTGGTGTTGTCTGCACGACTGCGACTTCGGTTGCTGCTGTCTGCTCCATTATCTTGTCAGCGAGTAGAGCGAGTTCATCGAGTGCTGTCTTGGTGCTGAATGTTTCGCTGACGGCGAGGACTGAACGGACGTGTGATGGAAGATGGTTGGTCCACATGAGTCGCAGAGTGGATTCCGGTATCTTGTCTGTAGCAAGGTGTCGCATGCGCCGGAGTAGTTGTGTCGGCCTCTGGTCTCCGAGTTCCATCTCGGACAGCAGTTTCTGAAACTGGCGGCTGTCGGACTCTTCGTAGGCTGATATGAGTCTTTCCTTGATGGCCTTGTATTGATCCGTCTCTGGTGGGTTGTAAAGTAGGTCCATGATCTGCTCGATGTCTTGTCGCTCGAGCTGTGCAATGACCATCTGAGCAAGCTGGTCTTCTCCTTTCTTGAGGTCGTGAGTTGCTGCTTCGAAGCTGATGAACCAGAGTCGTGGTCGATCGCGCCAGAAAGGTGGGATGCGCATGGTGAGGGATATGCCGGCTGCTTCCGCCTTCGGGCTTGAGTGCGATGTTGAGCTTGATTGTTCTGTTGAGCAGGGATTCGACATCTTGATGGTTTTTTTTTTTTTTGAGGCGATCTTCAATTTCTTCACTGTGTTCTGCACGGGGTAACCACTTTAGCGAAGCTGACCACTTTGGAGATCTCACCACTTTGGCGGTTCTTGGCGGTGATTTAGGAGGATCTTGATTGACTCTTGGAGATATCAGAAGGATGAAGAAAATACTCGTTGATAGTGTAGAAGTAATAATAAAGTAATATATATATATATATTTTTTTTTTTTTTTTTTTTTTTTTTTTTCTGTATGGCATCTCGCAGTTCAACCTGAGGGTTGGTTACTGCTTAACCGGACAATCCTGTGGTGCCTTAAAAGTGACTTTTAGGGCCTCCAGCCAGGGCAAAAACTTATAAACTAAGTGACTACGCTAAGGGCACCCCCTGCGGGGTACGAGCCTCGGCTTAGGTCGCCACTGAGAGAGGGCAGCAAAGGGACAGGCTGGATCGGGTCTCCATTAATTAGGGGCTATTTTAAAGCTAAGGGCTCAGCGACGCGGGCTGGCGCTAGCAAGGGTCGGGGGGGGGGGGGGGCTTTACGGGGTCGTCGCGAGGGACCTCGGCGGCGAGGTCGGAATGACGGTATTTTGTGTCTGTGTTTGACTAATGTGCTAGTGGAGGGGTAGTATTTCTTTCCTGAAGGAGGGTAATAGCGTCATCTGGATCGGACAGGGTATGACGTGGACGTCGGGTCCTGTTAATACGGGAAGGGGTATATCGGGCGGCCGCTACGACGAGCGGGTTGCGGTGTTTCTCCGCTTGATCGAAGAAGCGCTTGCAAGCGCGCTTCATGAACTGACGGATGGTCGGGAGTTTGAGATCGAGATGAAGGTTCTCGTTGCGAACATAGAACGGGGCGCCCGTTATTTTTCGCAAGAAACGGTTTTGCAGGGTTTGCATTCTGTGAAGACGGTATGCCTTTACGTGTGCGAATACAGCACAGGCGTAGGTCATGATGGGACGAATGCACGTGGTGTAGGTACGCAATTTGCACTTGAGTGACAATTTGCTACGTGCATTCAACATACAGTGAAGTCTACCTTGAGCGAAAGCGGCGCGCGAACGCGCCTGCTTTATGTGCTCCGCGAAGGTTAGGTGGCGGTCGAGAATGACTCCTAGGTATTTGGCTTGCTTCTCCCAAGGGATGGGCTCGCCGAACATGGAAATCGGACTGGGAAGGGAGGGGTTGATGCGCGGTTTGGAAAACAGCACTGCCTGACTCTTAGCGGGGTTGACTGTGATTCTCCATCTCCGGAACCAAGCGCCTAGTGCGTTTGCGGAGTCTTGGAGGATGCGGGCTATGCGGACTGGGTCAGTGCAATAAATGGCCGTGTCATCGGCGAATAAAGCCAAATGAGCCTGTCTGCTCTTTGGAATGTCACTGGTGAACAGCGTGAAAATGAGAGGGGAGACCACGGAGCCCTGGGGGACTCCAGCACGTATGGGACGTGGAGACGAGAGTGCCCCTTCGACGCGATAACGAAAGGTGCGATTCGACAGAAAGTCTCGTAAGATCAGTACGAGACGATCCGGCACACCCAGTAGGTATAGCTTGTATATTAAGCCATTGTGCCAGACTTTGTCGAATGCCTTCGCTATATCGAAGAAGAGTGCACCGGTCTTCAAGCCGCGTTGGAACCCAACGCTTACATGCTCGACGATGCGGTGGACCTGTTGGACGCAGCTGTGTTCGGTACGAAAGCCGAATTGCTCGTCGGGAATAAGACTCTTAGCTTCGACATAATCTTTGAGACGCTTATAAATAAGTCTCTCGTAGATTTTGCCGAGGGTGTTGAGTAAACTAATGGGGCGATAACTAGAGGGGTCAGACTTGGGTTTGCCTGGTTTCGGAATGCCGATAACAGTGGCTTCTTTCCATGCCTGAGGAAAAATGTTGTTGCTTAGAGCGCCATTGAAGATGGCGGTCATTTGCATTATCAGGGCGGCGGGTAGGAGTTTAAACACCTTATTGGTGATGCGATCAGAGCCAGGGGCTTTGCGGGGTTTCAGCCTCATGATAATATCCTGCACTTCGTCTGGGGTGACGGGAGGCAGAGGATAATCAGGGTCTTCGACGGGGGGAAGGGAGGCTCTACGTTCAACTTCAGCATCGACCTTGGAGAGGTGCGCTTGGTCTACTGGTAGGGAACTAGGAGAGCATTGTGACTCAAGGCTGTCGGCTAGGCACTCAGCCTTTTCATCGTTATCGAAAGCGACGGTTTTGTCGGGTCGAACTAGGGGGGGCATGGAGGCCTCATTAGAGGAACGAAGTGACCTCTGCAACTGCCAGAAGGCTAGGTGCGTGGGCTCTAGTTCGCTAAGCGTCTTGTCCCAACGGTTTGAGCGCCACTCCGCAATGCGTTCCTTTACAGCACGCTGTAGGGAACGCATGTGGGCTTTGTTCGCATCGCAGGGGAAGGCGCTATATGCACGGACAGCAGCGTTCTTCTCGGTCAACAAATCACGCACATCATCTGGTAGTTTAAAGCGCGGTACTTTCCCCGACTCACTTAAAGTAGCGAGGGTCAGTCCAATCTACAAATCGGGAAGTAGAACTGACCCCGGCAACTATCGACCGGTGTCGGTATTACCCGTTATTTCGAAAATCTTCGAACGAGTACTATACAACCGCCTGAACGCTTATTTGATCGAGAAAAAATTCTTAATCGAGCAGCAATATGGCTTCCGCCCCAAATCAAGTACTCTCACAGCCACAGTAGATCTAGTAACAAAAATAAAAACTCAAATTGACCAAAAAAACATTGCTGTAGGTATTTTCATTGACCTAAAAAAAGCCTACGATACAGTAAGTCATAAAAAACTACTACAAAAATTAAGCAACATAGGAATTTCAGGCAGCGCTCTCAGTATGTTCACGTCATATTTAGAAAATAGGCAACAAGTCGTTAAGATAGATAACTTCACCAGCTCGATGCAAAACGTAGCATACGGCTGTCCCCAAGGCTCAATTATCAGCTCATTACTTTTTCTCATCTATATTAACAACATTAATAAAATAGGGTTGACAGGACACCTAACGTTATACGCAGATGACACTTGCCTTTTTTATTTCAATAAATCCTTAAACAATATTATAACTGAGAGTCAAAAGGACCTTGACCTGCTCAATGAATGGTTAAAATATAACTTGCTTACTATTAACACGGCAAAAACATCTTTTATGATTTTCTCCGCAAAAAACAAACCGTTACCGGACTACACACCACTTACGATCAACGGGGAAATAGTTAAACGATCCACTCAAGAAAAGTATCTCGGACTGTGGGTAGATGACAAACTTACGTGGAAATTGCACATTGATCATATAAAAACCAAATTAATATCCCTTTTAGGAGCTTTACGAAAAGTGACAAAATGTATCCCGAAAAAAGTACGTCTAATTATATATAACTCTCTAGTAAAATCGAAACTTGAATACCTAATTGAACTATGGGGATCCGCCGCCAAATCTAACATAAAACCATTACAAAGAATACAAAACAAAATTATCAAAGTACTATTTCATTACCACTACCTATATCCAACAAAAAAATTATACGAAAAAACTAACCTACTAAATCTCACACAACTATACATTTATTACACCTGCATCCTCATAAGAAAAATCACCACAAATTCTGTACAATCAAATTTACAAATACATAAAAAGACACCAACATACAACACAAGAAGTAAAAACAAGTTTCAACTGATAACCGCACGTGCACGGACTAATTACGGAAAGAAAACAATATTAGTAGAAGGAACGCAGCTATTCAATGATTTACCAGAGGATCTAAAGAAATGTAATAGTTTTAACATATTTAAGGCTAGACTCAAAAAACATGTACTTATGTCCTGTAACACCAACAGCATACCCTAGAGGCAAATACCTACAATAATATTTCACATTGTATCTCATTTTAAGTGAACTGTTACGTTCTTATGAGAATAAATTCTTTAAACCTGAACCTAGTTTCCAGCGATGATCACTCATCGCCGGAACCTCCCTTGAACAATCGTTCAAGACAGATTGCACGTGACTTGTGAACGAGTCGATCGCGGCCGTCGTGTCTGCGACTGTCACCAAGTGGTCGGGTATGGCGTCCAAGTCTGGCGACGTGGTGGATTGTAGGCTTTCGCTTACTTTCCTCCAGTCGGTTATAACTTGTGTCGGTGGGGGCTGACTGGGGTCAGCAGGGCCGGTACGAGAATTTAATTCCATGACCACAGGCCGGTGATCGGAGGTGAGCTCGTGTAGCGTCTCAATGGAATGCAAACGGAGGTTCACATTCTTGAGCAGCGCTATATCGAGGATGTCGGGACGATGGTTGGGGTCATGGGGGAAATGAGTGGGAGTCAGCGGTGCGATGACATCGAAGTTAAGGGAGGAACACAGGTGGAACAGGGTCCTACCTCTAGTGTTGGTCGTGTTGCTATTCCACGCGGGATGTTTGGCATTGAGATCACGTTCACGATCGTAAGACGGAGTCACCTAGGCCAAGAAGGACGGTGAGATCATCCTTGAGGAGGATGGGGTCCTCCGATGGAAGTGGAGGGACATAGACTGAGACAATGAATAACGGCTGATGACCGGTCATGCCGAGCCGACAGACTGAGACCTCTAGGAGGGAGAGGGGAGGAGGGTCCATAGGGGAGCAGTAGAGGGACTTTTTGTAATAAATAAGGGTGCCACCCCTATGACAGCGGGTCCTATCGTTGCGAACTAAACTATAGTTGGCAATTTTAGGGTCCAGGTGATACGGCTTGAGAAAGGACTCCTGGACAAGGAGTAAGTCGAGCTGATGGTCGCGGAGAAAGGTAGCGATCTCATCACGTTGATTGGTAATGCCATTGGCATTGAAGAAGCCTAACTTTAGGGAACGGGGTTTAAAGGTTCTTTGCCTCTCGTTGTTCATTGGAACTAGTAGGGGTACAAAACTTCGAGGGCTTGCGTAACCTCGGGGTACGCTTTGAAGCAAGCATTAAGCTTGAAGATGTCGCCTCGGCTGGCGATAATATCCCTAGCCATCAATTTGGTGGCGGGGTTTCTGTACACCTGGAAGGCGAGGTGCACGGTGCGAACTTCTTCTTCCGTAGGAAGAGAAACATCGATAGCCGCCGAAGCCTTGGGAACGGCGGGGGCGGGGGCGGCCTTGAGAGGCGCGGGGGCGACCTTTAGAGGAGCCGCGGGCATGGGGGCCAGTGGGGGCGCAGGGACCGCGAGGTCCATTAGCGCCGGAATGGGGGCGGCTTGAGGCTTAGCCATCAGGGCCGGGAAGGCACGCTGATGGTTCAGCGAATTCCAGGGCGAGGGCCTCTGGGGGCTGAGACGCTGAGGCATCTCCGTTGACGGGACCTTCACAGAGGGTGACTCCCTTTGCTGGCGAGCGTTAGCACGCTTGGCCAGTTTGGGGGAGGAGGACTTGGGGGCCTTTGGGCAGCCACGGTAGTTGGCTGGGTGGCCGGACTGACCGCAGAGCACACAGCTCGGAGGCTCAGAGCAGAGCTCGCGGTAGGCGAGTGCAGTCTGCAGTGCCATGCTCCCCTAGACACTTGACGCATCTGGGGGTGGCAAAGCAGTTGGACTGCGCATGCCCGTACAGTTGGCAGCGATGGCACTGCCCAACTGTGGCGGTCTTGTGGGGCTTCTCGATGGAGATGCCCGACAGGTGACACACGGACTTCACCTTAAAAATGGGGTGATGTCCGTCGGTATGTTCGCATACGACAAGTACACTGTCGTACGCGACAGCCCCTCTCGCTTTGTGTAAGCGATAGACGGCTAGCACGGGGATGCCCTGCGACACAAGGTCATTTAGGACCTCCTCCGGGGAGATCTCCTTAGGCACCCTCCGAATGATAACCCGAGTGGGCTTGTCCTCGGGCAAGGAGTAGGTATAGAACGAAATGTTCCTTACCTTAAGGAGTGTGGTTAATTCCCTATAGTCATTAGACAAGGGGACGGACACTTTGATGCCCTGCTGGGTCGCACGGGCATTTGAAAAACGGATCTTTCGCTCGTTACAGAGCTTGGACACCTCTGTCCACTTCGCCTTATCTTGTATGAAGATAGGCGGGGGCGCTGACCTCTTCTTTGAGGCCGACAGGGAGGCGGGCATAGGGGTAGAGGGACGGCTAGACGTGCTAGCTACCGGTCCAGAAGCAGGGGGGGGTGCGGGGGGGGAGAGGGGCAACGACTCCGAAGCGGAGGGAACGGGGGGCGGGGTTTCGGCCACCACCTTTTTGGCCTTGGAGGCCTTGGAAGAGGGTTTTCCCTTCTTCCTCTTTCCACCACTGCCGACGGGTATGTACCCATCGTCGGAGGCAGATGAAAACGCCACCGACTCATCCTCAGAGTCGGATGGCGGCGGTGAGGTGTGCGGACATGACGTGTCCATGCACACTACAACGGGGTCTCTAGGGGCCGGAACGCCCTGGTCTGCGGCGGGCGGTGACAGAGTGCTGTCACTGTCGCTGAATGCAGCAGTGCACTCGTCGCCCGAACTTTGTTGCGACGCAACAAAGTTGTTGAAGCTTGCCGCAAACACGGCGTCCTTCATAAGGAAGGACTTTACGTACGCGAGAATCATCGCGTCCGTCATGATGTATAAGTGAAATTACGTAGGTAGGTACCTACGTAATCCACAACACTAAAAAGATAATAAAAATATTTCCCCAAAAAAATTACCTCGATCGGGGTAATTTTTCGGGGAGAAATAAAATTCGGGGAGAAAAATCAGGGAGCCAAAATTTATCCAAAGAAAAATTTTGGTCCGAAAACTATGTGGGAAAGGGATGGGAGAACTAAGCTCCTAACAGCCCCGAGGTGACACGTAAACGTGCGCCCCTCGGGCAGACAGTCCCCTTGAAACTAACCTCCCGTGTGGCTTTGCTATAGCTTTGCCGACGAGAAGAAAGACACAAACAAACTCGCCAGCTGCTAAGCTGTCTGTTTGGCCAGAGGGGCCTTAAATGGAATACCTAACTCCCCGGGTGGGAGAGCCCGGGGATGTGTACCCTCCCTGAAGGGATACTCAGGGAGGTGAGTACCTAAGGTGAGCCCTAAGCTAGTATACCTACCGCCAATCTTATTGTGCGGTAGGGCCCTGTGGGTCTTGCGACCGATCCGGGCCGCTGGGGTAGACACACCCAGACGTCCCGGGTGCAGCTGTGGACAAACGGGGGTAAGAAAACTACCAGACCGCGACTAGGAGTCCCCCCAAGGCCGCGGTCGGAGCCCTTCCAATTAACTGCTTTCCCCTGAAGGGGGTCAGCGGGTGAGTTGGGTCACCACCCACTTGGGTTCGTTAACACCGCTAGGTATCCCCCAAGTACCACCGAAAAAACAGTGGATTTTAACCCTTAAGGGGCCAACCGTCGACCGAATGCGCGCGAAACGCGATCGCAGTAAACACAGTTACGAGTGAACACGTCACACTCGTAACCGGTCTGCTACGACGTAGCCGAGCACGTAGCAGTGCTACGCGGAGGCAGTGCTTGGCGCCAGCGGCGGCCTAAGCCGGTGGAGGTGTCGCACGGTGCGGCGGCGGGGTCCTGTGCGGCAGGCGCGACAGGGGAGCTGGTGGCGCGGGGGCGCGGGTGCGTTCGGAGCGTAGCTAGAGAGCGCGTGGGCTCTCGGCAGCGTCGGAAAGCGGAAATGATGATGATATTTATTTACTTTTTTTTTTTTTTTTTTTTTTTTTTTTCTCTGTATGGCATCTCGCAGTTCAACCTGAGGGTTGGTTACTGCTTAACCGGACAATCCTGTGGTGCCTTAAAAGTGACTTTTAGGGCCTCCAGCCAGGGCAAAAACTTATAAACTAAGTGACTACGCTAAGGGCACCCCCTGTGGGGTACGAGCCTCGGCTTAGGTCGCCACTGAGAGAGGGCAGCAAAGGGACAGGCTGGATCGGGTCTCCATTAATTAGGGGCTATTTTAAAGCTAAGGGCTCAGCGACGCGGGCTGGCGCTAGCAAGGGTCGGGGGGGGGGCGTTACGGGGTCGTCGCGAGGGACCTCGGCGGCGAGGTCGGAATGACGGTAATTTGTGTCTGTGTTTGACTAATGTGCTAGTGGCCCTATTTCTTTCTTGAAGGAGGGTAATAGCGTCATCTGGATCGGACAGGGTATGACGTGGACGTCGGGTCCTGCTAATACGGGAAGGGGTATATCGGGCGGCCGCTACGACGAGCGGGTTGCGGTGTTTCTCCGCTTGATCGAAGAAGCGCTTGCAAGCGCGCTTCATGAACTGACGGATGGTCGGGAGTTTGAGATCGAGATGAAGGTTCTCGTTGCGAACATAGAACGGGGCGCCCGTTATTTTTCGCAAGAAACGGTTTTGTAAGGTTTGCATTCTGTGGAGACGGTATGCCTTTACGTGTGCGAATACAGCACAGGCGTAGGTCATGATGGGACGAATGCACGCGGTGTAGGTACGCAATTTGCACTTGAGTGACAATTTGCTACGTGCATTCAACATACAGTGAAGTCTACCTTGAGCGAAAGCGGCGCGCGAACGCGCCTGCTTTATGTGCTCCGCGAAGGTTAGGTGGCGGTCGAGAATGACTCCTAGGTATTTGGCTTGCTTCTCCCAAGGGATGGGCTCGCCGAACATGGAAATCGGACTGGGAAGGGAGGGGTTGATGCGCGGTTTGGAAAACAGCACTGCCTGACTCTTAGCGGGGTTGACTGTGATTCTCCATCTCCGGAACCAAGCGCCTAGTGCGTTTGCGGAGTCTTGGAGGATGCGGGCTATGCGGACTGGGTTAGAACCAGTGCAATAAATGGCCGTGTCATCGGCGAATAAAGCCAAATGAGCCTGTCTGCTCTTTGGAATGTCACTGGTGAACAGCGTGAAAATGAGAGGGGAGACCACGGAGCCCTGGGGGACTCCAGCACGTATGGGACGTGGAGACGAGAGTGCCCCTTCGACGCGATAACGAAAGGTGCGATTCGACAGAAAGTCTCGTAAGATCAGTACGAGACGATCCGGCACACCCAGTAGGTATAGCTTGTATATTAAGCCATTGTGCCAGACTTTGTCGAATGCCTTCGCTATATCGAAGAAGAGTGCACCGGTCTTCAAGCCGCGTTGGAACCCAACGCTTATATTTATTTACAAAATAGTGCGTCTTATATAGTATTTACATTATGTTCGCTTAACCAATCAAAAACTGTACATTAATTTTAAACAACAAATTTACAAAAGTATAACCAATAGGAACAAAGTAATTACAACCAATCACATCACACTGCACTGTTGCCACGTGAATTCCGCGAGGGGGCGCGTGTGTGTTTCCCGCGCTCGCGCGCCGCGCTGCCGAATGCATAAATATAAGTGCGCGGTCGTCGCGCGCTTCCATTTCGACGCAGCCGCCGTTGCGTGAATATCTGCGTGTGATTGTTTGGGCGCGGCGATAGGAAGACGCCGCGACTCGAAGCTTTACTTCTCGTTTCTTCGCAGTTTGTCAAAAAACATAACAACAGTTCTTTTCAGAACTATTCTCTGTTTCTTTTACGAGAAATGTCAAACGTTATAGTTCTTCTCAGAGCTGGTTGCTTCAATGTTTCTTTATGCAGAAATGTCACTCAAACGGTATGTGCTGTGATGCATGGTGGCTACAACGTCATACAAAAATACCTACGAAATCCCGGAATAAATATTATCTCATAGAAGGAGATGAAAAGTAGAGTTGACTCGAGAGCAAAAATATTTTTCCCTCAGGCGATGAACTTTGAATCCCTCGCTATGCTCGGGATTCTATTCTAGTATCCTTCGCTTCACTCTGGATTCAAAATAGCGCCCTCGCCGTAAAAATATTATTTTGCTCCCTTGTCATACAATCTACTATTGTGTTATCAAAATTAAAATCCCTGATGGTGGTCAAGCACGGAACAGATGGCCAAGCCAGTTTTGTTTCAAAATCAAAGTCAAAGTCAAATCATTTATTTCAATTAGACCATTATAAGGCACTTTTGAACGTCAAATGAGAAAAGGTAGTTTTGTATGGAGAAGAATGGGCAAGAAACTCCATGTTTACTTCAGCATTATTCATTATCTACCTAATCGTTGCCCAGCTTTGTTGGAGACTGCTTCGTGTAACATGCTCATGATATAAGATAAGGTACGACTGGTTGTCAGTCTTTCTGGCTTCTGACTACCCTTAACTTATAATGACTGTCAAAGATCTACAAATAACAGCCGGGAACCCCCCAGGAGTTCCCTCCATGGAGAGAACTCTGTATGAAATCGCCCATCCACAGACCAACCGCGGCAAATCACTTTAGTATTATTCTAAGTACCTATTTAAAATCGAGGGCTACGATATTTGTTACATTTTATCTATTTATTTATTTTAACTTTATGCACAAAATGTAAAAAAAGCATTGTACAAAGATGGACTTAATGCCTTGGGCATTTTCTACCAGTCTACCTTAGGGTGATGCAGAGACAAAACATGGTAGGTGCAAAGATACCTACTTAATATTTCACAAACCTACCCAAAAAAAAATAACAATTTTTATTTTACTTAGTTTTTTTTTTTGTTGGGGCAGGAGTGGTAAATCCTCATGGACGCCCAGACTGTCCCGAAGTTGAGACAGTCTGGGCAGTGCCGGACTCTTACGGGCTAAAACCACACTCCTGCCTAAGCGTACGTGAGCCCCTGCTATTATATTGCAGGGATTTTATGAGGCCTATTTGTTACTTATTGCATTTTTTCCAATTACTTGTTCCTTTTACTAACAATATTAAGAGCGCGTATTCGATTCGTGACCAAAACTTCATGTTTTCTCGTTTTGCCCAGAGCAATATCGTAAGGATGTGAACAGATTAATTAAAGACAATTACAGTTTTCGAAAAGATTAAGTCTTGATTTAGGGAGCTACAGAGTAAAAGTATAATGTTTAATTATGGTTTTTTGAAGCGAAGACAATCCTATCATATCGTTTTACGAAAACAGAAGTCAGAGTTAACTTTCAGGACTAATACAACCATTACAATATGCCAAAATATTATGTTTTATGCGTTTTTCCAACAGGATATACAGTCTTAAAGTGTACTACAGAGCCAAAATTACGAAAATATTACTATTATGTATTAAAAAACAATGTTGAAAAAGTAGAAAATCGGTTCACTTTGACAATTTTTTTTCACCAGTATTTGAATAAAAACATAACTGATATATTTATTTTATGAAAGGAAATGTTATGCTTAATATATAGAATATTTTTCAGTCCGTTATACGAACTCATATATTTTAGACAATTATTTTAAAAAGCTCTGTAAAACATCGCGCGCTGTCGTTTGCCGATCAATTTCAATGATTCGTGCTTATTTCGTGCGTATTTTTTTTTCTGATGCACATAAACAGACTATTGTGTTGTCTAAACGATGACAAGGATATTGAGAGGGAGCGAAGAGCTTTGTCGGTGCGGGCTAACATGTTGGTACATAGGTTTTCAGGGTGCACAATAGAAGTTAAGCTAACACTTTTCAGAGCTAACTGTCAAAGCTTTTACACCAGCGCTTTATGGACCAACTATACGCAGAGAGCTTACAAAGCTCTTCGAATACAATACAATAACGCCTTCAGGATCATGATGAGGCTGCCTCGATTTTGCAGCGCCTCGGGCATGTTTGCCGACGCGAGGGTCGATGATTTCTTTGCTATCCTAATCTAATGAAATGTTATTAATGTTATTAAAATGTGAATTGTTTGATTATAAAAGTATTTGATGTTTTAGTTGATTATTAATTTATTTGATTGTTAATTTATTTGATTATTCATATGGCACTAACATAGTTATTAAGACCTTTGTTACTAAAAAAAAATATGGACAAAAATAGTCTGCAATAAATGTATTTTATTTTTTTATTTATTTATTGTACTAGTGTGTGTCAATGCTGCTACGCAGTTCTAGCAATCGTTTAGATTTTGAGTTAAATCGAAGCTAAATCGAATACGCGCCCTTAACAATTTTTTCTATAAACTTAATAAATACATCTTTCGTTTTCTTACTTTTTAACAAAATTCCTAAATTCTCTTTACTTATTTTAATGTCAAGTTTAGTTTCTATGTCGTGCCTCTGGGAGCCATGCACCGGGCAATCCGTCAGTAGATGGAGGACTGTTTCCTGCTTGTCGGGGTCGCAGATACACGCTGGGTTCTCCTTGCACTTGAAGCGGGTCAAGTATTCGGAGAACCCACCGTGTCCCGTTAAGGCTTGGGTCAGCTCCTTCGTCAGTTGTAAATTCCGCACCGTCCTGTACGCCGCGATCGCGCATGGGAAGAACAGCTTGGTGGTGGCCGCCGTTTCTCCCGTACAGTACCTCCGGTTCCATTCGCCCAGCGTTTCCAGTCGGATCGCTCGCTTGACGAATGAAACCGGGCATATGTCGTAGTCGGGTGCACGCTTTGATCTCAGGGCAGCCTCCTTTGCGAGCGAGTCGGCTCTCTCGTTACTCTCCAGCCCCACATGTGCTTTGATCCAGAACAAGGATACGCTCTTGTTCTGGCAGTTACTGTGGCGGATGGCGTTTCTTGTTTCGACTGCGAGGGGGTAGAGGGCTTCGGGGTTCACGACTGTTTCGAGGGCTGCCATGGAGTCGCTGTAGATAGCGAACGCCGTCTCTGGTCTTTGGAGGACCACTTTTATGGCATCGCAGAGGGCGAGGAGCTCCGGGAAATCCGCGTAATCGCGGTGCGAGTTGTACTGCTCCTCGTCTACCAGACGTCGTAGTTCTATGCCTTTCTGCTCAGCAGGATGTGGTGCCTCCAGCGCAGATGCCACACGCTCAATCTCCCGGTCTCCCAGCGCAGGATGGGACACCCCCTTCTTGGCCTATTTTTATACTATATTTTACTTAGTTACCACTTTGTTGGCGTGACTATGTAACAATTCTAGATAGTCTACGAAATAAAAGGCTATGTAGAACTGTACGAATTGAATTTAATAGCTCTCACAAGAAAGATTTAAATGTGATGATTATCAAAAACAAGTAATAAATACAAAACACTAACCTAGTCGCACTAGGATTAGGCAGAGATTTCCAGGTTGGATTATGATCCACAGCCTGGCCGGCAAACTGGATCGGCCGAAGAGAAGACTGGCGCGGTCGGCTCTGGGACGGAGGTTCCCCAGGCGGTCAGTAGGACCCGCCCTGGGCAGCAGGAGGCACGCGACAGCTCGACTTAACCCGCTTAACCGACTCTCGGTTGTAGACTGGTAGACTTGCAGTAAGTAGACTGGTAGACTTGCAGTAAGTAGACTGGTAGACTTGCAGTAAGTAGACTGGTAGACTTCAGCAACGTAAGCGTATGGGTAATTAGCGTGTTACCCAAGCGACAGCGAGATCTAGACTGACTCTTTGACAGGTTTTGTTTTCTGACCGCTCTTCCGAAATTCGTAAAAAATCCAATTATGAATCCTCTTTCTAGAACGGTCATCGGTTTTCCAAAGCGAGGTATTATAATACCGGCCAGAGTCAATAATTGCAGAATGCCAATTATTTTTTATATATTATTAGGGCGAATTAGATCTAAAGGAACACGCGATAAATCAGCGGGTGTTCAGCCGTTTAATATATAACACAAACATACATGCTTACAAGATCAACAGCATAGAGGATTTACGTTAGTTAGCCGAAAACTTTTAGAAGTAATGTTGACGGTCGTCAAATTTGACGACTGTCATTGACAAACATGTCAAAGCAAAACATTATTTATTTTTCAGGTTTGTAAATATTAATTTGATCCAATTATACAGGAATATAATGCAATGGATGCAGACAGGAACAGCATAAAAATACACATACACATTCTATTCATAAGATTCCAAGAATCTACAAAAACAAATATTATAAAATGTAAACATAACGTGCGATGAATGATTTCATGCTTATAAAAAGTAAATAGTAGTTATCGGATTAAACCGAAATACTATAACTAATATATCGAGGGTATACCTTAGAGTGCTCAAACCCAATAAGTGTGAAATTGTAACTTTCGATATATTCAATGTTAAAGGTTTATGGAAAAAAATACTAACTTAATTCTAATAAAATCATTTAAAAGAATATATTTCCTAAAAGCGTATACATTCAATTAATATAAAAAGGTATTTTTAAGTTTCTTAAGTGGTCCATTTTTATAAAAAAATTAAAAGTTACACAGGGTACCGACTTATTGGGTTTTACCTTAAAACAAATAAAGCATATATTGTACTTTTATCAATTTATTTAGAAGAAATTAAACAAAAAGACCGGATTAATTTACTCCTCGCCACTCTCAAAAGCTGGTTGTTGGCTGTACGTCTTCGTATCAAGCCTACGCATTATGTTTTTTTTTAAAAAAAAACAGCAGCGGTAAATTTTTTCAAATCTAACATCACAATAAACAAAATTCTTTGACAAAACGGGGTTCTCTTTTATAATAGTTGTTGCCGTGTTCTTCCTAGCGGCTCTCTAAGCCATTCTCTAAACACTCCTGTTCAATTATATTAGGTCTTTACCTATGAAATTACCGTTTAGTATAAAGAAAGTTAAAATTATTTTTATGTAAATATTTTTTATTTCTGTCAATCAAAATATGCACCCATGTTATCGATGCATCTCTACCAGCGCAGCGGTAATTTTTCAATGCCAATTTTGAAGACGCCAGGCGTACGGGTGGCACCAACCTCATCAAAGGCATTTCGTACTGCTTCTCGGGTATTGAATTTCTTCCCTGTCAAGAAGTTGTCAAAATTTTGGAATGAGTACAGTCTGTCGGCGCAAGGTCTGGTGAGTACGATGGGTGACATATAACTTTCAACCCTAGCTCTTGTAGCTTAGAGACCGTCTGTTGTGCCGTATGAGGTACAGCGTTGTCGTGTAGGAGCAGTGGGGACGAGCGATTAACTAAATCTGGCCGGAGATTTGCGAGTTTCTCCATCTTTGTGTCCAGTTCCTCATAGCAGATATCGTAGTAATGCTGGTGAAATTTGGTAAGAAGCTGTGATAAATTATACCGGCACTAGACCACCAGACAGTGACCATGTCTTTTTAGGGGTACGTTTTCGTTTGGGGCATTGCCTAGGAATTGAGCCAGGGTCTAACCAACATCAGGGTTTCACGGCCTCGCCATCATCGAGGCGGTCGGTGCTCGAGCGCTGGTTCGGGAGGAGGCACAGCTCCATGTAGTTTCGGGTTACGCAGGTGCTCTCGGGGTATGGTTGCATCGGGAAGTACCTGTGTCGCATAAACGGGGAGCCGGAAGCCCGATGTCACCACCACGTTGACTGCCGGAAGAACACGGCGCGGCATACGCTGGCAGAGTGTGCCGCTTGGGAGGAGCCGCGCCGTGCCCTCGTCTCAGAAGTAGGCAGTGACCTGTCGCTGCCGGCTGTGGCGAGTCGAGTTGATGGTCGGCAGCACAGAGCCCTGGGACGCGGTGGTTTTCTTCTGCAACACGGTCATGTCGCAGAAAGAGGCTGCGGAAAGTGAGCGGGAGATCACTACTTCTCACCCGACCCGCAACAGCGCCTGTTGCGGGTCGGCGTGTGACCGGGCAGTGACCGGGCATCGGTGGATAACGTCCTCTTCCAGCCCTCCAAAACGGGTCCAGGGGCGGCAGACTCGGGGACGTCTGTCGCCCCCCAGATATATCAAGACCCGCGGTGGCAGCACGTAGTGTTCCACGCGCGCCCCTCTTAGACGTCTGGGGGGGAAGTCAAACCTCACTCCCCCCCTGATCCGAGAAGTGGTCCGCACAAGCGGGGGTTGCGGAAGTATCTCCAGTTCCCGTGACCGCCGACGCAAGTGTGAGATGGAACACCGGGGTGGTTTTTAGACAGTAAGAGTCTGACAGACCCCTCCACCCGTCCCAGGGCGAATGGCATCCATGAGGATTATCCACCCCGGAATAAAGAAGGGTCTAACCAACATGATTAAAACCAATCCATTTTTCATTCAGCGCAAGTGACTGAAATGCGTCGCGCTGGCGATCGTTCAGGTCGTACGGCACCCACTTATAAAGTTTTTTTAACTCAAAAATAATGACGATACGGTTGGCGCAGTGGCTGAGCGATCGACTGCTGCGCAGCGTGTTGCGGGTTCGATTCCCGCCCAGGGTAAACATTTGTGTGATGAGCACTTGTGTTTGCCTTGTGTCTGGATGTTGTCTATCTATTTATGTATGTATTTACAAATGAAAAAATGTATTTGTGTATGTATATCAGCTGTCTGACACCCATAGTACAGGGTCTCCCTAGTTTGGGGTCAGATGGCCGTGTGTGAAAATGTCCCCACATATATTATTATTATTATTATTATATTATTAATCGGCCAAGCATGGCGATTACGACTGAACCCCCCCTTGGGGGAAACCTATGCCTAGCAGTGGGCGTCTAAAGTGGGTGGTGGTGCTGGTGGTGGACCAATTCAATTCTGATTCTGATGATGCTAACGTTGAAGGTATCGTCAGCTGCCACTATCGCCTTTATTTCGTTGTTGTTGACTTTAGTTTTCGGGCGACCACTAGTCCTTTTCCTCAGTCATCCATTGGAGTGTTTGCACAAACAATCAGTTACTAAATAATATAATAAAAAAAAATTGGTGCTCGTCGCAAACTGTCAACAATAGCTTAAGTATTGTGGGTCAAACATGATTAATTGGGTTCTTCCTCAAACGAGGTTTAAAGAAAGCCGGTTGACGAAGTAACCATATACCCAAATACCATATAACTAAATATTACTGTTTATTTCGAAATATAATTAAACAGTAAAAACCCGATAATTATTTTTATTTGGTTTCAGTTTTTAATTTTGTATGTTTTCTTGTTAACTTAACTAAAGCTAAAATCCAATAAATATGAATAATGGTTATTGCCATAAACCCTGATGTAATTTTAATTAAAAAGTATAAATACTTAATACAAATAAAGCATTTATTTGTGGTTAACTTAAAATAAAAATAGGGAACAGAAAGTTAACACGCATTATAGTATTTTAGTTTTTCAGTTATGACCAAACATTGGCACTTTTTTGGATTGTTAACTCAAGTAATTTGCGTTACACTGTGAAATCTACTTATTTGATTACACTACTGAAAAGAGCGCAAAAAATGCATCAAGATGGACCAAAAAAACATTTTTTGTTTTTTTGTCACTTATTGGGTTTGAGCACTCAACCCTCGATATATATTCATGCCAAATAGCAGCTTTCTATTTCTAATAGGCTGAGTCACACTGCGGACAGACAGACGAACAGACATGGTCAAACTTTGCTTGTTGACGAAATGCTTTGACCAATAGAAAAGAAAAAATGGACATTTTTAAAAAGCCTTACTCCAATTCCAAACAAAAGCTTAACAACAACCTAACTCCAAATCCAAATCCTGACTGTCCGGTTTTATCCAGATGTCTGGCAACTGTGCAGTTACAAATATAAGGTTAGGCGAGCTGCACACTACACTAGGCGCGTACCTACCTATGTATAAAGTCCCGATCGAATTTATTTTATTTCAGCCGTGCACAACGACTATATTGTGACTGGCCGTGCAAGCTTATGTTTTAAGTGGCAGGTCGTACTGTTGCTCACGCGATTCTTTGCCTCAAGATTTTGTAAATGATGATCATGAAACAATGTAAGCGAACCTTCGTAGTTTGTAGTAGGTAGGTATAGGTTCAATCAGCGCACAGCGGTTATCGCGCGCGGTCAAAATTCCACTTTGTAGCATGATAGGTACAGACGCCAGCACATCACGCTACTACAATCTGTCACATTTCTTTAATCGATTTTCAACTTAATGTTTAAAGAATAAGGTTCAAGATTGATTGGGAAAATGTGACAGTTTCGGGTAGGTTGACCTGCTGGCGTCTGTACTTATAAATAAATAAGGGAGTCAAAATAAAAAAAAATGTATCTTGGACATAACTACATTTAATAACATTTCGAAATTGGAATATTGTACTTACTTGATCGAAATGTACAAGTTTAATCGAAAGTACGATAATTTACAAAAGTGGGCTGGAAGATTACAACACGTCTAGTGAGGCCCGGTCAGATACATGATGCGTGAATATATAATAATAATGACGTCAACATATCTTACTGTTATTATTGTTTAACGTACTTTAAAAGTACCTGCAACGTTAATACAATTGATTACCATTATACGCTAGCCGTTCGCTAAAAAACTAAAAGTATTAATGGAATGAACAAACTGGTAGAATAGATAGGTTGGACCTCAGAAGGTTCAACCTATCTATTCTAAAAAACAGGGTCGAACTTTTAATTTTTATTCCCATTTTCCCATTTCTGCATTGGGTAGGTACCTGATCGGGCTAATATTACAAATGGCAGCTATTTTATGGAAACAATTAGGTACAGTAGTATATCCCAATGTAACCGCTACACACTACTCAGTCTTAGCAAATGCTACACACGAGTTGACGTACGGCCGGTAGACTCACGTCCTGTAGGCTAAGCTAATGGCAGACTACTGGCAGTGACTGACGGACGTGGGGGGTAGTATTTGTATATTACATGCACTGTTAATTTATCTCAAATTATTAGATATCTACGGTTTATTATAACTCAGTCTCGAAGTGATCTTACGCCTTAGAGCATTTTTTTTACGCAGATCAAAATATTTTTTTGATACCTATTTACTAGGTTTTTGTTTGTTACTTTCGTGACACCCACATCCGTTATACCTAGATATCATTGAGTAGGTACTAATAATAAACAAATCGAGTCCTTTTACCAAAACGGAGCCACCACAGAAATAAATTGCGCAGGTAGGTAATGGTTAATTTTATTTGAATTATTAATAACTTTTAAAATCACAATACCCAGTTAATATAATATACAAAAATGCTATAAAACGGCTTGTATTCTGTACTATTTGTTGGCCTAGACCCGAGACTTGGCCAAGCCAAAACAGGCTAAAATATAGGTGCGTGTTCATAATAATAATTTATTGACTGGTATAATAGTTATTAAAATATCACCAATGTCTACAAAAGGTAAGTAAATAGAGGTAAATATAAAAACAAGTTTAAGTATGTAACTAAGTATATAAAAACAAAATGTAAACCTGGTCTATCAATAAAAAAACTTAATACGAACAACAAATGAATCAACAACAGCCACATGGCGACATAATGGCAAACTTGAAAAATAACAATAGAAAGGTTTTCTTACACGTAGGTACACTATACAATGTGCGATAATCTGCTGACTAAACAATAATACGCACGGCCACTTTTTGACGCTACTTATTATTAAGTATGCCCTGGATTTGCAACTGTTGGCGACAAGCCGAGTGTTGAATTGAACGTACCGCTGAAAAACGTTAGATTACGTTAGGTTTTTAACCGTAATCTAACGCGCGGGCGCTGTACAATATTTCATACTTACATATAATTTACGGAGACGCTAGCGAGTTATGGCTGTGTAAACTCATGGTAGAGGTACAGAACGCGATGAATGACCCCTTAGCACTTAAACCTTTTGAACCGGTCATGTGTAGATGACAAACCAAAATGTGCCCAGTATGTCACGCTTACATGACAGACTTTTATACGTAAAGAAAGCTCCTAAAACAACATTGGTTTTTTATTTGCTTTGCTATTATGTTCCTTGACACATCCTAGTTTATATTAAGTACCTAGTTGAACTTCTTTTATTATTTTCATCTATAATATTAACCAAAATAAAAACAAAACTAATAGTAATTATAGGAATACGATATACGCCGGCGACCTTGAGCGACCAGAGAATCGTATGCGTTGCGTCCGAAACTCTCAAAGTTTAGCCGAAAAATTTTAATAAAATATAGTAGGTATTCTTTAACTTAAAAAAAAAGACGTATACTAAAAGATAGATAATAAAATTGTCTGTAAAATAGTGAAAGTTTTGTTTAAATAAACCTGGTAGATTTTGTGTGATTATCAATGTTTTGTCCGCGTCAGACACAACTTCACGAGTTAATTAAACTATTTAACATGCACTTAATCAAAAATATTCACATAGGTACTAAATGATTAAGAGAATGTTCTAGTTTAACATATCATTTTTTCAAATCATTTACATTATATTTTGACGTGATTGTCAGTTTAAAATCTGTAAAAGTCGCTTGTTAGCGCCTTAAAGGATCAATCAATTCGTAAATTGGCACTGGGGGCACGATTTTGCGTTTTTGATGTGGCGGTCAAAAAAGTGCATTTTTGGAAATTCAACTCCCGGCGCTGAGCCGAGGCTTGAAAATTCAGTGAGCGGTAAAAAGCGGCCGTGCGAACAGCTTTCAGATGCCAAGCGAGACTTGTATTGCGTTCCACGAGTTGATTATTTATCTAATTGTAATAATTATCGTCCTGAAAACCGAAATCTCACCTACCTAACTAACCACACTAAGTTATAAGTAAGTAGGAATTTAAAATCAGGAATGAACTTGCCAAACAGCAGTTTCATTGCGCGGTTTACTTTTGAGTCGATTTACCAGGCACCAGGGCCTCAAGTCTGCTATTACAATAGTGTCAGAATATCATTGATTTCATAATTGTTGATTTTGACAAGTTTGGTAATCTACTAATATAATGGCGTCATTATGACTTTCCAATGGTCAACCACTGACACGCCATTGAAAGAAATGATTAAGAATCTTGTACAAAATGACAACTGTCGAATAACTGACTAGGCGGTAATCTGCTAAAATTTTGACAGTTCCTTTGATCAGTGACCTACCATTAGAACGTCATTGTGCAGTCATTGCTTTTAATTCGACCGACCAATGATCGACACATATGAATTTAGCAGATTACGAACTTTTAGCAAAATAACCATGGGGTCGTGTTGGAATGACGAAACTATAAAAATAGCAGACTTGGCCCCCAGTAGCTATATGTACCTACCCACACATAATTATAATTATGCGATTAGACTCCATAGATCCCGTTTTCCTTTTGAATGAGTATCAATGTGTTTGCATCTGTATCGCACGTTGTAAGCAGTGGGTCTCTGCATCCATAATTTGTGCTAAGTCATACTAATATTATTGGTTACATCTAGGAATACTTGTGTTGGCACGCTTTGTACCCGTAGTAGCTACATATTAACAGAGCATGGATACATCGGTAACGCATTGCGCTAAACAGAAGTTACTGGAACAAATCTCGAAACTAGGTGTCCTAATTATAATGGAGCTTAGAGCTTCTTGCCTTTCGAACTACTTATCACTTGGATTAATTTTGAAATGGAAGTATTTTGATAAAATAATGTTATACATACTCGTAACACCTAGGTAACTATTAGCTTATGTAATTCTACGTTACCGTTACCCATGCGCAATGCGACAACGTACACCTCGTATCTATACCTAAAGTACCTAAGTCTCATAAGTATCTTCTTTACATCTATAAATTTTGGACGTCAACGATTCGAAAAGCACGTTCACACGATTCTCAACTTTATATTCGTTACTATAAAGATCACTTTCTTAAATGTTAGAGCCACAAAAATAATCTAATTGAAAACATCAAGTCGACGGCTACGTTCAGCCCTGGAGGAGCCCTAGTTCCGCTAATGGACGAAGATCTAAGCTAACGAGTAGATAATACTTATTACAACAATCGGTAGGTCCACATCGACAGCGGGTTCTGCAGCAGCGCGAGGTGGGGGGGCTCCTTGCCGCCCACCAGCAGCAGGTGCAGCTGAGTCTCACCGTTCCTTGGCACACTTCTCGCGCGTCTTTCACTCAAATCTTGGAGCTCAATATCTCCTGGACCTACGCCTGAATCCGGAGTCAAAGCAGCTCCTAAATTCCTCACGTCTGGACCTAAATAATGAGGATTGCTGAATCCTAGCGAGTTACCAGACAATCTGTTGACCCGCTCAGCGCTCGCGTAGTCAGACGTGGACAGTTCTGCGTCATCCTCGTCGGTTATGATTGTGTCCTTGGTGAATCTCACGGACGCTGACTTGGGAATGGTGACCACAGTGACCTTGCCGTCAATTTTGACTGACGATATGCCATCTCTCTTCTTTATGCTGTTAATTTCTCGCCTGATGTCCTCTTCCTCTTCCGAGTCGAGGTAAACAAGCTTCGTGGCTTCTACTGGAGATAGGACTGGCGTGGGGAGGATCATGTCGGCAAAATCCGGGACAGAGATAGGTTCACGAGACATATCTGATCTGTATTCAATGACGTCACCCTCCGGGGGGCTCTCGCCTCCGTCTGCGGGCTGTCGCTTGTCAATGACGTACGCGGAGTGAGACTTGGACAGTGCGGCGGCTTCCTGCCTCACGAGGCTCTCGGTGGAGTCTCTTTCTCCTGCGAGCACGCTGTACGAGCACCGCGCGGCTCTCCGTATGTGGAATGAAGACAGCTTGGAGATCTCCTTGAGCAGGCTGGCGGGGGGGTCGGGGCGCAGCGAGGGGCGGGAGGCGGCGCCGGGGGGAGCCGAGCGCACGCGCGGCGGGGCGGCCGGGATCAGCAGTGCGCAGCTGTCCACGCGAGGAGACGGCCATTTCAAACTCTGGATTATTCGTTCCCAGGTTTCCGTTGCTAAAAACAAATAAAAACAATGTGTCAAACAAATTATTTTAAGCAGAGTGCCTTCAGCTAGACAGTGTAGGGCTGTAGGTATTGAATAAGATCTGCATAAGCCTAAGGCTCAGAATGAAAGTCTTACCGAAGTGAAACCTCCAGAGCTCGTTGGTGGAGTGTCCGTGCGTCTCTCCGCCGAAGATGTACAGGTGAGCGCCGGCGCGCAGCCCCGCGTGTCCGCTGCGCGCGCTCGGCGACAGCTTGGGGGGCGTGCGCACCTGGCTCCACACGCGGGACACTGGGCGATACAAACAAACGAAAGAAGCCATGACATCGGATTTTTATGCCAACATTATGGTGGGGCGGAAGAGTCTGTCAGACTCTGAGTGGCTAAAAACAACCCGGTGTACCATCTGACATCTACGCCGGGGAGCGCGGGATCGTACGAATCTTTCACAATCCCCGACTGATGCCAGTCCGCCTCTGTGGGCCTGCTTAGGTGACGGGCGCGCATTGAACATGTCAAGTCGGGTATGGAAGGTGACAGAGGCCCAGGGGCTGTCGCTCCTGGGCCCATTACGGGAGGCTATATGAGGGCGTTGTTCGCCGCCCTCCGCCGACGCCTGGCACGCTTGCTGCGGGCCGGGAGAGTTGTCGAGATCTCCCTTTCCGCAGCCTCCTTCTGCGAGATGACTGTTTCGCAGAAGGAGCCCACCGCGTTCAGGACTCGTCGCTGACCATCGAACTGATTACGGTCGGCAGCGACAGGTCACTGCCAAGCGGTACAGGCAAGTACAGGATAAGAAGTGTTTGCTAAAACAACAAATTAGGTACTAATTTGATTTTTCCATAGTTATATTTTGCACACACGTACGGTCACCAAAGGAGATAAGTATCCATGTCGCCGGAAACAGTTGAAGTTTACTTAGAAACCGATAGGTGTTTATGAATAAAATAAAATACAATTAATAGAGAATAAACAGTTCAATGATTTAATAAAATTTCATTTGAAAGCCCCCATTGGTTTCTAAGAAATCTTCAACTATTCCCGACGACATGGATACTTATCTCCTTTGCTACGCATACGCTTACTCTACGTGTATTTACTCAACAGCTCCTCTTATCTTCATAAGTTCATGTCATAAGCTGCACCACTACGGCCACTAAATGCGGCTCACAAAATAAACCTGTAAGCGTTATCTATAGGCTATATGTTAATGGGCAGGTAGATACTCACTGGTATCGTAGTACCAAAGATCACTGCAGTCGCGCAAGTCGCACTGTCCGCCGTGCACGTACAGCCGGTTGTCGTGCAGCGCGGCCGCGTGCCGGTGTCGTGCCGGCCCGGCCGTGCCCGTGCGCACCTGGTGCCACGACTCGGACTCTGGAATACAAGTCATAGGGTTCACGCGACGAGAAACTTAGCTGGAACCTCAGAATATGAAACGAAAGGCTGCATAGACCGCGCGGAACACTGAAAGGCGCACACCCGCGACACAACGATATAATTGCCTACACTAATACTAAAATAATAGACTGTACAGATACGTGCGTGAGTGTGCGTGTCTACGCGCCGCGCGAACCAAAACGCAATTTCCAGAGCTAGTCGTTCGACGCGGGGAGAGGTGAACGGTTTCAGAGGGAGGCGGAGCGTGTCGCTACTGTACGGTAGTACTAATACCTAAATTGTGCTGAAAGTGAAGTCAAAAAAGCAAATACAAATTCAAAAGCGAATACCTACAACCTCGTGATTGTATTCGCTTTTGAATTTGTATTTGTATTTTTATTTGTTTTTTTTCAACGATGCGTCGCGCGTCCTATCGTGCTAGTATAGGTACTGACTCGAGTCAGTACAGCACGAAGCGCGTTGTAGGTATTCGCTTTTGAATTTGTATTTGCTTTTTTGGCTTCACTCTCATATTCCGCGCGGTCTATCTGCCTTTTGTTTCATAATCTGAGGCTGGAACATTACATCATGCTATTAGGTGTTTGACCATGTCAATCATTCACCGTAATGAAACGCCCAGAGTTCATGCGTGGAGCCTCTCAGGTCCTTGTACCCTCCATAGATCAGCAGGCAATCCTTCAGCGCGTGCGCAGAGTGCCCCCTGCGGCCGCGGGGCCCGAGCCCTGCACCCCGAGGCTCTCTGGAGGCCCGCCGTCGTAAAGTCGACGTGTAGCTCGACTGGCCCGGAAGCTTCCGCCATATTTGTGTCTGGAAAATAATATAGAAGGTGTTTTTGTTGATAAATATATTTGATTTGATTTGATTAGGTATGCCCAGTACATACAATGCGACATTATAGTTCACGCGAGCTTAAGCTAAGTACTTAATGGTGAACACTTCAAGGATGAGTGGGGTTTGGTCTAAGTACTAAGCAGGTTTGTTTGGAGCCGGGTTTGTAAGCCCTGTTTACCTACTCTAAGTTCTGCGCCCATCAATGTCGTAAGGAAACTTTTAATTTAACGTTTTTATAACTAGCAAAAGGTTCAGCTTTCGGCATCTTAAATTGCTTAACATACAATCACGATCGATTTCATTTAGAGATAATTCAACAATAATACAGTATTGTCCTCTTATGTTGACCAACCGATAAGTCAAAGTCAAAGTCAAAGTCAAAGCATTTATTTCAATTAAACCATTTACAGGCACTTTTGAATTGTCAAGGAGTCGGTCAGTTAGACAGAAAGTTGAAGCTAGTTGCTCGTTCCAAAACGTAGGTAGGTCTCTATGGAGAAGAACGAGCAAGAAACTCCACGGACACTCTTTTAAAATCAGGTTTTTACAAAATACTGCTTACATTATTCTTGTTGCTTCTATATGTGAAAACAATGAAGGTAATCTAGAAATACAAAATATAAAAAATAATCAAGATAAAAACCATGGCAGTCAAGAGTTGACCAATCTCTACTGACAGCGCCCGTTCACGAACATGACGCGTGAATCAGCACCATTCAGCTCAACCATTTTAGAGGGAGCCGAATGACCCAACACACGCGCCACCACCAGCGAGACATTTGAGTGAGCATGACAATTCTCTCAACCGCCATGCTCATTTAAGTCAAACACATAATAATTTACTTAAAATATGGCTCCATGGTACTGATATTGCACGAAGTTTTCAAAAATAATAAATAATTACCTATATTGTATTGTCAAAATAAAGCAGGGGTAAGCACCGATTTAGATTATATCTGTGGGGTAAGTTTCATTACATTTTGCTGTTTCGTACCACTCAGCAGCTACCTGAGACTCAAAACTGAATACGAATCGATGAATGGGTTTAAATGTTTAAAATTGACCTTTATCATATTAATCCCTCTTAAGGGGGCGAGGGTTCCAGGTAAATAGGTAGCTACATAACGGGCAAAAAGGCAGATAGGTACTTACAAAAACTTGACGCAGGTGACGATCCTAATTCTAATAATATGTATATTTAATGTCTTTTGAGTCTTATAACCTTTAGAGGTCACTGCAATAGGTCAGTAGGTAATAATCGACATATTCTTACCTACAGCTTTTTTAACGTAATTTTATACATGAGCTTCTTTACTTCAGTAGTCTAATATTACATACTATATTAAATACGAGTACCTACGATGTAGAAGCAAAATAACGTAAACTCCAATTTGTATTGAAACTGGAAGAACGCAGTCTAGTGGCAACATGAGGAAACACAATTATTCTATACAAATTGATTAAAGCGATAGTTTACGCTCGAATTAAAACTCACACTAGGCGCTCAGTCATGATGATAGAGGAATTCCTGTAAAAAAAGGTGAAATAGTTATAAAAACCTCTGTATCGTATATCCAGAGCGGCGTTTCGTTGGAGAGGGCGCCGGCCTCTCCTCCAAACACGTACAGCTTGGCCTCGTGTGCGGTGGCGCTGTGCTCCTGGAGCGAGGGCGGAGGGTCTCCGCGGCACTCCAGCTTGTCCCATTTGCCCGTAGCTAGAAGGATAATAATATAAACCTATACATAACATGAAGTTCTCACTTTCTCGAGTCAAATGCCAGGTAAACTACCCAAGTATAAGGTTAACTTATTCAGTTTCTGATGTTTCGCAGCACCTACATACTGTGCAACACTCGACGCGAGCTAATTTTGAAGTTAAACCACTAGTTAACTAATTAAAACTTGTAGCTACATGATGTACATACATAACTTAGTACCTAGGTACCTACCTAGACTCAATACAGCATAAAAATTCTATTCATCTGTTTCGACAATCAGGCACCACAGAAATTATTACCATCATTACATTCTAAATGTAATATTTCGGATTGAATAAAAAAACCAATGAAAACATAACAAAAGACTCGTCACGCATTCTCTACAGCAAAGTTGAGACTTGTAATTAGCGTTTCAGTCAGTTAATGAGGCTCGACCTAATTAAACGCCAGTTGGAAGCTGCAGCAGGCACTCCAAGGATGAAAAGACACGCGTTTGTGGAGCCCTTCAACGACTGCTGGCGACAGCCTCTTCGATTGATATGGAGTGTTTTATTCAGGTTGGTGTTCCTAAAGACGCACAAATTGGACGTAACAACAGAAGTAGAATTGTATTGTAATAGACTGATGACAAATACTTAGATGTTAGAAAGGGAAGTGAGCAATTTCTTTAGCGTTTCGAGAGATGATACGTTATATTTGACGCTTTAAAGTTATTGGATATTTTCTGGCAAAAACTTATAATAGTGTATAGTATAACAATATCCTGAAAATCATTGTATTAAAACCAGCCATTACTATTGAACATAAGTGAAAGAAAAATGGCATGGAAACTACCTACAAGTACGCATACCTTCTCTGCATATTCCTCAAGCTATTTTTAAAGTCTCAGCCATGCTAAAATGACATAGGTCTACGACTCTGAGAAATTGGACCACATACCTATGGAACTAACTTTGTTAATCTATACTAATATTATAAAGAGGTAAAATTTGTTTAAAAGTTTGTAAGTTTGTATGTCGGGGGTAATATCCGAAACTACTCATCCAATTTCAAAAATTCTTTCACCAATAGGAAGTTACGTTATCCCTGAATGCTATAGGCTATATTGCACTATCAAAAAATAGGGATCCTTGAGAACCTCACGCAGACGAAGTCGCGGGCAAAGTGCTAGTACCTAATATAAGTACGTAATAATTTTAACATGTAAGTAACTACCAAGGTTCCATATAATAGAATTCCGTACTAGGTTAAAGCTTTTTAACTTTTCTACTCGTACCCTTCTAAGTCAAAAGAGTACGTACTTATACTTAATACTCAGACTGAAAGCATGTATCTACATATTTATATTAAACGTAGAATAAGTTGAAGTTTCGGGTTCATGTTACTTCGTTTTCCTATTCAAATGCAATAAGTAATTTAGAATCAAAGACATCAACTCACCGAGACTATACCTCCAGAAATCCCTGAGCGGCACCGCGCCCCCCGCGCCGCGTCCTCCTAGCACGTACACATGTCCGCCCAGCAGCGTGGCCGAGTGCTTGCCGCGCGCACACGGCACCGCGCGCCCGTTGCTGCCGCCGCACTCCACTGAGCACCACATCTCATCTGGAAAAGAGATATCTAGTCGTACAATTGAAACTTAGTCCTGTACTTAGGAAATTTCGTAGCAGTTATCAAATTGTGTGTAGACCGTATTATCTTTGTAAATAGATTTTCTGACCCTTTGCCCTTTTCCATGATGAACAAGCAAATTAATCCTTTTCACATAGGTAGAATACCTGCGGAATAATTAATATGCTTCCTTACTTTGTTGATTCAGCAAATTTAAAACGAAATATAAAATTGCATGCTCCAAGGCCTTCGACAAAGTAAACCACATTGCGTCTTTCCCTACCCTGTAATCGAAAGTTTCCGACTTCAAAGTCGTGTCCCTTCGGATAAAATGCATTACTTACTCCCCTTCAATGTGCATAAAAATCACCAACTACTCGTTGTGTGGGGTAGATGAAATGCTGGCGTCCCCCAGGGCTCCTCGCTAGGACCCTCCGTTTCAACATCTCTAAGTATTGCTTATTGCTATTGCGAATAAATGTCTTCGTGTTCTGTGTAGGGATGTGTTTAGGAGTTATCGTTTACAATGTGTAAATATTAGTTAGCATCGAGGATGTGTTTCTATTGGATTGTGTTGTTATTTGTTATTTAAACAAAGCCAATCCATAAATTAGCAAATAAAGTTTATATTGTTTTGGATCAGTTTTACATAGGTAAGTACGTACTTAATTATATTACAAGACAAATTTAACAAAAATCTTTTCACCATTGCTTGTTTAAATAAGACTTAACCCTACCTACCTATTTCTATGCATGCAAAACAGCTTCGTACAATGTGTACTATGCCTATCTTTGTAGTAGGTACCAACCTAAGCAGCAGCATTAAATAAGCATTAAATAGATTAAAACTTTGTAGAACTTAACAATTTCCTTAGTTGGCCGGCAGCCAAGCATCCTGTAGCTATAGGTAGTCTTTATAAGATACGGATAGCTAATGGTCGAAGGACGGGATTGAAAATAAATTACTTTATCATTTTGTCACGAAATTCTGCGAATCTTTCGAGAACTGAGAAATTGTTACTGAGTTGTTTCATATGGAAAAAGGTTTCTGTGATAAAACAAAACCTGACGATATCTATATCGTCTGGCTTTATTCTCTCGGCCCACGAATTATAATATCATAACTCCGGCTCAGTATCAGATGAATCATATCCTTTAGGGCAATAACATTAAACCCTTTTACGAGACAACGCCACAACCCTTCCTCAATACCACATAATAAGATTTATGGATTTATAAAAGCCCGTCTATCATAAAAGGTTACTTATATATTTTTCTCAAATATTTAGACCGATCGCCCCATAATTAGTCCTTACAGCAACCCTTTGTTTGCCTCGTAACGTGTTTGACATCCCAGATCAGAACCCTGGACGCCGACATGTTGGCGCACTTGTAGGTAACAAAGAAAAACAGGGGAGATGGGTAGGGTCTTTCTACAGTGATCGAGGGTGAAGAAAACTGCGACCGACGGCAGACACCTTGCGTAATCGAGAGTGACTGACGGACGTATCGACTCTGGTAAGTAGTACCTACTTGCTAAAATAAAATTATTTTTACCATCACTCCGTTGTAAGTGAAATTGTTAACGACACTTATTTTCACATTCAGTTTAGGATCGTTGGCATGTTTCCAAGGTCAATGTGAATGGCTTAACATTTCAGAATTGCCATAACTTAAATGTCCTACAACATGGTTCATCAAGTTTCTAAAGTCGATTCAATATTCAACATAGTTTTAAATTATTTTACCATTTACGTAAGTCACTACTTCCTATTTTATTTTATCTTAGAAGTTCCTGCTGATTGATCACAATATTCCATTTACAAATATCAATTGTTATGGGTCATCAGAGTTCACTCGGACACTCCATTCCTTTACAAACATTCCTTTATAGTTCAGCCCTTGAATGGTCTGGAAATAGCGCGATCGGGGTGGGGTGAGGAGGACCCCGAGGGGGCATTACCTCGTCTCACTAGCTAAAGCTAGCTAGCTAACCGTCCACGGGTTAATTGAGAGCCCGTGCATCGCCAGCGGATTAGAACGACCTCGATGTAAGGCACACGTCGGCATCGGCAGTTTTGAAAAGCTTTTAAACAAAGCCGAGTTGCTTGTGTACGTGGACGATGTTGTTGTTTGTTCCCATTAGGGTGCTAATGCTGGGCAAAGGGACCGACGGCGTCAACTGTTTATGGATAAGCAGGTACTTTTCGTAATCTGTTGAGATTCAGGTAAATTGTGTTTTGTGGAAGGAGAGGTTGCGTTTTGTTAACGTGACTTTATTTTTGTAAGTACCTATTAAATTCTTGTTCTTGTTTCCAATCTGAAGTAAGTATCTGAAGTGAGTATTTAAGTTGAAAAGGGCACCAATAAAAGATTTAAAGCATACCAATCTGAAAATATTTTGTGATATTATACAATACAAAATATGATGTGTATGTGTCGCTCAGATGTAGTTATCTAACTCAATTTCCGGGCCGCAATTCGAACTCCGCATCGCCGTCGATTGGATTTATACCATCGCAGGCCATCGCTTCACAGAGATATCTCAGCTTCAGTACCATTTAGGGAACGAGAATTGTCTTTAATAATAAAATGTTGCTTTGTAATCATATCTCAATGTTCGTAATACGTCTTCATAAATTATTCGAGAGAGAATAGAAGAACAGTTACATGATGCACGGTAAAACGCGTACGACTGTTTCCATTGTTTAGTGTAATGTAAATCTAAAATATTTGAGTAATAAATAAATAAAACAATATCGTACACAACATAGGTAAAAGTACTCACTAATTATGAATGACGAGTTGGATAAATGGATCATCGAGTGCCAGTTTCTGTTTGGGGATCGGTTGGTAATCCGTCAGTGGCTTACAACCCGGAAACCTTTTAGCTTGATACGTTATTAATGGAATGTGGGTTCCTCAGTAACACATGGTTGCCACGTATCGTTACTAATGGAAGCTGATGTATCTGGCGGGATGGATCACGCGTTAGAGTTACAACTACTGACTATATATTATGACAAGACAAATAAAATGGCCTGAGTGTGACTGATGTGACTAATGCCCCTTTTTTACAAACACATCATCTTAAGATGTAAAGCCTAAATATTAGCGCATTGTTGGAAGTTGAAAGGGGATCGTTTGTCTTGGTATGGACAAGTGAAGAAAAGGGATGACATGGCATGTGACCAAAAGAGTTATGAATATTAATTTGGATGGAATGCGTGTGTGAGGGGAGCGGTACTGCACTTATTACGGTACGTACTTTACACACTTTCACACAATCCATCCATGTTTCCTTCATCTTTTCTTTTTCCTTTCTTTCTTTCTTCATTGTGCGAGGAATAATATGAATGAAAAGATAGTCAGTGAAAGCATGACGTTGGACAGGACGAAATGGAAGAAGAAAACATGTTGCGCCGACCACAAGTAACATGGGATAAGGGCAGGAAGACGAAGAAGAAGAAGAAGATTAGAACACTGCTGGATTTCCTACGCTTGGTTTAGTTAAAAATGAATACAAATTCTGCAGCGCAATCATTATTTTTTCCGTTTTACATTTAGGTGCCGCCTAGTGTTGATGTCCACTATGGTCCACTTGAACATGGTCAAATGAAAATTAAATTCCACAATAAATTATGCTATATTAAGTACCTACGAGTATCTCCCTATATTAATATGTCAAACTAGAAATTTTCGGACCTTGAATAGGATTGATGATAATTAACGGCCTCAGATATAAATAGACCCAGCTATGTGATGTCTTTTTACATCGTGTATGCATACCTATTGGTCTCTAACCTACATAACGCCGTAAAGCAGATTAGATTAACAGGAAGAGCAAGTTTGTAAGATCTGTGCAACAAATACAATAATTTTACAATCTTTTTAAGGAAGCTTAAAATATTAATCGTTTGTGAAGCAATAAGTCGTGATGAGGCCGCAATCTGCGGGAATGGCCACGTTTTCTGCCCCAACGCGCCATGAAAATGAATACAGATTGGCCCGCGGCTCCGCTTGTCTAATATCAACACAGGTAGGTACAGTCAGCAAAAGAGATAGATATGCAGGGTCGTCAGATATAGTTAAAGTTTACTTAGAAATCGATGGATTTTTTTGAATAAAATAAAATAAAATTAATAGATAATAAACATTTCAATGATTTAATTAAATTTCATTCGAAAACATCCATCGGTTTTTGAGTAAACTTCAACCATTTCCGATGACCTGCATACCTATCACTTTTGCTGACTATATATACAATCCGATGCCAACTTTATAGTGGCTGAAAGCCTGTCATAGACGTAGCTATAATATATCTTAATATAATTCATAGCAAGGCATATTACGATATATTTTCTATGGTAATCTTCGAGTGACCACAGACCCAGCTATAATATTATATATCATTATTACGTCACCAAAATATGTGGACAGATATAGCAAGGCATTTTAATATACATTTCAAAAACGTGCAAAAGATTTGTGCAAAAGCGACTTTGACTTTGTACTTTTAAATAGGAGAGTCGCTGTGCAGTATTAACAAACGTCAGTCACGTCCACGCCACGCCAGCGGGGGTGAGGGGCGCGGTACTGCACTTCTTCCATCTTTCTTTGGCCTTCCTCTCCCTCTCCATCCATCCAAATTAATATTCATAACTCTTTTGGTCACATGAGTTTTATCACTTCTCTTCACATGCACATACCAAGACAAACGATTCCCTTTCAACTTTTCTGTCATTGGCGCCATTTTCAAACTTCCTCTAATATACTTTTATATTCATTTCTCACCTTATCCGTTCCAGGAACCTGTCCACACATTCATCTCAACATTCTCATCTCAAGGTTGAAGCTATCTTCATACCAAATTTCATCAAAATTGTTTCAGCCGTTTCATCGTGAAAGCGTAACAGAGTTAGTTTCGCATTTATAATATTAGTATGGATTGATCATACAGTAGACGACAAGTTCTCATCAAAATAAAATCAGAGAGTTTTATTTTTAAAAGTAAAGTGAAAGTATTTTTAGTTCCTCCAAAAATCTTGACTTGACTTAATATAATCCTCTGCTTACTCATTTTAACCAATTCGCTGAACCACACCTCAACAATAGATGCTTAGGTACCCTATTTTATTCTCCACAACACAAAGAACCTTCATCTTTTATCTTTTTAAACGGTTTTATTATCTTCAAAGTCCGTTGTGTGCGGCGTCGTCGTTTCATGTCATAGATCATGACATCAGCAGCTCGGAGCGTCGCGGCGCCGCCGGCGTCGTGCCGCGGTGACGCGGACGTCGAGTCGTCGTTATCTCGAGACATATCCACCTTATACCGATCAATACACTCCAAAATGTGACATTTCCTCAATTCGCTAACCTAGGCTGATAGGCGTTTGTTAAAATCAGTGTTATACTAGTGTCATAGGTCTTTCCCTAGTCTTTTTTTTTATTATCAAATAGGCTTGCGTTTGACCGCAATTCACCTAATCTTAAGTGATAATACGGCCTAAGTTGGAACACGCTTGCCTAGGATGAACCGGTTCACTCGTGCCTTGAAGATACCCAGATTATACTTATCAGGGAACAGTGAGGCGGGCAGCGAATTCCACAGTCTGGCAGTTCGCACAATAAATGTGGAGTCAAAGCGCTTGGTTCGAGACCGTGGAACTTCAACCATATACGAGTAACGCCTCACTCACCTAGTCACCTAGTCGATGACTTGTGCGTGGCATAAGCAAATGAGTACTTACATTGAGTGAGGCAAGATACCTAGATAGATAATAAATAATTTCGGCTATCTAGGTACATAATATTGGAATGTATAAAGTCCTTAATCATATGTCTTGCAAACGTTATCCTGTAAGCGAACTGCTAACTTATTATCTACAGCAAAGCATCAACGCAACTTAAAGAAATACCAGTTTACCTAAGCTCTTTAGAAATCTGACGGTCAATGATGGGGTTCCTGTATCTATCTCTGATAATCTGACAAGTACTACAAATATAAAAATAAAATAAAATATACTTAATTCTGCTCTACCAGGCGACAAAGATAACTATTTCCGACTCGTGGCTTCATCCGTTACTATCAGAGGCATCGTAAATGGGTGTGTAATGGTATTAAATTAGTCAAATTATTAATCCTATTCAAAATTGCAAGGAAAAACGGGCATTATTCGTTAAAACAATAAGAGCAGGTGAATGACAAATTAATACTTAATTTCCTACAATGGATAATACTGACGCATTTTCCTCAAACCATCACAATATTATGACAGTACTTGTATAGTATCTCCGAATACTAAGTGCTACCTCGTTGACCTTTTGACCTCATCTTCGGAGGTCAAAAGACACGTAACCTGACAGGAGGGTGTTAGCTGTGAGCGATTGACACGCGATGCTCATGTGTGGCAACTGGTAGTGTGTGAAGCTACACGTGGACTCTTCGACAAGTGAGCATCGCGCATATCCGTGTATTAAGGGATACAATAGGTACAGGGGTGAATTGCCCAAGCAAACAAAATACACGACAATCCTGAGAACGGTAGTGTAATGTGCTGGTTTATGATTTTGTAATTTTTTTCTTGGTATAGTAGGTACTTCTCTACCTTGGCAAAAAAATATATTGAGTAATGGCCTCTATTACATAAAAAAATAATAATTACAAAGTGTCATTTTATCATCGCAGTGACCTGTCCTAAACCCAATTCCGCTCATAAAATATCTTCCCCTGCAATTATAGTTATTATTTGGAATTAAATCGACTTTAGTATTATTAAATTATAATATTGTCTATCAACAAAAACTAAAATTGTTTGTTTATCTTCATTCTTATACATTTGACAAACAGTCAACTTTTGTCCTGAAAAAAGTTATCATTTTAGTGGACAGTAAGTTTTATTAGAATAACTCCGTCAACATTGCGTTGTTACGCCCCCCTTGCCTTTCCTAACTTCGTATCAATCCGCCTCAGCTCGTCGGTGCGCACGCACCGGTCACAACGTCATTGTAGATTGCCGCCAAAAAGTAAGTTTATCATGCCAATGGGGACAAAAATGGTTTCATTTCGGTAGCCGTTATAACTCGTGCTAGATTAATTTAATTTATTTCAAAATTGTGTTTTAAATTCGCCGTAAGTACTGTTTTGTTTGAGTAGTATTGACATTATGATAATGATTTTAATTCGGAGTTAAATGCAAAACTAACCTCTTTTTATCATCTCGGTGTTATCATTTCAGTGAATTCGGTGGACTGTAATACCGATAACTGTTCACGGAAATGAAATGTATCTCCGAAATGATAAATCCATAAGTTTTAGAGATCCTTGTGTCAAATATTAAATCATTTCAGTTTTGTGATATACTTTTACCTAGAGTGTTGGTTCCTTATTTCGGGTGTATTTGATGTGCAGGTATTTCTGTATAAAATATCTAGTTAGTCAATGTATAATAAGTATACTTCTAGATACACATTACAACGATAAAATTTAGAAGTTTTACTTATATATACCTGTGGGATTGTAAGATGATGGAGTGACAACACTGTGTGAACGAGCAAGTACGAGTGAGAGAACAGGACGGATGAAGTGAGAGTGAGGTGTCATGTCAGATTTATAAGAGGAACGACGGAAGAGGAATAACGTAAGACGACGAAGACGTATATTGATTTTATTTAAAAGAATTATATTTAGTTTACTGGAATTACTTGTTTTACTCTGAGCCCACACTCCCACAAATTTTGGGGGCTCGTCCGGGATTTGTGCGGCCCAGAGGAACAAAAATAGGAAAAAAAAAGACGATCGGCCCGACAAACGATTTTAAGACCGAAGAAGAGACTTATTACGACACGGTGGCGGATCAGCCAACTAAGACGAAGACTGCAATGACGGACGACGGCAGTAAAAGGGGTGGCGCAGGCTCACAGGCAGCCATGTTTTATAGTCTCGACAGCGGAGTCGCTCAATTTGACGGTGAGGATAAAACATATTCTTCCACCAAATGGGCCCAAGATATTGAGGATAATGCCGAGGTATTCAATTGGACACCTCAGCAAAAGTTAATAGTCGCGCGGCGGTCCCTCACCGGCACGGCAGGGCTGTGGCTCAAGTCTGAAAAGATATTTAAGACATATGAAGACCTTCGTGCGGCCATAGTGAAGGAATTTCCTGAAACTATTAATTCTAAGGAGATGCATGAACTGATGGCAGCACGTAAGAAGCGGCGAGATGAAAGCTACTACCAATACATGCTTACGATGAAAGAATTGGGTAACAGAGCTAAATTCCCCGACTACGTTGCCATCCAGTACATCATCGACGGCATCGAAGATCTCGAAATAAATAAGATCGTACTCTACGGCGTTACGACGTACGGCGCGCTTAAGGATAAATTACAAATATACGAAAAGATGAAAAGTGGCATGAAGAAGGAGGGGCGAATCGACCCAGTCACTGAAAGAAAAAAAGAAGCATCCACCAGTTTCACGCGACGGTGTTACAATTGTGGAGATAGGAGTCATTTATCCAACCAGTGTACCAACGGAATCAAATGTTTCCGTTGCAACGAGTATGGCCATAAGGGCGCGCAGTGCACTCTGATTGGCGAAGGCAACACGTCGGTAAAACAGTCGGCGGTGCAACATCGTGCGATTGGTAGCCGAGGGGCAGCGGGCGCGGATCAGTCGGTAAAACAGCGTTCGACTCAAGGATCGGCTTTGTTCGGAACTACGATCGGTACGTCTCATCAGTGCGCATGTACGGGCGGCCATGATATTGACAAAGACAATGACGTTGTTTCATCAAACTTTGTGTCAATTGTGTCAAACAATGAGGTTAAGAAAATAAATAAAAACAAAGATTTAGCGGTGATCAAAAATGTACGAAATCCGGTAAAAACTATAATGAGTGACGGATGTGTGGCTATATTCAGAGATAAAAGTGAGAAATTTAATAAAGTAAATTGCACTACGGGAGATACAAAATCTGTTTTGGAACATCTCAATGACCCAACATTAAGACAGGAGGGTTATCAGTCTGTTGATGCTTACCATCCAGTCCAAGTGAAGGAAGCGCCGTTGGAACTCAAGATTATGTTGGAAGATGATGTGTCAGTAGCACAACGACCCTGGCGGTTGTCTTATATGAAGCAGGGTATTGTAGAAAGACAAGTTCATGAATGGTTGAAAGACGGCACACTACAGAGCAGCATCAATACCTCGCCATATGATTTATTGACTGGCGCCAAGATGAGGTGTAAAGAAGACGTCGAAGTTTTTAAATTGCTTCAAGAAGAAACTGCACGACAGTATAAGAGGAATAGAGAAGAGTTACGTCAAACAGCGAAAGAGCAGATACTGGCTGTGCAAGAAGGGAACATAAGATATTATAAATATTATAACAAGAGAAGGAAACCAGGTCACCAGCGCGCTTCCAACGCAGCTGATCAAATGAAGGAGTGGCCAGATGGTACCTCAGAATCATTATGCAATTAAGTAGCTGAAAGATATATGGTGATGAATGGTATACAGTAAGAGTTTGGTGTTGTGTTATCTATTTTAAGTGTAGGTTAAGTTAAGATTGTATGTACATATTATTGCTAATATAAACTTGTAAAATTGTAAAGTATTAGAGTTAAGGTATTATGTACTTAGTAGTGATGTTTATTGTAGAACGAATGAAGTAATGTGTGTATGTAAGCAGAGCAAAGCATGATTGGGGACAGTCATGAAAGTCAGAATGGCCGAATGTGGGATTGTAAGATGATGGAGTGACAACACTGTGTGAACGAGCAAGTACGAGTGAGAGAACAGGACGGATGAAGTGAGAGTGAGGTGTCATGTCAGATTTATAAGAGGAACGACGGAAGAGGAATAACGTAAGACGACGAAGACGTATATTGATTTTATTTAAAAGAATTATATTTAGTTTACTGGAATTACTTGTTTTACTCTGAGCCCACACTCCCACATACCTGTAAGAACACCATTCTCGTCTCGTTAACAATTTAACTAAATTATAGGTACCTAATATTTTTCTCTGAGATAATAGTTAGATATTATGTTTACTAAATGGCATTACAAATAAAGTCGTCATAACACTAAGAAACTCATAGCTTTCTAATCGCGCTTTGTTCAGTCTTTTGAAAATTAAGTAAATTAGTAGTTACTACTACCTGCTCATTTATTCATAGATACTGAATACTACTGTAGTCAATTAGTATTATTAAATAACAAATAATCAATTAACAAATAACAAATACACTCAATTTCGCAAATATGTTCTGTGTTCTGTTTCCGAGGTACAAAAGGATCTCTCGTGTAATTGCATTCTATTGCATTCTCTGACCAGTTCCACTATAAACAGATCTACTCCTTCTGTTAACAATGTTTGTAGTAAATTTGCAGTTATTATTGGTTCTCTAGTGTTTCAACCGCTTTTTTTTTTATTTAATTTGTCTTTAATAGTGTTTTAATTTTTAAATTCGGAAGTGCTGTGCACTCCTATAAGTGAAAAGTTCACTGTAATCTAATAAGTTTAAACAGATTGTTGTAAGTGTATTAGTGAATAAGTCGTTGGAGAGCCTTAATAAATAAATAAAAATAAATAAATAACAAACAAGAATATTTACAAAGAATGTAGATACATAACTAGATTCGTTCGAGACAAAGTAAGGAACCCTCCTAACTACGCAGACGATGTTCTTAGCTGAATCATTTCGGCAGGTTAATTTCATTCCGGTGCACAGTCTAAGCATTTAAGTGGCGTAATTAACATTTCGGTGGTCATTTTTATCATTTCGGTGGACACTTTTCATTTGAATGGACTCCCAAAAATTCAACCTTAAATATTTAAGTAAGTTTTGATGATATTTGATGTCCACTCACGCACATGGTACAAATAAGGGTAAAGTTTTTTATGTTACTTAATATATCTAGATAGCATTGTTATAAAATAATCCCACTGAAATGACACATAAAAATCACTTGTTGAAAATCACCCACAGGTGTGTAACATTTCCAAGTGGTCGTCGTGACGACGAGCAGTGCTCGATCACTTAAGACTTTAAGGTGTTACAATTTAAGATGGTCTTTCTTTTTCTTATATTCCTACTGCTATCTTTCGAAGCAAGTACCAGCCGGTACGACGGCCCTAATTTAAGAGTAATGCATCATAACATCATCAAAAAACCACGTCGCTAATCAGGAGAGTGAGGGACAGTCAAAACAGCATCCTGAAAACTGTTGCTGGGAGCTTCGGCTCTCCGATTATACAGCAGTTTGTGCGGAGGTTGATTTTTACCAACACTAGGTGATAAGTTTTTCTATGTTACTATCACTCTATGGATCTTTGTTGTCCAAAATAAAGGTTTATTATTACGATTATAACAAGATGGTGTCCGTGTAGGTATTTTGAAAAAGTACGTGCAGCAGTTAATCATGGAACCGTAGTAAAACGAATCTAGTAAATAAGTGACATTGATCAACTACAGTAGAATTTTTGGCATTGTAAACATGATAGTCCAAATGAAAGCAACGACCGCCATCCATGATGATGATGAATGCTTGCGTAATTTCTGTAATAATTAATCTTTTTCAAGAAGGTTCGTTGGAGATGACCAAATTATTGTTGATAGTGCAATTTTAACAACAGATTTTTCCCGAATAACCTTTACATCGCAGAGTAGGTACATTCTGTTTTGTTCCTGTCAACACGTTATCAACCTTCAACAGCATAATAATTCAACATTTATGATATTATATCGACAGCTCCAAGGGGTGCCGGCAGACAGACAGCCAGGCCAGGGAGCTGAAGTGCGGGGCGCAGGGGGAGAAGCAGCCAGGGGTAGCAAATTGGATTTGGAGCGCAATTGTTATGTAGGTACGTCTGGTGCGAGAGCTGTCGCCAAGCTTGGAACAATCGGAGCGAGTATAGTCTGGTCATTTAAATTCCTTATTTTGAGTAACGTACTTTGGGTTATGTACTTGCTACGTAATATATATTTATCGTAGGTTCGATTCATTAGCGGTGTTTGTATTGTAAGTAAACACAACTATTTACTCATGTGTTCGGGAACTAAAATAAAAGTTGTGCAAACGCTGCGAGTAGCGTCGTGACTAAGCTGTTACTTGTTGATAATTATTTGAATGTAACTTTTAACATTCTTCTTCTTCTTCTCTTAAACCACGTTGCAGAACAGCGTACTGCTAGAACTAGGAACAGGCTTCTTTCTTAGCTTTTACTTTTTCCTCATCGAGGTGACCGAGGCCCTCGATGTAGGCGTAGGCTTCGGTCACGTGACTAGGTAATGCGTCATAGCCATACATGTTATGCTTAGCGTTGTGCGTAACGTGAACTCATTCAACGATATTAAGTACTTCGACTTTTCCCGTGAATTAATCCGCGTGAATTTACTTACCGATCCCAAACTATCTGCAGTGATATTCTGTTACAATCTGCCTCGGTGAACACCTAGGTGAAGTGAGCTCTCATCCGTCGCGAAGCCAGGGATTTACAAAGCAGACGTACGTATGACAGCTCACTTCACCTAGGTGTTCACCGAGGAAGATTGTAACAGAATAAACATACTGATAATAAAATATAGCCTGTCAAGGATAACACGTGTTTTTTTATATTGGTTAGTTATTTGTTTAGTTTAACTATTACAACCGGCTACCATCCAGTACCTAGCAATGTGACTTTTTCAATTTCGTATGTACTTTCTAAGTTTATCTTGGATATCCTTGTGGAAAGATTGAGGACGTGCAACATTTGCTGATGGAGTGTGTCAGGAATGAGGTGGAGAGGGAGTCGGTGCTGAGAAAGTATGGTATTGCAAGGATGGATGTAGGGATCATACAGAGTGCTTTGAGTGACCCTGTATCAGAATTAACACAAGCACTATATTTGATAATACCTAGCACCGATCGCCTGAGCCTTCATTAAGATTAATAGTATAAGTAAGTAGAAGTAGACCCATAGTAATAAGGAACAATGGGTTTGATATGCTATTGTAAAAAATCTTGGATATTATTGACATCGGCGAAGGAAAACATCTAGAGAAAACCTGGACTTATTATTATTATGTGTGAAATCGCAAACAGACTTGATTTGATACTGAAAATTCAATCTTTTCTTTTTACAAAATTTAAAAAAACCCCCAACGCAAAACATAAAAGCGATTATGTAAAAAGTAAAAAATAATACTTTTGTTGAGCCATCAAATGTTTGTTCGTTGAAATGGCGCTATAATGTCGCGGCGGGGTACCGCTTAAGTAAGTCAGTCCCTCAATTTACCAGCATTTCCAACCAATTTGCTTCGATATTATCAAATTTTTGTTGCTAATCTAGTTGTTAATCTTGTTGCAAATCTAGTTACCATCAGTTCGCTATTTTAGATATTTAGTTATTGCTTTAAACTTAGCGGTACCCCGCCGCGACATTATAGCGCCATTTCAACGAACAAACATTTGATGGCTCAACAAAAGTATTATTTTTTACTTTTTACATAATCGCTTTTATGTTTTGCGTTGGGGGTTTTTTTAAATTTTTAATTTAATTTTTATTTTAAATTTTTTAAATGTAATTTAGTTTGGTTTTGTGTGGTCAGTGTGGTCACCTATAATAATATGTTTGAAAGCAAAGTAAACATCCGGTATGCGTCTAAGATCCCTACCGCAGCAAACAAAAGAGCTGATAACTTTAAAACTGCTGAACCGATTTTGATGAAACATGTCTAAGAACCATCGCTAGAGAATCTACTTTCAAATAAAAAAAACCGCATTCAAATCGGTTCACCCGTTAAAGAGCTACAGTGCCACAGACAGACACACAGACACACAGACACACAGACACACAGACACGTCAAACTTATAACACCCCTCTTTTTCGTCGGGGGTTAAAAAAAGAGAATCGCCTTCAAAATCTAATAAGTCATAAATAACTTAATGATAAGGATATACTTAAAAGCGAAAAATAAAAAGCTTTTTTTTTACAAAAAAGATAGAACTGCCTTCAAAATCTAAAAAGTCATAAATAACTTTAGGACAGAACACACATAACTTTACGTTTCGGAAGTCGGTGGCAATACAAAACAATAAACAGAACAAAGCCACCGACTTCCGAAACGTAAAGTCATGTGTGTTCTGTCCTAAAGTTATTTATGACTTTTTAGATTTTGAAGGCAGTTCTATCTTTTTTGTAAAAAAAAAGCTTTTTATTTTTCGCTTTTAAGTATATCCTTATCATTCAAATCCATTAAGAAACGGCAACACAGTCAAAACAGAGATTGAAAGTACAAGGTTGGAGAAACTTAAAACATCATCCATGTATAATTTAATGCTGTCTCTCGATTTTTTCAAAAAGTGCAGAATCAATTTTGAAAAAAAAATATATGGAACCACCCTTGAGGCACACCCTATCCATTATAAAAAGAATTTTCAAAATCGCTGTACATTTGTCGGAGAAATAGCATAACAAAATAATAAAAAAAACATACAGTCGAATTGATAACCTCCTTTTTTGAAGTCGGTTGAAAATACCATTCCTAACTGAAATTAATCGTTATAAACATTAGTTTACAGTTAAGCCATTGAGTAGTATTAGCCATTGTGTGGTTACAATAAAGCCACTGATGAGCTGACTGCAGCCACAATAGATAGCCACTGATGACCTGGCTGATGAGTAGACCACCACAAAGGTCCGAATAGATGTGAGTCGATACGGGCGATTGTGGGTGTGATTGAAGATAGCGCACGTAATCATGTCGGTGCGTACGTAACGAGACTCATCAAGTGGTGATTACAGAATGGAAAACTAATGGCAACTAAATTAAGTGGTTGTTTTGCTATCGATGCTCTATAATGGAAGATAATCAGATATTATAAAACGAAGTCCCCGCCACGTCTGTCTGTCCGTCTGTCTGCCAGGAAAAACTCATGAACGGATTTTCATGCGGTTTATAACATTAGACAGAATGATTCTTGAGGAATCCAAACAGAGTTGAGATGTTAAGATTTTGTGTAAATTGGTTGAAATTTTTATTTTATTTTTATTTTTCCTTTATTGGCCAACCAACAATTGTTTACACTGTAAATAGTTAATGTAATATGTATCATAAGCTAGGGCTAGTGTAACAATTTCTTACAGGTTAGCACCGCATACTCCATAAACATGTTAGGTGTGCCACAAGCACTAAACTAATATATTAATATAATAAAATTAAAGTTAACAAGTTTAAATTAACATTAAATGATGGAACAAAAAATCTAAAATGAACAGTAAAAATGATATTCAAAAGGACAAAACAGACAGAGACATAACAAAACAAAAAAAAGTAAAATTAAATATGACGACAATACCCGTGCGAAACCGGGAAGGATTGCTAAAGTCTTCTATACAAAATAAATAGCAAAGTTTTAACTAGTGGCTAATGATGTTATGCTATTATAATTTCAAAGCTATCAGAAAGAATAGTACCCAACTACCTAGCAAAACAATGCAGAACTCCTCTTTGTTACATCAATAGGTACCGAAACTCGTAATAAAACTGCCTGCCAGCAGTGTGAACGTTGTGCGAGTAGCCTGCGGAGATACCTGCTCGCCTGTCACCCCCTATGATCCCCGCACCGCCCCCGGCTGTGTCTAGGACCACCCTGATATTCGGTGTGTTATGATTTCCATTTAGGCAAATTGGGATGAACGGGATTTAGCAGTTGCCTCGAGCGTTTCGAATCAGGAAGAAAAACATTTAAATCTTGGTGATATTGTATCTGGATCTCAGGAGATTGTCAAACTGTTTCAGCGGGTAGGAAACACACACACAGACACATAGCAGTACACGCATTACACAGACACAGCAGATACATAGCAGTTAGGATTAGAGAGGAGACTAGAGGAGGGAGGCTGCTGAGTGGCTGAACGATTGACTTCAGCGCTGCGTGTCGCGGGTTCGATTCCCGCACGGAACAAATATTTGTATGGCCTACAGGTCTGGGTCTGGCCTGGGTCTGTCTGTTGGTGTGTGTGATATGTTTATTAACGCACCTGCGATACAGGAGAAATTCGTAGAGATGGTAAACATTTTTTTAAAAACAATATAAATGCACGGGCATGTAATCACAAATATTGTACAGTCAACAGCAAAAGTAGATGATCAAAATCAGAAATTTAATTCTAATAAACGGAGTTCGCGTCAGACCTATGTGGCGTCGAACTGATTCAAAAGCATGTGTGTGACAATCACTACTTTTAATAAATAAACTAGTAATAAATTATATAAATTAGTGTTAGTAAACTAGTATTTAATTTCTGATTTTGATCATCTACTTTTGCTGTTGATTGTACCTGCCTATGTGGAGAAATAGTTCTTTAGTCCATACGATTAGTATTCAAAGAAACAATATCAGTTATATCACTAAATGGCACACAGTTTTGAAAGTGGTGTTAGTGCTCTCAAAATTTATCGGCCCCAAATATTTCTTGTATTAACTGAATCTTCTCATCATATATATTTGTGTTGAGCGCAAGTAGAGCGAATACGCTGATAACGAGCGAAACTGTCCTTCCATTACTCACTGTCCGACCCCCAACCACTCTCCAGCATCCAACCGAAGGAAACTTATTATAAAATACGGAAATAAGAAATTATCGCCGCTTATGTACGGAGCGGTCCGATCAGGACTTGCCCAGGGTTGTTTCATCCCCTCCATCCAGAGTTGTTGGATAATAGGGTATTTTACAAAAAAAATCTAATTAGTCCGTCAGATTGATTTCCAAAAATATTGGACACGTGTTTTTTCTTTTGTCACATAAACAAAAAATGAAGACGATACAGTGCGTCGAAAAGTCAAAGTCAAAGTCAAAGTCAAAGATTTATTTGCAGAAAAATATGGTTATAAAAGTTCTTAAAGATACAATAGTAGCTTAACATATTTTATCATAACATAATGACATGCAAATTTCGGGTGTGACATTACTATGTCAGTACACTTTTACTGGCAAATTGACGTCACGAACCCCCCACTCATGATCTTTGATGCGTTTTATCTTCGTCAGTTTTTATTGATTTGATAAAACCAAAATACGTATCCAATATTTTTCAATAATCTAACTGACGGACTCATTAGATTTTTTTTAGTAAAATACCCTATTGTGTAGAACCAAGCTAGTGGTAGTGACTGTTGCTGTGTTATCAGTTATCATTATTTTTATCTAATATAGTAGCATTATTTTAATTTTCTAAATGTGAGTAGGTACCATAGAGCCATTTATAGAGTAAGTTATTAAACGTTTCACATAAATGAGCGTGGCGGTGAAGAGCTTTGTCATGCTTACTGAAATGTAAAGAGAGCAAAATGATTAAGCAAAATGATGCTGATCCACGTGTCATGTTCGTGAACAGGCGCAGTCAGTTGGCATTGCCATCCCTTAACTGCTTTTATTTTTTATTATTAAATGTTTTATATCGCTCTTCACCACCATTGTTTTCACATGTAGAAGCAACAAGAATATTGTAACCCACAGTATTTTGTAAAAACTTGATTTAATAGAGTGTTCCTGGAGTTTCATGTTCGTTCTTCTCCATAGAGACCTAGGTACGTTTTGGAACGGGCAACTCTAACTTTCTGACTAACTAACCGACACCTTGACAATTTAAGTATCTGCAAATGGTTTAATTGAAATAAATGCTTTGATTTTGCGGCGTTCAGGGTTACCCACTCACCCTCGCAGAAGGTAGAGGCTAGCTTTTAGGTGCAGTTGTTTTTACTCTGTTATTTTTTGTAATACAAGGACGCAGAATTTGCACTTGGTAGGTCAGAAGTCTATGATCAAATCTAAATAACAAATTCAGCCACGGTAAAGATATCTAACAGTATTGTGACTCGGCCCTGTCCTTGAAATAATTACCTACAGTAGCGCGATAAGTCGGTCGTTCGGTCGTAAGAGGCGACTTACCAGAGAATGGGCAGCAGCGTTCTCTGTGCCTTTGTAACAACCATACTGCGATCGCCAATCCGCCTGCCAAGCGTGGCGATTATGGCAAAACCCCCCCTTGGGGGGGCCTATGTCCAGCAGTGGACGTCTTTCGGCTGAAATGTTATCAATTCGTCTGTATCTTTTTTTTTTTTATGTTTGTTACCTGATTTATTGGGACTGGGTGAACCGATTTTGATGATTCTTTTTTTAATTGAAAGCTAGTGCTTCCCGTGTGGTCCCATTTTAATTTGGTCCAGTTCTGACAATGGCATCCATGAGAAAACCGTATAAGTCTTAAATTTGCATTAAGTATGTGCGCGATTTGTTACGCGATTTCTCCGGCAAACGTAAACCGATTTTGAAAATTCTTTTTTTTATGGATAGGGAATGCTTCAGGGGTGGTCCCATATAAATTTTATCGAAATTGCTCCAGCACTTTTTGAAAAATCAACAAATACCCAAAAATTTTACATAGACGACGTTTTAGTTTCATCAATCTTTGTAGTAGTTAACTTTCAATCTCTTCTTAATAGATTTGGATGAGAAGGAGGTACTAAAAAGCGGAAAATAAAAAGCTTTTTACAAAAAAGACAACCGCCTTCAAAAAGTGAAAAATAACTTTAGCACAGAACACACATGACTTTAGTTTCGGAAGTCGGTGGCAATACAAAACAACAAACAGAACAAAGCCACTGAATTTCGAAACTAAAGTCATGTGTGTTCTGTGCTAAAGTTATTTTTCACTTTTTGAAGGCGGTTGTCTTTTTTGTAAAAAGCTTTTTATTTTAACTATTATGGTCAGGTGGGGTAAGAGAGACATAGTTTATTTTTTAAATTCTTTGTTCAGGTTTTGCTACTAAATGTAATGTCCTATTGTGGCTTTGATAAACCCAACATATACCTACGTGTGTCAGTTAACCATAATTGAACGACTTCTGAATCTAATTTCAATGCTAATAGTAAAAAAATGGCAAATCGTAAGGCAAGTGCTATAGTTCCTCTTTCCCCGGTTTTTGGGGTAAGAGGAACAGTCGACATAAGTCTGTAAATACTTACCGGTAAGGGTCAATTTGGGACCCACCTTATTTAATAAACTTGTGTTAATCAAGTGTGAATTCAATGCCGTTAAAATAACGTCTACAATAAAAAATACTGAACAAAAACCGAAATTTGGGGTAAGAGGAACATATGATTTCGAGTCAGGGGTACTAAACTAAAATTAAAGTGGTTTATTTTTATATGTAGTTATTTATTTATTCATAAAAAACAAGTCTCAAATAGGTCTTGAATGTTCAATTGCCTGAGCGTGGGTACTAAGCGTTTCAAGAAATATTTTGATGCAGTAACTTGACAGATAAATTGCAAAAAACACGGTAACGAGCTTTTGTTTCATAGAGATGTTCGTAAGTTACTGTTACGAATTATTTGTTAAGTAAGTTCACACTTTTAACATCTCTCACTACTTCGTGTAGTTTTTCTGGCGGGTACGATGCTACGATAAGTTTTTCTTGTATAATTTCCCTTTTTTTCTGTAACAAAAAGGTATTTTTAATTAATTCAGTAATAACCAATTCATAATAGATAAATCAACGAAAGTAAAATGTTTGTGACTTCTGGCAAAGGGAAAGAGAAACATATGTTCCTCTTACCCCGGCCATGACAGTTTCTCTTACCCCACTTTACGATTTGTAGCTTATGTGTCAAATCACATTAAAAATAGATATTCAAAGCATATATTATCCAATTTACCATGCAACATTATCAAAATTGAACTTCAAACAATACTTACGCACATTGACAACCTTCCAGCTAAATTTTTTAGCATTTAAATGAGCACACAAAAAAAATGCCTCGAACTCGTGTTTTCGTATTCTGTCAACTCAATTTTTGTTTGTGTCAAACTGCCGGATTGGTGAATGCTACGGCCATCTGGGTTTTTTTTTGGGATTCATTTTATAATACTGTTTTATCGACCGAGTAACCAAGGAGCTAGAACCTATAGTTTTTTATTTACAGACTACAGTTTCTCTTGCCCCATAGTCCCTCTTACCCCACCTGACCTTACACGCATTTTATTAAAAATAAATGAAATTCGTTGTGAAAGATATAGGTACTTCCTATTTCATTCACATCGAATTTTATTTCCTTGTCAATAAAAATACATGTCGTATTTTTATAGTAGAATTAAAAAAAAAAATAGCACTCCTCTAAATTAGAGACCGAAAAAAATACTTTCGCCTCGACTGAGACGTACGAAAAGCTATATAGTTACATTTATAAAAATCTGCATTCGTATAAAAAGCTGAATTAACAAATCGCTTATTACATACTTCTAAACCATCACACTGTCCGTTCGTCACTGCGGCGCATACGAGACCTAATATAAAATGTACTCTGTGTATGAGATTACTTGACTAAGGTGTATGCTATGCTCGAGACGTGTGCCGTATGACTCGCGTTTCGACCGTTTAAGTATGAAGATAGAATACTGTAGATATCTTTACTGTGATTCAACTGTGGAGGTTTAGTAACGCATTGAGTCAATATGTGAGAACTGCTAAGTAAGATAGGTAGGTACTTATTATCTATAAAAGTATGAAAATCTTGTAAAATCCCCAACAAAGTTTTTACCTATTCTACGCAGCCTGATGCAAAATTCATAGAGTCTGTCCTCGTAGCAGAGCCTGAGCATAATCATAACGGTTTACGACGAGGCTGGCTCGTAACGCAGCGCTATAGTGCTGTAGGTACCGGAGTGTTGACGGCTCACTACGACTAGGAGGGAACACTGTCTACCGCCAGAAGGTTCATAGTAGAGTGAAGCACGTCTTGCTTACTGTGGTTACCGGCTCACGGTTCGTATTTAAGATACTTCTTTAATAATATGGAAACATAAAGAGTTATTTAATAATATGCAAACGATGTAAATCCTCGAAGCCGACGATACCCTCACAGACTCGTACTAAACAGTGCTCCCAGGCTTGCAAAGTTAATAAAAGCTGCTAAGTGTAAAATGTAAAACAACATGCTTTTGAGACTTCTATGTCTGGTTATTTAAAAAGGAATTCTATATTATAAAACAATTCCTAGAACAAAAATAACGTTGCTAAAATTAATTTTGTTATGACGGTTGTCATTACGAATATTTGCATGCTATGTTTAATCTTGACAAAATATCAAGTCTGCTCTATTTTGTACGATAAGACCTTCTTCTATCTTCTACCATGTGTTACGCAAGAAAACTTAAAAATTTATCGAGAGGAATGTTTGCTCTCTAAACTAGAAAGCGCGTAGAATACATTTATCAATCCGCTGTTATTATTAACTAGTGTAACTATGTGATGTAGAAATGAACTGGGCAGTGGTAGAGTGTGGTGCGTTGACATTGAGATGAACTGGGCAATGGTAGAGTGTGGTGCGTTGACATTGAGATGAACTGGGCAATGGTAGAGTGTGGTGCGTTGACATTGAGATGAACTGGGCAATGGTAGAGTGTGGTGCGTTGACGTTGAGATGAACTGAGCAATGGTAGAGTGTGGTGCGTTGAAGTAGAGAGGAACTGGGCAATGGTAGAGTGTGGTGCGTTGACGTTGAGATGCACTGAACAATGGTAGAGTGTGGTGTGTTGACGTTGAGATGAACTGAGCAATGGTAGAGTGTGGTGCGTTAAAGTAGAGAGGAACTGGGCAATGGTAGAGTGTGGTGCGTTGACGTTGTGCTGAACTGAGCAATGGTAGAGTGTGGTGCGTTGACGTTGAGGTGAACTGAGCAATGGTAGAGTGTGGTGCGTTGAAGTAGAGAGGAACTGGGCAATGGTAGAGTGTGGTGCGTTGACGTTGAGATGATCTGGGCAGTGGTAGAGTGTGTTGCGTCGATGTAGAGATGAACTGGGCAATGGTAGAGTGTGGTGCGTTGACATTGAGATGAACTGGGCAATGGTAGAGTGTGGTGCGTTGACGTTGAGATGAACTGGGCAATGGTAGAGTGTAGCGCGTTGACATTGAGATGAACTGGGCAATGGTAGAGTGTGGTGCGTTGACATTGAGATGAACTGGGCAATGGTAGAGTGTAGCGCGTTGACATTGAGATGAACTGGGCAATGTTAGAGTGTGGTGCGTTGACGTTGAAATGAACTGGGCAATCATAGAGTGTGATGTGTTGACGTTGAGATGAACTGGGCAATGGTAGAGTGTGATGCGTTGACGTTGAGATGAACTGGGCAATGGTAGAGTGTGTTGCGTTGACGTTGAAATGAACTGGGCAATCATAGAGTGTGATGTGTTGACGTTGAGATGAACTGGGCAATGGTAGAGTGTGATGCGTTGCCGTTGAGATGAACTGGGCAATGTTCGGGTGTGGTGCGTTGACGTTGAAATGAACTGGGCAATGGTAGAGTGTGGTGCGTTAACATTAAGATGAACTGGGCAATGGTAGAGTGTGGTGCGTTGACATTGAGATGAACTGGGCGATGGTAGAGTGTGGTGCGTTGACGTTGAGATGAACTGGGCAATGGTAGTGTGTTGCGTCGAAGTACAGAGGAACTGAGCCATGGTAGAGTGTGTTGCGTCGATGTAGAGAAGAACTAGGCAATGGTAGAGTGTGTTGCGTCGAAGTAGAGAAGAACTGGGCAATGGTAGAGTGTGTTGCGTCAAAGTTGAGATGAACTGGGCAATGGTAGAGTGTGTTGCGTTGACGTTGAAATGAACTGGGCAATCATAGAGTGTGATGTGTTGACGTTGAGATGAACTGGGCAATGGTAGAGTGTGATGCGTTGACGTTGAGATGAACTGGGCAATGTTCGGGTGTGGTGCGTTGACGTTGAAATGAACTGGGCAATGGTAGAGTGTGGTGCGTTAACATTAAGATGAACTGGGCAATGGTAGAGTGTGGTGCGTTGACATTGAGATGAACTGGGCGATGGTAGAGTGTGGTGCGTTGACGTTGAGATGAACTGGGCAATGGTAGTGTGTTGCGTCGAAGTACAGAGGAACTGAGCCATGGTAGAGTGTGTTGCGTCGATGTAGAGAAGAACTAGGCAATGGTAGAGTGTGTTGCGTCGAAGTAGAGAAGAACTGGGCAATGGTAGAGTGTGTTGCGTCGAAGTAGAGAGGAACTGGGCAATGGTAGAGTGTGTTGCGTCAAAGTTGAGATGAACTGGGCAATGGTAGAGTATGTTGCGTCGAAGTAGAGAGGAACTGCGTAATGTTAATAATTATTATGCATCGTATCGCCGTTCGATGACCGCAATTTCCATCAATCAATATTTAGAAGTGGGCCTTCAACTTTTTTGTCCCTTATTTTCAGATATATAGGTACCGTAGTGTCGTATCTGCGGAGCCCTGCCGACTCGGCAGACTCGTAACTCACGCCTGAGCGCGCCGGGGACGGTCAAGGGTACGGGGGCATGAGAGATACGAACGAATTGGTTGCTGAGCTGGAACACAGAGCTGTCAGGGCGACAACCGCGGATTTGATAACGCTTTGTGGGCTCACCGGTTTAATCCGATTACATAAACTGTCGAAGAACTTGTGTAAGTCGATCTATCCGTTCGGTAATCATGATGTTGACAAACCATAATATTATTATGTTGCGAGTTCGAATCCCGCCCAGGGTAAACATTTTTGTGATGAGCACTAGTGTTTGCCTTGTGTCTGGTTGTTTATTTATCTATATACGTATGTTGTTAAGTGTTATTATTATTCCATTTATTATCTATCTATATATGTAAATTACATTTTAAAATATAATAAACAGTAGCCCACCGGTATCGGGAACAGGGCATTATTATTATTATTATAATAACTAAGTTTTCGACTTTGAAAGCCATAACTAGGTACTGTGGATACTCAGGCTGGTTTTACGTAATACAACCTTAGGTATTTGATTTGGTTATGGTTATGAGATGAACACTCTTCTGGAATAAGAAGAACATGATGTACGACGAGTCGGCTGTCAGGTCTAGCGATAATCTTATATATCTCTTTAAGTAAGCGCATAACTTCCGAACGGCTGGACTAAATTAGATAATTATTTTTTTTGTGTTCGTTATTGTCAAATTGTAGGTAGGTAAGGTAGGTAGAGTAGGGTAAGATTATATAAATACAAGAATTGCTCGTTTAAAGGTATTAGATCGATGTATCATTAGTAAATAACTCTCCTCTCCTATCCTCTCTCTCCCTGGTAGTTGAAAGCAAATCGTTTATCTTGATATGGGCATATGAAGAGGAGGAATGAAACGCAACAGATTTTTCTAGCAAATAAACATCATTGATTTGATTTGACGCATGTGTCTAAAAGAGTTATGAATATAAATGTGGAAGGATGAAGACGGAGAGGAACGCCGAAGAAAAGAAGGATGGATTGTGTGAATAATGATATGAAAGAGAAAGGAGTCAGTGATATAATATCACTGACTTCCTCCTCTTGTGAAAAAAACGTGTTGCGCCGACCCCAAGTAACATAGGATACGGTCAGGAAGATGATGAGCAGATACCTATCATCCCCGTCCTCACAGTACCTACGTAACCTGAATTACAAAACACTGCCTTTAACAAAACATGAATTTTGAAAACTAGTCGTATTCAGTAACATCAAAGTTCATTTTCCTAAAACAGCAAATATGAAAACACTTCAGCAACCGATTACCAACTTCGTTCTATTCAAAATAAGGTCTAAACACGTGCACGACGACTCCCTTGGCAAGTGTCGAATCAAGTTTCGTAGAAATAAGTGCCGTGTAGGGGTGGCTAAAGTTATTTACCGTTTGTTGGGCAAACGGGTGAACGACCGCCGCCCCCGCTATGCAATGTCCGTCTGTCACGCCGACATGCTATGACGGAGGGTGGTGGGAGATATGAAATACCGATGCAGGATATGAATCGGGTGGCTCATAATTGAAAGGTTTAAAATGATTGCGAACGAGGAAATACGATAAGTATAGTGCCGATAATACTGTCGATGATTAGCTACATGCATCGAAATCGATTTAAGAAGCTTTTTATTTATTTATACTTCATCCACAAAACTACAAAGGCGGAGTTATGGGACAAGGAGCTAGCTATTGACGACAAATGGCAATCATCAAATGCCTAGCCTTTTCCCAACTCCGTTGGGGTCGGCTTCCAGTCTAACCGGGTGCAGCTGAATACCATGGCAGTGTTTTTCATGAAGCGACTGCCTATCAGACCTCCACAACCCAGTTACTGGGTAACACGATACCCCTTGGTAAGACTGGTTGTCAAACTTTCTGACTTCTGACTACCCATAACGACTGCCAAAGATCTACGAATGACAGCCAGGACCAACGGCTTAAAGTGCTTTCCTAGGCACGGAGGGAACTCGGTATGAAATGGATGGCCACCCATCCACCGACCGACCGCGGCAAGCGTAGCTTACGGCTTTTACTTAGCCACGAGCTGGACGACGAATGGCAATGAATGAAACAATAATTTACACTAGAAATATTGTCAATTCGGTTGGAGCTCACACTCACTATTAAACTCAGTAGATACAGACAGCGTCCTCAACTGCTTACCCCCCACGCATTGAAATTTTTTCGAAAAGGGGGTTTAGCAGTTGATGACGCTGTCTGTACCTACACTTAACAGTTTCTCAATTGAGTGACAGCACGCATGGCCGCAGTATCTCTGGAGTCTGTATAATCACATTACTAAAATATTCATATTATAGTGTTAGGCCTTTTGAGGTCGTAACTCGTAGCTGATAAGTTATTGATAACTGTCTTTAGGTCAACAATTCGAAGAGAGAAAACAATATTAATATTTCCACAAAGTACAAGAATAATATTGTAAACAGTTTGTTAATTAATTAAGTACCTTAACTACATTACAGTAATGACTTGTCATCAAAGAAAGAGGTGAAATAAAATGTTTGTAAATTTTACAAGTAGAGATCAGAGATCAGTCAGCATGTTAAGAATTGGAGTATACCGTACGTATGGGGGTACCACAAACCTATAACAGGTAAATAGATTCGTTATATCGTGCTCTCATTAAACTGAGCAAATGATTACAATAGCAATTTGTTCCCCGCCATGGTATAATACAATGTAGGTAAGAGTACATAGTGCACGGTGTGGGAGGCAATCACAGCTTGGTCTAATTAGATCTAAACCAGATTAGCATTTAGAATGTATAACGGAAACTGTTTATGGGAACAATGTTAATTAAAAAGTTAACAATATTTAATTGCTTTAGCAGCTAGGTGCTGAACAGTTCCTATAGTTTTATTTGCGGATCTAATTTGACATTAATAAAGTTAGACAATAGGTTCCAACACGAATGGCGCTGGAATGGCGAGTGCGACTTCCGCTCGCCATCGTCTGACTTTCACCTTTTTCCTTATTTGAACAAAAGCTAACTGCACAGCCACCAAACTCGTCTGTTTAAATGCCTCGTTAATCTAACATTGTATTAAATTAGATAGCTCGGTTTATTTCCTTCGTTTATTACCGGCTTACTAATGTTTTTATGACGCACAGTTATGGTTCACTGAACAATCTCGAGGTTTTGGCAGTTATAAATATAATAGTCAACAACATGATATTAGATAATATCGTTTAATTCCTCAATGTGAACTGCTATTCTATAACATACAACTACTACCAAGAGATTGTACTTCCTGATGGACCACGATGTCATCAATACTAATGTATTTTCCGTGGGCCCATGTTGGGCGCCAGTATAATAGGCATCGTATTCTGCGGAATCGGAAATGTAAGATCATTTTAATTAAAAAGTAAATGAACAAACTGAGGTCAATGACACAAACATTTGTAGCAAACCGGGTCACAAGGCCATTGTTGAGCCTACTTGTTCAGCCTTTCAATGCCTGTGAATGTTCTTTCATGTTTTTATACGTATCATTGTTATTTTTCTTTGTATCATTTCCATTATTCAAATCGTGAGGGATACAAAAAATATATTTTACTAAAAACCTGTATTCAGTAAAATCTTTTTTCTGAAAGAAAGTGCAAATCTTTAACAGAAACCGTTCGTTCAGTTCACCATTCTTTTACCTCACAAATCAAACAAGACGATAAATCGCCGCAAAACTTAATAATATCTGTCGATACAATTTACAAACAAAGATGAATTGAACCCCAATTCACACCCTATAAACAGGCTCCCTTCGTTTTATCCCAATTAAAGTACAGATGTAGACAACCGCGGCACGCGTCTGCTCTTACTCACCGAGGGCTCGACATCAGGGCATCATCCAAACAAAACAGTAAACACTACACAAGTGCACAAGACGTCGACACTAAAGAAGACACACACGCGCGTCCTCGGCGGAGGTGCGCGACGCACTGACGAGTTTCGTCGGTGTTACCAGGGTTGCGTTTTGGAGTCCCTCATATTTTTAATGCTACTTTACTTTTTTCAAAAATAACAAAATCAAAATCATTTATTTGCCTAAAACGTGGTGGGTAAATAATAATAATAAGTGCAAATACATTCCGCTATGTGGTGTTGGCATACAAATGTTTAAAGATAAATGTATAAGTACATAGTACAAATACACCTACCTATCTATTTAAATAATAAAAATATGAATCGCTGTTCGTTAGTCTCGCTAAATTAAAACTAGATTTGGCAAATTTTGTCTTGAAATATTTGTGTAAGTCTAGGGAAAGTTTTAACGGTAAGAAAATTGAAAAATCAATTGACAGGACAACGTCTATCGGGTCAGCTAGTATTTTATAAAAACATATACCTACACACTACTATAAATAGTCAAGGACGTAGGTAGCAACAAAGTAACTTAATTCACTGCAATGCATTGCTCAAATAATAAGACCGACATGATTTTTTGTTGATAAATTCACCATGAGAGTCGTAGGTTTGTATTCGTTATGATTTAATGTTAGTGATCTTGAAATCGTGAATCGTACAGTGATGGGTTTCCATTTCCCTAATTTCGGGGTAACATCCTATCGTGCAGCCCCGTCGCATGTAGGGGTGCGAGGGTACGTTCCGCACACCGGACACCCCGACCCGGACAGAGTCCCTTAATTGTCGCCCGCACGGTACAACGTGATTGCTAGGTGATTATTATTAGATGACGACACGTGCATAAAATATTACTAAACTTTTTTTAGATTACAAGCGAGTAAAGCTCATAGATCTTTCAGGCTGACACTTACAAAGACATCCTGTTTCAATCCATTATCTTTGAACGTAGACTGGAACTGAACAGAAAGGTATGTAAACCTTAGCCACCATGGCTAAGGTTTGAGGACCATGACAGAGTCTTTTCACTTGTATCTATTGGTATTCAAGTGAGTTATCTGAATGTACAATCTTGTTTCAATAGGGAATGATGACGAGGTGTGCAGGAAGTCCAACGGTTAGGACATTTAATTGTTGCTCAACGGTATTATTAGGGGTCAGTATAGAGAGGGACATTTCCCCTAATATATCTACTTTTTACAACGGACTTCCGTAAAGCGCCATTAATAATTAGTGGCCATTAAATTATCTGAATAGGACAAATCATTAAATTTAAATTAAGAAACTGCAATGGAGCAATTCTTTTTTCTAACAAACAGATTACATACCCAAAAGGGTTGTTTGGTACTTGATATTGGTGCTTGAGCGTAAATTGAGGGAGCGATCGCGACATTGTAGATACTTGCGGTATATTACGCAACCGTGCCAAGGCCGAGCGGGCCAATGAACCTGTACCATCTGGACCCGAGAGACTGCGCGTCTTATTGGGTTAGGCAGTCATACTTGGAGAAGAGGTTGTAGATATCTGACGCTACTGACAATGAAAGTATAGTGCTTATGTCAGCTTCTTGTCTTAAATTAGAATGGGAACGAAATCTTTGAAAAACATATCAGCAAAAGATCATTCAAAGAAGAGTACCTACTCAATTCAATTTACAACAAAATTCCATTGTAACATCCTTTTCGGGAAGCAAAAACCCTTTTATACGTCGTTACGTCGATGAAAGCCTTCCTGTTATTCGTTTAAAAACCCCAAACATTCCAGTAATTACAAGCACTCGTATTTCACAAAATTTTCAACAATGAAATTTTCGCGGAAAGGGTTTCTGAACGCGTCCGGATTCCGGATCAATATGGCGTCGGCGGCGGCGGGAATGCGAGGAAAGCGCGGGAAGCCTTTTAACGCGCCATTTTGTCGTTGTCATGGCAACCAGACGGAGCCTAGAGACATAGGTATCTGGTATAGTCGGTCATGGTGTTGGTATTGGTAATGACATCGTGTGGTTCGATTTGTAATAATTATGTTTGTATTGCTTTGTGTAAAGATGTAATTACTATGAGGCAGAGTCTATTAATTAGTTTTCTGTTTACAAGCATACTATACTATTTAGAAAATACAAACTACCTTGTAAAGAAAATTGCATTGTCTACTGACATGTTACAGGTCCAGTAAGTACCTACATGTCCTGAAAAATAAAAAGATGTAGTTCTTTTTTTCCTCCTTGGACATACAAGTTTTTTTCCTGCTGATTAAACATTGTCCCTGAGTCCTCAAACCAACTCAGCATTAAGGCTATTTGTCACACATATAATTATCAATCGTTACAACTAGCAATCCGTAAATAGATCAACAATCATTATCAGATATTCCCCATTGCTCCCCCGAGCCCGGGTGTAAGCAAGCGTTACGTCTCGCACCCCATTCAACATCGCTGAAACAAAGAGTCCCACCGCGGCTGTAGCAGTTAACTGAAGCGCAATGGACGCGAAAACCGCAAAACTATAAGAGACAGGGTTACTATTGTCTACTAGCATTCAGAATTGTTGACAAAGTTGTTTGATGTAAGTATGCTAAGTATGATTGTACTGCATTCTAACTATTTGGACATTTTAAAGCAGAAACTATTTTTTGCTCCTCACAAGTTTAACTATGAGCATCGCGGTAGTTCATTACGTTACAGATGGAGGTGGCTGGTGCTGGCGAGAGTTTAGATATTAAAACAATTAGCATTACCCTGCTCAAACCAATACAAGCAAGGAATGGTTTTTTTATGCAACAATATCGTCTATTTCAAATTAGAGTTAAATACAGAGCCCACTGCCTGCGTCCACTAGCAGTTCAGCCAGTGCTTAATTATAGATATGACACACAACAGATGTGAGTGTGAGTGACCGAATATTTGTTAAAGTGTAATAAATTATGTAATTACGACACGTCGTCTAGCGTCTGTGAGAATGTAGGTAACAGTCTTCTGTATGGTAATTTATGTGTAAATAATTATGCAAACTAACTACACATCTTTCTGAGCGTCACTCGCCTAAAGTAAAATGGGCCATCTTTCAACAGACTGCAAGCGAAGACTAAGAGCCGCATCATTACGAAAAGCTTTAAGATTATGGTAACCTGACGGCCTCTCTTATCGAATATTTATGTGCATGAGCGAGCTTAGGAGAAGAACACACCTGTACCCCTGCAGGGGCCGCCAACACGTGGGGCTCGGAGATTGATGCAGAGGTGGAGCTACGGTCTGGGGGAATCTTAATGAGGTACTTCGCAATTTATTTATGTCCTGTTAACATGAGATTGGGGGATTTCTCTTTTGATTTTTGTAAGTGGTTGTGTCAACAAAATTTAATTAATGGGATGTTAATAAATACAACGACATCTTGTTTCTGAAGTAGGCTTCAAAACAAAGTAAAAATCACACGAAACCGAACCGAAAATGAATTATGAGATCGCTAGGCTAGCACTGTCGATAGTATTCATAATTGATAATATGTAATAAATATAATAATAATAATAATATGTGGGGACATTTTTCACACACGGCCATCTGACCCCAAACTAGGGAGACCCTGTACTATGGGTGTCAGACAGCTGATATACATACACAAATACATTTTTTTTTGTAAATACATACATATATAGGTAAACAACACCCAGACACAAGGCAAACACAAGTGCTCATCACACAAATATTTACCCTGGGCGGGAATCGAACCCGCAACACGCTGCGCAGCAGTCGATCGCTCAGCCACTGCGCCAACCGTGTCGTCATTATAATAATATATCATTTAATTCAAGTAACAAAGACTCAAATATCATATATACCTTATAGACTAACATACATAACTATATTATATTATGTGTGACAAAATTATGTACTTGTAATGATGCTGGGAAATTGATAAAGGGTTCGGAGATCGTGAAGCCATATCTGCACATTCAGCAGGTTGCAATTACATCAGTCTTTACATCTCTCTAACAAGAAGTCAAGCTCGTAAAACACAACGAATCTCCGTAAGTAGGGCACACACAAAGGCTGGAGCCCTTTGGATCGACCGGCCGTGTAAATAGAGAGCTGTCACGCAAAGTGCAAGCGCGAGCTTTGAACACGCTCGCGACTGTATTGAGGCAGGTTTGCACTGCCAACAGCTATGCTATATAGTTCACGTATGCTATACGATATATACCTTAGTGCATGCATCAAACCTTATCTTGGTATATAAGTTATTCTCTAACTAAATGTGTAAACATGTAAAGAAAATATTTGCACACATTGCAACAGTCAGGCGGGGTCGCGGCTGACCGAGGCGGAGATGGCGGGACGCCTTGAATGACTTCCTCACGAATTGGCGAAACGAGGCACAACATCGGTAGAAATGGAGAAAATGGAGGGAGGCCTTTGCCCAGGAGTGGGACAGAAACGGCTAGTTAAAAAAAATAAAAAGATTGCGCTACTCGCTACGCGCTACAAGTTACCCGCTACAAGCTACAGGCTACGCGCTACAAGCTACAGGCTACGCGCTACAAGCTATGTGCTACAAGTTTCGCGCTACAAGCTACACACTATAAGCTACTCGCTACGCGCTACGCGCTACTCGCTATGCGAGACAAGCTACGCGCTACAAGCTACTCGCTACGCGCTACAAGCTACGCGCTACGAGCTATGCGAGACAAGCTACGTGCTACAAGCTACGCGCTACAAGCTACGCGCAGCAAGCTACGCGCGACATGCTACGTGCTACATGCTACGCGCTACAAGCTATGCGCTACAGGCCACGCACTACAAGCTACGCACTACGTCCTCTAACCCATATTAAAAACATTAAAAAAATCACACATAAATAAATACAAACAAACAAATACAATTCCAATTCAATTATTACATTATACGAGCCTCTTATGTGGGACATTACAATATGTAACTTGTCTGTCACAGCAGTGTCGCACATAAGGACAGTCCAACCTACTCGCTATCATACTCAGAACGGTATTGCTATGCGCTAAAGTTACGCGCTACTAGCTACGCGCTACAAGCTACTCGCTACGCGCTACAAGCTACGCGCTACGAGCTATGCGCTGCAAGCTACGCGCGACATGCTACGCGCTACAAGCTATGCGCTACAGGCCACGAGCTACAAGCTACGCGCTACAACAAGCTACGCGCTACAAGCTACGCACTACAAGCTACGCACTACGTGCTACATGTTACGGGTTGCATACTGTGGTTGTTACTATGCTGTATGGTTGTTTATAGACTAATAACAAACTACCTAAATACATTTGTTGCCATGGCAACAAATGGATTTACGATAGTCTAGGTACAGAAATATCGACGTGGAAGTAGGTAATCGTCTAGGAAAAGTTTAGTCAGGAAATAATGCAAGTGGATTGTGAATCTTTAGGTCGCACGTGTTCGCGTTAATGATAATTAAGCAACAGTTGCCCATTGTCTTGTTTGCAAAATTAAATTAAAGAGTTGACTATGTTAGTGACATACAGCTAGATAAGGACTATGACACAAATTATAACATCTACGTTAGACGTGACAAAAAGTTTTGACTTGAACTTCGGCCTGTTTTTATTTAATCTATTGTGTCAAATAAAAATCTTTGAAAGTTTTAAATGAACTACTTACAGCTGTTTTATATCCGTCTCTTTCTTGTTGTATTAGAGAGAAGAAGATAGAAATAGTCGTACACAGCAGAATCGGTACAACTGTCAATAGTGCCGAAAGTGACACTGGGTTTGTCCTATTTGAAACTTACGTTCTTCGCTTCACATATTTTATAGCGAACACTGGTCGTATTTCTAAATCCTAAGGTAAATACAAATCTGTGGCTACTACCGCGCGGGCCTGGCGGGCAACGGGGGACCAAAGTGGGTCACGCAGGGACCCGGCAGGCGCCTGATCATGCTTAATATGCTTATGTACCCAAGGTGGGACCGTTGAGCCTGTGTATCCATAGCCGGCCCATCAAAATGTATGGTGGAGCAGGTGGGCAGGTAGAATGCAAGGGCAACCTAGTATTACTACTTAAATATTCGGCCTCCGTTTTAATAGGTAAGGTAAGTACTACGCTGAAAATCAACGAACAACTGTTAAATAACAACTATAACTCATCATGATCAAAGTCAAAGTCAAAGTCAAATCATTTATTTCTATTAGACCATTATAAGGCACTTTTGAACGTCAAATAAGAAAAAAAATTGATTCTAGGTGCCCATTCCAAAAGGTAGTTTTGTATGGAGAAGAATGGGCAAGTTATTCCATACTTACTCTTTTAAAAACGATGTTAACAATATTTGCATTTACAGGAGTTATATAATTATACTCATCATCATCTGCCTAGCCTATTCCTAACTATGTTAGGGTTGGCTTCCAGTCTAACCGAATGCAAATGATTACCTACCAATGATTTAGATGAAGCGACTGAATATCTCATCACAACCCAGCTACCTGGCAAAACGATTACCCTTGGAAAGAGTGGTTGTCAGACTTTCTGGTTCCAACAACTGTCAAAGATCTACGAATGACAGCAAGAACCACGTGCCTGCCGAGGCACGGAAGGATCTCGGTATGAAATGGATGTTCACCCATCCACAGACTGACCGCGGCAAGCGTAGCCTAACCATGACCGATACGCACAGCTTTTACTTACCCACGAAATAAAAGCAACTACAACAAAAAATAACAACACATCTACATATTCTACATACCTACCTAGGTACTCCTTGTACCTATCTACTTTTAAAATCAAAAATCATTTATTTGCATAAATAAGGTACAGAAGGTTGGTAAAATGTACAGAAATGTTCTCATAATCTGCATTTAATTTCGGCGTGCAAATATAAAATAAAGTTACATAAGCTATTATGATATTTCAATTAATTATCGATCATAATCATTCACATTTACCAGATAATCCTATTAATATGTTATTCTTGAATTAAATAAATGTCAATTTACTCATGAAAAATAAATAAATGTGAATAATAATAATCATAAATGTCAACAGAAATTATGTCAACAATAATAAGAATAATAATTTAAAATTTTTAATGACCGTGCAATTAAAAAACTTACAATTTATAACCTAAAAAATTATGGACACTAAAAAGCATTTGTCAATTAAAAACTTCGTCAAATTATTTTGAAAGAAAATGGTAGCGTTTTCATATATTTTGGAATTTTATTGTATAATTTTATGCACATATTTATAGCCTTTGATTATATATAATGTCTAGATGGAGCGTCAAGTGCACGCAAACGTGTCAAAAAGTGTCAGCCAACTATTGGCTGACAAGTGCTTATATATAATCAAAGCCCAAATGCGTAATAATAATAATAAATGATTAATATAATATGTATAATAATATTAATTTATGTATAATTATATACATAATTGCTTATATAATCATAATTTACGCACACAGAGACGTAGATGCACAGTGTAAAACGACGCCTGCACGCACACATAGGTACTTGAAATTGTTGACTCGTTTTCTTTGTTATGATTGTAGGGCGACGCTCCATCTAGACATTATTTAATCAAAGATTATAGCATCATTTTACACATATGCTGTAGCTGGCTAACGAGTAAATTAGAATTTATAGTTAACGAGTAGCGCAAAATTTGTTAAAGTCATTGTTAGGTAGGTATAATGAATTTAACAAATTTTTTACTCACATTATTTTAACCCATGAGGGGTTAGCAATAATAATATTGGCTTAGTTATTTTACTTGCAATATTTATAATAACGTTTATACCTAACCTACCTAAGTATCTCTAGTCACACCGGCTCCAACCACTGACGCGAACGCCACGTTTTTTGTACGTCTACGTCTTAAAAAATTCAAAAAAGTGGTATTAAGTTCTCCGATTTCAACCAGTGAGGTGTCCTTGTGCTGGGCTAAGTGCGCTCGATACGCCCCTGTAAAAGTTTTTACCCGGGCTGCAGTGTTTCAGTGAAAAATCTTGAAAAACCTCGTTATTTTGAGGTTAAACAGCGAAGAAAACACTTCAAACGCATACGCTGCTGAAACGAAATCGACGACCCCACCTTTTTATTAGAGGAAGCGGAGGGGGTCAACTCCGCACACCGTCCTGGCAACCCAGAAGCCTGAAAAACCTAAAGCTTCAGGAGATATCGAGGAAAATCAAAAAAACACGTGGTGCTGAAAACAACGTAAACGCAGAGCCAGACGCCTGAAAGTTTGCAGCCATCAGCGTCTCTGACGACATAGCCGGTCACTGCAATTTAACTGACTGTACCTTCCAAACTCGATTTTTAAGAAGAGTTAGAAAACTCAATATTCAGACTCTTATACCTCCGGTAATTTTCAAAAATTTCAAGATCTTCAACTGCACCCTGGTGCGCGCTCATTAGGAGACCTTAAGTTTATAATTTCAAAATTTTTGACAAACCCATGTTAGTATAGTAATTAAATAACTATAAATTTTGTAATTCTTAAATTTTTATATCAAAATATAGTTTAAAAAAAATTAAGTCTAGTTTAGGTCTTAAAGATGCTTATTTATAGTTAATTTTAGTATTTTTTTCAAAATTTTATGTCAAATAGTTTTAAAGATATTGAATTTTATATGTTTTTTGTAAATAATTCCTTGTAAATAGGGAAAAATCACTTTTTTATTACATTTTTGTGTTTTCCTACTTTGTTTGGACCTATTTAAGCCAAAACTCGGCCCGGATAACTCTAAAATTGCCGAAAATTGCAAAAGTCAGCCATTTTAATTAATCCGGATACTCATTTGTTTATTGATTATCTCTTAAACCGTTTGGCGCACGGGTAGTAGTATCCCAAAATTCGAAAGGCTATATCTTCGGAACCCTTTGAGCTGGAGAACGGTGCTTGGTGTCATTTTTGAGGGCTCAGGGGGGTCTATCTGTTGGACCCATTTAACTATCTCTACATAGAGCACAAGAGATTTTTGATGCAAATTGGGTACTGAAGACCCTGGAACGGGGTTTCTTGCGGAGCGAGACTATTGTGATCTAGTTTTATTAAGTTTATAACTCTACTAGTATAACCCAGTGGAGATTGACTCTACATAGAAACGAAGGTTATATTATATAGTTTTATTTTATCTTTGTATTTTTCGACTGTTTCATTGCGTGACCCGCTCTTTTGAGCGAAGGGCTGACTGAGATTCTCCATATAGAGAGGCTGGACCCGCTGAAGATTTTATAATCCTAAGCGTATTGCAATTTACTTTTTCTTCTCTTTACTTTATACATTTAAATCACTTCGTTTGTTTCGGTTTTTGACAAGATAAGTCGTACTTTTAGGACTTGAAATTATTTTTTTTAATAATTTTTTACATAATTATTCCCCAATACTAGATCCCCCCTTTACAGGGATCAAGGTACCGTTCATAATAGTGTCCTTTGACGAGTCTCAAAGATGTTAGGATTGAGGACGCCCAACAAGCCCAAGGCTGTGGAGAGTTCGGGCGCAAAGGAGGCAGGCCCAGCACCAGCTGGCCTTTCAGTCAGGCGCAGTATTGGGGAGTGGGAAGCGGAGAAACAAAAATTGGGTCAACCCCAAAATGTCAAAACATCTCCTTTAAAGACACCCGTTTCCACCCCTCCCAAGAAGACAGTCGAGCCCGTCTCCCCCAAACCCAAGCCCAAGGCAATAGCCACTCAGCGGGCAAGGACTGAAACGTATGAGCTGCCGGGGAAAGCCCTGGAGAGCCCGCCTCGAAATGACCCACCAGTGAAATATCCGAACAGAACCACCGAGGCAAAGTCGTGTCTTTCCAAGGCCAAGTTGCACCTCGACAGTTCCAGGAACCTTAAAAAGGAGATTAAGGATGCTCTGATAAGAGCTGTGGACCGGCTATACCAGCTGGTCAAGGAAGGAGAATTAGAAAGGGGAAAAACATCGGGAGAGGTAGTCGAACCCGAAAAAGTCCCCAAGGACCTGACGTCGGCCTCCAGGGCACCGACGGAGCTCATGAAGCAGCTCATGGAGAACCTCCAGCAGCACAACAAGGCGCTGGAGGAATGCCAGTTGCACACACGGGCTCTGTCGGAGCACCTACAGCTGACACCTCGCTTTGTCGCAGGACAGGGACCCTCGTTCGCGGAGATGGCTGCAGTCCCGAAGCAGCACATCCAGGCGCCTCTTCACTCGATGGTCGTGTCGTCACCTGATGACAGGGACACCGGTGAGGAGGTAATTGAGAAGCTTAGGACGGCGGTCGACGCGAGAAACGAGGGTACCAGGGTGGAAAGGCTTCGAAAGGCGAGGGATCAGAAGGTGGTGGTCGGCTTCAGGACCAGGGAGGAGCTGACTCGGGTGGCCGAGAAGATCAAGAAAGCCGGAAATTTAATGGTGGAAGAGGTGAAGAATAAAGATCCTCTCATCGTAACCAAGGACGTCCTTTCGTGCCACTCGGATGAGGAGATCATCGAGGCGCTGAAGCGCCAAAACTGCCACCTGATAGGGGATGTGCCTGCGGATGATCTGAGGATGGGGGTTAAGTACCGTCGCAAAACGAGGAACCCCCACATGTGCCACGTTATCCTGCAGGTATCACCTGCTATCTGGCAGAGGCTAACGCAAGCGGGTCGAGTGCACATCGACTTGCAGCGGGTGCGTGTGCTGGATCAGTCACCACTGATACAGTGCACCCGCTGTTTGCGCTTCGGCCACAGCCGTAAGTTGTGCAAGGAACCCGCCGACCTCTGCACGCATTGCGGAGACCCCCACATGAGAGTAGACTGCCCGTCACGGCTAGTCGCGGAGCCGCCAAAGTGCCGAAACTGCGTTTCCACAAAGATGGGAAAGACCGAGCACAACGCCTTCGACAGCGAGTGCCCAACTCGTCTCAAGTGGGATGGATTGGCGCGGCTGTCGGTGGCGTATTGCTAAGGTGGTCCCGGGCGGAAGCGCAGTAAACAGTGAAGTCAGACCTCACCAGTATCGCGTCGTACAGGCTAACCTCCAAAAGAGCAAACTGGCCACAGCTGAGCTAATAATGGAAGCGGGAAAGCGAAAGTTGGCGTTTGCAATGGTCCAAGAGCCATACATAGGTGGGATCGGAGAAATGAAAAGTCATCCGGGTACACGAGTAGTACAGTGCGCGAGGAAGACCGAAAAAGTCAACAAAGCAGCCATTGTACTATTCGACGACACCATAAACCTCACACAGTGCCCAACCCTGACAACAGAAAACTTTGCAGTTGCAAAACTGAGGACCGGAGCCTGGGAAATAGGTGTGGTGTCGGTGTATCTGGATGGTGGACAGCCTATAGAGCCAGACTTGGACCATCTTAAGAAAATTATGGGGGGGATCGGAGTTCGCGACGTGATACTGGGGGGGGATGTCAACGCTTGGAACACATGGTGGGGAAGCCGAGAGGCGGATCATAGGGGTGAGGCTTTAGCAGGCGCCCTCGATGAACTAGGACTCCAGATGCTGAATATGGGAACGGCCCCTACCTTCGACGTCATCAGGGGTGGTCAAAGGTACTGTAGCTGCGTTGATATAACGACCTGCACAGAAGACATGCTTCGAAGTGTGGCAAACTGGAGACTATCCGGGGACGTCACCACCTCGGACCACAAGGCAATCCTGTTTGAATTAAAACTAGAAAAATCAAAAGGTATGGACATAAAAAGAATCACTAGAAAATATAACACTAAAAAGGCAAAATGGGGACAATTTTATGGGAAACTTGACGAAATTTGGGAACAACAAAACATGAATAAAACGGAAATAGACAAAATATTAACGATAGAAGTTTTAGACAAGGTAACAGAAGGATACACAGAAGCAATAGAGAAGGCATGTGAAGGAACCATACCAAGTGTTAGTAAGAGAAAACAGACAGGATTGCCTTGGTGGACCGAGGAGTTGACACAAATGAAGGAGGAGGTCAAGAGACGTAAGAGGAGAATCTCCTATGCCGCACCGAGGCGCCGAGCATGGGTCGTGAGCTTATATCTTGCAGCCAAAGAGGAGCTAAAACAGAAAATGGAGAGTACATTGACGTCCAGCTGGAAGGAGTTCTGTGGAAGGCAGGAACGAGAAACTATGTGGGGCAGTATATATAGGGTAATAAGTCGCACTGCCAAAAGGCAGGAAGACATTCCGCTAGTACAAGACAACCGTGTACTCAGCAGCGAGGAGTCAGCCCGGATGCTTGCGAAGACATTTTATCCTGAGGATAAAACACAGGATGACAATGCGGATCACCATAGAATACGTGAGGTAGCGAATAGAGTGAATGCAAATACGGATGGTGAAACATTCGATCCTCTATTCACGGCGGAGGAACTAAAGTGGTCCGCATCCAGCTTTAATCCGAAGAAAGCTCCGGGTATTGATGGCCTTACAGCGGACATATGCAGGGCGGCTATTACTCACAACCCGCAACTGTTCTTAGCAGTGCTGAACAAGTGCTTTAACCTGTCCCACTTTCCGACCATCTGGAAAGAAGCAGTAGTTGTGGTCCTCAGAAAACCCGGCAAGGACGACTATGCGCACCCTAAGTCATACAGGCCGATTGGGCTATTGCCTGTATTGGGTAAGATCTTGGAGAAGATGTTGGTACGGCGAATCAGATGGCATATATCTCCACAGGCGAGCAGGAATCAGTACGGATTTGTGCCCCAGCGCAGCACCGAGGACTCCCTCTATGACCTAATGAAACACATAAGAGACAGACTAAAAGAAAAGAAAATAATCGTCGTCATATCATTGGACATAGAGGGAGCCTTCGATAATGCCTGGTGGCCAGCAATGAAATGCCGACTGGCTGAGACAAAATGCCCCATCAACCTACGACGTCTCGTAGATAGTTACCTACGGGACAGGAGAGTAAGGATACGGTATGCGGGAGCAGAATATGTACAGGAAACCACTAAAGGTTGCGTACAAGGGTCTATAGGAGGGCCCACTTTCTGGAACCTGATCCTGGATCCCTTGCTCCAAGAACTAGGTCAGCGTGGAGATTATTGCCAAGCATTTGCGGATGATGTGGTCCTGATATTTTCGGGTGACACAGCGGTTGATGTCCAGAGACAGGCAAATGCGAGTCTCGCTCATGTTCAGAGGTGGGGAATCGGAAATAAACTCAAGTTTGCGCCACACAAAACTAAGGCAATGGTCGTGACGAACAAGTTAAAGTACGATTCACCGCTTCTGCACATGGACGGGGAGAACATTGTCCTGTCTCGGGAGATCAAGATTTTGGGGCTCACAATTGACGATAAGCTGACGTTTAATGCTCACGCCTCGAATGTAACGAGGAAAGCATTAAACCTGTACAAACAGCTGTCAAGAGCCGCCAGAATCAGCTGGGGTCTGAAGCCCGAAATTATCAGGACCATATACACCGCAGTGGTGGAACCGGTCGTCATGTATGCAGCCAGTGCTTGGGCACCGGCTGTAAATAAAGTGGGAATTAAAAAGAAGCTCAACACCGTCCAGCGGGGCTTTGCGCAGAAAATAGTAAAGGCGTATAGGACAACATCGCTGAACTCGACCCTGTTACTCTCTGGACTGCTTCCTCTGGACCTTAGGATCCGGGAAGCAGCCTCTTTTTATGAAGAGAAAAGAGGATACTCCCGAAGAGTGACAGGAGACCGAGACATCGAAACACCAGTTCCTTATACGGAATTACCACACCCAGCCAGCCAAGTTGGTGTACAGTTCAAGTGCGTGACAGACGGTGCAGAGATGGACCAGCAAGAACCCACGAACCCAAAGATCTTCACCGACGGAAGTAAGATTCAAGGTAAAGTCGGTGCAGCCTTAAGCCTATGGGAGAATGGGGTGGAGGTTAAAGCCCAAAAGTTCAAACTGGATCACTTCTGCACCGTTTATCAGGCCGAACTATTTGCTCTGCACAAAGCCTCGGAGCTGGCTATGAAGCACCCCTCAGCCGTTGTCGAAGTATATTGCGATTCCAGGTCAGCCTTAGAAACCGTCACCCGAGGCGTCTCCCTCCATCCCTTAGCATTAAAAACGCAAAGAAACATCCAGTCACTGAAACTTTGCGGAAAAACCCTTCAGCTGTTCTGGATTAAGGCGCATGCGGGAATCGAGGGGAACGAGAGGGCGGACGGGTTGGCAAAAGAGGCCGCGATAGGCAGCAAGACAAGGCCCCACTACGATCTGTGTCCAGCTTCATTCGTCAAGCGACAAATCCGAATGGAGTCGCTTGACGAATGGAGCGCGAGATACCGGTCGGGCGAAACGGCCACAACAACGAAAATGTTTCTCCCTGACGCGATTGCTGCCTACCACATAGTACGGAAAATTGACCTCAACCCACTCACAGTACAAGTGCTTACAGGGCATGGCGGGTTCTCCGAGTACTTAAATCGCTTCGGGTGCAAGGAGAGCCCGGCATGTCCATGTGACCCCTCTAAAAATGAGAGCATCCTACACTTGATCACGGAGTGCCCAATATATGCGATAAATAAACACAACATTGAATCGCAAATAGATGTGGAAATAAAACTGGAAAATATTCCGACAATCATGGGAAACTCAAAATTAAGGAAAATGTTTTTAAAATATTGTGAGGAAATTGCTGCAAAGGTCATTAAAAATAATAAAGACTAAGAAAGTAGATATACTTTTATGTATTACCAGAGTACATAAAAAGTAATCGCCGAAATAATATAGGTTGAAAAGTAATTGTTATAGATCTCAAAAGTATTTTGTAGTATCAAGTCATAAAGAAAATGTAGAGTATTTTAAAATTGAAGCACTTTGAAACGTTAAAATAAATAATCAGTGACTAAAGCCTAGTTGCCCGTACTGTTAAAACAATGTACTAGTTAAGAGATAGAAAATAGAAGTAGATCTAAGAATTGTGTAATGTGAAATAAGAATAGATAAATAAGATGAATGTAATAATATTAAGAACTTGTAATAGTCTTAAGAAAGAAGATCAAATAAGAATCACTGTAAAAGTTGAATAAAAACATGAGTCGACGTGTACTATACCCGAAATAAAGAAAAACAAAAAAGAAATAGAAAATAGAATAGGGACAAGTAGAAGGGCGTCCTACCCTTAAGAAAGTAAGCTGAATGCATAAAAGAAAGATAAAGTATGTAGAATGAAATTACGAGAGGAATAAAAGCGAGAACTGGTATGAATGTAGACAGACTAGAAAGATTTCTCGATTTTTTAAGAACTCTGATGACCAATGTCGGAGGATCACTAGAAAAAAAAAAAAAAAAAAAAAAAAAAAAAAAAAAAAAAAAAAAAAAAAAAAAAAGTATCTCTAGTCAACAGCATTAGAAGTAGTTGTAATAAGTAGCTGGAACCAGGAACCCCAAAAATAGTGCTTGATGCAAGCAACTATTTAAGTACCTACCTATATCCCATAGCGCTCCCATTGCTCAAACGAACTACTTATAACATAGTTCACTAATTCTATACCTAGGTTAGATAGGTACCACTGCCTTTATCTGCCTCTGTAGGCTCGAAAATTGCACGCCTGAACAGTTGATTAAATTCTAGGTCCGAACGAAGCACCATTATCTAACACTTAGGTACTTATGTACATACATCGTTCTAACAGTAACCTTTGATGTGGTGCAGTAGACCATTGAATAAACACCAGATTTATTGAGTTTTACCGCTAGTTTGAACTGTCATATTGTTTCTGATACACTAGTCGGCAATCAGAAGTTGGAACTGGCACACACGGTCCTCTTTTACGACTGCCCTATCTGAAAAAATCTGAAAGTCTTAAAGTGATTTTTCTAAAAATAACTTGTTACATGTTTCAAGAGAAATGTGTGTTTTTTTTTTAAATAATAAGGCACAGGTAGGTATGCAGTAAGCCAGTAACCTCAGATAGTTACCTAGTCGTTTTTCAGAAACGTTTCTTCACAAAATGTGTGAAATAAACAGACGGATCGGTAACAGTAATGATTTGCGTTTTTTAGAGCCAGCTGTGGTGTGTGTGATTACATTGATAGTTTAAGTTGGTAGATAGGTAAGTAGGTACCGGAGAAAATGACGGTGTAGGTAAGTATCTACATAATCACCTACCTACTTACTAAGTAGGTAACAAAATATCGAATACAAGTTTTATCTATTAACCCTGTTTTTTTTTGTAAGAAACATACTACTCTTCACTCCAGCTCCAGATTACCAGAGACTGCTACCCCAACATGATGCCACTTCCGTCCCCGACATGATAGGAAATCTTTCAGTTTCAAAAGTCAGCGTCGGCTAAAAAAGTCGTCCGCTTAAAAAGAATTATTTCTAAGTACATTATATTAAGATATAAGTACTACAGATGTGAGGCAAGTCCGAGATGAAAACCATCGTGTCCTACCTTCCCTAAAATCACGTACCTACCTAACACAGGGATGACAAACATTTGTACAGTACCTACGGCCTCTGATTATGAAATAAAAGGATACAACAGATAGACCGCGCGGAACACTGAGAGTGAAGCCTTAAAAGCAAATACAAATTCAAAAGCGAATATCTACAAGGCGCTTCGTACTGTACTGACACGAGCCAGTATAGCACGAAACCCGAATCGTTAAAAAAAAACAACTACAAATTCAAAAGCGAATAGGTACAATCAGGAGATTGTAGATATTCGCTTTTGAATTTGTATTTGCTTTTTTGGCTTCACACTCAGTGTTCCGCGCGGTCTATCTGCCTTTTGTTTCATAATCTTAAAGTACGGCTTAGCACTGCGTTATATACATTAAACACGAGGGATATAGGAAAAGCTGAAAACGCAAAACCACGTGTCACCACGCACTGAGGCTGGCGTTTTGCTTAACTATATTATTTTCATAACACCATAGATTTCTGGCGAGCAGTGAGTGTGGTGGCCTTAGTTTCCAAATAAAAAAATCGAAAGTCTATAGGTACCGAATAAACATGCTCCAAAAACGCCTGTTCACAAATCGCAATCCAAATGTAGCGATCCAAAAGTTGCGTTTTCAAAATCAATCACTAAAAATCACTCATGCTCTTGTATATTATCAATCAATCACTCATTTATTTTGTTAAACATATAAGATTACAGATAGTATGTTGTATGTGCACCAATGTGCACTATGTTTAGAAAGCTGTGATACATTATTTTAACCGCACTCGCCTTAATCGCATTGCTTCCGTGGCTAAGTCATAATCAGTTTTAATTTATATCCGTTTCTTTTACTTTTAACTCGAGGTTTAGGTACGATACCCACTTACCCACCAACTGGTCATAAGCCGGTAACACCCTTTTTGAAATAGGTAAACGCGTTGACCTGGTTCTAGCATTAGTAAGTATAACGGGACGGAGACCGCAACTTCACAGCTCGTAAAATTTTTACACACTGTTGACCCAGACCACAGATATAGATCAGACCGACTTCAAGTTGCATACGTTTTGTCGCGTGCCACAGGTTGGTCATCCCTGCCGTACGGCTTGCTCCCGCATTCTAATTCTAAAGATCTATACGCGCGCTCCCGTGGCCGCGGTAATTCCTACCTAGTACACACAGCTACACATCAAGCTATACATTTCCGGCATAAGCTGATCGCGCCTTGTATAGAATTTCCTTACAATGAGAGGTCAGCTTAAACTGAAAATGTATAGCTTGATGTGTAGCCGTGCGTACACCTGATTTATGTTTAGGTACCGGAGACCGGGTGGACCGGGTCTACGGAAAACACTTCAGTCCGTATTGTTTATTTTTTGGTAAGCAGAGCCTCGTCTTCGAATATTGTTTTAAATGCAAAACAGCCTATCGTTAGTAGAACTAAATAAGTATGCCTACTCACAGGTTGGAAGGGACGTAACTAGACGTGCAACCTATTGCTATGGATTCCAAATATAATTAGACCCCTCGAGTTCCACTATCCATGAATTCTATGACCTTGTTGTATGTACTTTTGTATGGAACGGCAGATTTTTATAATAAGTGACAAATAAATTCAACGTAGGAGTTTTATTGTTTGTAAGGCGTAATTTATGGAAGTACTAATCCGATTACAAATATTGTTTCACTGATAAAAGGCTACATTAACCATATACCTAGTCAAATAGCTAGGTGATATTTACGAGTGTTTACTCAGAACAATGTTTACCATTATTGTCCGACATCCACGCGGACGACGTCGCGGGTATAACCTAGTAATAAATATTTTGAAGTAAAACTTCTTTACGCACGCTTGATTTGGGGAGTAAGCTGGTGAATGCGTTACGAAAGCGTTAGGAGAAGACGTGTGATCGGGCGAGGAACGGAAGTTGAGAGGGAGATATAAGTTAGTGAAGATAGAGAAGAAAGAGAGAGAGTTACGTTTCGTAGTATATTACTGCAGGGGCAAGAGAGAGAGGTGCGAGCATGATTTTCTTTCTCTTTTTCTCTCATAGCCAGTTGCAAATGGATACATACATACATATAGATGGAGCTGGAAGTTTTATTAGTCGTGTGGTCTAAAGCACACTCGTATTTTTTTTTGTTTAGAAGCTATTCAAATGAAGTTATGAACAACAGAGATATGTATACATTCTCTTTATATTAGAACATGAAGCTGTATAAGCTTCTTGTATTAGAACGCACCATAGAGTAAAGTAATATAAGAACGCACCGTACTTGACATAAGGTTGGCAAACTTGCAAATTGACATTTGTTAGTGATGTAGTATTAACCACATACTTTAGCTAATAATCGATACTAAAAGAGTCTTTTCGAAATCACAATAATAATTTTATTATTATTATTATGTCTCAAAAACTCGCTATGGAAAAATGATTTGAGTTACCGCGTGTCCTTTTAAAATTAAATATTTTGACAGGAATCTGAATAACTTGAGGTTATACAGATTCCTCTTAAAATACTTAATTTAGAGCCATGCGCCATGGATTTTATTTGGTTAATTTAAACGACGATATACACTTTTAATAGATTATGATTATGTTATACACAATCAGTTAATAATACTTGTCGTAATAAAAATGTAAAAAGGGATGGTTCGCGCAAAGTATACAATTATTGCAACTAGGTATATGACGGAAAAGAGCTTTGTTTAGAATTTAACTATTAAAAATACAGAGTAACTGTGAAAGTCACTTACCATTATCAACAGCAACATTATTTTCAAGCATCGTTAAAATTTTCACACTTGGTACATCACTACAAACGTCACAAAAATTTCACACAGTTAATTGACTTGACAGATAGGTTTCGTTTTCTCAATCGAACAACAATTTCTAAGTTTTTGTTTCATGTTTGTGTTACTGTTTATCTAACGGATCAGCAAACATTCCGTCCAAGTACTGATTACGACACTGATAAATATTAGTAATGAGGTGAGTATTTACTTGTTTATCAGCCATCAGCTGTAAACGGCTGTAATTCGTCTGACGGGCGTGGGAGGACTGACTAAGTGACTGAGTGCCAGTGCCTGCATGTCCACTGCCAACATGCAAATAATGTGTGAGGAAAACAGTGTTGATGGGCTCCGGTGGTAATTCCGCAGATAATATCCCATGAGCGTGCATCCAGCGGTCATAAGAAAGTGGCGGCGCGCAGCAGCGGTGTGACGACATGACGCGTCCGGGACCTCCCAATGAGAACCTGCCCACGGTAAGTGATGTGATCCTCTGACCATTCAAACATTTTATTGAATAACATTAAATAGGCATGAAAAGAAGGACACATCTTTTTATTTAAAGTTTAGTGTTTGGGTTTGGTTGCATTATATTCTGTATGAACTCTTAGCAAAGACAGCCAGTAATGAGTCTAGATTGTTTACATTATTTTGTAATATACATGGCTAGGATATAGAGCACTTTTATGTGAAACAGTTCTGCCGTGCAATTTTAAATCTGTCTATTTTACTTATCCCAAAATCAAAAGGAATAGGTACCCATTTAGTTGTTCTAACAGGGCAGACTAGCTTTCTTGGTTATAAATTATATTGTCTATGAAGATTACATGGATTGATGATGTGAATTGACCTGACTTCAGTTCAGTCCGGCAGGTGAACGTAAACAATGTAGTTGTTCAAGTAACCGTAGCATTTCACTGATAAAAACTATTGCACCACATATTAAAATCGGTTTCATAAATAGTATTACTTAACATTTGAAAAAAGAATATAAGTACACGATAAACCTTTGTAATGGAAAAATGGCAAACCACATTCATTTAGATTTTTGGATAATTTTAAATGATAGCCATGGAGTATAAGTAATGGAGAAAATATATTAAAAGTAGCATGTACGTGTTTGATAACTTTATTAAACAATACAAGTTGTATATAATATCTTTGCTTGTTATTGTTATTATTTAATTAGTTGCATCATACATTGAAGACAGTCTGAAGGGATGAATCACAAATTATCAAGAGTATCCTTAAATAAAAGGAAAAAAAAATTGAACCGACTTATGGTCAATATTTGTGGAATGTTATAACAAAAAGTGTCAAATAATAATGGTGAAGTGAAAAAATGATAATAACAGCAACAAGAGAGAGTATATTTTGTGATTACAATCAATAAAGGCTTACATTTATGATGTCCATATATTATGCTATCTTGCTTATCAGTGGTAGCAAACAGGTGATAAGCGCGGACTTATCTAAAAATCTCTACTGGCCATTCAAACATTTGTTGTGGATGTGTAATTGAAAGATGTACTTGTTTTACTGGATATAATAAGTAGCCAATCACTACAAGTTGTACTTGTACAGTTACAGTTCTGTTGTTTCTAGTGCCATACACAATACAAAATTAGTTCGTAGAGCTTTCTTTTTGTGTAAAAGAATGGCTGAAAATGGAACACTAACAACAGTATAAAAACTGGTGATAAGTACCTAACAGTTTTCAAATCAATGATGGCATTGTTATGTCCACTCCACTATGTACTTGTTTGATTGTTTGTTCCCTAACTGGGCAGTACACAATGGACAGTCAGTGTCCTCTAGTCTGCTCAGTGCCGGGCTTCAAATAATTACAATTATCATAATGATTCAGTGCAATGTGTATGGCAAGGCAATGATTGTTTGTTACAGGCTACAGATAGCTAGTACATAATACACTTGCATCCTATTAGGTTCTCTCTCTACAAATGCTGTAAAATATTGGTTAAATGTGCACTGAAATTGACAATTTTCTGAGCTCATCTAGTATTGAGACCCAGATATCTTCTGACAAGTTGATAAGATAGTACAATAGGTATTTTGATTACATTACGTTAATATACATATTTGCTCAATTTCTTCAGTGTCATGTTTCTTAACACAGGAAACATATTTTTTAAATGTTTGTGTGATGGCAGACTGGCAGTGTTTGTGGTAAAAGTGTGAGCTATTGTAATAAGAATGCAGTGGGTTGTATTATATTTGTAACATATTTAGCTGTTGCCCGCTACTTCGTCCGCGTGAATGTCGGTTATCGCGAATGCAGAGGAAGTCGCGGCTTCAAAAGTAGCCTATGTCTTCCTCAGGGTTTAAGCTATCTTCATACCAAATTTCATCAAAATCGGTTCAACTGTTTCATCGTGAAAGTGAAACAGAGTTACATTCGCATTTATAATCTTAAGTACCTGTGGATATGGATAATAGTATCTTCCTAGAACACTACTACATATAGCGTTACCATCTCTAAAAATCAAAAAGCCGGACTTACCTGTCAAATAAACTGGAGTTTTGGGTCCCTAAGCCGAACATTAAGAACAATTAAGAATTTTTAACAAAAAAAAAAATCGAATAAAACACATATCTAATAGCCGGACTTTTGAATTCCAAAGACGAACGCTAAAAAAAAAGGATTTTTGACAAAAATAAATGAATAAAACACTTACTTTATAAGAACCGTTTAGTTGCGAGTCAGCAAATCTCATCTCGCTCGCTCGTTCGCTATGCTACTGACTGAAGTGTTTGAATTGAACGATACCTAGTATATAAAAAGCCTAACAAAAGCCAGACGAGCCGAACGCAGTCAAATTTTGCCGGACAAGAGGTCAAAAAGCCTAACACTGTCCGGCTTTATCCGGACGGATGGCAATGTCAAGTGTGTCCATGTCTACATCATTCCCAGCATTTTGGCTATAAAATAAAATAAAAATATTTTATTTCAGACCTTGATCCATAAGATGTTAGTAATACAGAACTTAAAAACTATGTTAGTAACAAAAGTTATATTTCAACTAATATTATCTGTCTTTAATTATTGTAAGTGGTGTAAACCGTGGTAATTAAAGTAAAATAAATAAATAAATAAATAAATGCAACTACATAGTACAGCCAAACATAATATGATTCACAACTAATGACTAAAATACCAAATATTTCGTTCTAATCATTCTGATACAAGTATTGTACAATGACATGCCTAGTATTTAAAATGTATGAATATAGGACGATGTAACAATCCACACCAGTCATATTATTTGAGTGCACATTACAGCAACAGGAAAATGATTGATTTTATTTTCGTTGAATGCATGATCTTGTTTAGTGTGGCATCAGCTATATCATGATTATTTTACTATTTCTAAGTGAAACTTATGAGTGTGCCATGTCAAGTGTGTCCATGTCTACATCATTCCCAGCATTTTGGCTATAAAATAAAATAAAAATATTTTATTTCAGACCTTGATCCATAAGATGTTAGTAATACAGAACTTAAAAACTATGTTAGTAACAAAAGTTATATTTCAATTCATGTATTTTCTGTTGCACTCATCTGACACACCGGGCACATGCATATGTACATGCACCCAATGCGCCATAATGGCGCAACATGGTTTATCACTAATTACCTTCAGAATATCATTGACGCTTCCACCCACTCTGCGCATCATGGATGCAATCCTCTTTCGTAGCATGGTATTGAAACCATTGTGCTTCAGCAAACATTCCTGATTATATAATACTGTATGTATCTTTACACAAATACTAAATTTTAATTGGCTATGTCTAGAGTAATTTTTATGCTCTATCAAATTCAATATCAGGCAATTGAGATCAATTGAGTGTGATACCTCACCGCGGAGCTTTAACGTGCCAAGTTATGTAATAATGATGTGTAGTTAAGTTGATTGTGCATTTGTTTGCAGTGCGGCCGGTAGGTGCGCTTGAACTATGTCGTTGTTCAAAAACAGTGACAGCGTTAGTGTGTTGTTCTTTATTTTTAATTATATTTACAGGCTGATGTTCTGGTTGACTCATTCATATTTTTATTTGCTGCTTATTATTTTGTTTTTGAAAATTAGAATGTTAAATAGTATTGCCAGAAAATCAGTCGTATTCAACCAAGTTTAATGAAATAGTTATTATTTTTTAGCAATAATAAATCCTAAAATATCTTTGTATATGCCACAAACCTTTTAGATTCATTTCTATTCTTCTCTACTTATCTCGTCCCAAACTCTTGTGTATGCTACTGTCATCTGTTTTGTAGCGTAGCCTACTTAGACTCCATGTGTGATCTCACCAGTTAGATCCTGATTCTCTTACTAGTCCTATCATTGACTGTTATTCACCATCTGCAGATCAAGCTGGTAGTGGTAGGAGATGGTGGAGTGGGCAAGAGCGCGATCACCATCCAGTTCTTCCAGAAGCTGTTCGTGACAGACTACGACCCCACCATCGAGGACTCGTACATCCAGCACACGGAGGTGGATGGACAATGGTGCATCCTGGATGGTGAGTACTGCTCCCAAAGCTGTAGAGGATGCCTTGATATGCATTATAATATCAATTATAAACGGGTATATACACCTACAGATGCTCAGATTCACGCAGCGAGCCATGGAGAAAGCTATGCTCGGAGTTTCTTTGCGCGATAAAATCAGGAACGTGGAAATTCGCCGAAGAACTATGGTCCCCGACATAGTTCTCATAATATGCAAGTTGAAGTGGCAATGGACAGGCCACATCGCTACTAGTACCAATAACCGATGGGGAAGAAAGGTTCTCGAGTGGCGACTACGAACCGAAAGACGCAGCGTTGATCATTAAGGTCGCGGGTAACTGGTGGATGCAAGCGGCAGGTTTCCGCTCGTTTTGGCGTTCTATGGGGGAGGCCTTTATTCAACTGTGGACGTCATCCGGCTGATGATGATATTGATGTACTATTGAATGTTATTTAAAACTAATTAAGAAGTACTTGATTCCAGTGTTGGACACGGCGGGGCAGGAGGAGTTCAGTGCCATGCGCGAGCAGTACATGCGCAAGGGGGACGGCTTCCTGCTCGTGTACTCCGTCACGGACAAGCAGAGCTATGAGAACATCCGCCACTTCCACACGCAGATCCTCAGGGTCAAGGACAGGTGAGAAGGTTTCCACAGATCCTTACAGAGTGGATTACTGCTACGCTGATAATTGCAAAGCAAGTAGGGTATAGGCCATAGGCAGAGGTGATTTAAGCTGGTAAGAGTCCGGCCCCTTTGTCACGCACATGTTGGAGGTATGCCATGAGGATTTCCACCGTGCAAAAAAAAAAAAGGAAAAACAAAAAAAAAAGGCAGCTTTGGTAACCTCAGTTTGGAATTGAATCTGGCAAACTAATGTCACAGCGATTTGGTGGGCTGTTAGTGTTTTGGTCAATGAAACACTGCAGTTGACACGAGTTCTGAGTCTTGGTCCGTTCAGCTCGTGATCCCACGTGACGTGTCCGCAGGGAGACGTACCCCATGCTGCTGGCCGCCAACAAGGTGGACCTGGTGCACGTGCGGGCCGTCAGCGAGGAGGCGGGGCGCGAGCTGGCGCGACAGCTGGCCGCGCCCTACATCGAGACCAGCGCCAAGGAGCCGCCCCTCAACATCGACGCCGCCTTCCACGAGGTGAGCGAGACAGTGTGTCACCTGCGTCAGCGAGGAGGCGGGGCGCGAGCTGGCGCGACAGCTGGCCGCGCCCTACATCGAGACCAGCGCCAAGGAGCCGCCCCTCAACATCGACGCCGCCTTCCACGAGGTGAGCGAGACAGTGTGTCACCTGCGTCAGCGAGGAGGCGGGGCGCGAGCTGGCGCGACAGCTGGCCGTGCGAGTAAGACAGTGTGTGCGAGCGAGAGGCTGCGTCACCTCGCTACCCTGATGCCCCCACTCTTACAGTTGGTGCGCATCATCCGCAACCACCCGCAGCAGGAGGACAAGCAGCGCCGGCGCCGCAAGCTCGGTAAGACAGTGTGTGCGAGTAAGACAGTGTGTGCGAGCGAGAGGCTGCGTCACCTCGCTACCCTGATGCCCCCACTCTTACAGTTGGTGCGCATCATCCGCAACCACCCGCAGCAGGAGGACAAGCAGCGCCGGCGCCGCAAGCTCGGTAAGACAGTGTGTGCGAGTAAGACAGTGTGTGCGAGCGAGAGGCTGCGTCACCTCGCTACCCTGATGCCCCCACTCTTACAGTTGGTGCGCATCATCCGCAACCACCCGCAGCAGGAGGACAAGCAGCGCCGGCGCCGCAAGCTCGGTAAGACAGTGTGTGCGAGTAAGACAGTGTGTGCGAGCGAGAGGCTGCGTCACCTCGCTACCCTGATGCCCCCACTCTTACAGTTGGTGCGCATCATCCGCAACCACCCACAGCAGGAGGACAAGCAGCGCCGGCGCCGCAAGCTCGGTAAGACAGTGTGTGCGAGTAAGACAGTGTGTGCGAGCGAGAGGCTGCGTCACCTCGCTACCCTGATGCCCCCACTCTTACAGTTGGTGCGCATCATCCGCAACCACCCGCAGCAGGAGGACAAGCAGCGCCGGCGCCGCAAGCTCGGTAAGACAGTGTGTGCGAGTAAGACAGTGTGTGCGAGCGAGAGGCTGCGTCACCTCGCTACCCTGATGCCCCCACTCTTACAGTTGGTGCGCATCATCCGCAACCACCCGCAGCAGGAGGACAAGCAGCGCCGGCGCCGCAAGCTCGGTAAGACAGTGTGTGCGAGTAAGACAGTGTGTGCGAGCGAGAGGCTGCGTCACCTCGCTACCCTGATGCCCCCACTCTTACAGTTGGTGCGCATCATCCGCAACCACCCGCAGCAGGAGGACAAGCAGCGCCGGCGCCGCAAGCTCGGTAAGACAGTGTGTGCGAGTAAGACAGTGTGTGCGAGCGAGAGGCTGCGTCACCTCGCTACCCTGATGCCCCCACTCTTACAGTTGGTGCGCATCATCCGCAACCACCCGCAGCAGGAGGACAAGCAGCGCCGGCGCCGCAAGCTCGGTAAGACAGTGTGTGCGAGTAAGACAGTGTGTGCGAGCGAGAGGCTGCGTCACCTCGCTACCCTGATGCCCCCACTCTTACAGTTGGTGCGCATCATCCGCAACCACCCACAGCAGGAGGACAAGCAGCGCCGGCGCCGCAAGCTCGGTAAGACAGTGTGTGCGAGTAAGACAGTGTGTGCGAGCGAGAGGCTGCGTCACCTCGCTACCCTGATGCCCCCACTCTTACAGTTGGTGCGCATCATCCGCAACCACCCGCAGCAGGAGGACAAGCAGCGCCGGCGCCGCAAGCTCGGTAAGACAGTGTGTGCGAGTAAGACAGTGTGTGCGAGCGAGAGGCTGCGTCACCTCGCTACCCTGATGCCCCCACTCTTACAGTTGGTGCGCATCATCCGCAACCACCCGCAGCAGGAGGACAAGCAGCGCCGGCGCCGCAAGCTCGGTAAGACAGTGTGTGCGAGTAAGACAGTGTGTGCGAGCGAGAGGCTGCGTCACCTCGCTACCCTGATGCCCCCACTCTTACAGTTGGTGCGCATCATCCGCAACCACCCGCAGCAGGAGGACAAGCAGCGCCGGCGCCGCAAGCTCGGTAAGACAGTGTGTGCGAGTAAGACAGTGTGTGCGAGCGAGAGGCTGCGTCACCTCGCTACCCTGATGCCCCCACTCTTACAGTTGGTGCGCATCATCCGCAACCACCCGCAGCAGGAGGACAAGCAGCGCCGGCGCCGCAAGCTCGGTAAGACAGTGTGTGCGAGTAAGACAGTGTGTGCGAGCGAGAGGCTGCGTCACCTCGCTACCCTGATGCCCCCACTCTTACAGTTGGTGCGCATCATCCGCAACCACCCGCAGCAGGAGGACAAGCAGCGCCGGCGCCGCAAGCTCGGTAAGACAGTGTGTGCGAGTAAGACAGTGTGTGCGAGCGAGAGGCTGCGTCACCTCGCTACCCTGATGCCCCCACTCTTACAGTTGGTGCGCATCATCCGCAACCACCCGCAGCAGGAGGACAAGCAGCGCCGGCGCCGCAAGCTCGGTAAGACAGTGTGTGCGAGTAAGACAGTGTGTGCGAGCGAGAGGCTGCGTCACCTCGCTACCCTGATGCCCCCACTCTTACAGTTGGTGCGCATCATCCGCAACCACCCGCAGCAGGAGGACAAGCAGCGCCGGCGCCGCAAGCTCGGTAAGACAGTGTGTGCGAGTAAGACAGTGTGTGCGAGCGAGAGGCTGCGTCACCTCGCTACCCTGATGCCCCCACTCTTACAGTTGGTGCGCATCATCTGCAACCACCCGCAGCAGGAGGACAAGCAGCGCCGGCGCCGCAAGCTCGGTAAGACAGTGTGTGCGAGTAAGACAGTGTGTGCGAGCGAGAGGCTGCGTCACCTCGCTACCCTGATGCCCCCACTCTTACAGTTGGTGCGCATCATCCGCAACCACCCGCAGCAGGAGGACAAGCAGCGCCGGCGCCGCAAGCTCGGTAAGACAGTGTGTGCGAGCGAGAGGCTGCGTCACCTCGCTACCCTGATGCCCCCACTCTTACAGTTGGTGCGCATCATCCGCAACCACCCGCAGCAGGAGGACAAGCAGCGCCGGCGCCGCAAGCTCGGTAAGACAGTGTGTGCGAGTAAGACAGTGTGTGCGAGCGAGAGGCTGCGTCACCTCGCTACCCTGATGCCCCCACTCTTACAGTTGGTGCGCATCATCCGCAACCACCCGCAGCAGGAGGACAAGCAGCGCCGGCGCCGCAAGCTCGGTAAGACAGTGTGTGCGAGTAAGACAGTGTGTGCGAGCGAGAGGCTGCGTCACCTCGCTACCCTGATGCCCCCACTCTTACAGTTGGTGCGCATCATCCGCAACCACCCGCAGCAGGAGGACAAGCAGCGCCGGCGCCGCAAGCTCGGTAAGACAGTGTGTGCGAGTAAGACAGTGTGTGCGAGCGAGAGGCTGCGTCACCTCGCTACCCTGATGCCCCCACTCTTACAGTTGGTGCGCATCATCCGCAACCACCCGCAGCAGGAGGACAAGCAGCGCCGGCGCCGCAAGCTCGGTAAGACAGTGTGTGCGAGTAAGACAGTGTGTGCGAGCGAGAGGCTGCGTCACCTCGCTACCCTGATGCCCCCACTCTTACAGTTGGTGCGCATCATCCGCAACCACCCGCAGCAGGAGGACAAGCAGCGCCGGCGCCGCAAGCTCGGTAAGACAGTGTGTGCGAGTAAGACAGTGTGTGCGAGCGAGAGGCTGCGTCACCTCGCTACCCTGATGCCCCCACTCTTACAGTTGGTGCGCATCATCCGCAACCACCCGCAGCAGGAGGACAAGCAGCGCCGGCGCCGCAAGCTCGGTAAGACAGTGTGTGCGAGTAAGACAGTGTGTGCGAGCGAGAGGCTGCGTCACCTCGCTACCCTGATGCCCCCACTCTTACAGTTGGTGCGCATCATCCGCAACCACCCGCAGCAGGAGGACAAGCAGCGCCGGCGCCGCAAGCTCGGTAAGACAGTGTGTGCGAGTAAGACAGTGTGTGCGAGCGAGAGGCTGCGTCACCTCGCTACCCTGATGCCCCCACTCTTACAGTTGGTGCGCATCATCCGCAACCACCCGCAGCAGGAGGACAAGCAGCGCCGGCGCCGCAAGCTCGGTAAGACAGTGTGTGCGAGTAAGACAGTGTGTGCGAGCGAGAGGCTGCGTCACCTCGCTACCCTGATGCCCCCACTCTTACAGTTGGTGCGCATCATCCGCAACCACCCGCAGCAGGAGGACAAGCAGCGCCGGCGCCGCAAGCTCGGTAAGACAGTGTGTGCGAGTAAGACAGTGTGTGCGAGCGAGAGGCTGCGTCACCTCGCTACCCTGATGCCCCCACTCTTACAGTTGGTGCGCATCATCCGCAACCACCCGCAGCAGGAGGACAAGCAGCGCCGGCGCCGCAAGCTCGGTAAGACAGTGTGTGCGAGTAAGACAGTGTGTGCGAGCGAGAGGCTGCGTCACCTCGCTACCCTGATGCCCCCACTCTTACAGTTGGTGCGCATCATCCGCAACCACCCGCAGCAGGAGGACAAGCAGCGCCGGCGCCGCAAGCTCGGTAAGACAGTGTGTGCGAGTAAGACAGTGTGTGCGAGCGAGAGGCTGCGTCACCTCGCTACCCTGATGCCCCCACTCTTACAGTTGGTGCGCATCATCCGCAACCACCCGCAGCAGGAGGACAAGCAGCGCCGGCGCCGCAAGCTCGGTAAGACAGTGTGTGCGAGTAAGACAGTGTGTGCGAGCGAGAGGCTGCGTCACCTCGCTACCCTGATGCCCCCACTCTTACAGTTGGTGCGCATCATCCGCAACCACCCGCAGCAGGAGGACAAGCAGCGCCGGCGCCGCAAGCTCGGTAAGACAGTGTGTGCGAGTAAGACAGTGTGTGCGAGCGAGAGGCTGCGTCACCTCGCTACCCTGATGCCCCCACTCTTACAGTTGGTGCGCATCATCCGCAACCACCCGCAGCAGGAGGACAAGCAGCGCCGGCGCCGCAAGCTCGGTAAGACAGTGTGTGCGAGTAAGACAGTGTGTGCGAGCGAGAGGCTGCGTCACCTCGCTACCCTGATGCCCCCACTCTTACAGTTGGTGCGCATCATCCGCAACCACCCGCAGCAGGAGGACAAGCAGCGCCGGCGCCGCAAGCTCGGTAAGACAGTGTGTGCGAGTAAGACAGTGTGTGCGAGCGAGAGGCTGCGTCACCTCGCTACCCTGATGCCCCCACTCTTACAGTTGGTGCGCATCATCCGCAACCACCCGCAGCAGGAGGACAAGCAGCGCCGGCGCCGCAAGCTCGGTAAGACAGTGTGTGCGAGTAAGACAGTGTGTGCGAGCGAGAGGCTGCGTCACCTCGCTACCCTGATGCCCCCACTCTTACAGTTGGTGCGCATCATCCGCAACCACCCGCAGCAGGAGGACAAGCAGCGCCGGCGCCGCAAGCTCGGTAAGACAGTGTGTGCGAGTAAGACAGTGTGTGCGAGCGAGAGGCTGCGTCACCTCGCTACCCTGATGCCCCCACTCTTACAGTTGGTGCGCATCATCCGCAACCACCCGCAGCAGGAGGACAAGCAGCGCCGGCGCCGCAAGCTCGGTAAGACAGTGTGTGCGAGTAAGACAGTGTGTGCGAGCGAGAGGCTGCGTCACCTCGCTACCCTGATGCCCCCACTCTTACAGTTGGTGCGCATCATCCGCAACCACCCGCAGCAGGAGGACAAGCAGCGCCGGCGCCGCAAGCTCGGTAAGACAGTGTGTGCGAGTAAGACAGTGTGTGCGAGCGAGAGGCTGCGTCACCTCGCTACCCTGATGCCCCCACTCTTACAGTTGGTGCGCATCATCCGCAACCACCCGCAGCAGGAGGACAAGCAGCGCCGGCGCCGCAAGCTCGGTAAGACAGTGTGTGCGAGTAAGACAGTGTGTGCGAGCGAGAGGCTGCGTCACCTCGCTACCCTGATGCCCCCACTCTTACAGTTGGTGCGCATCATCCGCAACCACCCGCAGCAGGAGGACAAGCAGCGCCGGCGCCGCAAGCTCGGTAAGACAGTGTGTGCGAGTAAGACAGTGTGTGCGAGCGAGAGGCTGCGTCACCTCGCTACCCTGATGCCCCCACTCTTACAGTTGGTGCGCATCATCCGCAACCACCCGCAGCAGGAGGACAAGCAGCGCCGGCGCCGCAAGCTCGGTAAGACAGTGTGTGCGAGTAAGACAGTGTGTGCGAGCGAGAGGCTGCGTCACCTCGCTACCCTGATGCCCCCACTCTTACAGTTGGTGCGCATCATCCGCAACCACCCGCAGCAGGAGGACAAGCAGCGCCGGCGCCGCAAGCTCGGTAAGACAGTGTGTGCGAGTAAGACAGTGTGTGCGAGCGAGAGGCTGCGTCACCTCGCTACCCTGATGCCCCCACTCTTACAGTTGGTGCGCATCATCCGCAACCACCCGCAGCAGGAGGACAAGCAGCGCCGGCGCCGCAAGCTCGGTAAGACAGTGTGTGCGAGTAAGACAGTGTGTGCGAGCGAGAGGCTGCGTCACCTCGCTACCCTGATGCCCCCACTCTTACAGTTGGTGCGCATCATCCGCAACCACCCGCAGCAGGAGGACAAGCAGCGCCGGCGCCGCAAGCTCGGTAAGACAGTGTGTGCGAGTAAGACAGTGTGTGCGAGCGAGAGGCTGCGTCACCTCGCTACCCTGATGCCCCCACTCTTACAGTTGGTGCGCATCATCCGCAACCACCCGCAGCAGGAGGACAAGCAGCGCCGGCGCCGCAAGCTCGGTAAGACAGTGTGTGCGAGTAAGACAGTGTGTGCGAGCGAGAGGCTGCGTCACCTCGCTACCCTGATGCCCCCACTCTTACAGTTGGTGCGCATCATCCGCAACCACCCGCAGCAGGAGGACAAGCAGCGCCGGCGCCGCAAGCTCGGTAAGACAGTGTGTGCGAGTAAGACAGTGTGTGCGAGCGAGAGGCTGCGTCACCTCGCTACCCTGATGCCCCCACTCTTACAGTTGGTGCGCATCATCCGCAACCACCCGCAGCAGGAGGACAAGCAGCGCCGGCGCCGCAAGCTCGGTAAGACAGTGTGTGCGAGTAAGACAGTGTGTGCGAGCGAGAGGCTGCGTCACCTCGCTACCCTGATGCCCCCACTCTTACAGTTGGTGCGCATCATCCGCAACCACCCGCAGCAGGAGGACAAGCAGCGCCGGCGCCGCAAGCTCGGTAAGACAGTGTGTGCGAGTAAGACAGTGTGTGCGAGCGAGAGGCTGCGTCACCTCGCTACCCTGATGCCCCCACTCTTACAGTTGGTGCGCATCATCCGCAACCACCCGCAGCAGGAGGACAAGCAGCGCCGGCGCCGCAAGCTCGGTAAGACAGTGTGTGCGAGTAAGACAGTGTGTGCGAGCGAGAGGCTGCGTCACCTCGCTACCCTGATGCCCCCACTCTTACAGTTGGTGCGCATCATCCGCAACCACCCGCAGCAGGAGGACAAGCAGCGCCGGCGCCGCAAGCTCGGTAAGACAGTGTGTGCGAGTAAGACAGTGTGTGCGAGCGAGAGGCTGCGTCACCTCGCTACCCTGATGCCCCCACTCTTACAGTTGGTGCGCATCATCCGCAACCACCCGCAGCAGGAGGACAAGCAGCGCCGGCGCCGCAAGCTCGGTAAGACAGTGTGTGCGAGTAAGACAGTGTGTGCGAGCGAGAGGCTGCGTCACCTCGCTACCCTGATGCCCCCACTCTTACAGTTGGTGCGCATCATCCGCAACCACCCGCAGCAGGAGGACAAGCAGCGCCGGCGCCGCAAGCTCGGTAAGACAGTGTGTGCGAGTAAGACAGTGTGTGCGAGCGAGAGGCTGCGTCACCTCGCTACCCTGATGCCCCCACTCTTACAGTTGGTGCGCATCATCCGCAACCACCCGCAGCAGGAGGACAAGCAGCGCCGGCGCCGCAAGCTCGGTAAGACAGTGTGTGCGAGTAAGACAGTGTGTGCGAGCGAGAGGCTGCGTCACCTCGCTACCCTGATGCCCCCACTCTTACAGTTGGTGCGCATCATCCGCAACCACCCGCAGCAGGAGGACAAGCAGCGCCGGCGCCGCAAGCTCGGTAAGACAGTGTGTGCGAGTAAGACAGTGTGTGCGAGCGAGAGGCTGCGTCACCTCGCTACCCTGATGCCCCCACTCTTACAGTTGGTGCGCATCATCCGCAACCACCCGCAGCAGGAGGACAAGCAGCGCCGGCGCCGCAAGCTCGGCAAGTGCGCGCTGCTGTGAGCTGCCACAGCACACTCACGACTGGCTGCCACAGCACACTCACGACTGGCTGCCACAGCACACTCACGACTGGCTGCCACAGCACACTCACGACGCGCTACGTATGGTCGCGCTGCACATCACCACGCGGCACGGACTGGTGTCGCTGCTCTGTGACACTCCCGCATCAGCTGATGTCGCCCGGTCACTGCGGGCTCGCTACTGTGTCTGCTCGACATAGTAATGGTATGTTCGTACGGTACGATTGTAACGTTGTAATAACATCGAATAACTGTCGAAGCACAAATTACTCTGCACCATAGATTGTATTTGTGATGTTGTAATATTTCAACGAAATGTGAAGGGATCGTCGATATGGTCATCTTTGCTTTATAAGGCTTTTGTGTTCGACGTATAAAATGAGAGAAACCAAGGGCTAATACTAAGCTTCACAACGCGTACCTCATATGTAAAATCATATTTTATTATTAACCAAGTGTTTAAATAAGACACTTTATGTATACTGCTGTATACATTATTGTTACAATCTGTGTTTAATGTAGCTTCCTGAAAATTCAAAGAAAGACATGGATATTGCTGCACCTGTAATGTTGTTAATATAGAGCTCAAATTAGCGTGTTATTTGCACAAATACGATTTTTTTTACATGAGAACTTGTGTAATCTGGTTCTGAAACGCATGTTGATTAAATAAATTCTTGAAACTAAGTAATAAGCTTTAAAGGTTTCTACTGACTAGAGCGTATCGTGCTCTACAGAAACACTCGACAAGAAATTAAATCAGAAATAACAATTATTTATTTACAATATTTGAGTTTAATAAACTTTATAAGAATATATATCTACAATAGATTGAACAATGCGCAAAAACTTCCAAATATTACTTTGACGTCTAAAGGACGATAAAAGCACGTATTGTTTATTAAAAAGGAAAAGTACGAGTCGGACTCGCTGGCCGAGGGAAAAAGAAAAATATATTATTCTATTTTTAAAATTACGTTTGTTTGTAAAGAGTTTTTGCTGATTTCTAAAAAAACTGCTAGTTAGAGACATCATTTTATTTTTCGTTAATATTGTGTAAACTTGCATCCACTCTATTTCTTCCACATTTATTGCTGTACCCAAAGCGATTAATGTGAAAGAAATACAGTGGATGCAGCTTTGCGAGGTAAGGGATGATACTTTTCATCATAAGTACCAAACTGTATGGCTTTCACGAAAAAAAGGTACATTTTATAAAGTCCAAGTGAATCCATTTTATACAATCCACTTGACGTACCTCAGTTTAATATTTCAATCTCATTTTAAGCCTTTCACGTGCAAAGTGGATAAGCATTATTTATAACCTGCAAATTTCAAGATAGCTTTAGTACTAATTGTTGACATAAGCAACTGTGACAGACAAACAGATAAAGTGGCACCATAAGGTTCCTTACCCTGCTGACGACGGGTTATTACCATTTTCGTACGGAACCTTAAAAAATGTTTATTTCGTATATTATGTAACAATGTACCAATGTGTAGCTTCTATTTAGCGCAATAGGTAAGTCCATAGCGTAAGAAGTTATCGTGACTAATGGAACGATTTCTATTAATTATTTTTCTGTAATAAATCGTCATAGACTGTTTGAAAGGTTTGTGTGTATTATCTCGGGTATCAGGATCAAATGAGCGATGTCTATTTTAAGATCCCGACATAGTGCACGCGTACCTTTACTACGCACACCAAAGATTCGTAAGTATTCGAGTTGTGAACAAAGCATTTGTTACACCGTCACCAAAGAGATTCTCTATATTATATCTATGTAGCTTTTATTGTTATGAGCATAAGGAATATATTTTAAAGTTTAAAGGATTATGTATAAGACTATTGTGACTATTTCTGTGTGAGTTCTTGAAACAGTGCAACATTATATTATTTTTAGGGTTGCTAGATTGATTCCTTTTGTAACGAGTATGACATCATTCTATATAGTATTTAGACTGTAAGTTTTCTATCATTGGACAATGATTTCAATAAACTTCCACATCTGAGCCAGCAACCCTATTCAGATCCTTGTTTTCAATAACTGCATGCTGTTTTCGCAAAGTGAAGCGTATATAAGTCTTATCCTGTGAATACATTTTCCATCTTTGTCAGTTTTTGCATGGAAAAACTTTCAGACGTGAATTTTATATACCTATACAAGCTTACATTTTGATCGTTTTAATCCCTTGGACGGGTGGTTTAACTAACAAAATAGTATTCAGCGAAAGATTGCACTGCATTGTATCTCTTAAAATAAAAAAAAATGGGAACCGATCACTTTTCCGAAATGTTTTTTTCCGAATTTAATTTTACCGAAAACTTTTGACCGATGTCTTTTTTGCTATATGCATTATTTGACATATTTTTATATCATCGAAGTATCATGTGTCATAAGTATTATTTTACCGAACTATTTTTCGTCGATTTACAAATTAACTTTTTGCTATTGGCCGAAGCACAGTATAAAGATTACGAACAGTACGGAAACTACGAACAAACCGTGCGAAACGGCAAACTCACACAGACGCGCGCATCTACGATACCCTAAGCGATAGTCGCGGTGCTCTCAGTCACGGCCTCACAGATGCCTGTTTGAACGAGTGTTGAGTATTCGCGTAATACATTTATTTATTATTGAAAGGTAAGAATGATTTATTGTTGATATTGGATATGATTGATTATGTAGGTACATACATGTTAGCAGCCGCCATCTTTGTTTTACAAATAAGATCACATAAAATTCGTGAATTTATTTGTAAAACAAATATGGCGGCTTTTTTATTTGTTTTTTAAATTTATTTGTCATGGGTGTCATTTTCGTAGTTATCGAGGGTGCTAAAGCCAATAGTGAGGTCAAAATGTAAATCCAAAATGACGGCTTCAAAAATTTAAAAATTTTTAGTCATGGGTATCGTTTTCGTGGGTGTCAAAACCGATAGTGAGGTCAAAATCTGAATCCAAGATGGCGGCTGTAACTTTTTTTAAATTTATTTGTCATGGGGGTCATTTTCGTAGTTTTCGAGGGTGCTAAAGCCAATAGTGAGGTCAAAATGTAAATCCAAGATGGCGGCTTCAAAAATTTTTAAATTTTTAGTCATGGGTATCGTTTTCGTAGTTTTCGTGGGTGCCAAAACCGATAGTGAGGTCAAAATCTGAATCCAAGATGGCGGCTGGGAAAGTTTTCATTTTTATTTGTCACGGGTGTCGTTTTCATAGTTTTCGAGGGTGCTAAAGCCGATAGTGAGGTCAAAATGTAAATCCAAGATGGCGGTTACAAAATTTTTAAAATTTTTAGTCATGGGTATCGTTTTCATAGTTTTCGTGGGTGCCAAAACCGATAGTGAGGTCAAAATCTGAATCCAAGATGGCGGCTGTAATTTTTATTAAATTTATTTGTCATGGGTGTCATTTTCGTCGTTTTCGAGGGTGCTAAAGTCGATCGGGCGGAGTGTAGGTAGTTAGGTGCCTACCTACTCGCTCAGCTGATCATGTTCACGTAAACAAGTTTAATGATTCCAAATTTCCCTTCATACTTTTACGAGCTTAGGACCGTCATAATTGCTTTGTGCCTAGGTTTCGAGACATACCTACCTAATAAAATTAAAAAAATATGCTAAAGCGGTACATGTAAAATAAGTCTTTACAGGCCTGCTTCTTCTTCTTTTCGAATCGATGGTTTCCTTTATGCTAGACTACTTGGGCCCAGTAGGTAGACACATTTATCGCAGCATCAGTGGCGTTTTACAGGCCTGCTAGTTATGGCGTATTTAACAATGGAATTATTTACAATGATTTGAAAAGGAAAAAGTTCTAATTACACGATTTAAAAAAGTTCTGTTACATACCTACCTAAATCACCTTTGATTTATTTAACTTTCAAGGACACTTCGCAATACATAATAATTGTTCATAAAAATGTGTAGGTAATCAAAATTATTTACAACGATAAAAAAAAGAGTTCAGTTACAAACTAATAATTCATAAATTCTGAATCATCACTAAAGGGTTACACTTCACGATAGCGTAATAATTGTTCGCTGTACGACGAGCCGCTTGCGCATCAAAACCCGCGATCGCGTAGAATTACACCATGGCAACTCCAGGTTGGAGTACGCGTAATTATTACGAGACGCCATTATGTTCGCGCAACAGGGATATTTTTTAACAACGGCACACCGATGACGTCTTAGAGAAACTGAATTGTTTGTCATGACGTGGTCCTGCTGCGCTGCCCTTAGCGCGCGGGGTGCGCGGGGCGCGCGCTTTTTGCATTGCCAATCAAATGGGGTTTGGGGGCGGGGTTTGGTCTAGGATTGCCTAATTTTTGTGAGTCCACGTTGACTGCGCTTACGCGACATTGTTGTTAGTTAGGAGTATATAATATGTTCTGTGGTTGTTAGTATCGAATGGTGCCTACTAATGGCCCGCATTATTTTTACACGCATGCGAGAATTAATTCGAGTTTACAAAAAAAAAGTATATTATTTTTAAATTTTATCTTTACAAATCAATAGTGTTTCATGCACCGGATCGACCCTCCACGGGATTAAAACGATCAAAAAGTAACCGTGTATATTAAAAAAATGAAAAATAAGTCCTTAAACTAATAACAACTTTACTCATTGATGAAATTGGATATTGTAGAGGAAACTAAACTTTATGTGTAGTCATTAAAGTTGCTTTTCCTAATTCACATGAATTATAAGTTAAACTGGAAGCTGCTTATGCACAGACATAGTCATAATATTGTGTTGTTGTGTTGTCAAGTGTGAGTGCGGCTAGCGACAGAGCTCCCGACGGTACACAAGCAAGGCTGAATGATTTCAAACTATATAATTACTATGTATAGGGTTTATTTTCAATTGTAAGCAGCGGTCTCACTACGCTTCTGAAGAAAATAATTAACCGTAAACGATTTCCAATTTGAGATCTGTTCAGACTAACCCTGTCTCTGTATCTAGTCATCCTATTTATTTGTTGTAGTACCGGTTTACTCCGGTTTATTCCAGTTTTCGTGGCGTGTTTCGAATTTTCTTCAAGTTCGAAACCTATCGGTCAAATGAACAAATCTCAAATAAGTTTTAGGCAATTCTTGAATGTAAGATTAAAGTAAATTAACCAATGAATAGTGTCAGTCTGTCGCGTAGTGAGGCGGCACAGCACGAGTCACAACCCGAGGGCCTAGTGTGGGTTTTTATTCGAACTCGATCCCGTTAAGAGGATTGTGAGACTGTCAATTTTCATACAAAAAGCGATAACGTTTGTCCGTAAATTTTGTCCAATTTTCATAATTAAGGGAGGCAGAGCGAGCGGTATGAAACAGATAGCATTTTTGGAAATACCTACTCGCACCGCATATCGGCACCTCACAATCCTCTTAACGTAAACTCCAATTTGTATTTAAACTGGAACAGCGCAGTCTGGTGGCAACAATAGAAACCACAATTATTCCATACAAATTGACATAAGCCATCGTTTCCGTTAACGTTAGACCCTCAGTTCGCGTCGACATAAGAGCCGTGAGCTCGGCCGGTAGTCTGCCACGCGACACTAGACCTAAGTACACGTATCGCTAAGACACTGACAAGGAATTGAACTCGAGTAATAAGTGTTCCAATACTTAATGTTAGGCTACGGTAGATATACACGTTTCTATTCTATGTCTAGCACAGGTCATAAGTGTTGTTAAATACCTCTTGTGCTATTTAAGACAATGAGAGACGCTAACAATTAATACAATTATTTTCCGTAAATATGGTCTCAAAATAAAATAAAATGATCCGTTAAAATAAATATCTAGATAAGCTAGTTCCATTGACTTCTGTGCTAGCAACACCTTTCAAACTAATTGTTTAAATGTAACGACCAATAGATGGCGCTATGCATCTACATCGTGCTGCCATAATAGGGAATATGCATGTATTTTGTTGATATTTTTATGCGCCATATTACATCACTGAAAAAGAAGTTACGTGAAGCTTTTAAAAAATAGTTCAAAATATTCAATCTAATAAACCCCTGGCATTATGGGTCAGTGACGTTTGGAGTTGCCACAGACTAAAAAGGTTGTTTCTTTTTTTTTACTTTGAATAAATAACCGCGGTGCCATAGAGTAGTGAATAGTATTGTAGTGGATTCACTTTAAACGCCCGCCATTTTGGCGCGCTTAGAGTGACGTCATAACAAACAAACGAGTGCAGAGTTTATTACGCACTCAGTGACAGACATTTTTCGTCGTAGGCTTTTACGCCACATTTTACAGTTTTTTCTTGCACTAAAATCAAAAATAATGATGCAGGCATAATTCTGAAATAATCTGAATCACATGTGTATTCCCTATTTTTTTTTTTAATAAACCTATTTAAAAATTCTTGTTTAAAAAAAGTGCTAATATTAAGGGTTTAATACGACGGAAATATCTGTAAACAATTATGGAAAGCTGTAAACGTTTTTCTAGTCTTGTTTCCTGAAAAGCTCCACATGTCTCAACCAAACTGTAAAGCTCTCTGTTCCAAAAAGATTCTAATGCCCTGCGCTGCCCTTGATCTTTGATGTCTCTTCCTTACCGTGATCCATAGAAACAGACAAACATCTTTGTAAATATATTGGCTTCGCTACTTGTATAGGAAATATGGCCAAAACCTGTCGAATCCGATAAATTGCAATAGTGGTCTATTTCGAGACATGCGTTGATACTGTGTACAGACATTTCCGTGGTATTATAATAGACTAAACGATGAAACTGAGAACCCCTCGGAGTCGCACGCAACGTACTGTATGTAGCTTTAATGTAACGTAGCATAGTCTCAGAGCTTCCTACATCTCTCCACGTCATGTGTACTGTACGTACGAATACTTCAATATTATGTACTTGTTTCTGTTTGGTTCCAATTTGTTGTGAGAATGGCAAACGATGTACAGTCACCAAAAGAGATAAGTATCCATGTCGCCGGGAATAGTTGAAGTTTACTTAGAAACCAATGGAGGCTTTCAAATGAAATTTAATTAAATCATTAAACTGTTTATTCTCTATTAATTGCATTGTATTATTATATTCATAAACACACTCGGTTACTAAGTAAACTTCAACTATTCCCGGCGACATGGATACTTATCTCTTTTGGTGACTATACTTGCATCGTATTGTCATTCTAACGGTCTGTTTCAGTGTCCGAAAAGTCTTCAAGATAAATTCAGAAAATGAACCAGAGTACTATGTGATTAGTAGCCGAACAAACTAAATGGAACTTATCCGGAGGTGAAACAGACCATATTAGCTTATTTCAATGTACAGACGCCAGCACAATAAGCCATACCAAACTATCAAATTTTCTTATTTAATATGAACCTTATTCTTTTGTAATAAAGTTGAAAATCTATCCAAGAAATTTGACAGATTTTTGTAGCTTGATGTACCGGCCTCTGTGCACTGACTTTAAAACAAAACTACTTTATTTTTATGAACAAAAATCGTTGAATAATATTTCATATATTCTATTAGTATTAATGGACGAAGATATGTTTTATATTGCTTTAAATTATTGTTTTTCTAGTCTTCTGAAATCGTGTCCAAACTAAGAAGTTTACTATAAATGAATGAAACTAATAGTTCCGCGCTACCCCGCCTGGCGTTGGCGTAATGATATGATCGTATATTGTTGTTACTGTATGTTTTGTATGTTGTAACAAATTATAATAAATGTAGAAATATAAAGAACTTGTTTCATTTTATCAACAGACTTCAAAAAGAAGGAGGTTCTTAATTGTTGTTTTTTTTTTTTTTTTTTTGTCTAAGTACCTATTTGTTACGCTATTTCTCCGGGTTAAAAAAAAAAGATTTTCCAAAAGCGATGTACATTATACATCGCTTTTGGAAATTCTTTTTTTGATGGATAGGGTATACCTCAGGGGTATGCCATATAAATTTGATCGAAATTAATTCAGCACTTTTTGAAAAATTAACAAATACCCAAAAATATTACATAGACGACGTTTTTATTATTTCTTCAATCTTTGGAGTAGTTAATTTCAATTTCTGTTTTAACTGTGTTGCCGTTTTTTATGGATGAGACAGGTACTGAAAAGCGGGAAATAAAAAGCTTTTATTTTCCAAAAAAGACAACCGCCTTCAAAAACTGAAAAGTGTTTTTTTTATGCCGACAATTCCTGATCTGAGTGGCGTTGCGGACCGTGTCTGTCCATTGAGCGAGGTAGAGCGGAGCGGAGATGCGAAGAGTGCGGAGCCGGGCCCAGTTCACGTGACGAGTACCTCATTTGAGCGGGCACTGGCCGCAGATCAATACCCCGCGGCTGGTTTTCTTCACTTACACTGTTTCCACTGATGGTGAGTGGAGATTTCGAACACTGTGATTGGCCAATCCACGGTCTGTTTCTCTACACCCCGCCCATACAAAACCGCGTCAGTTAAAACGCATCCTATATGACACAGCTCGCCGCTCCGCTCCTCTCCTCTTCGGTCCAGTGGTCAGTCAGCTTCAGGCTGGTTTCACACCAATTTCCGATCCGAGCCCGGGTTGTACGGGCAGCTCCCTCTGAGTAAGAAGCTGGAACATGTTTTCACAACGACGCGAATGGTCGCTAGAACATAATTTTCGTGAGAATCATTGTGAAACTAGCCTTAGGTACTTATCCGTAAAACTGCGACATGTTCGAGTTGCCTCCGTCATGAACATGTAGCGACATCTATCGCACATGTTACGAACTACAACCTACGTTTCCTAGATCGCGCAAGCAGAGTTTTCCGCGACATCTATACTAATATTATAAAGCTGAAGAGTTTGTTTGTTTGTTTAGTTGAACGCGCTAATCTCAGGACCTACTGGTTCGAATTCGAATTGAAAAATTCCCATGCGAAGCCGGGTCGGGTTGCCATATATACACTACAACCGGCGGGCAGTAGCCCATCAGACATGACTCCCGTCTCAGCCCGTCTGGTCGGAGGATCATCTCTTTTCTACGGAGGATGAGGAACTTTACATTCTGTTCCTCATAGGTACCTTTAAAAACATACAGCGCCATCTTTCAAATATCTCGAGAACTAACATTTTCAAGGTTGCAGTAGAGTAGATTCTATAACATTTTTTCTTAAAAATGACGCCATCCTTCAAACAAACTTCCCGTTTACTGCCGCCAGATGTCGCTAAATGTAACTATTATTAGCTCAAGAGGCTCACAGATGGCGCAACGTCTTTCATTTGGGCAAAAATAAGTTTATTTTATTTTTAACTAGCTGACCAGACAGAAGTTGTACTGTCAATTATTGAGTTTTCAATTTTCTTACCGTCTAAACCTTCCCTGGACTTCCACAAATATCAGCGGCACTCGTCGTCGTCGTCATCGTTTGAAGTTGGCATATCGACGGCTGCAGGTACACCTCTGCCGTTGGCAACATGCCGCTCGTGTATAAGAGCCCTAACAATAACATTGTGAGTGAGAGAGAGAGTGCACATTACTACCACTTTCGGAAAATCTGTTCAGTTGTGTTTAGAGGTTGCAAAAATTCGATAGTTATGAATATTTGAAAAATTTTTCAGTGCTGTTTGAATATTATTCGAATATTTTCAAATGATTAAAACACTTAAAATATCAGCTTTTTATTTATTTAGGATCTTCAACAAAGGATATACACAAGCACATGAAATAAATAACGACAAAAGTACCGCGTAGGTGTACTCCTTATGTTACAGGAGACCACAGCATGCATAATAAAATGTATAACTTAGCTAACAAAAATTAAAATTAAAATTGTACTCAAAACACATATACCTATTCGAATATTTATTTATTTACTATTCGAATATAAATTTGGAAAGAAAATTCGAATAATTCGAATATTAATTTGATTGCAACCTCTAGTTGTGTTGCAAATTGCTGCAAATTCTCACAAAAAACTATACCTACCTACTCATATTTCTATGCAAAAATGTAGGCGTCAAATTTTTTTTCTTCATTTTCTTGTTAATTCCTCTTTGTTTAACATTTTTAGATTATTTTTTTATGAGGCACATTGAAGGTACCTACATTATTCTGGTAAATATTAGGTAACCATAAGATATCTATTACATTCACTATCCGTTTTCACCTGCCGTTCTGATTGTCTGGACCACGGGTCACTTTATTTTTCATAATAAATTGTTCTTGTTTCATGGAGGTACATTCAATTTCATTAAAGTAGGTACGGTCACCAAAAGAGATAAGTATCCATGTCGCCGGGAATAGTTGAAGTTTACTTAGAAACCGATGGGCGTTTATTAATAAAATAAAGTAGGTACAATTAATAGAGAATAAACAGTTTAATGATTTAATTAAATATCATTTGAAAGCCTCCATTGGTTTCTAAGTAAACTTCAACTATTCCCGGCGACATGGATACTTATCTCTTTTGGTGACTATACTATCGCGGACTTTTCCGCCTGCTCAGTTAAAAAAAAAATCCCTTGGCGCCTGCGAAGTCAACGGGGCGGGGTAGAGAGCGCCTCCATCTTTTGAATGCAAGCAAAAATGAACTTAGTGGTGGTCAGGCGTGTGTGTCCACGATAGTACATTGCTGGTAGGTACATTTAATTTAATTAACCCTTAATTCGACGCCGCGCCGTAGAGTATACTTCCCATTGAATTGAAAAAAAACTACATACAAAATAGTTCGTATATCTAGACTTCTAGGTGCTATAATTGCACCCTAAACTAACTACTACATTGTTAAAAATCAGCACCGTGAGTACATCGACGTGACGCAAGCAGTCGCCAGTGAAACGAGGTGGAGGGAGAAGTCGCAGTACGGGCTTTCAGTAAGTTACATTTTATTCACTATTTTATGGCTTATTTCCTTGTCATTTCATTGAAAACTAAAGATAACGTACCCGGAAAGCTACTCATAATATTTTGATTGTCTTACTAAATTTTATTTAGTTTTTACGGCGTCTACAACTTGTATGTCCAGTATACTTCCCTTCGTCGAATTACTAGTAAAGTAACTGCCAAACACTATGTCCAGTATTCTATTTCTGCCCGTATTAGTAAAAAATAAACTTTTGCTATTTCCAGCAATAATATTTTTAGGGATCCGCAAATAAAATGATTTTTTAAGCCTCACTACTTTTTGTTTTTCAGAGCTTCAAGTCTAGAGGACATCGCTTGGTAGCATTGGAACCACCTGAAAATGCTTCTTCGGATACAACCAACGACTTGTGAAGTAAATGAATGGTCTTATTAGAGTTAAAGTCATTTTTATATATGTCGGATCAGGAGCGATTGAGGAGGAGTGCCGAGCGGTATAGTACATCGTCAGCAGTATGGGCGTTCCCATTATCCCATTAGGGATAAACTTGACCTGTAAAAACAATTACACACTACATAAAGAAAACACAATATAAATGGTAATTAGTAACAAGAATAAAGCAAGTTAACGGTACAGCAACAATACAGTTAATCGACCAGACCATTAAAGTCCCACAGTTCGTACAGTGGCCAAGCCACCCCATGATTATGCGTGATAACCGAACAAACCCTTAAGGTTTATAGTTCGTACAGCAGCCTAAGCCACCCAATGATAAACGAACAAACCCTTAAGGTTCACAGTTCGTACAGTAGTATAAGCCACCCAATGATAAACGAACAAACCCTTAAGGTTTACAGTTCGTACAGTAGCCTAAGCCACCCAATGATAAACGAACATACCCTTAAGGTTTATAGTTCGTACAGTAGCATAAGCCACCCAAATACAAAGTGTATCGCTCGCTAGCAGCAAGCATAGACAGCTATGTGAATATACAGCAGCGCTGTACCAGGTAAACCGACAGTATTGTCGGGAGCAGGAACTCTTTACTGAGTCGAATCCGAGGATCGACTGCCATACTTACGGAGTACACGCTCTTTTATAAGACGATGCCCCCCACCTTGCAACCTCTCCATACAAGTCCGTCCATTGGCGCACGGAAGTGTGTCACGCGTTTACTTGATACAAAACACTAAAATGTGCTAAATATAATAAGATCTCATTATAAAGTAATCAAATAACACAATAATAATTGTCATGAATAAACAATAGTGATTTCATAAAGTAATTCGTTTTACATTCAAAGTAACGTGTCAACAATTGTTTTGAATAAAACCATCGATAACAATTGTCGAAATAAAGTAACCACAAATCAGTGTGCATACACTGAGTACTCAATAAATCATGTTTCAAATTAATAGACAATAATTGATAGTAAAATCACATAAATTAACAATAAGAAACACAAATCATAACAAATTTAGTTAACACCCACAATTGTGATTAATAAACCGTCTCCGACATATAAATATTTTTTATCCCTATCGATCAAAATATGCACCCATGCTATCGATGCATCTCTGCCAGCACAGTGGTAATTATTCAATACCCTTTTTTAAAGAAGTCAGGTGTCCGTAGCCAACAAACTCTTCAAAGGCATTTTGTGCCACCTCTCGGGTCATATTTTGGAAAAAGTAGAAATCTGTCAGCGCATGGTCTGGTGAGTACGGTGGATGATGCAAAACTTCTTAACCCTAGCTCTTGTAGTTTAGAGACCGTCTGTTGCGCCGTATGAGATTGTGTAGGTGATGGTGGAGGAGCAGCGAGGACGAACGATGAACCATACGCTGGCCAGAGATTTGCGAGTTTCACCATCATTGTGTCCAGTTCCTCACAATACCCAAACGCAGTAACGCTGGTGTCATTTGGTTAGAAACTGTGATGAATTATACCGGCACTAGACCACCAAACAGTGATGATAACTTTTGAAGTGGTAAGTTTTCGTTTGGGATATTACTTAGGCGTTGAACCATGGTCTAACGACATGATAACCGGTTACGAATCCATATTTCATTGCAAGTGACAATGCGGTTCAAAATCCCATCGTTTCTGTGTCTGTTAAGCAACGCAAGGTATACCTCAACGCGTTCGTCGCTGGCGAAGGTTCGATTCTAAGTCTTCTTACCTTGCCAAATGGACGCAAATGGACGAATATTGTTTTGATTGATAAGTAACAATATTGTTTTGACTTCATAGGCAAAGATCGATTATTTTTAAGAACTGGAAGGCTAATTGTTTTTGAATAAATTGAAAGTTGTTTTTTATACAAAAATTACATTATACTTAATTATTATGTTCTTCGTACTTTAAATACGTTTTTGGGAGTTCCTACTCACTAGTAGGAACTCCCAAAAACGTACTGACTGACTTACGCGTAAATCACTATTTAAGCGTAAGTCAATGTAACTGTGAGACTAATTTTCTAAAATAGTATGACTATTTTCCTACGGAATCACTTGTTTCTTTTACTCTGTCTCTTTGACAATGGGAAGTATACTGCACATGATTGGAGTGCATTAGTCTCTTACGAACTTGATAATGTCCAGTTTAATGGACGTACGTTTTTCAGGAAACTGAAATAGGTAGATTTTTCTAGTGTCTCCTACAAACTAAGATGTAAAATCTGTAACGATTTTACATATTTAATATAAAAAACTCCATCGAATTAAGGGTTAAAGTACATTGCTGGTACATACATTCCTTTCATATGTAACATATTAATTTCTTCAACAATACACCCGCCATCCTTACCCACACGCCCTACGAAGTATGAAACCTAAGCTTCTAATCTTTTTCTGATCTTGTAATAAAATAATGATCTGTGGAATTAAGAATGAAGTAAATACTTACCTACCAACGTAAAATGTACAAGTTAATTAATTCTTCTTTACTTCAAAAGGTAACATGACTTAATATTATGTACAATTAATTTTCCGGTTTGTACATTTATTACCGTTCCTAATGAGCCATTACTGGTCCGAGAGTAAGGCTTGAGAGAACAAAGGGCACATTGTAGGCCAAGGTGACGGTTGATTGTGGTCCGCGTTGATAATCCGCTCAGCACGTGCGCTGGGGACCAACGAGGTGCTTTTGTTTACATTATTAAGCATCGCCCAGGGACGCCGTACTGATGCTGTATTGAGCATGTTGTATTACAGTACCACTGACCACCACTACTCGTGCATTAGAAAAGACTGTTTGTGTAATTTGCTTATCTGTAATTTGAACTTTTCAGTAAATATAGCAATTAATAATTATGATTGCTATGAAATAGCTATTTGATCCTTGCGGGCGGGAATCGAACTTGCTACTCTACGATGCGAGGTGTGATGGACGTGATAGTCGATGCTTCAGTAATGGCACGTGAGTAGCTACAGCCAGGCCGCAAGCCTGTCGGCAGGTGTATTCGCTGAGCAATATGGGTACTGTGCACGAATAAATGCATCAGTACCTACCTGACTCGCAGTATTATTATTTACTTCTTTTATTTATTCATGACTCATTAATGTGTGTGTTATAACTGTTAGGTCCTTGTACACAATCACATAAATGATATTATAAACCTTATTACTCACACGCTCTCTTTAGGTAGGTACTACACCTTGCTACACGTTTCCTTTTATTAATTTTACCTAGTAGGTACTTAAGCAGTGACGTAACTCATTTTGGTTGAGGTCCACTCATCGTGTTGGTCCACACGTGTATGTTGTTTATTTTGGTAAATACGAGTAGGTTCCTATCGGTCGTCGAGTAACTCTGAGTGCCCAAGGGACTACCTACCTAATTTTACATAGAACAATAAATAGGTATTTTTAGGTGTAAAGAAAAGAAAAGAAAGAAAGAAAATCCATTTATTCACACGGAAGTGACGCACTTACTGTTAACACAACAATTAAATTAAAAAAAATAAAATAAAAATAAACAAAAATACAAATATATCCCTAGTCAGAACCACGCGTCACCACCGCGCGAGGTGAATGTTACGTAAGTAAACCCTCCGCGACCATAAAGAACAACACATAAGGAACTCTTCTTTTCCCTGCCCTTATCCCATGTTACTTGTGGTCGGCGCAACATGTTTTCTTCTTTCATTCCGTCCTGTCCAACGTCATGCTTTCACTGACTCCCTTTTCATTCATATCATTCTTCACACAATCCAACCATCTTTTCTTTGGCCTTCCTCTTCCTCTCCATCCATCCAAATTAATATTTATAGCTCTTTTGGTCACATGAGTTTCGTCTCTTCTCTTCACAGGCCCATACCAAGACAAACGATTCCCTTTCAACTTTTCTGTCACTGGCGCCACTTTCAAACTTCCTCTAATATAAGTATTCATTTCTCACCTTATCCATTCTGGTAACTCCACACATCCATCATTCTCATCTCCGCTTCGTGCAATCTTATTTCATCCATGTTCTTCACGGCCCAACATTGCGATCCATACAACACATAACAAACAAAAGCTTGAAATCAGGAAGCTATTAAATTGTTCCATTTTAACTTCTCCCCTGAACCGGAAAGTAATTTGTTTTGTGGGCATTAAAATGAAAGCGCTTTTGTTGCGATTCACTCATTATAATTAGAAGCTCGTTAATTATGAGTTACTTGAGGCTGCTTGCTAAGTAGCTAATGATTGTGTCCTGTTGCGCGAGTCTGTTGCTATGAACAACAAATAATTAGGTATAATGTTTAAATAATGATTGGAAAACTTGAAGTGTAAATATTATCTAGGTATGTAGGTATTCGTTCAACCCTGATTTGAAGTGGCATTATATGAAAAGCGCTCAATAGACTGCGCAACCAAGTATAGGCCACAGCAAACACAGCTCCCACATACCTGCACCCCTGCACCGTACCAATACGATATAAAAAAACTTAAAAAAAAGACAAACGCCTTCAAAACAAAAAACTAAATCGTGATAAATAACTTTAGCAGTGAACACACATGACTATAGTTTCGGAAGTCGGTGGCAATACAAAACAACAAACAGAACAAAGCCACCGACTTCCGAAACTAAACTACGTTCAGCAGTGGATGGTAATGGGCTGATTGTTGAACTACCTGCTTGTAGGTAGGTTAGCTGGCAACGTTACTAAGCATTATAATTTGTTACATCTGACACTTCTACTTATGCCCTAGAGATAGTTTTCTGGTATTAGTGTTAAAAGTCTTCTTTATTTCTTTTTAAACACGTTGTCCTCCACTAGAACGCTAATATCGCGGGAGCTTTTGCAAACATTGTGAACTCACATACACAAACAACCAAATTTGGGAAAACTACATGCAGGCCAGGTACTTAACTCTGTAGGTTGTGTTAGAATCCGGTGAATGTAAATGAATTAAACACTCAAAACGTAATAGTGTCTGAAGGCGCTACAAATCTGTTTCCACCAATACAAAGCAATCACAACTTTTCATTAAAAATGCTATCAACAACTTCAAACATCAAGGACATCAACGGAGTTACGGCTTCTCTTTGTGCGACTTCAAAACTACAACAGGGAAAATAACTCTCTGACACAATGTTCAGTGCGATCATTTAGCTTGGTTTCAATCATAGAAATAAGAAATTTACATTTCTATGGTGTTAATCTTGCGTTGTTTTTTGGATGCGCGGTGTAATGTAAAGCTGATATTAGGTGGGTTAGTACCTGATGCACGAATCGATTCGTGTTTTATAGGAAAAGCTTTCAGTGTTACATGTTACAGGATTACCCCTTAACTCATGCAGGTGACTAAAATCAACTGCCTGTGAGTACTTATAGTCATAGATCTCAAATCGTTTATTGCAATATTTGCAATCCATAATGTACACTTACAAGAGGTAATTAAAAAAAATATGTAGAAAATGGAACAATTATGGACCCTGTTGGGCACAGCAAATTTTTAAATATGTAGAGAGAGGAAATTAATTTTCATTAAGTTTGAATAATGCAATGACTAAATGAACATGAAGGTCCCGATACAGACAACATCCTGAGCGACGCTGTGAAGAGCGCTCCTGACAAATTGAAACTTGTTACGTGAACGTGCAATATTTTCGGCTAGGTATGCAATTTGTATGCAAATTGAAGGCATACGCTGTTGCGGTGCTTTGAGGTGCCAATCTACGAGATAAGACCGAATATCGTCAGGACTAAATGTAACTAACCTATCTGTAACCAAATTGATCTTACCCACTGCAACGAAGTGGGCCATAGTGTTTTAATATAAGACGAATAAACAATTCAGGTCCTCAGATAATTATTAGACCTAGACTGATATGTCTTCATTTATATAGTAGTGTAAACAAACAGCGTCCGAACACAATCTCTCGCAATAAATGAACAGCTTACAGACAGAACCTATTTGTTGCTCTTCATTACATTGTTGTGACCAGTCTTTGATGTCAAAGACATTACTTTTTTAATAACGTTCTTGTTGACGTGACAACGAATAAATCTTTACGTGAAAGACTGGTAATCCTTGGTATTTTGCTCACCGTGCGCGGGGTCCCGGCTAAAGTAAATTACTCGACAGAATATTTTCGCGCAAGTATTACAAACAGTCCGCGGGCAATTCTGCATACAAACCTTTTTATTGCCGCTTTGTTAAATACTTGTTACTGAGTTCTGTGTAATGTGTGTTGTGTGTCGCGAGCTATGTCAACGCTCTGTGGCCGCCGCGTGGCGCCGCGGAATTGTATTGGATTTTGTGTTTTTTGAACATGAATACAATTCGTGGAATGAGTCGATTGCTGATGTTGAAATAATATTGTTGAAGGTTTATTTTCATATACCTATTTTCAGCTTGTTATTTCGTGGTTTTGTGGCTCCACGAACAAACTTTGAAAACTATTGAATTGATCAGGCACCTCCTGATCAATTCAATAGTTTTCAAAGTTTGTCAAAGACAAGATTTAGCCGTTAGCTCCTATAGTACATTTCACCATTCACACCTCGCAATCAGATGACTAGAAAGAGACCAAAACAGTTGGAGAGCCATCACTACAAATAAATACTCCAATATTACTGTAAGAATCTGAATCAATTGTCGTCATCAAGCTAAGCTAACATGAGTTACAAACTGTCCAACAACATAATTACAGGCTATTATTATAGGGAGCACACATAGCTTGCGAAGGCTTAATGGTTTAGCGGTGCCGCCGATAACCTTTGATGGCACAGTTATTCCGTTTAGTTCCGACGTCAAGGATTTGGGTTTGTACGTTGACACTTGCCTAGGCTGGCGTAAGCAGGTAGCGAGTGTGAGCAAAAAAGTCATTGGGACATTGCGGTCGCTTTATCGATTCAAAAATATTCTCCCTTCACACATAAAGGCAATGCTAGTTCAGTCCCTTATCTTCCCCATACTTGATTATGGTGATGTTCACAGAGTAATATAATATACCTATACAGCATAAACTAGTTTGTAATGTGCGTCACTATCTCGTGAATAAATGGTTTTTCTTTCTTTCTTCTTCTTCTTCTTCCTTCTTCTTCTTCATGTGTGTTACTACGACCTAAATGCAGATCTCCTCAATAAACTTGACCGACTTCTTAATAACTGCATTCGATTCGTACTTAATCTCCGTAAGTATGATCATGTGTCCACACATCGGTCGCTCTTAAAATGGTTACCCATCAGAGAGCGCAGAGCGTTAAGGGCTTTGACAACCTTGTTTTCTCTTCTAGACAAACCCAGTTCTCCTTTCTACTTGACTTCTCACTTACAGTATTTATGCTCTGCGCACACCAAGAACCTTCGTTCCTCCAATAATCGTCTTCTACGATGTCCTTCTCACCGCTCTGGTTTTCTTAAATCTTATTTTCCTGTCCAGGCGGTTTTCCTTTGGAATGCACTTCCTCAGGATGGCCACCAGTCGGTTTACTTTCAAAGTGAAAGCTCGCGAACACTTTCATAAGAAATTGGCAGACTCGTCACACAATTAATTTTTTGTATTACTGTATCTATGTTTTTTAGCTCTCTACTTTGTATATTTTGTTTGTATGTATGTATATATGTATTTATTATTTCATTATAGTAAATAAGTATCTTTGCACCTGCCATGTTTTGTCTCTGCATCACCCTAAGGTGGTAGAAAATGCCCAAGGCATTAAGTCCGCCTTTGTACAATGTTTTTTTTACATTATGTGCATAAAGTTTAATAAATAAATAAATAAATAATTACTATACAATGATCAATCTCCGTTCGTGTACGTACGCCCGGGACGACATCTGTTATCGGCGTCTCCGCAACCTTAAGGACTCCAGGTTCTCAACGCTGTGGGTTCTAGCGGACACAGGCCTGGACAAAATTGTCTACGCCTGTGTCTACCGGTCGCATAGCGGTGATCTGGAGACAACTGGGCTCATACAACACCTCAGTGAGGCGGCGGATGCGGCTCAGCAGCGGTACCCTTTTGCCGAATTGGTGTTACTGGGGGACTTCAACGCCCACCATCAAGAGTGGCTCTTCCCATACCAGCACACAGACCATGCTGGACGAGAGCCGCGAAACCTAGCGTTAGCGCTAAATCTCACCCAGCTGGTCCAGGGGGCAACAAGGTTGCCAGATGTTGATTCGCACACAGCCAATTGCTTGGACCTTCTGCTGACAACAGATCCAGACCGCTACTCGTTGTCGATTTCTTCTCCACTGGGTAGTTCCGACCACTGTCTGGTGAAGTCTGTGTCCGTCTACTCCCCACCCGATCCTTGCCCTAGAGGCACCCGGCGGGTATGGCGATACAGGTCAGTAGATTGGGATGGCATGCGATCTTTTTTCGCATGTTATCTTTGGCAGCCTACTTGCTTTTCTTCGACTAATGCTTAGTCGTGCGCGGACGCCGTGACGGATGTGTTGCGGAGGGGGATGGAGTACTACATTCCGTTCTCAGACGTAACAATGTCTGGCGAAGCTCGCTCATGGTTTGGTGCCGAGTGCAATCGCGCTAATGCGCTAAAACATTCAGCGTATCTAGCATGGGTTGACGCCCGCACTCGCAAAGCAAGTGACGTGAGCCAGAAGAAGAGAGCCTTTAACAGGACTGCCAAGTCCTGCAAGAAGGTGTTGCGGAGAGCTCGGTTTGACCACATTAGCCGAATGGGGATCAAACTTACTTCATATCCAGCAGGTAGTAAGGCTTTTTGATCCCTGGCTAAGTCGGTCAAATAGAACTTCTGCCGCCCCTCACTACCACCACTGCTGAGACCGATGGGTCGCTGGCCCACTCTGCTGAGGAGAAAGCAAACTTCTTCGCCTCTATGTTTGCGGAATCGTCACGTCTGGATCCTGGTGGCGCGAGAGCCCCTGCTTCTCCTGTTGGATGCGAGTCGAGCATGTCGAACATAAGCATCCATCAGAAGGACGTTCTTAGGGTACTGCGTAACCTAGACATGATCAAGGCTAGTGGCCCCAACGGGATTCCAGCAATTGTACTAAAGACTTGTGCGCCTGAGCTGTCTCCGATCTTGACACGCCTATATCGTCTGTCGTTTGAGACTGGGAAAGTGCCGATGGCTTGGAAGCAAGCTAACGTGCAGCCCGTGCCCAAAAAGTCGGGCTGACCCGTCGAATTATAAACCCATTTCGGTAACGTCCATAATTTGTAAAAGTATGGAACGGGTGCTGAATCGTAAGCTCCTGGCATACCTAGAAGCGAATGATATCCTCATTGACCGACAATACGGCTTCCGCCGAAATCGATCAACTGGGGATCTACTAGCGTATGTCATTCACATCTGTAGTGAGGCCATCGAGAATTACGGGGAGGCACTAGCGGTCTCCCTTGACATCTCGAAGGCTTTCGACAGGGTCTGGCACGATAGCCTTATTAATAAGCTTCCTTCCTTCGGTCTGCCCGCCGGATTGTGTGATTGGATTGCAGATTTCCTGAGGGATCGGTCTATTCGAGTGGTCATAGATGGCTGCTCGTCCGGACTGCTGGATATTAATGCCGGAGTTCCTCAGGGGTCGGTGCTCTCAGCAACATTGTTCCTGCTGCAATATGCAAAACCCGGTACCTTTGGGTATGCAGACGACAGCACTGTTGCTGTGAGGTGGGTCGCATAACCGGTCTCTCCGGGAGGCAATGGTTGAGCGCTTGAACTTGTTCTTACAGGCTGTCTCTGAATGGGGCGTTGCCAATCTGGTCAAGTTCAATGCAGCTAAAACCCAAGCGTGTCTCTTTTCCGCTAAAAAGAGCCAATTCCACCCAGCTCCATCTTTCCGAGGTGTAACCGTGCCGATAACCGACCGACTTGAATTTCTTGGTGTTACGTTAACATCTACCCTCAATTATGGCCCTTTCATAGAGGCAAAGCCTCAAGTGGCTGCCAAAAAGTTGGGGATCCTAGCAAAGGTGAGACTGTACTTCACGCCGGAACAGCTGCTTAAACTTTATCAAGCGCAAGTTCGATCGTGTATGGAGTACTGCTCTCACCTTTGGGACGGATCTGCCAGATACCAGCTTGATGCCCTTGAGTCAATATTGAGAAACGAGCCAAGAGGATCATTGGCAATGATAGGCTCGTCGAGTCAAAGCTCCAAAGTCTTGAGCATCGACGCCGAGTTGCTGGCCTGTCGGTTTTCTATCGGTTGCATTTTGGGGAGTGTGCGACGGAATTGCATAATTTAATTCCGCCGAGCCCGTTCCATCAGCGGACCACAAGACGTCCGGCGATGCACCACCGGTACATGGTGGACATCCCACCCACACGCACAAAACGTTTTGGGAACACATTCATTGTGCGTACTGCTAAGGAGTGGAATTCCCTGCCTGAGTCTGTTTCCTGATAGCTACAACCCGGGAGTCTTTAAGTCAAGAAGGAATAGGTTACTTCTAGGCAAGCGTGCTCGATCTTAGACCGCATGATCGCTTCCCATCAGGTGAGATAGTGGTCAAACGTATGCCTATCAAATAATAAAAAAATAAAAAAAAATGTTAAATCTGCAGCTATATACATATATATATATATATATATATATTGATTACTATAAAGTTTTAAGAGTAGCAAGCATGCTACGCGCGCTTATGAGCGCAGCAGGGATTTGTTACATTTGTTCATCGACTATTACTCGTAAACTTGTAAAGCCTACTTACCTGTGATAGTTTTCCTATGAATTTCGTTATACAGGATGTTTGGTAGATCGATGCAAAGCCGTAAAGCGAAGCTAGTATAGACTATTTACAACCATTTGAACCGAACTTGTCTTAGCCGAAGTGTGACAAATTTTTTTTCCAGCAAAATTCTAATGATTTTTGATGACATAACCCAAAATATTGCAGTTAGTTGCAAATAATGGCCAATTTGAAAGATAAGTCATTTATTTTTTATTTTGTTTGGTTAACATAATGCTTAAACAATCTAATAAAACATAATTAGGGGACCTGTGTCATAAGACAATTTTTTTACAGACATTTAAAGTCAAAGACATTTTTAAAGATTTCAGAAATCTGTTTTCAGACGGCTTGAAAAAAAATTCACGGATGGTGCTTTTTTTGTTCAGACATTTTTAAAAACATGTCTGGTTATTGTTCTTTCTTTCGAGGTATCAACTACGCGGCTAGCTCACCAACTATTGAAATTAGGACCTACAAACCAAATTGAGGGAGAAAATTAATTTTTTTAGGCGAATTATTTAAAAGAAAATTATAATTTAGATCATTTATTATTCGTGTTCAAAATGTTCGCCGCGGTCTCTAACACCAACACGGGCCCGTCTTCACACTTCTGTTGTTGATATTTTTAACTTCATCTCCAGTTTCATCGTTTCAAACTCTGAATTAATTGTCTCAATCGATTCTTCTTTCCTGTTTATTTCCACATTCGTATAAACTTCCATGGCCCGACCCCGCACGTAAAAGTCAAGCGGAGTCAGGTCGACGAACGCTAGCGAAACCCCTCTGAAGAGGTTCCACCAGACAAACAAACAGTTTATTTAAACAAATAAAATAATCAGGAACTTATAAGAATCACTTACATAGTACGTACACACACAGTACACCTCCTCGTTTCCATTGCTTGTCCTAGTTCTATAGCTGCACCTCACTTTCTGAACGGTCTCGGTTAGCTACGACTCTGAGATGTCATGAGTTCAAATGTTACCAATAATAACGTCCAGCACTTAGGGTGACGATATACGCTGGCGGCTTTGAGCGACCAGAAAATCGTATGCGCTGCGTCCAAAACTCTCAGTTTAGTCGAAAAAAATAAATAAAATATTGTATTCTTTAACCTTTAAAAAAGGCGTATTTTAGGTTTTGAAGGCGGACCTAATAATTTTCGGGTGTTATTTAAATGGTTAGCATAGTATTCGTATTTTTGTGAGCAGAAAAATATAATCTGTGAGCAGAAATAGCGAATTGATCAGCAACTCATGGCCAGCAAACACTCCAAAATCAATCAGCAATTTATGTCATTCTGGATGGCTGTAATTATTTTTGTACAGCCTATTAATTATATAAGCTGCAATGAGCTGCTCCTGTTTAATACAGTTTTGGTAAGCACTCAGAGGGTAAGTAAAATATTCATTTTGAGCTGCATATAAAATTAGCAAAAAGACATCTGGTGCTCGGCGGCCGCTACCGCGGCACGCTCGCTATGCTCGCTCGCCTTCGCGCGTTGTGTGGTCACAGTTCTAATCTAACCAAACTTACCAGTTTCGATTTTTACTAACTTTTTATTCTCTAAAGATTGATTTTGCCGCTCGACTCAACAAAAACTCAATTCAATTAGTTATTTTGCTCTCCATGTTTTAAATATGCATACTTGACTGAATGTTTATTATGCAAACTTATGTTAATGTAAGCTGCTTATTTATGATTTAATTTTTGATCATTATCAAAATTATTTGCGGAACAAGGATTGCTGCCTGATTTTTTTAATTGCAAACAAAATCTTTGTATGCCGACCAAATTATTTAAATGCTGTTTTTATGTGGCTCATCAAATTTTATTATTGCTAAACATTTAATTTACTTCTATAACTTCATGAACGTTCGCATTCTAATCTCAGTCTATCGAAAACGTCTTAATAAATTTTATCTACATTTTGACATTTAGGTCCCTGTAGGTCGATTCTGTTTTCAAACAACAACTCGCATCTCACATCGCTATTCACTCTCACTTCTTACAAGGTTTAAACTTACCTTGATATATTTGACACTGTGAATCGGGTTCGAGTGCGAAGTGAGCGTCGAAGTGACGGGAAAATTACCTTACAGAATGCCACTTCTTACATCATCTCACACTTTATCTGTCAAAATCTCCCTGTTAATTCAGTTCAACTCGCTGACACGCTCGCAAGGGTGGCGCTAGTGTAAATTCGAATTATTATCAACCGAGTTTTTAGAATGCCATTCAAGAAACTCACAGCGGATTCAGATTTGAAGTTGAGAATGGATATATAGATTGTGGGTAGTTAGATTTTAACTGTTCTAAATTTGAAAGTTTTGATTACGAGAGTTGTTGATCAGACATTTTCTGTATCTATTACAATTGAAATGGGATTACGTATAAGTACCTGTAATGTAATCTTCCGACCGAATTTCGGTCACGGCGGCCAATCTCAATGGAGATCAGCCAAGTACGCAGACGATATTATAGTGCACAAGTGTGTGCGCAAACACAGATGCACTCCCTCTTCCCTCACTCTCATGTCTTTACGTGGTTTCCGAGGCACGGGGGTGTTACACCGCCAACTTCCAAACTCCAGGGGGCCAAGTCTGCTATTACAATAGTGTCAGAATGGTCTATCATTGATTTTCATAATGACGCCATTATATTAGTTGATTTCCAAACTTGTCAAAATCAACAATTATGAAATCAATGATAGACCATTCTGACACTATTGTAATAGCAGACTTGAGGCCCTGGCTGTTACTGAGAAATTCTTAATAGAAAAACCCAATAACACTTTGCCCGACCTGGGAATCAAACCCAGGACCCCACGCTCAGCAGTCGCGCTTGCGACCACGAGACCAACGAGGCAATAAGTACCTAATATTAATAATATTGCATAAAGCGTTACCTGAATACAGACAAGTATCTATGTAAATAAGGTGTTTTTACTGCATGAATTAATTAATTATTTGTTAATTTTCAGTCAATACCCTCATAAAACAGATTGTCTGCCAGTCTGCCCTACATTGATCTACTTTTGTTAAGAATGTAATATTTCTAGTGATATCCAAATTAAATACAGCTGAGAACCCGAGCAATAAGGCGGTTACCGTAAAACTTAATCTTTCCACGACAAATATTTTTATTTTTTGTTGAAGATCTTTTCAACGAGTCGGAATGCTGAAGTCAATACATCAATCGTAAGCTATTTTTTGTACATAATATGTGATTGCTATATCGGCGTTCATTTAAAACAATTAACTTAAAAACTACTAATTATGAAGGTGCAAAATGGCCTGCAATTGAAGAATACAAATAAGTAGGTACAAAGTTGTGATGATGTGTGAAGTGGAGGATATAAAGTGTTTCATTAATAGAATCGCCATTATTGCTGTGAAATTGATACAAAATAATGTTGATACTTATCAATACGGAGTTCTCCAACGTTATATTTTTACCTGACCACGGCAAAACCAAAAGAAAACAGTGTTATGATATTAGCAGTCTATGTTTGTAAATATGTGTGTGTGCGCATTTCTCCTACACTATTTGTTGTATATTAACTAATGAGGCATCGTTGGAAGCGTCACAATATTCCGCTGATTATAGGCTAGTACCTGGGCGACCGAGCTATGCTTGGTATTCTTTATTTTAAGTTTTTTTTTTAATGAAACCTAGCTAGGTCGATTTATCGCCCACGAAACCCCCTGCATACGAAATTTCATGAAACTCGTTGGAGCCGTTTCCAAGATTCAGATTATACAGGGTGTTTGATAGATCGCTGTACAGGCGTAAAGCGGAACTAGTATAGACTATTTTATAACCATTTGAAGGTTTTGCATTATCACAGACGAAGTGCGACTATTTTTTTATATGGTTGTTTTAGATATGAGAAAAAATTCACGGTAGTAGTATATATAACGAAATTCATAGGAAAACTATCACAGCTAAGTAGGCTTTACAAGTTTACGAGTAATAGTCGATCAACATAAAATAAAAGAAACCGAGCGGCAGCCGCGCTCGAGACATGCTTGCTACTCTTAAATGTATTATGATAATCAAAATATATTGTAGATAGCTGCAGATTTAACATTTATAACTATTAGCATCGCGCTATGCCTTCAAAGAGCTAAGCAGTGGACCATGCCAAACTAGAACGGCTATTTTAATATTTTGCATATAATTAGCTTGATGTCGAGTCTTGATGTTTGCTTATATCCTTATACTCGTAAAGTACAGTTTTGTTTCATTTAAAATAATTTTTCAATAAACTGAACAATGTAACGAATTCTTTGATCCTTAAACTATAGAGTGTTGAACCTAAGTTTTCGATGTAGATAATAGATAATTATGTAGCTACAACACCAAACCGCCACCACCTGTCCGTGTGGTGTCAGACGTATAGAATAGCACCATCCCATATCTTCCCGTGGGTGTCGTAAGAGGCGACTAAGGGACTCACCAGAGAATTTAATGGGCAGCAGCGTTCTCTGTGCCTTTGTAATAACCATACTGCGATCGCCAATCCGACTGCCAAGCGTGGCGATTATGGCAAAACCCCCGTCTTGGGAGGCCTATGTCCAACAGTAGACGTCTTTCGGCTGAAATGATGATGACCACCAAACCGTATGCCCCTATTTTGTTACCATCAGTTTTCTAAATTGCGTCAAAATTAAAGTCATATTCACGTCAAAAGAAACTGTGGTAACGAGAGTAAAGCGGAAAATATATTTTTAAGAATTTTTGCCCATTTCTATATGTTACTAATAAATAGCTAATAAATAACCGTCTCGTGCTGTCCTACAGTCTACAGTGCCTGTGAAATACATAAGTATTTCATAGTGTTTGAAGTTTTAACATTATTATTTTCGTAGCTGTATAGTTGACTTCTGAATGAATATTAATATAAGCATTCAATCAATCAACACAGCGAATCAATCAATCTCTCTCAATCTTTCAATACTCAATTTACGTATAATTTTAAGCGGCTGACTACTGGTTTAACTTTTTTTTACGGCTTTGCCAGTGCTTGGCCACCCCTGGCTGAACACTCAATAACACCTTTGTTTATATTAGCGAAATAAAAGTAATTTATGTACCTACAATAGGGATTCGGTAAAAGATATATTATGCCTTTTGTTTTATGAATAATGAATATGCAAAGTAAACTGTAAATAGGTACACACTCCTACATCACTGATGTTCCTTCATAAGACGCCAGTACGCAGGTACTTATAGGCTTCGTATTCCAAAGAAACCAATAAGTCCCGAGTCTTTCAATAAAGAAAATAATGACTTCATTACGCCGTTCATTAATTTACTTAAACATTCGTAATTCATTCGTTTTCCTTCACCAAATTGTTCCGCGGCATTTATTTGATTTAGTAAAGAGGGTCGGTGTCGCTACCTAATAACATTCAGTGAGCCGCCCTCACTTGAGCGGTTTGGGCTTTCACTAATATTATTTCATGAAAAATCTATACAAAAAAGCTTATTTACGAAAAAAGACAACCGCCTTCAAAATTTAAAAAGTTCTGTTTGATGTTTTGTGTTGCCACCGACTTCCGAAACTAAAGTCATGTCTGCTAAAGTTATTTATCACTTTTTAGATTTTGAAGGCGGTGGTCTTTTTTCGTAAATAATCTTATTATTTTTCGGTTTTTAGTACTTCCTTATCATCCAAATCCATTAAGAAACGGCAACACAGTCAAAACAGAGATTGAAAGTACTACAAGGTTGGAGAACATTACGACAATGTCAAAGTCAAAGCATTTATTTCAATTAAACCATTTGCAGGCACTTTTGAATAGTCAAAGAGTCAGTTAGTTAGTCAGAAAGTTGAAGCTAGTGGCTCAATCCAAAACGTAGGGTAGGTCTCTATGGAGAAGAACGAGCAAGAAACTCCACGGACACTCTTTTCAATCAAGCTTTTACAAAATCCAGGCTACATTATTCTTGTTGCTTCTATATGTGAAAACAATGTAAGTGAAGAGAAATCCAAAACATTCTAATTAAAAATAAATTAATATAAAAGCCATGGCAGTTAAGAGATGACCAATCTCAACTGACAGCGCCCGTTCACGAACATGACGCGCGGATCAGCACCACTTAGCTCAACCATTTTGAAGGGAACCGAATGATCTAACCCACACGCCACCATCAGTGAGACATTTGAGCGAGCATGACAATGCTCTCAACTGCCATGCTCATTTATGTCAAACACATTGAATAAATAAATGGCTCCATAGTTCTCACATTTACATAATAATTGAAATAGTGCTATTAATTTATACAAAGCCAAAATTTCCAATGTATGTAAGTATTTCATTCGACTGATAAAATATAATAAGTAAATAATAATAACGGTACACGTTATTCATGTCAATAATAAGGGGTGAGCAACATAATTTTCTTGCAATTAAGAAATTCCCTAAAGAGGCTGTGGAGCAGGACCAGCATTATGCCAAGCATTTTTATCATTGATATAATCTTCCAACTTATAATATGCTTGCATACATAGTGAGCGTTTAATGCATGTTTTAAATTGCCTTTCATTTAATTGCAAAATATCGAGCGGTATTTTATTATAACATTTTATACAATACCTCATAAAAGAAGTATGTACTTTTGATAATCTGAAACTTGGTTGATATAATTTGTTTCTATTTCTAGTATTAAAGTTATGTCTGTCACTTATTTTACTAAACAGATGAAGATTTTTCCGAACATGCATGATGTTTTCGTATATATATTGACAAGGTACCGTCATGATATTAATTTGTTTAAACAATTCTCTTAGAGACTCGCGTCTGCTGAGATTATAGCTGCAGATATATATCTGCAGCCCGTCCCCAAAGCAAAATACCGTAAGACATGATACTATGAAAGTAACTAAAATAGACTAGTCTAGCGGTTCACGTCTGTCAATTGCCTGATTTTTCTGACAGCGTAAGCGGCCGAACTTAGCCGCCCTGCAAGAGATGTTAAGTGAGGACCCCACTGCAGCTTTGAGTCAAGCGTAATCCCTAGGAAAACTGTCTTTTCGACGAATTCAAGTACGTCCTTATTCAATAAAACGTTATATTCACTACTTTTAACATTCGGTAAAGCGAATCTTATGCACTTGGTTTTCTTCTCATTTAACACTAAATTATTTGCAGTAAACCAATTATGAACTTTAATCATGGCGTCATCCTGTGACTCCTCCCATGCGTTAAAGATATGCTTAATCAAAGTGATACCGGCATCAGTAGTGCAACGCCCTCTGGTAAACCCATACTGCTGATCATGTAGGATGTTATTGCAATTAAAATGACTGAGCATTTGATTAAGCATTACTTTTTCAAACACTTTGCTGAATACTGGCAAAACCGAAACGGGTCTATAATTATTCGTGTCCTTGCATTCGCCGGATTTGAAAAGTGGTATAACTTTGCTGTACTTCATTAAATCTGGGAAAACTCCTTGGTCTATACACAAATTAAATATGTAATTTAAATAGGGTGCCACTGCCTCAATAATCGATTTACAAACATTAGTAGACATTCCCCACAAATCCTCAGTAACTTTGATCTTTAGTTGTTTTGATAACAACCTCAGGGTTTATATGTTTAAATTTGAATTCCGAAGGGCAGGTTAAAACATTCGTTTTTAATAAATCAAAAGCAAGTGAGGGCGAGGAAGCTAAATTTTCTGTAGTTTTAATTGGAATATCGGTAAAGAATTTCGCAAATTCCTGAGCAACATCGATATTAGTACCTATTAGACCACAGGGTGTCTCCAGAGTGTAATCAGTTTTATTTCTTTTGTTTCTATTGGTTTCATCATTGATAATTTTCCAAACAGTCTTAATTTTATTTTCTGCTGATTTTACCTTGTTGCTTATGTTAGCTGTAGCTTTAGCTGTCTTACAAGTATTTTTAAAAGTTTTAGAGTAAGTAGCAACATACTTATTAAAAGTTTCAGTGTTTATATAAGGCTTAAGGCCATACAGCTCAAAAAGTCTTTCCGTACTTTTACTTTTGTAAAAACGTGATTTAAAAGAGTGTTCGTGGAGTTTCTTGCTCGTTCTTCTCCATAGAGACCTACCTACGTTTTGAAACGAGAAATTAGCTTCAACTTTCTGACTAACTGACCGACTCCTTGACAATTTAAAAGTATAAATGGTTTAATTGAAATAAATGCTTTGACTTTGAGAACTGCGGATTGGATACGGAATACACCAGACAGTTAGCTACTTGCGATATTAGTATTTATGTATACTAACACGGTTTTGATAAGCCTATTACATGCTTGGATTATGCTTTGATCTTAAGGGTGCGTATTCGATTTAGCGCAACTCAAAATCTAAACGATTGCTAGAACGGCGTAGCAGCATTGACACACACTAGTAGGTATAATACAATGGTCTGTTTGTGTGCATCAGAAAAAAAAATACGCACGAAATAAGCATGAATCGTTGAAATTGATCGGCAAACGATGTTTTACAGTGCTTTTTAAAATAATTGTCTAAAATAAATGAGTTCGTATATCGGACTGAAAAATATTCTGTACCTACTTATATTAAACATAACCTTTATTTTCATAAAATAAATATATCAGTTGTTTTTTTATTTAAATACTAGTAAAAAAAAATTGACAAAGTGAACCGATTTTGTACTTTTTCAACATATTTTTTTTATACATAATAGTAATATTTTCTTAATTTTGGCTCTGTAGTAGACTTTAAGACTGTATATCCTGTTGGAAAAACGCATAAAACTTAATATTTTGGCATACTGTATTCGTCCTGAAAGTTAACTCTGACGTCTATTTCCGTAAAACGCTATGAAAGGTTTGTCTTCGCTTTAAAAAACCATAATTAAAAATTATACTTTTACTCAGTGTTTCCCTAAATCACGACTTCTTCTTCTTTAATCTTTGTAAACTGTAATTGTCTTTAAATAATCTGCTGACATCATTACGATATTGCTCTGGGCAAAACGCGAAAACATGAAGTTTTCGTCACGATTAGAATACACGCTGTTTGCATGCGCTAGTCTGCGAGTTTGCCTGCCCCATAGTAAGATGTCACCATCGCTTAGCTCCGAAGCTCGCTGGAGGCCACACGTTGTGCGTGAGCATCCAGTTTCAGATCACAAAAGAGCTGCGGTTATAAAGGAGTTCAATCAACTAAAGATCGCTCCAGTTTACTTTTAAAATGTTTCGAAAGCAAACGTTGAGTGAAAACAGTGTCATTGGTATCTGCTAAAATAATTCATTTTTTTTTAATTACTTGCTAGTGATAACACAACACTAACATGAGGTAATTGTAATGTTAAATAATAAAATACATTTCTGAAGAATGGTACCTCCATACATAGCTAGTTGTTTTTAATTTAGGTTTTTATGAAGATGGTTGTTTGCTCCGCGTCTGTGCTCCTATAATGTTTATCGAGTTGGATATCATTTTAATGAATCCACCTGCTGAAGCGATTCTAATACCACGAACCATCCAACCAGTGTTCGTCTGCAATTTGAATACGAAATATTGTTTTGAATATACGTTCCCTTGAATATAATGGAAGTCTTACATTGTAAGTATTTCTATTAAAGGAAAATATTAGAGCCATTGTATCGAGATATGTAATAATGTCATACATAGGTAACTTATATACCGCGCGGTTCTTAACAAAATGTTTTCAATTATAACGAAAACAACAGCTGTTAGGAATTTTGAAGTAATCTTTTGTCGTCTCACTGAAGCGTGTAGGGGATGACGCAAGATGACGCAAGATGACGCAAATATATTATTAGGTACATTGTCCTTATAATTTTCGTTAATAACATCTCTATCAATATTATGTAGGCCATAGAAACATTTGTAGCATTCGGGAATCAAAACCGCGACACGTAACGCAAAACGTAATCGCTCGACCACAGCACCAATTATTTTGTGCCGTCAAAACATACCACGTACGTTGAAACAATAATTTATATATAGTCCATGTACAACAGGTGGTACATGAGGTGGACTTAATGGCACAATGTGTTCTCTGGCACTCAATCTCACTCAACCTTCGGATTAAAAATAATACAAAGTTGACAAAATTAAAAAAAAACCTCCGATCGTCACTGAACGTAGGACGTTAATTAATTTAATTAATCAACCGACTTCAAAAAAGGAGGAGGTTATCAAATCGTCTGTATGTTTTTTTTTATGTTTGTTACCTGTATTCTTGGGACTGGGTGAACCGATTTTGATGATTCTTCTTTTATTTGAAAGGTAGTGCTTCCCGTGTGGTCCCATTTTAATTTGGTCCAGTTCTGACAATGGCATCCATGAGAAAACCGTATAAGTCTTAAATTTGCATTTAGTATGTGCGCGATTTGTTACGCGATTTCTCCGGCAAACGTAAACCGATTTTGAAAATTCTTTTTTTTATGGATAGGGTATGCTTCAGGGGTGGTCCCATATAATTTTTATTGAAATTGATTCAGCACTTTTTGAAAAATCAACACATACCCAAAAAATTTACATTGACGACGTTTTTGTTTCATCAATCTTTGTAGTAGTTAACTTTCAATCTCTTCTTAATAGATTTTTTTTTAATAGAAGGAGGTACTAAAAAGCGGAAAATAAAAAGCTTTTTACAAAAAAGACAACCGCCTTCAAAAACGGCAATACAAAACAACAAACAGAACAAAGCCACTGAATTTCGAAACTAAAGTCAATGTGTGTTCTGTGCTAAAGTTATTTTTCACTTTTTAGTTTTACAAGGCGGTTGTCTTTTTTGTAAAAAGCTTTTTATTTTCCTAACAATTTCCGCTTCGACGCGGCTCAGTGGTGCTGAGTTGGAGATACACGATTACACGAATATACAGAGTACAGTACGGGACCTAAACACGGACAACCTGGCGAAAGGAAATGTTGTAAAAAAGAATAAGACTATTTAGTATTTAGCTACAAAGATATTGTGCAGCCCTAATGAAACGTGACACGTCATGCTGGAATTACCTTTTATGTTGTTTAAACAAATAATCACGATTATCATCGCGAACTCTTTGGTTCTGATGCTGCGAACGTTTTGTCCTCGTCTGTCACCGCCGTGACAGCAGCCATAAACAACTCCCTGTCAACGGGTTTTATTATTATAAAAACATCAGAGTCACCTCTGCCACTCCCCGGCCGCCCCCTTCACCTTGCGGAACAGACAGTATCTGTACATCAAAGCGTAGCACAACAAACAAATATTTTCGTTATATGGACACATTTTACAACAATAGCTCGCCGTGTTTCTACAGCTGTCGAGCTCCACGCCTGTCGAGTTTTACATCTGTCGAGCTCCACGTCTGTCGAGTTTTACATCTGTCGAGCTCCACGTGTGTCGTGCTTTACATCTGTCGAGCTCCACGTGTGTCGTGCTTTACATCTGTCGAGCTCCACGTGTGTCGAGCTTTACGTCTGTCGAGCTCTACGTCTGGTGAGCTCCACGACTGTCGTGCTCCACGTCTGGCGAGCTTCACTTATGTCGGGCGCGGCGTACGGCTCTAAGAGCATTCCATTTTTGCCATGCTTAATAAATCGCCGGTACAGCTTATCAATCTCAAACTTACCCGAACAGTCATAGGCTCAGGCCTACTTAATATACTAACAAATACGCCTATAGACGAATATGCAGTAGAGAATACATACAAGAATAATTATGCAGTTGAGTAGGTATGCACACTTGCTAGCTTGAATACTGGACGTATTTTCAAATATTAGATGCGAAAGTTACCTTTAAACCATTATTGAAACCATTATTCATCATTGGTAGACATTTTCTGTGGTCATCACTTCAGCCAGACGCTTTTTAAAGAATAGTTATATTATATGAATATGGAATTAAGTTGATTGTGAAATAAAATATACGAAAGTTTGGTTGAAAACTAAAAATTTATCAATGGTGTTTTGGTAAAACATTAGTGAACCATTAAGTCAACCTTCGTGCATAAAATATAAATAAATAACTTTTTAAAGCTGATGATAACTGACATTATCGTCATTAGCGAAGAGTGACAGTAATTTATTACGAAAGGTATTGCAATGAAGGGAAATGGCCTTAATTGCTTAGTACCTTTGTAAAATGGCGATATGTTTTATGATAAAAGCCTGTGTGTTCATTCCCTATCTTTGTAGGCACAACTGAGCTAAAGAATGCGCTACAATTCGCTTAATAATATATTTTGTTAGTTTAGTATTGCTACGTGTGGAAACTTATGTATGGTTTTTTAACAAATGTTGTCTTTATGTCTATATGTATGTTGGAACATCACGCAATCATTACCAGATACATTATTATCTGCTGCATCAGTATTATCAATTGGTCTAGGGTTCCGGTCAGTCTATTCTATAGGATATCAATTTAGTATTCTTGAAAATTTGCCGCGGTATTGTTGTAAGAAAAGAAAATGTGGAAAATAAGTAGCTAAGTTGCGGATTTATCCTATGATCGAAACTGAGCAAATAAATTAAAAAAAATATTAGCTCAGCAGTGCAATTCTGTAAGAATTCACTCGCGAATTCGAATCCCATCTCATTTCCGATTTCACTTACTTGAAGTGGAAAGTATTTGGTATTCGCTTAAATAGTAACGAAATAATAGTTCGCTTCACCTATGCCAGCACTTAGTAGCGCTAGCATCATTTTCATCGAGTTACAGACTACCTAAAACAGCTTTCACCGCGGAATCAGAAGTGAGAACTAGAGTGAGTTCTTACAGAATAACATAGCAGTTTAGTTGTCTATGACATTTAAGAGAACGGATATTTTCATAATTTGTATGTCAAGACTTTGGTTGTAAGTTTGCAGCATTTTCTAACACACTATGATTTTCACATTATAATGAAGTACCTTTACTACTTTTATCGGAAGTATTTCTGTACAAAATAATATTTACAATGAAAAGCATGTTCACTTATAATTCTAAGGAGAGTCGTCTTTTTACGAAATTATAATTAGTATATTAATTGCCTAGCGGCTGGTTTTAGGAACGGTTTCTTACGAAGATTTTAGTATAAAATTGATATTGATTGATTAGAATAGAATATTATCTTTTTAATAACTAAACAGTAACATATTGGGCAGAAAATACAAGTTACAGAATCCATTTTAAAATGATCTCTTAAACCTGCAGGATATGTTTGAGACACGGTTTCTTGAAACAACTGTAATCGCTAGTAGATATTCCTTTGATATATTTGGTCCATCTTTATACTTGCTAAAACTACTACTTATTATTCCATTGATCATTTTGTATAGTAAACTTTGATTGTTGTCCAATTGTCATTTTAAATACTTTATTATTTAGTTTCGTCATAATGTTTATTACCTACCTACCTACCTACCGTGCACGCTGTGTTCTACACTAAACTATTTTATTACTTACTGCTATCATATCCGTGTTTTATTTTACTCGTGTCGTTTTAGTCATTAATAATAATAGCATGTCAATATTTATATTTTGATGTATTTTGTCATTAAGATACACAAGTTCACCAACGACAACATAATCATTGATCGTGATTCGTGAGCGTTCTGTTAGCATTTAACACTTTTAAAAGCAAACTTTTTTTTTTAGAGTTCACCATTTATTTCTAACCAACAGTCAAATAACCATATGTTTTTGAATGAGTGGGTCTAAAATGTGTAACATTGTTTTGTGAATGTTGAATGTCAATATTGATCAATTTTCATTGTCAAACTCTGAGTTCAAACTCAATTTTTTGTAAATGTCCTCCAGGGAGTCATCATGTCAACCTCTAGATGCCCACAGCTGCTGAGCATAGGTCTCCCACAACGGGGGGATTCAGCCGAAATCGCCATGCTTGGCCGATGCATGTTGGCGATCGCAGTAGGTGTTATGGTACTTAGAAGGACGCTGCTGCGTCATCCTCTGATCAATATCCTTCTCTCGCCTTTGAGGACACCCACGGGTAGAAATGGGGTGGTGCTATTCGAGGAAATAAATAAATCTAGCCTCGAATTACCTAGGTACTTTCTTGACCTACTGCTACATACAGCACCTACCCCAAACATTATTGAATAGTTGTTATCAACTTACAGTCTTTCTACAATGTACGAGTACTTACCTGTCGCGTGGATATTCTAACTTCTTTTTAATGATATCAAGTAATTCAAACTGCAATACACGCATTGTGTACAAGATTTCAATTAAGAAACATAGTAGTTTCTTAATTGAAATCTTGTACACAATGCTATCTCGTCATGTTCTTCGAAATGTACGTAGTACATATAACTCAATGTTTAACTATTGGTTTATGCTTGCTGGCATATAGCTTTGCATTGTACTGCAGTTTTAGTTATAAAAAATTAAATTAAAAATTTAAAAAACCCCCAACGCAAAACATAAAAGCAATTATTTAAAAAGTAAAAAATAATATCTTTTGTTGAGCCATCAAATGTTTGTTCGTTGAAATGGCGCTATAATGTCGCGGCGGGGTACCGCGTAAGTCAAATCTCATTGCAAATCCATGAGTTCGCTATTTTAACTATTTAGCTATTGCTGACTTAGCGGTACCCCGCCGCGACATTATAGCGCCATTTCAACGAACAAACATTTGATGGCTCAAGAAAAGATATTATTTTTTACTTTTTAAATAATTGCTTTTATGTTTTGCGTTGGGGGTTTTTTAAATTTTTAATTTAATTTTTATTTGAAAGTTTTTAAATGTAATTTAGTCTGGTTTTGAGAAGATACGTCTAAAGTTGTATTTCGTCACATGGATCTTTTTTGATATTAAAGATATCACCCTGAGAATGCGTTTGGAAAAAGATTCAATTTTGGAAAAAGTGTGGATTGGATTCTTTTTGCGTAACTACGTCCAATTGGCACAACCGTACTCTGGCACAATCGTACCCAGTCTACTCTATGTTTAAACAGCCGGCTGTTTAAACAGCAGGGAACCGGTGCTTTGGCCCTTAGAGTTTATAAAATTAATTTTCAAGTTTTTAGTTTTCATTTCGTTAGTTAATTAACATTCCTCATTCCCTTTCAATACACTATGCATTATTCTACTAGTCAAGCCCTTTCATTTGATATCCATAATGAGGGAGTCGTGAAAAAAAAATGTAATTCGCCATTTTGTGGTGCCGGTCATCTTGGCTTTGAAATTTATCATAGTGTAAAGTATTGTACTAGTGAAGCCCTTTCATTTGATACCCATATTGATGGAGTTGTGAAAAAATATGTGATTAGCTATTTTGTAGCGGCGGCCATCTTGGACCGATTTTCATCAAACATAGCTAAGAACACTCCCGACTAATTCACCTTTCAAATAAAAAAAACAAAAACAAAATCGGTTCATCCGTTCGGGAGCTACGATGCCACAGACAGACACACACACACACACACACACACACACACACACAGACACGTCAAACTTATAACACCCCGTCGTTTTTACGTCGGGGGTTAAAAATAAAAATACAAGACGCTTTGAATAATATCTTTGAACTGGATAATGTGTTAGAAGATTTTGAAGATATAGAAACCATTTTGAGCACTCCTCTTAAAGACCAAACACTTATTAATAAAAAAAAAAAAATGGTTTAGTTAGCTACTTCGTTCAGGTTATAATCATTCGATTGGAGTACTATAATTAATGGTAGCGTAGTCAACCGCAAAATATTATTAAACATTCGTTTATGTTTTAAACAGCGGTTTAAAATTTAGTCATTTATTGGTGAACTCGGGCCTAGTCATGTATTTAGAACATGTTTTCTTGATAATGTTGTTGTTATCTGTAATTGTGCATTATACAATAATGTAACTTGTACACGTTTATAAATATTCCGTAGCAGATTTGTAATGTGTCTCTCGTTGGTAATCCTCAAATAAATAAATAAACAAGTACCGACTGATTCTACCAAATAGTGTAATTGAAAATGTTTCTACAGATTCCTAACGGTAGTGCTGCTGTACGCGTGCGCGCGGGGGCGGAGTGCGCGCGCGCTGCTGATCGACCCCTCGACTCCTGACGGGGTAGTGCTCAAAGGTTACGTACTGTTTACGTACTTAATAAAAATCGGCAATTATTCTTGTGCAATTAAACTCGTTATTTAACCGATTCAAAAAAGGAGGAGGTTCTATGTTCGACTGTGTGTATTTTTTTAATGTATGTTCACCGATTTCTCCCCCATTTGTGGACCGATTCTCAAAATTATTTTTTTATTTGAAAGAGTTTACTCCTGATGATGGAATTGCAGGGAAATAGAGGGCAACCCTCAAATGTTATAGGTATTAACAATGTTTTTCATACATTTTCAAAATGTATTGAAACATTTGCGTGTGGTCATCATCATCTCATGACGTTGAGCTGATGAAGGAAGGTACAACTCTTTAACGGTTAGGAGTTAGGTGATTTTTTCATGTATGTTCGGGCATAACTCCTTCATATATATATGTAGACGAATTTGCAAAATTCTTTTTTTGTTCGAGGGGATTTTTTCAGGATGGTCCCATTTAAATGTCATATCGATCAGCAGTGCTATTCTATTACAATCTCCCTCGGTGAACAACTAGGTGAAGTGAGCTGTCATCCGTCCCGATGCCAGGGATTGACAAAGCAGACGGACGGATGACAGCTCACTTCACCTAGGTGTTCACCGAGGAAGATTGTAACAGAATAGACACACAGATTGTCAAAATAACATACTTCTTTTATGGGGTATTGTGTAAAATGTTATAATAAAATACCGCTCGATATTTTGCAACTAAATGAAAGGCAATTTAAAACATGCATTAAACGCACACTTTGCAGGCAAGCATATTATTTAGATTATATCAATGATAAAAATGCTTGGCATAATGCTGGTCCTGTTGCGCAGCCACTTTAGGGAATTTCTTAATTGCAAGAAAATTAAGCTGCTCACCCCTTATTGGTTTTGTCTTGTTTTCCTTAAAATCATTTGTACTATTATTGTTTTCCATAATCGTCCCCCGTCATAATATTTACTTGCACTATTATCATTTATACTAATAACGTTTGTCATATCAACTTATTATTAGTCATAACTTTCATTTGCCATAAAATTAGTTGCCATAATAACATATGTTATAATCGTTAGTTTCTATAAGTAACACATTACATAATCGTTATTTAACATAAGCAACACTTAATATAATTTAGAAACGTTTATTGTTTTGTACAAAAATTAATGTCATTAAGGCCACCCACTAACCAAATGATTTATTACAGTAATCTGCAATCTTTAGACAATAAAAAGTTAGTAAAAATCGAAACGGGTAGATTAGGTTTGGTTGTGACCATACAACGCGCGAAGGCGAGTGAGCGTAGCGAGCGTGCCGCGGCAGAGACCGCCGAGCGCCTGATGTCCTCATTTGCGTAGCAAATAATATTTAGACATTTGTTTTGGCATAAATTAGATTCGCATAATGTTACTAGGCATAATGTGCAAATCTATTGTGCCACGCTAAAGTATTGTCTTTAAAAAACAGTAAGTTGTGCTACAAAAGTTAGTGACAGAAACGAATCGCTGCAAAACCGACTCCACGTAGTCTTATCTGCCCTACCCCTAGAGTGTAATCTAAGCCCGCAAAGGCGCGGAGGGGCGAGGCGGCCCGCGAGCTGAGGAGCAGGTGGTTTTAACGCTCGCCGCCGTGGCTGAGGCTGGCCGGCACAGCCGGCCAGCAAGCCGAAGCCGCGGTGGTGTGCGTAAAACACATCTGCGACGATAAGCTCGCGTGGGACTGTCGGAGCCCCGAAGCGCCGGAGCCGTGACAGAAACCATGCCTGCTGCATGCTTGCTTGCAAGCTGCATGCTTGCTTGCAAGCTGCATGCTTACTTGCATGCTGCATGCTTGCTTGCATGTTGCATGCTTGCTTGCATTCTGCATGCTGGCAATGGTGAATAAATGTTATGGAAAAAGAAATTATTGAAAATAAAAATTATAGCAAATAAATTTATGGATTAACATTATTATGACACTTGATTGATTATGACCAATGAAATTAGTGATAATGATTTTATGTAATTTAACGATTATAGCAACTGAAACATTATTTCTAATGAAATTATGGCAAATAAAATCATGGCATATAAAATTATGGCATTTTAAATTATGGCAAACATTAGTAAACCCCCCTTATTATTGACATGAATAACGTGTATCATTATTATTATTAACTTATTATATTTTATCTGTTGAATGACATACATACATTGGAAATGTTATCTTTGTAAAAATTAATAGCACTATTTCAATTATTAGTTATTATCAAATAACAAAAAAAAAAAAATGTGAGAACTATGGAGCCATTTATTTATTAAATGTGTTTGACATAAATGAGCATGGCAGTTGAGAGCATGGTCATGCTCGCTAAATGTCTCGCTGATGGTGGCGCGTGGGTTAGATTAATCAGTTCCCTTCAAAATGGTTGAGCTAAGTGATGCAGATCCGCGCGTCATGTTCGCGAACGGGCGCTGTCAGTTGAGATTGGTCATTAACTGCCATGGCTTATATATTAATTTATTTTTGATTAGAATATTTTGGATTTCTCTTCACTTCATTGTTTTCACATATAGAACGCAACAAGAATAATGTAACCAGGATTTTGTAAAATCTTGATTGAAAAGAGTGTCCGTGGAGTTTCTTGCTCGTTCTTCCCCATAGAGACTGAGTCGCCCTCGTCCGTGGGAGTACACCCTAACTCTGAATCCCCACACGTGGTCCCTGGGTGGTGCAAATCAGGCGACAACATACTGGTGGTAGGCTTTTGCCGTGGCTAGTGACCACCCACTGGACAAAGCCGCCCCGTCAAGCGGCGTAGCCGTGTTTCGGTGTGATGTCCAGTGACGCCGTCTGAGTGGGGTGGGTCAGAGTAGTTGCTTCACTCGCTGTTGAACCGTATTTGACGCACATCTCTGTAGCTACTTCGGGTGCCTAGTCGTGGAGGGTAGCGGGATCCGAGGCACGGTGTACCGCTGGCCGACCGCAGTTAGTAGGGGGCCCGATCGGAGCTAGCCATTCTCGGGAGGCTGCCCCGCCAACTCGCGAAAAATCCCGGGATGTACCATCGTGCCGGTTGGCGACCGGACGATAGGGCCCGATCGACATCCCCGGGGGGGCTCGGGCGTCCCCGCAGTCTCCAGGCTAGTTACCCACTGAAGTCGTTGCGCTATGTGTGTCTGCTGGGCAGCAGCGAGAAGCCTCACTCTACTTCCACCTTTCTCACCGAAATTCACTCCAAATGATGCCAAGAAATAAGAGACATAAGGTTGTACAGCGGCTGCACTCCCTATCATTGAAAGTGCACCTCACCAATATTCGAGGTTTGCACTCAAATATCGTGCCGGTCCACTTTCATCTTGAGACCGAAAAGCCAGCACTCTTGTTTCTGACGGAGACGCAAATCAGATGTCCGTTAGATACGGCGTACCTTTCGTACCCAGGGTACTCTCTGGAGCACAATTTTAAGGCCCGAGCCGGAGTATGCCTGTACGCCCGTGACGACATCTGTTTTCGTCGCCTCCGTAACCTGGAAGATCGTAGGTTTTCTGTTCTTTGGGTTCTGGTGGACACTGGTATGGAGAAAATCCTTTATGCTTGTGTCTACCGTTCGCACAGCGGAGACCAGGAGACAACCAGAATCACGGAATACCTCAGTGAGGCGGCTGATGCGGCTCAGCAGAAGTACCCTACTGCCCAATTAGTGTTACTGGGGGATTTCAATGCCCACCACAAGGAGTGGTTATTCCCAAACCGGGACACTGACCATGCTGGGAGAGAGACGCAAAAGCTTGCTTTAGCGTTAAATCTCACCCAACTGGTCCAAGGGGCTACTAGGGTTCCTGATGTTGAGTCGCACACAGCCTATTGCTTGGACCTTCTGCTCAATACTGATCCAGACCTTTACTCAGTGTCGGTTTCTGCACCTCTGGGCAGCTCCGACCACTGTCTGGTGAAATTTGTTTCCGTCTACTCTCCGTTCATTCCTAGCCCAAGTGGCTACCGGCGGATGTGGCGGTACAAGTCAGCAGACTGGGATGAGATGCGCTGTTTTTTCGCGTCGTACCCTTGGCTGCCGGTCTGTTTTTCTTCTGGTGATCCCTCTACCTGCGCGGATGCCGTGACTGAAGTGTTGCGTCAAGCTATGGAGTTTTTTAACCCATATAACGACGTACCTCTGTCCGGCAAAGCTCGCCCCTGGTTTAGTTCTCAATGCAGACGCGCAGTAGCGCAGAATCATGAGGCTTACCTAGCTTGGGTTGACGCTCGTCACCGTAAAGCAAGGGATTTACGCCAGAAGAAGACAGCCTTTAATAGAGCTGCCAAGTCCTGCAAGAAGGTTCTACAGAGGGCTCGTCATGACCACATTAGTCGAATAGGGAACAAACTTGCTTCGTACCCTGCGGGTAATAAAGCTTTTTGGTCCCTAGCTAAATCGGTCGAGTCAAACTTCTGTCGCCCCTCACTGCCTCCACTGCTGAAACCTGATGGTTCTCTGGCTCTGCAGAAGAGAAAGCAAACCTATTTGCTTCTCTATTTGCAGAATCTTCACATCTTGATGCAGGAGACGCGACTCCCCCGAATTTACCTGACAACACGACTTCAATGTCTGATACTCGCATTCGCCAAAAGGAGGTTCGTCAAGCGTTACGCAATCTTGATGTGAACAAGGCCAATGGACCAGACGGTATTCCGGCTATAGTTCTGAGGACCTGTGCACCTGAATTGTCTCCTGTACTGACACGCCTCTTTCGGCTCTCTCTCGAGACTGAATTAGTGCCGAAGTCATGGAAGCTTGCCAACGTGCAGCCCGTGCCCAAAAAAGGTAGTCATGCCGATCCTACCAACTATAGGCCCATCTCGGTCACGTCCATTATCTGCAAGACAATGGAACGTGTCCTCAATAACAGGCTCCTGGCGTACCTTGAAGCTAACGACCTCCTCAGTGATCGTCAATATGGCTTTCGCCGAAATCGGTCCACTGGGGATCTTCTCGCGTACGCCTCTCATATCTTTAGTGAGGCCATCGAGAAATATGGGGAAGCACTCACCGTCTCCCTGGACATCTCGAAGGCCTTTGATAGGGTATGGCATGATGGCCTTATTAGCAAGCTTCCAGCATATGGCTTGCCCGCTGGTTTCTGTGCATGGATATCGGATTTCCTGAGTGATCGATCAATTCGCGTAGTCATTGATGGCTGCTCGTCAGATCAAATGGCAATAAATGCCGGGGTTCCTCAGGGCTCAGTACTCTCTGCAACCCTTTTTTTGCTGCATATCAACGATCTGCTGAAACCCGGTACCTTTGGGTACGCAGATGGCAGCACGGTTGTAGAGAGTTATACATCCAGCGCACGTGCCAGTGCGGTTGAAATCCAGTCTTCTAGAGAGTCCATGGTCGAGCGCTTGAACTTGTCCCTCAAGGCAGTCTCCGATTGGGGCGATGCCAATCTGGTCAGGTTCAATGCAGCTAAGACCCAGGCGTGTCTTTTCTCTGCCAAGAAGAGGCCTTTCCATCTGGCCCCTACTTTCCGACATGTATCCGTTCCAATCACTGACCAGCTTGAGCTTCTTGGCGTTACTTTGACGTCAAATCTCAACTTTGGGTCATTTATTGAATCCAAGGCCAAACTAGCTGCCAAAAAGCTGGGAGTCCTCGCAAAGGTGCGAAAGTACTTCACATCGGAACAGCTGCTCAACTTATACCAAGCACAAGTTCGATCGTGCATGGAGTACTGTTCGCACCTTTGGGATGGATCGGCAAAATACCAACTGGAGGCATTGGAAGTCATCGATAGACGTGCCAAGAGGCTCATAAACAACGACTCCCTGGTTAGGGCTAAGCTCCAGAGCCTTGAACATCGCCGCACCGTTGCTAGCCTTTCGGTCTTTTATCGGGTACATTTCGGAGAGTGTGCTTTGGAATTGCACAATTTAATTCCCCCATCCCCGTTCCATCATCGGACGAGCAGAGATACGGCGAAGCGTCGCCGCTATATGGTTGAAGTTCCACGGTCTCGAACCAAGCGCTTTGACTCCACATTTATTGTGCGAACTGCCAGACTGTGGAATTCCCTGCCCGCCTCTCTGTTCCCTGATAAGTATAATCTGGGTATCTTTAAGGCACGAGTGAACCGGTTCTTCTTAGGCAAGCGCGATCCAACTTAGGCCGCATTATCACTTACAATCAGGTGAATTGCGGTCAAACGCAAGCCTATTTTATAGTAAAAAAAAAAAAAAAAAAAAAAGACCTACCCTACATTTTGGAAAGAGCAACTAGCCTCTCAACTAACCGAGCGTAAAGACCAAAATAGGTTAGTTTTTTAAGACACTCCCAGATTGTCATAAAAAAACTAACCTATTTTGGTATCTCCGATTTCTAGAGCTTACGTCAGACTTTACAAAATATTCTTCATATTTCCATCCATCGCTGCATCGTGATAAATAAAATAAGTTGACAATCCGTTTTGAGTAAGCTTAATGATTAATATTCGCGGCGTCTCTGAGAAGAGGCCTTCGACCTGCAGTGGGATGATATTTGCTGGTGTTATATTTTTGATATTCAGTTAACATGGTCTCCCGTATATCTGTGTATAGAGGGTCAACGGTTCGACTACATCGTGGTGGGCGCGGGCGCGGCGGGCGCGGCGGCGGCGGCGCGGCTCGCCCTCGCCGGCGCCAGCGTGCTGCTGCTGGAGGCCGGCGGCGACCCCAACGTGCTCAGCAAGGTAACGGTGGCACGAGTGTGCAGCAAGCAGTACTTGTGCGCGAAGTGTTTCACTATAGCTGGGGGCTTGTGGATATAGCTCTTTTTTAACCGACTTCAAAAAGGAGGAGGTTATCAATTCGAATGTTAATATTTTTTTTGTATATGTTCGGGCGTAACTCAGTCCCCGTCTCCGTCCGGGGTATATTCCGAAATGGTCCCATATAAATTTTGTCGAAATTGATTGAGCGCTTTTGAAAAAATCAATAAAATCCCAAAAAAAAATAGATGACGTTTTAGTTTCTTTATGGATTTGAATGTTAAGGCGATACTAAACAGCGTAAAATAAAAACTTTTTAAAAAGTTTTTATATCTCAAATTATTTCTGTTATCACAGATTCCAGCTGCATCTATGGTATTGCTCGGCTCAGACATGGACTGGCAGTACAAGACGATCCCCAACAACGCGTCCTGCCTCTCGTCACAAGGCAGGCAGTGCCGATTTAGCCGCGGCAAGTGTCTGGGTGGGTCCACCTCCATCAACTACATGCTGTACACGCGCGGCAACCGGCGAGACTTCGATGCTATCTCCATCCCTGGGTGGAGCTGGGACGACTTAAAGCCATACTTCCTGAAATATGAAGGTTTGCAAGACTTGGATCTTCTCCCACCTTCGTCTAAGCCATATCACAATACTACAGGTGTAATGCGCATCGGTTTCTTTGATAATTCTGAGAATCCTTGGCACTCGAGAATTATAAAGTCATTCCAGTTTCTAGGGTTTCCGGAAAATCCTGACGTGAATGCGGATTCTCAGATAGGTATCACTCAACTTATCGGCTACGTTTACGATGGTGAGCGGATGAGTACCGCACGAGGATATCTAGCAAGAGAGGACGTTAGGAGGACGCTGACGGTCGCTAAGTTCACTCGATGCACGGGAGTTCTCATAGACAAGAGAAAAATAGCGCGGGGCGTCACTGTCGTGCAGGGCTTACTGAAGCTCAAAATATATGCTCGCAAGGAAGTAATTCTCAGTGCAGGAGCCATCGGGACTCCTCAAATATTGATGTTGTCTGGAATCGGTCCAGCCGATCATTTACAGAACATGGGTATACGCGTGAGAGTGAACTCGCCGGGCGTCGGGGCGAACATGACTGATCACGTACTACCATTACTTCTGGTCCTGGTTGATGAAGGTCAAGGTATTAAGGACGACCTGGAGCGACTGACCACTCGGCTGGATCAGGCGGTAGAGTTGTTGATTTTACACTCAGGACCGCTCACCTCCGTTGGCCTCACTGACGCCTGCGCGTTTGTCAACTCGCACTGCTACGACTTCGAGCAGCGGAAGTTACTCAACGAGAGCTTCGATGGAAGCGACTGTGAGCTGCCAAACCTTCAAATAATTCATGCCTATGTAGATAAAAATTTAGTGGCACTTGCTAAGCCAGTGTTCGCGCAATCAACAGGTTTAAATAACGATATAGTGAACCAGGTCAGCAAAGCGAATGAGAATAACGCGATAATAATAATATCTCCGATACTTTTGGATCCTAATTCAGTTGGTTACGTTCGGCTCGCTAGTTCGGATCCTCTCGCTGATCCCGCCATCTTCCCCAACTATTTGGGCGACGAGAGGGATGCGGACGTGGTTGTGAAGTCTATAGGTATAGTGGAACACCTGATGGAGACACCGTTGTTCAGGACAGGGAAGGCGTCTATTTTAAATTTGGACTTGCCTGGATGCCCGAGTGTTGCTGAGGATCGGGTGGGGTACTGGCGGTGCTACAGCCGCCACATGACGTTCGCGGTGTACCACGCGGCGGGCACGACGGCGCTGGGTGACGTGGTGGACGAGCGCCTGCGCGTGCGCGGAGTGCGACGTCTGCGCGCGGCCGACCTGGGCGCGCTGCCCCGCGTACCGCGCGGTAACACCGCGGCCGTGTCTATCGCTATCGGTGAGAGAGTCGCTGATTTCGTGCTTGAAGATATGTGGCACTAAAGTTCCCGCCATGAAAAGCTATAAATGTTGTAAATAAAGAACTTCTACTACTCGTAAGTTACGTACGGACAATTCAATCAACAAAAAATAATGCCAAAGGTAGGGGTATATTTTAGCAATATAAAGCGCTGTCGGCTGATGTTTTGTGGTACCGGAACGCGTCTGAATGTAAACATTTTGTGAAAGGATTGATGAATGGATAGATGGCTCGGTAGACAGCCTTGTTATCCATGTTGTGTTGTGATTCTGGAACACAATACTCGGAGTCACCTGACGATAGTAATTAGATGTGTGTGTTAACATAATTACGAGTATATCCCTCTAGAAAAATAAAAATAATTACGAATAGTTTTTTTTTTTAATTTGAGATATAGGTTCACATGGTTTAAAAGTACAAATGGGAGTTCCACAAAGCTCAATTTTAGGTCCTTTCCTTTTTTTAGTTTACATTAATGATCTACCCCATTTATTCAAAAACCAGCCACAAATGAAGAAGAAGTGTCATTTGACGATGACACTTCTATAATTTTTAAAATAAATAGACGGGCTGAAAATCTTGACTACGTAAATAACGCCTTACTTCAGGTCCAAAATTGGTTCACGTCTAATAATTTAGTATTACATGAAAAAAAAAACGAAGTGCATCAGATTTATTTTGCCAAATCTCAAGAGTAGTGTGAACATAGTATTGAATAAAGAGAAACTGGAATTCGGCAATAAAACTGTTTTCCTGGGGATCATGCTCGACTCAAGGCTACAATGGGGTCCTCATTTAACATCTCTCGCAGGACGGCTAAGTTCGGCAGCATATGCTGTCAGAAAAATCCGGCAATTTACCGATGTGGATACCGCGAGACAGGTCTATTTTAATTACTTTCATAATTTAATGTCTTACGGTATTTTATTGTGGGGACGAGCTGCAGACATCGATTCTATTTTTATTCTGCAGAAAAGAGCTATCAGAGCCATTTACAACCTGCGTATGCGCGATTCTCTGAAGGAATTGTTTAAGGAAATTAACATAATGACGGTACTTTGTCAATACATCTATGAAAACATCATGTACGTTAGAAAAAATCTGGATCATTTTGATGAAAAATGTGATAGACAAACCAGGTTTTAGGCTGACTAAAGTAGATTCATGTTTCATGGAGTACTGTTTAAAATGTTACAATAAATGACCTCCCCACATTCTTCAACTAAATGAGACGTTTAAGTCTTATATAAAACGCACACTATGCAGGCGAGCATATTATGAGTTGGGTGATACTGATAAAAATGCTCGGCTGGATGCTGGTCCTGCTCCAGAGTGACAAGGGTTCATAGATTAATTTATTAGCATTTGATGGAGCTGCTGAAGATGTAGATCTAAATTATATTTGCATTGTATAAACTCAATGTATTGTATTGTATAATTTTGCATAGTACATACATAGTGAGCACTATATACTTTAAAGCAGGGGTCTTCAACCTTGTTGATGTCAAGGGCCAAAAATATTATCGTATGGGTTCCGTGTGCCGCAACTCAAGGGAACATACGTATATTTAGTATTACAGTAAAACAACCATTGCTTTAAATTTTTTAATGAAAATAATAAAATGATATTAAACAATTAAATGAGAAGTTTGACAGTGTACTAGACCTCTTTTATCGTGCACAACTTGTTACATTTTTCTCACATTTGTGTCCCGTAAATTAAACATGAGTGATGTAACCTAAATAATACTCTATTAATTTTAAAAGAGTGTTCATGGAGTTTCTTGCTCATTCTTCTCCATAGAAACCTACTGTTTGGAACAAGCAACTAGCCTCAACTTTCTGACTGACTGACTCCATGACAATTCAAAAGTGCCTGTAAATGGTTTATTTGAAATATAAATGAATTGAGTTTGAGTTTGGTTGCGAACCACTGAATGTGTGTTTACAAAATGTATAACTTATCGTGACGAGGGCTTTAGACAAATGCTATCTTGTTCTGTACCGTCGTCGTGGGGACTGCGAAGTTTCGTAACTTTGCTATAAACAATGAGTTTACTCACTAAAAACAATCAATCTGTCTCCAACAACGCCGTGGTAATAAAGGTTTCCTAGTGGAGTCGTCAATGTTCCAAACAGAAACTTTCCTCATTATTCTTTCGTGATACGGTTAATATGGTTTTATCGAGTGTTTTTGTTGCGTTAGAGCAACTGTAACTTCTGTTAATGTATTTATATTAAAATCTACGGCTTCCAAATGATGTATTTATGTTAGCCGAGCCAAGCTTCGAATTATTGATTAGTTGAAATAATTTTGCGTTCACATCAATTAATTTTAAAGTAAAGACATTCGGTTTACCAAAGACAATTTATCTTCCAATATCGCCCACAATTATTTGTAAACACCGAGCTCCAACCATTCATTAAATATTTTTGTTTGAGTGCTTCGGTTACGAAATAAGCTGTGTTCGCGAAGTAAGTATTACAGGCTGTGATGTTATGTTTTATGATGATCTTTATAGGTTTAGTATAATATGAACTAAGTATAGCAATATTGTGTCGTCACTGGGTCATTGTTCATTGCTATGTTTAAGAAAGATATTGTAATATCACTGAAACTATTAGACGTATTAAACTATTATGTGGCTAAGGACCATGCCCTCTCGGGCATGACTGAAGCTCAAATTATTAAATCACTCGATGTGTTAGAAGGTACAAATTATTTATTTTCAGCCTGTGTTCCTTTTACCTTTCCAGCCCTCTCTGCCTAGAGCCACATATACAATAACTAGCGACCCGACCCGGCTTCGCATGGGCCTATAGTCTTCCTCGATAAATGGTCAATTCAACACAAAAATATTTTTTCAATTCGAACCTGTAGATCCTAGGATTAACCAAACAAACAAACAAACTCTTCAGCTTTATAATATTAGTAGATATAGAAGTATAGATTATCTGATCTAACAATTCACAGAACAAACGCCAAGGAGGTACCAAGTGAGTATACATATCTGAGAGAACTAACCGCTAAGCCCGAGCTCTTGTAAAAGTTAATGAAAAATTAAAATTAAATTGGTTTAGGCAAAGTTGTGATCTTAGGAGAAAGTGCGAAGTTTCCCCTCTTGCGTAAATTAACTTCGCAAATTATAAAACGTTTTGCGTCGACATGGAATTATTCTTCATGGAATTATTCGCAGCGGCTCATTGAGTTCTGCGAGGCTCTGCCTTGCGTGAAACATGATTTGAGCTCACGTTATGACTGCCTTCATTGTAGTCATTCATTGTTAAATATACCTGTTGTTGCTGTTGTTTGAGATTGTTGTGCCCAGTGCGGAGGCACACCCCAGTACCCCATCAACCCATACCACCCGGAGGTCTAGTGGACCAGCCATGGCCGGCGGGTTATGCTGGTGAGGGTGTCTCTTGGGAAACCATGTGTGTGATCAGGAGGCAACACGTGAACAGAGTTTGTTATTTAGGACATTTCTGGAGGTATCTCTCATCTACTTTTAATTAGTTCAAACTGTGAACATAGTCTTAAGCTTGTAAGTCTCCCGAGCCACCAGTACCTACCTACATAAACCCGGCAAATATTTCGCTTCGTTAATTCTAGCAATTAAGTCTGCGATATTGTAAACAAGGAAGCTTCTAAGCTTAGAATTAAACGAACTTATTTCTCATTTAATTTCACGGAGAGAAGCGCTAGACGACGTTGTAAAAATAAGAAAATGAAACATAAACTCGCCCCTCCCCACCCCGTCGTCGCCGACGCGACAAAGCTGTCAGTTTAATGAAGTAGTACGGTCATCATGGATGCCATTAATGAACATTTGTTGAACGCCATAGTGTTAAGGGGACTGTACCGATCACGCACTCCATACATTCATTGAATTTGAATTTTCTGCGTATCGTTTTGAAATTAAGTTTTTTGACGAGAATCACAAGCCTGGCTGCTCTAATCCTATTTACAAAATTTCTTCCAGTTTAATTTCTTACTGACCAATATATGACTACTTTTGTATGAAGCGGGTCATCTTTTGTTCGTCAATCTAAACATCGGATTACATAACAAGCTCAACTCACACCATATAATATGTAGATCTCTATGTCGCAGGAGTTTGTATAGTGCAAAATAGGTATAGAACTTCTCTGTACCTACAGAAGTACGGCTGCAAAGTGCACCGTTAATATTAAATGGGGCCACGCAGCGTCCACGCAGCGACCGCCCACAGCCGGCGGTGCTTGGTTAATCTTTACAGTGCTCCTTTACTTGCACATTTGATATTCTGTTTCAAAGTCAAAGTCAAAGTCAAATCATTTATTTCAATTAGACCATTATAAGGCACTTTTGAACGTCAAATGAGAAAAAAAAATTGATTCTAGGTGCCCATTCCAAAAGGTAGTTTTGTATGGAGAAGAATGGGCAAGAAACTCCATACTTACTCTTTTAAAAACGATGTTAACAATATTTGCATTTACAGGAATTATATAATTATACGTGAATACGATGTACCTTGCATAAAAACACTAGGTATTTGAAAGTGTGTACAAAGTATCACAGATTAAGGAATGACAGACTAAGTAATATGTACATAGATACACAGTGTTCACATATTACATATTACAATTAATGTTGAAACAGTAGACGACCACTCCTTATATTTTAACAAACAATGAATCAGTATGTGAGCCTGAGCAGTGTATAAAAAAAGAGTCAAATATATATATGTACATATTTATACTAAGTATGAAATTAGGTATTTTAAATTAGCAATCGGTTCGATTTTGTCTAGACTGTCGATCGTCCTATGGAGCTAGACCAGCATGTTTCCAAGCATTCTTATCTTGAATATAGTCCTCTAGATTATAATAAGCTTTTTTACAGAGTGTACTTTTAATATATGATTTAAATTTTGTTTCACTTAGTTGTAATATATCACTAGGAATTTTGTTGTAGCACTTAACACAGTACCCCATAAAAGATGTATGGACTTTAGACAATCTAAAATATGGTTGAGCTATTTTGTCCTTGTTTCTAGTATTAAAGTCATGTCTATCACTTACTTTATTAAACATATGTAAGTTTTTTCTTACATACATAATATTTTCATAAATAAATTGGCAAGGCACTGTCATTATATTAATATTTTTAAATAGTTCCCTAAGAGATTCGCGGCGACGTAGATTATAAATGGCTCTGACAGCTCTTTTTTGTAAAATAAAAACGGATTCAATGTCAGCAGCCCGACCCCACAGTAAAATACCATACGACATAATGCTGTGAAAGTAGCCAAAATAGACCAAACGCGCAGTTTCTACATCTGTTAACTGTCTTATCTTTCTAACAGCATAAGCCGCGGAGCTTAGTCGCCCCGCAATAGATGTTATATGAGGTCCCCATTGTAATTTCTCGTCTAGCGTGATTCCTAGGAAAACCGTTTGACTAGTAAATTCCAGTTTCTCTCCATTAAGTATGATGTCACATTTACTATTCCTAACATTTGGTAAAATGAATCGAATACATTTGGTTTTTTTTTCATTAAGTACCAAATTGTTTACCGTAAACCAATTTTGAACCTGAAGAATAGCGTCATTTACGTCGTCTAGATTTTGTGACCGTCTGTTTATTTTAAAAATCAATGATGTGTCATCGGCAAATAACACCATTTTTGGTTGATTTTGAAACAATTGGGGTAAATCATTTATATAAACTAAGAATAGAAATGGACCCAATATTGAACCTTGAGGAACGCCCATAGTCGTTTCAGACCCCAATGAGTTCACGCCGTTAACCTGTACTTTTACCCGTCTATCCCTCAGGTATGACCTTAGTAAATTAAGAGATGTTTTACTAACCCCGTAGTGCTCCAGTTTCAGCAAAAGTGTCTCATGGTCAACGCAATCGAACGCCTTTGAGAGGTCGCAAAAGATTCCAATGGCATCTTGTGATTCCTCCCAGGCGCTAAAAATGTTCTTTATTAGGGTGACACCGGCGTCAGTTGTACAACGCCCTTTGGTGAAACCATACTGTTGTTCATGAAAGATGGAATTTTTATTAAAGTGACGCAACATTTGATTGAGCATTAACTTTTCAAACACCTTGCTGAGAACTGGCAGAATCGACACAGGCCTATAATTGTTGGGGTCTTTACTATCACCGGATTTGAACAACGGTACTACTTTACTGTGTTTCATCAGATCCGGAAAGACTCCTTGGTCTACACTGGTGTTCGTGTTTGGTGGTTTCGTTTCGAAGGTTGCTGAGGGGAAGTTCATTTGTTTTTGAACTACGTCGTAATTCTATTTGTGTACTAAACTTTAAGAACATCAGACAATAATCCCGGCATAATAACGTAATCCGATAGGTTTGGGTTTTGCAAACATTTTTTAGATCAACGTGTTCAAACGCAAGTCTCAGACAACGCGTTTGGTAATATCGAGTACAGTGAGAACAAGTTTAGCTTTGTAGAGCGTCGTATGTCAACCACACTACCAGCTGTGGGGCTCCCTTCTAGCACCCGGGCACTGTAGGCACCATGTACATATTGTATATATAAATTCGTGCCAATTCTGTTGTGGACGGTAAACTTATTTTAAGCTATTTTTATCTCTTTCTCACCAATAAATCAAGTCAATTTAAGAGTTGCGAATTGATCGAAAATGTTCATACAATTATTGTTGTCATGTCATAAAGTATTGATTAAAAAAACAAGGCGAAGTTTAAGAAAAGTCTAATTTGACATCCCTAACTTAGTTCTTATCTGTTGCCCTCTTTTTCTTCAACTGCCTGGCAGTAAGAGATGCCGATTATGTAATTTTAGTTTTGATTGTGATCAAGGGAATCAGCGCATTGGTTACTGGTAACAGACTTCTTAATTACTGACTATTCTGTGACTGAACAGACAGGCTTATTGATGTATCGAGCATGTCTAGTAGGTGGGCGTATGGGTCGGTTATTACGCGCAAATTGGATGATAGCGTGCGCGTAATGGCGCGCGCTATCGGTTATCACGTCACTATTAATGTTCGGTGACACAGAAGTGACGAGCGCCGATGAACTCTGATGTCCATTACAGGGATGACATGGCGAATTATATAGAAGGGTCATTATTTGGGGTGAGATAAAAAAAAATAAAAAAAGATGTGGTTAATTTTAATAAATTTGTTGTATTATGGACGAGAACACGCATATTAATCACAGATAAAATAGAATTTAAGATCGATACAGCTTATTTATTAAAAAATCTCAAAAAAACATTTTTTGTAGGTAACGAAAGTGATCATAAAGACCACGAAAAATAACACTTATATGAATCATAATCAGTCTCTTAATTTAAACCTCTGTTGAACCTTAACCAAAGGTACATATAAACCTAAGAACAATAATTACTGAGAGATCAATGAAATTAGATAATAATTTGTCATAAAAAAAAAAAACTCTTTGACTACGAAAATGATGTCACTTAAGTTACCTAACTAAATTCATTTTAATTTGAGCCAGTGCTATCCGAATCAAAGAAAAAATTACGCTTTACATACGGTGCTCCAGCATACCACATATCAAGACTCTCAGTTGAAGAAGGTCGGTCAGTTGGGGAAGGGGGGTGTTTACGAAGACAGAGCTTACGCGGTGTGGATATTTGGCCTGAATTCGGTGTTTCAGAAGGTGACAGCGAGCCTGCAGCACTTGTGGTATCTAAATCTAACGCAGAAGCCATTTCAGATGGAGATATCAAGCTTGCCCGACTGGTGTTATATGAATTGAACGCTGTATCCGGTTCCGGTCGCTGCAACATTACAGAATGAGATGGCGAGCCCGCTGCACTAGCATCTGAGTTCAACGCTTTTGTCGCTTTTTCTGATTGAGGCATGTGAGAATGGGGAGACAAACCTTGTGCATTAGTTAAAATTCTCTCTTGAACCACTACGTTTCCCAATTCATGGTGCATAAACAAGGTACCTCTAAAAGGTTTGATAACGTCGCCACTGACACATTGGCTAATGTCTCTAAAGTTATCATGGTCTATTGGAGTAATTTTAATTTTTTTAAATAATTCCAGAACAATTTTATTATGCGAAAGGTAAAGCACCAGTTTCTGGAAATTATTTACGTCTTTGCCTAACGCTGCAACGATCAGCTGTTCTTTTAAAGCAACCACCGAGACCGACTAGGGCTCCTTTACCGTGACCTGTTTCATTGTAGTGCCAAATTATGTAAGATATGTCGTCCAGCTGTGGGAAGATGTATGTTACTATCAACTGAAACATTTCCCGATTGCGATATTGATTAGCACCACCATCACTTAAAATAAGAAGAGAATTTAAATTCGGCACTTTTTCTTTGACTAAATCAAAGGCAGGTTTGAGATGTGCACAAACAGATATGGAATCGTGACTAAAATTTTCAAACATAGTATAAAATGAGTCTGTTTGCAATTTTTCATAATTTTTTGAATATAGAACTACTGTGTGCAAAGTTATTTGTTGTTTTGACCCACCAAAATGGGCAGATTGTACTTCTTCCCCGTACATGCAGCAATCATTTTCAGAGAAGTCTACGTGGATCAATGCCTCCGTATCTGCCATTTCACTTTTTATTTGCTTTATTACGTGATATTGGTGATAAATATTTGCAAGGTGTTTCATAAACGGTACAAGTTTTTCGTCAAGCAATTTAACAGTCTTCTGGCATACATTTTTACTTCCTTTGACAAGTATTTTTTCTTTTTTTGAGGTCTATCTTTCATAAATCATTCTTTCCGAACTATTAAATTCTCTGTACTCAACCTGTTTATTTTGACAATTAGAACAGCGTCGTTCCAAGCATATCTCTCTCATTTTTCCTGGACAACAAATGGATGCTACTAAGTCGTTTAGAAAATTTAATTTAGTTATTAAATATCATAAGGAATGTTGAACTGTTGACCATTTCAGGTAGCTTGAGGTGTTGGCGACTGTACTACCCTTTTTAATAGTAGGTGTCTTATTTCGTGGTCATCGATCACTTTCGTGGTCCTTGTGACCACAAAAGTGATGACCACGAAAGTGATGTTAAAGCAGTTTACCGGTTCTAGTATGCAACAGTTTTGAGGTTAGAAAAAATACAATAACCTATTTGCAACATATCTCTATATCGAACAGAACAAGCATATAATTCTATTTATTAATTAACAACTTACCAAAATACAGCTATCGCGAAAGTGATACACGAACTTTGACACAATCTTTTTAATACACAGAATATGTTTTTATGCAAAAACCATTAATGTTTCAATCAACATTTTTTTGCGATGTTATGACAGCCAATTACAGTGTTGCTAATAACAAAAATATTTCGGGTTGACCAATTATTTTGTAAAAAATGGTATGAAATATGAGTGACCACGAAGGTGATGATGGTTTTCGGAACAACAGAAATTGTATAATAAGTTGAAGTTATAAGTCTGTTTATTTTTTGTCAGTCATTTAAAATATAGTAATATACATTATTCATTACAAAAACCTAACGGAAAGGTCCGTTTTCACTAAAATTATATTTTTAATAAACGCAAGAAGTCCAGTGTATATCACCTGAACAGACCACGTAACGTGATTTTTATTTAAAAAAAATATAATTTCACAAAGTTTTCATTATTAATAAATATTTAAACAAACATACAGTAATAAATAAAGTAAATTTCAGTTATAATTTGAATCAATAACATACTCATTTCTATTCTGCTTTAAAAATATTTCACTTGAACAAAATTTCACCACCTCAAATAATAACCCAGAAAGGAACTATACCATCGCTTAGGTCGCGCCGACTCCAGTGAACAAGTACATCAAGTCCCGTCCCGTGTGAACGGCGTGTAAATGTGTGTGTGTTTACGCTCACTTCACACCACTCCCGGTGAGTTTACCGTTCCCTGGGAAGTTCATCGACGACTGAATTTTACGCATCACTAGTATATGCAAACACGTAGAAAAATATGCATACGGTATGCAGCGGTAAGTACCTACATCTTATATGCTTGTTTAGTTAAAACAAGTTGTGTGCTTACCTGAAGATGAGCTATAGGTGCTGTAGAGACTTTAGCTGCTTTAGCCATATGCAACCTTATTTGCTATAGTTTTTACTATGAGATAAACTCTGTTTGAATTAAGAAGAATACCTAAAAATGACAGTCCAACGGACAAATCGTAATATAATATAATATACCGATATAATTCAGTGTGTCCGTCACAGTAGATAGGTACTACCTTTCCTGGTTTAAAGTTACTATGTATTATTGCTCTTAGATATGGTCACATGATGGTGAAGCTATACTTGCCACTGTCAGCCCGTGGATGAGTGACCATCCATTTTATACCGAGAACCTCCGTGCCTCGAAAAGTACCTAAATCTGTTAGTCACGGCTATCATTCGTAGATCTTTGACAGTCGTTATGGGTAGTCAGAAGCCAGAAGACTAGGAAACCAGTCTTACCAAAGGGTATCGTGTTCCCCAGTAACTAGACTGTGAAGGTCCTCC